>VDFB02105785.1:551239646-551263903 GCA_007258455.2 Sequoia sempervirens | reverse complement strand
TTAATTAAATAGGGATAATTAGATAAGATTGATTGATTTAATTAACAAAAGAGAGAAACTTAATTAGATAAAATGATTTATTTAATTAAGGGAAGGAAATTGATGAATTTAATCAAATAAGGAAATTTGATTAAATGGTTAGACTGAGGGATAATTTAGGATGAAATGGTATTAGTAATTAGAATCAAATGTGTAATGTCAATCGGTATATTTTCCATGTCTACAATATGTATGTATAATTGTGTATATTTTACGGTCTTATATGAAGTGTCTTTATGTCTATGTAGAAATAATTGTTGTGTTGGATAAGTAGGTTAAGTAATGGAATAGGACAATTGAGTTACTTAAGCTCGGTTAATCAGAAAGGTTTGATTTCTTTTGTATATAGATAAATAGTCTTTTAATTGAAATATGCGTTAAATGGGAATTAAATGATTATGTTAGGTAAACGAATTTGGAAATTGAGTAGGGGGGATAAGTGGCTTACATATATATCTATAGATAATTAAGTGATTTGATTAAATGTATGAACTAGATTGTCTTTGTATTGAGTAATAAATTTTGATTGCTTTTATAACTATTTAAGAGTTAAAATGTAAATTACCATGTAATTAGTTAATGGTTACATTTGCTATAGTGGTAAATGGTTCATTGAGTAGATTAGTGACTAATTATGTGAGTATCATGAGATGTGGAATAATGTTCTTCATGGATGTATTTTTGATTAATTATTTGTGTTTAATTTAATGTTTTATTTTGATATTGAAGTGAATATTGGTTAGTGTGCAAAAGTGGGAGTCTTTGTGCAAAATGGTTAAGGTTGGTTCTAGAGGATTGGGAAGGAAATTTTTACATGTATGGCTTATGATTGTCTTGTTGGATAGTGGTAGTTGTTTGAGTTGTGTGCAAGTGGGTCAATGCCTTGCACTATGTATAAATTTATGTTATTATGATTTGTGTGCGAGATGGTCCATGCCATGCACTGTTTATACCTTCTTGTGATTGGGATATGTGAGCGAGATGGTTAATGCCTTGCTTATTGAGTAGGGTCTAGTAGATTCAAGTAGGGGGAGTGGCTCTCAATGGGGGATGGAACCCAAAGTGGTGTCTAGGGTAAGCCATTTAAGAGTTTCTTAACTCAATGATAACCTACTTAGTGAATTAGGGGGTTGGGTAGATTTCACACTAATTAAGATAATTGGATGCCTCACCAATGCTTGTAGTGCTCGTTTAGGCTAAGGATGGGTTGAGAAGGTTTGGAATGGCTAGATCAACTGCCTTGTCCTCATGAAAGGTGTGTTGATTCTACATGAGGTTGTATGGGGGTTGAGGATCGAGAGAGGTCAACAAGGTAACCCAGATGGGGGTCGAGGCCTAGGAAGATCCACATGGGTAACCCATATCAAGCTATGCAATGACACTCTTCCCTATTGCATTTTAGCATTCCCTAGTTATCTTTTTCCTTCTATTGTGTGAGTGCCTCTAGAAGCGATGTTTTGTTATGTGATGTTCATGTTGTTTTGTGTTATGTTGGAGTCACATTTATCCTTGTTATGTTAGCCTTCTGTCTTCTTGATTGTTTGTTTTAGTGGAACCTTATGTTATCTCCTAGGGTGGGGGGTTGACCTTAGGGTTCCACATGGTCAAGAGGTTGTGGTTTTTCCTCTAGTGGGTTTTCCTTGTTGTTTGTGTGCATGCAGGTTGTTCCTCGAATTAAAAATCCTAGATCTTGTACCAGTTCAAAAAGATAGTCTCTATGCATATGTCCTAGACTTGCACATCAATTGTACCATGTATTGTAATATCAATGTATACTTCCCAATTGTATTTGGGAAAGAGTTATTGTAAACAATGTAATGATGTACTCTCATGAAATGGAATTTGTATATGTACTTATTAGTTCTTTATACATGATCTTTGATGATTATTTATCTGATGACATGTTATAGAAATGTATGTTTTTAAATTATTTAATGTGATGGATTAAGATGAACTCTTGATTGTTAGATAAACTATGGTTAATGAAATAATTCTAGTTCTTGTTTATAGTTTTGTTAGTAGCATAGTCATGGAACCTTAGAGGACTTAGTTTAGATTATATTTTTAGATATTTTATGCAGTTCACTATTTTTCTTTTAAAACAAAATTGTTCCATTATTATAGCTTAGATGTGTTGTCCTCTAGGGTTCTATGGCGAGGTGTTACATATAGTTCAATTGAATCTCAATACACTGACTTAACACACCATTGAACTAGCTCGAGTTCTCACCAAGAGAAAAGCACAGGCTTCCCTACCAGAGGAGATTAGTAGGGTATGAGTAGAGAGAGACCAGTTCGATCAAGAGAGAATGACAACACTCATACATGAGGTTGCGACACCAAGCAAGCTATGAGGCTTATGAGAGTGGGTTAGATGATGATGTATTTTATTATGATAGACCACATTCTTCTATCATGGTGATTATGTTGTATATTAAATATGATGATCTATTTATATGAGAATTCTTTTATTTCTATATGTTATGTGTTTTCATGTATGTTGGATTAGATGGTAATATGATCTATTAAATAATCTAGATAAGATAATTTAATAAATGCTTCCATGATCTAATTGGTATATTATGTGATTTGATTAAATAACTAAGTCTACTTAGATGCTACATTCTTTTTTCATGTTAAACTAGATTCCCTTATGATCTAATTAAAATTAAATGCATGTAATGATGTAATTTAACACAACACACATGGATGAATAGTATGTACAAATAATTAATAATCTAATAAATTAAAACCTATTCATAAAGATTCAAGACACACCAAATTTTTATCAAGAATGAAGCAATGTGAGATAAAATAGAAAACTATCTACTCAGTTGAACAACATGCTTTAAAATACATACTATTCAGAAAGATTGCTAATTGTAATATCTATGCAAACTTGTAGCATAATGGGTTATTTGAGAGGTGTACCATTTATTTATTTAAGCTTGTATGCACATAATCTATAATATTTATCAATGATATAAGGTCCTTACCAATTTGGGCTAAAATTTCTTTTCTCATCTAGTGTCACATTTACATTGCATTAATTTTTATATAACACCAAGTCCCCTTTGTTGAATTAATGAGGAATAACATTATAATTTTAATTGCATTGCATGTCTTTCAAATAAGCTTGAATATTTTTGAGAGAATTTATTCATTGTTCATTGATAATTCAAGTTGTTGTAATTGTTGTTCCCTATAAATGTTATCATTAATAAGGCCACTAAGAGATATTTTCAAAGAATTAATTTCAAACTCTAATGGAATTACTAGATCCACACCATACACAAGGTTGTATGGTATGTTTCTTGTAGTTGTATTAACACTTGTGTCATAGGTCCATAATGTATAATAAAGTTGAGTATGCCAATTCTTGTTATGTTTATTAAGAGTTTTCAGTAATATTTATTTAAATTTTTTATTTGTTGCTTCTGCTTGACCATTATATTTCAAATAATATGACGTGGAAGAATGATGTTGAATGTGAAATCTTTCCAAAAAATTATTCACCTCTTTATGCTTAAATGGTTTACCATTATTCATAACTACAGTTGAAGGAAAACCAAATCATGTGACAATATTATCTAGGATAAAGTGACAAATTACATCAACACTAGTGGAATAGAGAGGAACTTCCTCTACCCACTTCATGAAATAATTTGTAGTGGTGATTATAAATGTATTCCCTAAAGATGATATAGGAGAGATCTTTCCAATGAGATCCAAGCCCCATATTGAAAATGGCCAAATAGAAACTTGACAAAAAGTTCAGAAGTAGAAGTACGAATCAAATTATTATGTTGTTGACATTTAGGACACTTTTTGACATGATAAAAATAGTATTGTTCCATATTTTACCAATAATATCAAATGTGAATTAGTCTTAGAACTAATGATCATCCTCCAAAATTTCCCCTGCAAGCACCCTCATGAGATTCCTCAAAGGGCCATAGGGATTTCAATTTTTTAAGACATCGAAGGAGAATACCAGTAAACAAACACCTATACCACATGTTAGCTAAGATTATATGATGATATTTGAGATTCCAAATATGAGCTATGGTATTCTTAGTAGTTGGTTCAGGAAAATACCATCTCTTACAAAACTAAATATTGGTGAATACCATTCATTTGAAATTCAATGTTGGCTACCAAGGTTTCCCTTGTGTTATTCAGCTATCAATGGTGATGTGAGAGTGTGAATGGTGAATGTAATACTCAAGGAAGAATAATCAAGGGATACAAGAGAATTTTCACTTGCTAGTGCATCTGCATGTCGATTATATTTTTGCAAAATATTATCAATAGTGCATGATGTAAAATGCTCCAATATTTTCAATGCAAGGTCTTTATATTGAGATAATTTATCATGTTTTTCTTGATAGGACCCATCATTTTTTTTAATGATAAATTGAGAATCACCATATATATGAATTTGGACAAGGCCACATGTTGTCTAGTGATGAGGTTCTCATATTCTATAGTGTTATTTGTGTATAGGAAGTTTAGAAAATAAGATAAGGGAATCAACTTCTCTAAGGGAGGTATTAATACAACCAAAACACCAGAGACAATTAGATACTTAGAAGCATAAAAATATAATTCTCATGTTTTATTATCATCTATCTTTAACATATTTTCATCAAGAAATGAGTCTTGGTTTGGTAATACTAATGGTGAAGGAGATTCAACTAAATGGTCGGTCAATGCTTGCCCTTTGATTTCTTTTTGAGAATAAAATTTAAGGTCAAAACTCAATTAAGAACATAACCCATTTAACTAAGAATCTTTCAGATAAATCAATTTTTGCAAAGAGAATTTTTAAAGGATCAAATTTTGTAATGACATACAACTCAACATTAAATAAAAAATGTCTCAACTTGTTGGTAACAAACACGAGAGCCAAAAATTGTTTCTCTATAGTTGTATAATGATTTTAATAATCAATTAATGTTCGAATGATGTAATAAATAGGATGTTACTTACCATTCTCATATTTTTGTTCCAATAATGCAATAAGAGCATGGGTTAAAGCCGAAATATAAAGAATAAAATGTTGTCCAAGAGTGGAGGGTTGTAACACTAGAGGGTTAGTTAAATACTATTTCCAGTCTTCAAAGGTCTTTTGACAATATTCATTCCACTTGAATTTTGATTCTTTCTTAAGGAGTTGGGTGAATGGAGGATTTTGATCCACCAATGATGCAAAAATGAAAAATAGCTTGAACCTTTCCTTGTAAGCTACAAAATTGTGAAATATTCATAGGAGGTGGCATGTTTATTATAGCATCAATTTTTTTTGTTTCCACCTGAATAATTTGATAAGACACTATAAACCACAACTTTCCACTATCCAAACCAAAGACACACTTCTTTGGGTTTAATTTGACGTTGTATTTATGAATACACTCAAAGATTTGATGAAGGATTTTAACACAATCTTGACGTGTTATGGACTTAGCTAATATATCATCAACATAATCTTCCAAAATTTTGTGAATGAAATCATGAAATATTAATGTGAGATCTCTTTGATATGTTTCTCCAACATTTTTCAATCCAAAAGGCATAAGTACCCAACAAAATATTCCCCATGGTGTAGTGAATGTTGTGTTATATTGATCCTAACGATCGATGAAAATTTGATTATATCCAAAAACACCATCCATCAATGATAATAGTGCATGTCTCGTAGTTGAATATGATATCATATCAACATTTAGAAGGGGAGAGTAGTCCCTTAAATATGACTTGTTAAGATCACAAAAAAATGTACACATTCAAATACAATTATCAGGTTTTTCTACGACCAAAAGGGTAGAAATCCAAGGTGAATAATCAATAGGGAAAATGAAACTATCTTGTAAGAGATTTTCAATCTCATCCTTAACCAATAAATACACCTTAGATTTCATCTTGTGTATCTTTTTTATCAAAATTTTTGCATCATTTTCTAGAATAATATTATGCATGACAATCTTAGGATGTATACCCAACATATCTGAATAAGTCAAAGAAAATATTTGTAGAAAATCATGTAACAATGTTGCATGATCTTCTTGTTCATCATCATCTAGAAAATTTCCAATTTGAAGCACTATTTCCTCATTAGATGGGTCCATTGGTACATTTATAGTATCTCCTAAAAGTAACACACTATGATATAGAATATTAGGAATTGTTGGAGATTCATCTTGTTCACCATCAAATAATTTAGTTTCTTTCCCAAAGTATCCTTTAGCATTTAAATAATGGGGAAATCTATGATTATGGTGATGGCTAGGTAATGTGTCATACATGCCTAAAAATTCCAATTAGGACTCATCATTTTAAAAAATATCTAGGGTAGGTGCAAGAAGTTGGGTCCACAAAATGTTCAAAAAGTGGAATTTTTTTTCCTAATTTTTAGAATTTGTCATAGTTGGACTTAAAATTTGAAGTACTTACACATTGAATCTTTAAAAAGTTTAGTACTATGAAATTTAGCATTTTGAGTCTAGTTTTCAAATATGAAATTTATTCTAATACTCAGATGATGCAAAAAAATTTTTAATATGAATGTATAAAATCTACTTTTTAAAAGTCACCTTTTTAGGACCATACCATGCACATGTACAAATACCATAATTTGACATAAATAAAAGTATTTTTCTAATTCCTTTTTGGGAAAGATGTATATTACAATGAATATTGATGCAAATATTTTCTTATAATAAATTCTGTAATATTTTTTATTTGCCCTAATTTCTAGTTTTTAAAACCCTTGTGTATGGACACCATAACTTGACTTAAACTTATCTTTTTCATTGTGTAAAGAATTGTTTATATATTGATGTCATATAATTTTTTAACAAGAAAATTAACAAATTAAAAGTTATTAAAAAATATCAAAACTTGACATTTCAAGTTTATGGACAGTTTCCTCGTAAATTAATTAAAAAATAGAAAAAATAATCAAATGATAAAAAAAATACATATTTGAAAACTAATCATTTTCATATATGATAGGTTTTAATTTCATAAAAAAAATTTAAAAAAAACCTCATTAGCTATATTGCCAAAGTTAGTTTGTTCTCTTAAAATTGTCATGACCTTGTACTTACAGGTTGAAGCCTTTAGTGTTGGGTTACCATGCCTTTTTTTAGAATAAATCAAAATGAAAAAAATTTCTTGTGAGTTTCAAACCTTTTGGAACAAGTAACCACTTCAAAATGGGTACCTATTTTAAAAAATGAATGGGTATTTGTTTTAAAGCTAAAAAATGGCACTTCTCTTGAATGTGGACCCAACTTCTTGCACTTACCCTCTAATGACATATCATTGCATGTGTTATCTATCAATCTAGGATTAACTAAATTTATAGTTGTCTTAGGAGGATCTTGTGTGAAGTCATTGGCATTAATTGAAGGTATCTTTGATGCTATCATGAATTTTGAAGGACAATAACCAAGACCTATTGTTTCTTGCATGTTCAACTCTATGGGGACATGAATTCCTTGTTATTTTACACTGCATCCCTTTCCACTTAACCAAATTGTTTCAAGATTGTTTAACCTCTTCCATAAATGGCTTCCTCTTCTTTTATAGAAAGTGGTTTTTCATAATCATTTTCATCATAAGAGGATGTGTAATTTGTATCTTCCTCATTGTTAGAAGTTGTCAAATCGGATGCTTTTATTGATTCCTTCCTAGGTTGTGTTGATACTACCAAAAATTCTTTCTATTTTTCCAATTTTGATAGTGAAACCTTATATTCCCCCATGAATGTAGGTGTGAAATATAATGATCCCTAATCATCATCTAATACCTTTGTCACAGATGAAAGACACTCATCTTTATCTTCAATTCGTAAAGGTTCCACTTTTTAGGCTAGAATCAACATGCTAGAAAGGATCTCTTAGCTCTCATTTTAGTTTGTAAATATTTTTTTCAGACTTCGTATCAACCTTTACCATGTAAGTTCCTTATTATTATATATTTAATTTAATAAATGATAAAGTTTTGAAGACACTCCTTCCATCTTATGAATCCATGGTCTACCTAAGTGAAGATTATATGAAGGGATATCAGGCATGACATGGATAGGATTTGGTAGCTCAATAGGGCCAACTTCAACTAGTAATGTTATCACAAAAAGCAGTTATCTTCACACATTATTAAAACTATGGATAGACAAGGCATCCAGTTGGATTAAATTTTTATCTAATCTAAGTCTATCCAAGATATGAATGCTACAGAAATTAATCCAAAAACCATTATCAACAAGGTTATGCCTAATCCCAATCTTGTTAATGACAACCATTTTCATCAATGCATCATTTTTTTTTGTATTTCCAAATGGGGTATGTTGTGCAGTTCTTCGCGCACACGCCCCGCTGAAAGTAGGGACTCTCTTTCGCTTCGGTTTTGGTGTTTTGGCCCTTTCTTTTGAGGTTTTTTCTTACCTAGGCATGTGCTTAAATTGTTTATTTTGAATTCCTAGGTGTTTCCCCT
This sequence comes from Sequoia sempervirens, assembly GCA_007258455.2. NCBI lineage: Eukaryota > Viridiplantae > Streptophyta > Pinopsida > Cupressales > Cupressaceae > Sequoia > Sequoia sempervirens. Next base: position 551,255,365 of record VDFB02105785.1, on the reverse strand, counting down.
AGGTTATTCATTGAAAATATTAAGTTCTGGATGAATTTTCGGGCTTTTGCTTGGATTCGGGATTTTTCGCCCTAGTCATATTTTCTCGGATCCTGCTTGGACTCCGGCTGGAACCTTATTTTTTGGGGATTTTTAGTATTCATGGATTTCCACATGGATTGGATTTTCTTGGATTCTGCCATGTCGTCAGCTTCCCGAATTCCATCTCTGGCTGTCCTGTTGATTGCGTTGTTGGCTTCGTGCGTGCTTTGAGGGGTGTATCTAACTTTGTTTTTGGGTCTCTTGGGTTATTTCATGCTAGGGTTGTTTAGTATTGCATCATTTGTCATCTCCCAGGCGAGTTTTGAGCTCATTTATCTGTTTGCATTTCAATGAATCTTGCCTAAAAGTAATTAGTAGATCCTAGTGATGACTTAACAGTGGAAACAACTAAATTCTAAGCTTGATTGTGTGCTAATGGCAGATGAATAAGGTTTTGGACCTAGGGAAATGCCATATTTGGTGATTTCATCTTAAAATTGACCTAGAATGCAGAGAAAATTCATGAAAGGTCCATCCCCGACATGCCCTAGGTTAAAATTTTTGAAATCCATAGTTGGTTCAGTGTCTAGGTGAAATCGTGACTCTGTCCCTCCCAAATTTTTATCACTGTGCCCCTTCGAAGTCGCCGAGATGTCATATCGGTCATTTTATGTCTCACCGAAGCCTTTTGTGCGTTTGTATTTGATCGCCAAAATGTAGTAATTCTCATGCCGAAAGTATTTTTGTTGGCAAGACAAACCTCATCGCCAAGAGCTCATAGCGAGCTCCTTTCATCTTTCTGATCTTCTGTTCTGTCGATGAGACTTCCCCCTTTTGGCGAGACCTTTCGCCGAACATATCCTGCTCTTGTTGAGTGACCTTCTGTCGAGGAGACATTCATGCTTCATTGAGACCTTACCGCAAGCTCCCTACTCTTGTCGACACCTTCACTTTCGATGATACTCCTAACGGTCGCTAGGACTTCATAGCGAAACCTTTCTCTTGGCGAGCCCAGATCTTCTATCAGGGTGACTTCATAATGTCAGCAAGAGATTATGCTGATGGAACTCTTCATCGACGAGACATAACATATTCGCTAGGACCTCTAGCCGAACTCAAATGCTTCACCGAAAGCCCTCCTAAGTCTGTATGTTCGTTGTGACTATATCTTTCTCACACTGAAGGTATCTCATGTTCTATTGCTAGTCGGTGAGACCAAGAGAAGTCGCTGAGACCTTACCCCGACTACCCGCTGGTCACATCGAGATGTTCCTCATTGACATTCGGCAAGACTTTGTAAGTTCATTGAGACATCATATAGATAAAATTTAGTTTGACCGAAGTGATTACTTAAACTCTGATGGTTGGTGAGACAAGGGTGATTTGCTGTGACTTCATATCGAAGAAAATCTCTCATCGAAATGACTTTCACCTTCGCCTTCAGCGAGACGTGCCCCATTCGGCATGACTTCTTTCCAAATGAAGGTTGTTTGGCCGAAGTACTTGCCTTTGCACCGTTTAGTCTAGAATTGTGCCTTAACCACGTATTTCCGTCGAGTCCAAATTTCTCTAAAATTTTCCATCCCTCTAATTTCAAAGCTGCTCTTTGGCTCGTTCTTGGTGGAATCCGTCTGCTTGATTTTTTTAGAATCTGATGAAATGTGAAGGAACATGGAATAGTTGGATTCGTTTATAATTTTTGATGCATTTTATGATTATTTCATGTCATATTTGGATCTTCCATGTGATTTATTGATGAAAATGATTAGGTTTGATGGTTAAGTAGGTGTTTCTTGGTTATTCCATTGGAATCCAATCAGTTTGGAATTTCCCAAAATTCCTCTCTAGCTCAGATTCTGCGGATGGTCTTGAAACCAAAAATTGTGGGATCATTTCATATAAGATTTAATGGAACTTTGGTTGTAGGAGATGCATTCTAACGATGTATTGATGGATTAACCTTGCTTTCTTGTAGTTTTTACTATGGTTTTCATGTTGAGTGTAGGCTGAATCAAGCAAAGGAGTAGTTGGTTCCTGATTGTCTAATGCAGAGAAGATTAAGCTGGACATCAAGAGCAGGATCCCTGAGAACAAAGTCACTGCAGATTAGGCAGAAAGTATTGAAAAAGATTTACAAATAGGGAAGACACTTTGATGACACCCTAGCTGGTGTCTACAATGGTTGCATTGCTTTTTTTGAGATAATGACGAGAAGAAGGAAGATTGCGCCCAAGTATCTAAACTTGGAACAATTGAGAGAATGGTGGTAGGACGTTTATGCACCAAGTAGTGATGATTATGTGTCTGAGCACCAACTAGATGATACGGCCACCTACCTTGTAGTTATTGACAAACATCTAGTGTATAAGGTAGACTGGGATAAGTCGGTCAAATGGTCAAGAGAAGAGATTGCGTCCATTGAGAATTGACTTAGGGTTTTCCCCTTGCCACTGGTTGCTGGCCTGGATGAGACGTTCTTGAAAGTACATGAAGAGCTAGATCAAAATAGAGATAATAGGGAAGGGAGCTAATGATGGGTTGCGGCATGATTTACACTTCTCTATTATCTTCCCGCACATCATCTGAGCTGTAGATCTTAGGCCGACTTGGAGGGGACATGCATTTATGCTTATTTGACCAACCATGGGTTTCTCTTGACCGAGTTGTTGCGCCATTAATGTTGTGAAACCCTTGCCTGGCCGACGGATTTTCTAGGGGAATTCTATTTATTGGGCATTTGGCCTCATTTGTAAAGGGTTAGAAATAGGTTAGAATGATTAGAGATAGTTAGAATTTGTAATTAGAACATAGAAGTAGAATAGAGTAGAGATAGTTAGAAGCAAGTTAGCAAGTTAGTATTCTCAAGCAAATGTTGTAACAGAATACTGGAATTGTTGCTACAAGTGGATAATTTGAATACAAGAAATGACATTGTGATTTGGTGCCATACTTTTTTTCTCTTGTCTTCCATGGTTCTTTTTATTCCATCTTTAAAATTGCTTTGAGAGGGTTAATATTTAGATTAGATTTGGGTTCAATAATTTTTGTGATTTAATACTTGAATGTTGCAGCAATCCTTCAGTCCATACTTTTCGCAACCAATTGATTGTTAGTTGCTTTGCAAAGTTAGCCTAGACTTCATATTTCGTATGCTTAGTTCGATTGTGAGGATTTGTTCATTTCAAATGCAAAAAGGGTTGTTGAATGAATGTTCATGATTTGAAAATCTTAACACCTCAAAAGATTGCACTGTTTTATGTGAGATTGTAGATTTATCTTGGTCAAGCAGAGATCAGTTTTGAGGGATTGGTCCATTTCGAGTGTTAGTTACTTTCATTGTTAATCTTAGGTTTAGTATTAAGTTTAGAACTCTCTTTGAAACCCTTATCCTTTTTCTATTTCTTTGATTATTGGGTTAAATCTAGGAGTAAAGCATTCATTAGATTGTTAGATCTAATAAAATTGATTTAGCATTTTGCTTGTAGTAAGGTCCCATTGTGATTACCAGCATTTTCACATTTTGTTACTGATTTGTTTATGCATTGTCAAGATGTGACATTAGAGACCTTGGGGTTATCTCTTGAGGCTTGCCGATAGAGATTTACCTTTCAAGAGAGATAGGATATCATATTCTGTCTGGCTATTATTGTGCAGAAAACATGATCAACAGGAACTGGGGCTATGAGGAGGGCCTGAACAAGCAAGCTGGATCAATTTTTGAATGCCATCTCTCATGAGAGATTAAGAAGAAGAACAAGATCAGCTCTAGGATAGCAAGAGTTTTAGGAATTACCAGACCCTACTTGGTTGAGGAGGGACGAACGAAGGTGACATTGCTGGAAGTTGGATGAGCCTTTATGCTAAAAATGTGAGATGTGATAGATCTCTAAATCTGGAAAGTACAAGTTCTGAGTCAAGATGGAAAAGCAATCTTATGTTTTTCATGGTGGAAATAGTCTTCAGATTGATTTTCCGCAACTTTGTGAGTCTTTGAATAAGAGATTGTATCTTTGGAATGGTAAGGGTTTGCATCACTATGCATTGTCAGACAAGTGCAAAATTCATAATACCTATAGACACAGTGAGTTGGGATGCCTAGACTTTTTGGGCCAAATCGAGAGGATTTTGCAAAGGGGTATTTTCATGCAGGACTTTCCTAAACCATTAGCCTCTACAGACCTAGGGTTTATTGACACTGCAGTCGAGGCATTTATGCAGATAGTTGAAGATCAGCTTGTTGGTGGTAAGTGTTTACAAGATTTCATCTCATCTAAATGGTGCAGAGTTCATAATGCAGCCCATTCAGAACTCACTTGCCGCTCATGTGTGGATACCATCATTAAAGTTGGAAGATACCTAGAGTGGAAAGAAAAGTTAGACAAGGAATGCATTACAGAGAGGCCAACAAATTTTGAATCTAGAGATGATGTTGCAGTTGATGTTGAGGTAGCTTTGGAAGGGACTGAGTATAAGGAATGCAAATCCGACGCATCAGAGTTAATAGAGGAACATTTAAGTGAAGAGCTACCTATAAAGATCAAGGAGGATGTTCCTACAAAAGTTAGTCAAATTTTTGAAAATATAGTGGAGGATGAGTTGGAAGAAAAAGGAGTTACCATACAAGCTCTTCCCTTCCAGGATGAAGATCTAATACAAACTAGATATAAAGAGTTTGTTGCCAGAATTAAGAAAGATTGGACAAGCTTGAGCTACGGTGTTGGCCTAGAGGAGTTGTTGTTACCAGCTTGGTGCAGGATACATGAGGAAGAGCATTCAGAATTCACATGCTTCCAATGTTAGGAAGCCGTAAAAGAGGTGGAGGAATGGGTACCACTACCACAACATACAAGGGATACACAAAAGGATACATCAAACGAGTCCCTGATGGAACAATTTCAATAAGTTGTTGATGAATGCCCTGAAGAACATGAGGAAGAACTTAATGGAATGGCCAACATTCCTGATAACTGTAATCAAGAGTTTGAACCAAGGCCAATGGAGAAAGAATTTGGGGAGTTCCTTCATTTATCAAATTGTGTTTTTTCTCTGTCTGTTAATGAATTAAGCATTGAAAGCTTACAGACTTTATGCATCAATAATGAGATAGCTAATGTGGCTCATATTGGTATGCAGGAAAATTTGAATGATGCTAAAAACAGTAATGTTGCAGTCATAATTGATGGGTGTGATCACACAGCTACAAGGGAAAATGTGCTTAAATGCCAGCCTGGGGTGCTTTTTCATGAGCATCCTATTGAGAAATCTGCTATACAAGACAATGTTTCTTAATTTTCATCATTGAGTCCTCATGGAGATACTCGAACAAGCGAAAAGGGATCGTTGTACCACCACTGGAGACCTCCTGATGACATAGATATCAGCTCTTCACTATTGAAGAATGATGAATACCACATTCATTCTACAACAATACAAAATCAGGTTGTTTCTTTCTTTACTAAAAATTCTAAGTCTTATCAATTTGATTACAGGAATTTAGGAGAGACAACTTGCATATGGATTGATCATGGTTTCAATGAGTTGCCTCAATTGTTGATCATTCCTAATTATGAGGTTGAGTTTGAATGCTGCATTATTGAGCCTTGTTTTGCTAAATATAAAGATGAATTTGCATTCTTGAGGACAATTACCATCACCTTGTTGCTTATTCATGCCCTGAAGAGTCAAGTAGGGGTGGGTCTCAGTTCACCTTGTCTGATGATGAATGGTTATGAGTCTCTTATACGTAGTTAGGATAGATTGCTTTAGAATTAGTTTGTTGTGGTTAGTTTAGGTTTGCTTTTGGTTTGTTTTGGTTTGTTTTGTTTTTCTTTGCTCTTGTTTTGGGGGTTTCTCTGTTTTCACCTAGATGTGTTGCACCTGCATGGAAAATATTTCCTCTCTAGAATTGTTCTAAGTATTTCGGGGTGAACTTTAGTCTTGCATCTTGAAAGGATGGTTGAATTCTTTGCTATTGCCAATAGTCTTAATGTCAAATTTATAGAAGATTGGGTCACTGCCTTTGATTTGAACTTGAAATACTCTAAAATCTTATATCCATCATATATCTTAAGAATCCTGGTCTCACTATAGGAATCCTTGTGAAGTCTTGTCAAGTGAAAAATCCTATTTCTGCTTCAGCGCCACTGTGGTTCTCATCCCTAAGTGTGAACTTCATTGTTCACAAGTTGAAATGAAAGTGACATATAAAGAATATCAAAAGAAAGAAAAATGAAATATTGAATATCAAAAGAATAAATTCAACTTATCAGGGGTACCTGAATATCTCTATTGGGGCTATGGACGCCTAACTGGCAGTAGAGCTATGTTTAGGAGAGTCACAATGATAACCTCATCGGGGCTATGGACACCTGACTGGCAGCAAGGCCCTATCCAGGTTGCTTTTGAAGTTAGAATCATTACGTAGCCTAACTTGACCGAACTTGGTTTTTTGTAGTAACTTAAGGAGGGAAATGAACTCATACGCACACACTTGGATTTTCAGTTTATGGAAGGTTTGATCTATCCTTTGGTTCTTATTCCTTAAATCTTTGCATTCTGACTTGTTTGTTTGATGGTGAGATTGAAACCAGAGATTTTGGGTTCTTGATTCCTATTTTTCATCAAATGCTCTGGAGCATTTTCCCAGCAGAAGTTGCCATTTGTTGTGCAGTTTTTCGCACACACGCCCCGCTGAAAGCAGGGACCCTCTTTTGCTTTGGTTTTGGTATTTTGGCCCTTTCTTTTGAGGTTTTTTCTTACCTAGGCATGTGCTTAAATTGTTTATTCTAAATGCCTAGGTGTTTCCCCCAGGTTATTCATTGAAAATATTAAGTTCTGGATGAATTTTCGGGCTTTTGCTTAGATTCAGAATTTTCCACCCTGGTCAGATTTTCCCGGATCCTACTTGGACTCCGACTGGACCCTTATTTTTTGGGGATTTTCAGTATTCACGAATTTCCACATGGGCTGGATTTTCTCAGATTCCGCCCTCTCATCAGCTTCCTGAATTCCTTCTCTGGCTGTCTTGTTGATCGCGTTGTTGGCTTCGTGCATGCTTTGAGGGGTGTATCTAACTTGGTTTCTGGGTCTCTTGGATTATTTCATGCTAGGGTTGTTCAGTATTGCATCATTTGTCATCTCCCAGGTGAGTTTTGAGCTCATTTGTCTATTTGCATTTCGATGAATCTTTCCTAAGAGTAATTAGTAGATCCTAGTGATGACTTAACAGTGGAAACAATTAAATTATGAGCTTGACTATGTGCTAATGGTAGATGAATAAGGTTTGGACCTAGGGTAGTGCCATATCAGGTGATTTCATCTTAAAATTAACCTAGAATGTAGAGAAAATTCATGAAAGGTCTGTCCCCGACTCGCCCTAGGTTAAACTTTTTGAAATCCATAGTTGGTTCAGTGTCTGGGTAAAATCGTGAGTCTCTGTCCCTCCTGAATTTTTATCGTTGTGACCCTTCGAAGTCACCGAGATGTCATATTAGTCATTCTTTGTCTTGCCGAAGCCTTTTTGGTGTTTGTATTTGATTGCTAGGACACAGTAATTCTCACGCCGAAAGTCTTTCTGTCGACAAGACAAACCTCATCACCAAGAGCTCATAGCAGGCTCCTTTCATCTTGCTGATCTTCCATTTTGTTGCTAAGACCTCCCCCTTTCAGCGAGACCTTTCGCCGAACATATCCTACTCTTGTCGAGTGACCTTCTATTGGGGAGACATTCATGCTTCGCTGAGACCTTACCGCGAGCTCCCTACTCTTGCTATCACCTTCGCTTTTGGCGAGACTCCTAATGGTCGCCAAGACTTCATAGCGAAACCTTTCTCCCAGAACTTCTATCGGGGTGACTTCATAATGTCGGTAGAGGTTATGCCAATGGAACTCTTCATCAGCGAGACATAACATATTTACTGGGACCTCTAGCCGAACTCAAACACTTCACCAAAAGCCCTCCTAAGTCTGTATGTTTGTTGTGATTGTATCTTTCTCACACCGAAGGTCTCTCATGTTCTATCACTAGTCGGTGAGACAAAGAGAAGTCGCTGAGACCTTACCCTAACTACCTACTGGTCACATCGAGATGTTCCTCATTAATGTTTGGAAAGACTCTGTTAGTTCACTGAGACATCATATAGATAAAATTTAGTCTGGCTGAAGTGATTACTTAAACTCCGATGGTCGGTGAGACAAGGGAAATTCACTATGACTTTTTACCAAAGAAAATCACTCATTGACATGACTTTCACCTTCGCTTTCGGCGAGACGTGCCCCATTCGGCATGACTTCTTTCTAAATGACGGTTGTTTGGCCAAAGTACTTGCCTTTGCACCATTTAGATTAGAATTGTGCCTTAACCATGGATTTCAATCAAGTCTGGATTTCTCCAAAATCCGTCATCCCTCTAATTTCCTGAAACTACTCTTTGGCTCGTTCTTCGCTATAATCCGTCTCTAGCAGATTTTCCCGAAATCTGATGAAATATAAAGAAAAATGGAATAGCATGATGTGTTACTAACTTGTGATGCATTTTATGATTTATTTCATGTCATATTTGGATCTCCCATGTGATTTATTGATGAAAAATGATCAGGTTTGATGGTTAAGTAGGTGTTTCTTGGTTATTCCGTTGGAATCCGATCGATCAGGAATTTCCCGAAATTCCTCTCTGGCTTAGATTTCACGGATGGCCCTAAAACCCAAAATTTGTGGGATCATTTCATATGATATTTAATGGCACTTTGGTTGCAGGAGATGCATTCTAACGATGTATTGATGGATTAACACTAGTTTCCTATGGTTTTTACTATGATTTTCATGTTGAGTGCAAGCTGAATCAAGCAAAGCAGCAGCTGGTTCCTCATTGTCTGATGCAAAGAAGATTAAGCTAGGCATTAAGAGCAGGATTCCTGAGAGAAAAGTCACTACAGATTAGGCATAGGGTGTTGAAGAGGATTTATAAACAAAGAAAGCAGATTGATGATGCCCTGAGCGGTGTATACAATGGATCCATTGTTTTTTTTGAGATAATGATAGGAAGGAGGATCGAGCCCAGGTACTTGAGCCTGGAATAGTTGAGGAAGTGGTGGCATGATGTCTATACATCACTTGATGATGGCTCCATTTTTGAGCACCAGCTGGATGATGCGGCCACCTACCTTGCAGTCATTGATAAGTATTTGGCGTATAACGCGGATTGGGATAAGTCAGTCAAACACTCAAGGGACGAGATTGCATCCATTGAAAGATGACTTAGGGTTTTTCCCTTGCCAAAGGTTGCTGGCCTGGTTGGGATGTTCTTGAAAGTACATGAAGAGCTAGATCAGAACAGAGATAATAGGGAAGGGAGCTAATGATGGGTTGTGGTGCAATTTGCGCTTGTCTATTATCTTCCTGCGCATCGTCCGAGCTGGGGATCTCAGGCCGACTTGGACGGGATGTGCATTTAATGCATATTTGACCCATTTCAAAGACTCTCTTGGTCAGGTCATTGTGCTGAGTTATTGTTGCGAAACCCTTGCCTGGCCGACGGGTTCCTGGGAATTCTATTTATTGGGCATTTGGCCTCATTTGTAAAGGGTTAGAAATAGGTTAGAATGATTAGAGATAGTTAGAATTTGTAATTAGAACATAGAATTAGAATAGAGTAGAGATAGTTAGAAGCAAGTTATCAAGTTAGTATTCTCAAGCAAATGTTGTAACAAAATACTGGAATTGTTGCTACAAGTGGATAATTTGAATACAAGAAATGACATTGTGATTTGGTGCCATACTTTTTTTCTCTTGTCTTGCATGGTTCTTGTTATTCCATCTTTAAAATTGCTTTGAGAGGGTTAATGTTTAGATTAGATTTGGGTTCAATAATATTTTTGATTTAATACTTGAATGTTGCAGCAATCCTTCAGTCCATACTTTTTGCAACCAACTGATTGTTAGTTGCTTTGCAAAGTTATCGTGGACTTCATATTTCGTATGCTTAGTTTGATTGTGAGGATTTGTTCATTTCAAGTGCAAAAAGGGTTGTTGAATGAATGTTCATGATTTTAAAATCTTAGCACCTCAGAAGATTGCATTGTTTTATGTGATATTGTAGATTTATCTTTGTCAAGTAGAGATCAGTTTTGAGGGATTGGTCCATTTTGAGTGTTAGTTACTTTCATTATTAATCTTAGGTTTAGTATTAAGTTTAGAACTCTCTTCAAAACCCTTATCCTTTTTCTATTTCTTTGATTATTGGGTTAAATCTAGGAGTGAAGCATTCGTCAGATTGTTAGATCTAATAAGATTGATTCAACATTTTGCTTGTAGTAAGGTCCCATTGTGATTACTAGCATTTTCACATTTTGTTACTGAGTTGTTTATGCACTGTCAAGACGTGACATTAGAGACCTTGGGTTTATCTCTTGAGGCTTGCCGATAGAGATTTACCTTTCAAGAGAGATAGGATATCATATTCTTTCTGGATGTTATTGTGCAGAAAACACGATCAACAGGGTATTCATTTTGATGAAAGATAATATCCAAGTTAGCTGATTTCATAGCCTCAAGCAAAAATACATCATTTTGTTGTGAAATAGGAGGTATCATAACTTTTTTTACATCATCTTGAAGAATGACACGATAAGCAGGTGATGTTTGAATCAACTCCCACAAATAGATCTCAAAAGGAGTAGCATGAATTTGATCCAAAAGATCATACTTCTTACCACTTTGTTGGGGTAAGCAAGGTACACTAGGTAAGATAGGTTGTGGGAGTGGTATTGGGAAGGGAATGGCTTATGTTTTTTTCGGTTGCTTGTTATTTATTGTGTTATATGTATGCGAAATAGAAATATGATGTGATGTGACACATTATTTTCATGGTTACATTGGATTAATTTCTTTTCAACATTTAGAATATGACATAAAGCTTCTGGTTTTTCTTGTGACGGTCATATGATAAGCACAAGTTTGGTTTGGACTTGAGGTTGTTGTATGAGTGGATAAATAATAATTTGGGGTGTAATTGTATTAATTTTTCTTTGGTGAGTTGGAATGTTGGAAGCCTTAGTGTATGATCTAGGTGAGATGAAGTCCTTAAGGAACATCTAACATATCAATGTCATCACAACTAAAGGGATTAATAGGTATATAATGCACTTGTAGAAAGAGATTTGACATGATTATCTATTACTATTCTTTCTCTAAGATTAATCACTAAAATTCAAGTTCAATTTATGTTTATGTGTTTTAAGACAAACTATGATTGAAAACATACTCATAGACCTATTATAAACAAAGATTTGGAAATCAGAGTCCAAATTTCTAGAGTAATAATAGATATTTATTTACCCCTAAAACTTGAGACATACTTATTTGGGCAAGGTCACACAGGGAAACTATGTACTACTTGGAATCTATTTGAAATTTTAGGTCCTAAGACATTGTGGATAAGTAATGGATGTCTAACATTATTCTGACCCAGATCTAAAACTATATTTGTTCTTGTTTTGATGAATTTTAAATTTACAATGTAGTGTAACAAGCTAGGGTTTTTAAATTTTACCAAAATGAAAGCTAATTTATCCTAATTATGCAATGCTTTAGAAAATTTGAACAATTCACTTATAGATCTGGTAATTTTCAATACTAAAATGAAACAATTTTTCACAATCAAGAAAAATGGCACTTTTCTTTCAAATTCAAAGACACTCTTTTGCAACAAAAACACTAAAATTTCTAAAATTTTGATAATATTTGCACACTTTTTAAAGTCTAGAAAATGCTAGCAAATCAAAAGATCTAAATGATGTTCAAAGTTTCAGGGTCACCATAATGTTTTGATAAAAAATGGATCCTAGGTTTAATGCATAAAACACTAACATTAATACTTTTTCAAAGAACATTAGGATGCAAATAATGAAGGAGATTAGATTGATTTCCAACCCTAAGGTGTTTCAATCAGCCTTGGATTCGATCCTTTTGTGCCTTGGAAATTGATTTAAATTGAATTTATTTTATTAAACTAATAAAACTATATGACCTAATCTATAAATGCAATTTTTTAGCAACAATGAAACTGTAACAACAAATTCTAACAATAGATCTAAAAATGGTAGAGTTTAGTGCACATGTCATACAAATTTGAGGCTAATTTTAGAGGACTAAGTTGCCTAGAGTGACTATGTACTATTTGAATTCTCCTAGATCTAAAAATGTAGTCTTGTAACACTTTGTCTACCCTTTGTTTCCTTCTCTACAGTTTTTTGTCTTTGTATTTGAAGCTATAATAAATTTGAAAGGATATGTCATTGATTGTTGTCATTAATGGTTATCATTGATATCAACATATCTTGGTTGATTGATTAAGGTTTGGTTTTGATGCTTTGGTGATCAAGATTGGCATCCTCTAGATGTTATGCTATAATGATCTATCTTTGGTCATGCTTGTCTTGGTCCCATTCTTTTTGTAACATAATGAGATACACTCTTATGGGTCAGGGCTGATCTAGAAATCGGTTAATGTTCTTTGGAACATTCTTTGCATTGTAACGTGTATATCCTATTCCTTGGTCTCGAATATCATGGTAAAAATGTAGCATGTTGATTTGAGTGAGGAGGTTCTGATTAGTCCATATTTCATTTCTTTCCACTACAGGAATGTTTTGTGGTAACCTAATTCAAATTGTGTTTAGCTGACTTAGGAGTTTATGGAAGCATGGAATGGAATTATGTTTGGTCGACTTAGGAGATTATGAAGGCATGGAATCATATAAGTAAAGGTTTATTCTATTTGATGAAAGCAAGTGTGATGGACGTGAATTTAAAAATTCAAACATTGTGAAGTATGTGAAAGTATATGACCAAAGGTAGCAAATAATGAGATTCTATCCAATGTCATTGTTGGTGATAGTTATTTCAATGGTGGATTCAATTTCATCATTCTTATGGCAGCGAGCCTTTTTATATTGTTAATGATCCTTTTTATCTTTGGTTGTAATAGCTGGGTAGTGAGCCCATTGGTAGTTAGCCTTACCTACAGTGAGCATTTTGGTAGTGATCCTTTGTAAAAATCACCTTAATCAATATTTTATAATTGAGAATTAGCATTCTCTGTGGTTTTTCCCTTCTTGGGTTTCCATGTAAATTCTGGTGTTCATTGTGCATGGTGTTGTTATGTGCTTTCATATTCATTATTATCTGATTGATTTAAGTTTTCTCTAGATTAATTAAAGTCAAGAATTTTTTTTAGTTATAATTAATTCACCCCCCCTCTCAATTATCTAGACTATTCAACAATTGGTATCAGAGCTTTGGTTCCTCGAAGAAGAGTTTAACCACTTGGGGTAGATCCAATGGAATACAAACTAACAATTCTTGTGTTTGATGGATCTTACTATAGTTTCTAGAAAGTGCAGATGAGAGGTTACCTGATCTCTCTAGGCTACAATCTGACTTGGAAAGTTGTTGAGACAAGATATGTTGAACCAACAAATGGTCCTACTTATGCAGATGATATTTCAGGCTATGAAGAGAATGAAAAGGTAAGGTATGCAATATTTAGTGCTTTTTCTAAGACTGAGTTAAAAAAAATTATTTCATTGGGCACTGCTTATGAAGTTTAGGAAAATTTGAAAGAAATATATGACAACTAAGCATAGATATGAAAACTTGAGGATGAAAGAAGGTGAAGATATAGCAAGCTACTTTTAGAGAGTTGACAGTATAGTAAATGAAGTCAAAAATAAAGGAGGCACTCTGAAAGATGAAGTTGTAATGGAGAAGATTTTGATGACCATACTAGAGAGATACAGTGACAAGATCTTAACTATTGAGGAAGTTTATGATCCGAAGAAATTCGCCAAAGAGCAACTATTTGGAACCTTGACCATATTTGAGATGAGGAAATTTGGAAAAGAGAAGGAGAAATGTGAAACAACCTTCAAAGCCAAAAAGAAATAAGAAGATTCAAATAGTGAAAGTTCAGATGAGTTGGAAGCAAAATTCACAAGGAAATTGAAGAAAGGTACCAACAAGTATAAAGGTATCTTACCTCTTAAATGTTTTAGATGTGGAAAGATTGGCAATTTAGCAATTAATTTCTAGAAAAAGGAACAAGGAAATTTTTTAAAAAGATCAATAAGAAGGCCTATTATGTTAATGAGAATGCCAGTATTTCAAATGATCAATCAAATCATGAGGTTTGTTTGTTTTTGGTTGAAAAGGATGAACCTAGATTTGATATCTCTAATATTTGTCCAAAATCTAATGATAAAACTAAAGTTGCAATATTTATTAAAAGAAATAGAGATGAATGGTTGATTGATAGTGGATGTTTGAATCATATGACTGTAGTAAAATTAAGTTTGTGAAGCTTGAGAAATATGATGGAGGTTCTGTTAGATTTGGAGATGATAAAACATAGATTATTGGAATTGGTTCTATTACCTTTTATAGAAAATGTAACACTAACAATTTTTACTATGTGAAAGTTTTATATCATAATCTTCTAAGTGTTGGACAGATGTGCAAAAATGGCTATAATGTGGTGTTTTAGGATGATGGTTTTGAGATTCAGAAGAGATCCAAAACTGTTATTGCAACTGGAAAAAAGAAAAAGTTGGAATATGTATCAACTAGAAGGAGATACAAAGAGATGATTATTATCTAATGACAATTGGCTCTAGAATTGAAGGATGTGTCACATCAACTTTGACAATTTGGTAAGGATAAGTTCAACAAGAGCAGTCAGATATTTTACAAGACTGACCAACCTAGACAACACTATTTGCAAAGGATTTCAAGAAGGAAAGTAGACCAGAGAAATGTTATGAAGAAAAGAAGAATCATCTACCGGGTATGTGCAGGATCATCATGGAAAAAACAGGCCCTTAAGTGGCAATGGAAATTCAAAAAAATCAAAGTTAGGCAACTTGACATAAAAATTTGAATAAGTTATCTATATTATTTCAAAAATATGTAAGAATAGAATCTGTGGAAAATTGAATGTAGTTTCTAAAATACTAAGTTTTTTTTTTTTTAAAGTCTATTTTGGTGAAAATTTGAAATTTCAATGCAATAGTACTTAAATTTCAGGGAAAAATAAGTAGGTGTCTATCTGACCACCCTAACCACAATAAAATGATAATATTTTTTTATAAGATTTTAGATATAAGTAGAGGACTCATGTCCGATGTGAGGCATATTTTTTTGTAATTTTTTTCCAAGTAAATAATTAATTATGAATTTTTTATTACAACTTTTAAAAATATAAAAAACTCGTATTTCTGACCACCTTAACTTGGTCAAAACTTCATGAAATTCAATTTTATTTTTTTTAATCCTATATTATACAATGCATAGAATGTGATGCATATTTTGGATTCAAAAAATATGATACCATTTGAAAGTTATAGATATTTTTCAATTAGCCTATCAATCAGGAATTTAGTCATAATTCTAATAGCAATTGAATAATAATTATTTATTAAATTCAAAGTAAAGAGTAATTTATATTGGTGGAAATCTGAGATTCTCCTCTACAAACCCTTTTTGTTTCATCAATTTTGGCTAAAAATAAAGTCGTCAGCCACATGGACAAAGTCTAGAAAAACAAGGTGAGTTGTCAAACACGTATTTTGGGTTGACTTCTTAGGATTGGCATGTCCAAGCCAAATACCAAAGCAAACCCGAGGCTAATCCCTAGGAAATAAATT
>VDFB02105785.1:551215581-551239546 GCA_007258455.2 Sequoia sempervirens | reverse complement strand
ATATAACACAATAAATAACAAGCAACCGAAAAAAACATAAGCCATTCCCTTCCCAATACCACTCCCACAACCTATCTTACCTAGTGTACCTTGCTTACCCCAACAAAGTGGTAAGAAGTATGATCTTTTGGATCAAATTCATGCTACTCCTTTTGAGATCTATTTGTGGGAGTTGATTCAAACATCACCTGCTTATCGTGTCATTCTTCAAGATGATGTAAAAAAAGTTATGATACCTCCTATTTCACAACAAAATGATGTATTTTTGCTTGAGGCTATGAAATCAGCTAACTTGGATATTATCTTTCATCAAAATGAATACCCTGTTGATCGTGTTTTCTGCACAATAACATCCAGAAAGAATATGATATCCTATCTCTCTTGAAAGGTAAATCTCTATCGGCAAGCCTCAAGAGATAAACCCAAGGTCTCTAATGTCACGTCTTGACAGTGCATAAACAACTCAGTAACAAAATGTGAAAATGCTAGTAATCACAATGGGACCTTACTACAAGCAAAATGTTGAATCAATCTTATTAGATCTAACAATCTGACGAATGCTTCACTCCTAGATTTAACCCAATAATCAAAGAAATAGAAAAAGGATAAGGGTTTTGAAGAGAGTTCTAAACTTAATACTAAACCTAAGATTAATAATGAAAGTAACTAACACTCAAAATGGACCAATCCCTCAAAACTGATCTCTACTTGACAAAGATAAATCTACAATATCACATAAAACAATGCAATCTTCTGAGGTGCTAAGATTTTAAAATCATGAACATTCATTCAACAACCCTTTTTGCACTTGAAATGAACAAATCCTCACAATCAAACTAAGCATACGAAATATGAAGTCCACGATAACTTTGCAAAGCAACTAACAATCAGTTGGTTGCAAAAAGTATGGACTGAAGGATTGCTGCAACATTCAAGTATTAAATCAAAAATATTATTGAACCCAAATCTAATCTAAACATTAACCCTCTCAAAGCAATTTTAAAGATGGAATAACAAGAACCATGCAAGACAAGAGAAAAAAAGTATGGCACCAAATCACAATGTCATTTCTTGTATTCAAATTATCCACTTGTAGCAACAATTCCAGTATTTTGTTACAACATTTGCTTGAGAATACTAACTTGATAACTTGCTTCTAACTATCTCTACTCTATTCTAATTCTATGTTCTAATTACAAATTCTAACTATCTCTAATCATTCTAACCTATTTCTAACCCTTTACAAATGAGGCCAAATGCCCAATAAATAGAATTCCCAGGAACCCGTCGGCCAGGCAAGGGTTTCGCAACAATAACTCAGCACAATGACCTGACCAAGAGAGTCTTTGAAATGGGTCAAATATGCATTAAATGCACATCCCGTCCAAGTCGGCCTGAGATCCCCAGCTCGGACGATGCGCAGGAAGATAATAGACAAGCGCAAATTGCACCACAACCCATCATTAGCTCCCTTCCCTATTATCTCTGTTCTGATCTAGCTCTTCATGTACTTTCAAGAACATCCCAACCAGGCCAGCAACCTTTGGCAAGGGAAAAACCCTAAGTCATCTTTCAATGGATGCAATCTCGTCCCTTGAGTGTTTGACTGACTTATCCCAATCCGCGTTATACGCCAAATACTTATCAATGACTGCAAGGTAGGTGGCCGCATCATCCAGCTGGTGCTCAAAAATGGAGCCATCATCAAGTGATGTATAGACATCATGCCACCACTTCCTCAACTATTCCAGGCTCAAGTACCTGGGCTCGATCCTCCTTCCTATCATTATCTCAAAAAAAACAATGGATCCATTGTATACACCGCTCAGGGCATCATCAATCTGCTTTCTTTGTTTATAAATCCTCTTCAACACCCTATGCCTAATCTGTAGTGACTTTTCTCTCAGGAATCCTGCTCTTAATGCCTAGCTTAATCTTCTTTGCATCAGACAATGAGGAACCAGCTGCTGCTTTGCTTGATTCAGCTTGCACTCAACATGAAAATCATAGT
This sequence comes from Sequoia sempervirens, assembly GCA_007258455.2. Taxonomy (NCBI): domain Eukaryota; kingdom Viridiplantae; phylum Streptophyta; class Pinopsida; order Cupressales; family Cupressaceae; genus Sequoia; species Sequoia sempervirens. The sequence goes on along the minus strand of VDFB02105785.1, from coordinate 551,237,535 downwards.
AAAAACCATAGGAAACTAGTGTTAATCCATCAATACATCGTTAGAATGCATCTCCTGCAACCAAAGTGCCATTAAATATCATATGAAATGATCCCACAAATTTTGGGTTTTAGGGCCATCCGTGAAATCTAAGCCAGAGAGGAATTTCGGGAAATTCCTGATCGATCGGATTCCAACGGAATAACCAAGAAACACCTACTTAACCATCAAACCTGATCATTTTTCATCAATAAATCACATGGGAGATCCAAATATGACATGAAATAAATCATAAAATGCATCACAAGTTAGTAACACATCATGCTATTCCATTTTTCTTTATATTTCATCAGATTTCGGGAAAATCTGCTAGAGACGGATTATAGCGAAGAACGAGCCAAAGAGTAGTTTCAGGAAATTAGAGGGATGACGGATTTTGGAGAAATCCAGACTTGATTGAAATCCATGGTTAAGGCACAATTCTAATCTAAATGGTGCAAAGGCAAGTACTTTGGCCAAACAACCGTCATTTAGAAAGAAGTCATGCCGAATGGGGCACGTCTCGCCGAAAGCGAAGGTGAAAGTCATGTCAATGAGTGATTTTCTTTGGTAAAAAGTCATAGTGAATTTCCCTTGTCTCACCGACCATCGGAGTTTAAGTAATCACTTCAGCCAGACTAAATTTTATCTATATGATGTCTCAGTGAACTAACAGAGTCTTTCCAAACATTAATGAGGAACATCTCGATGTGACCAGTAGGTAGTTAGGGTAAGGTCTCAGCGACTTCTCTTTGTCTCACCGACTAGTGATAGAACATGAGAGACCTTCGGTGTGAGAAAGATACAATCACAACAAACATACAGACTTAGGAGGGCTTTTGGTGAAGTGTTTGAGTTCGGCTAGAGGTCCCAGTAAATATGTTATGTCTCGCTGATGAAGAGTTCCATTGGCATAACCTCTACCGACATTATGAAGTCACCCCGATAGAAGTTCTGGGAGAAAGGTTTCGCTATGAAGTCTTGGCGACCATTAGGAGTCTCGCCAAAAGCGAAGGTGATAGCAAGAGTAGGGAGCTCGCGGTAAGGTCTCAGCGAAGCATGAATGTCTCCCCAATAGAAGGTCACTCGACAAGAGTAGGATATGTTCGGCGAAAGGTCTCGCTGAAAGGGGGAGGTCTTAGCAACAAAATGGAAGATCAGCAAGATGAAAGGAGCCTGCTATGAGCTCTTGGTGATGAGGTTTGTCTTGTCGACAGAAAGACTTTCGGCGTGAGAATTACTGTGTCCTAGCAATCAAATACAAACACCAAAAAGGCTTCGGCAAGACAAAGAATGACTAATATGACATCTCGGTGACTTCGAAGGGTCACAACGATAAAAATTCAGGAGGGACAGAGACTCACGATTTTACCCAGACACTGAACCAACTATGGATTTCAAAAAGTTTAACCTAGGGCGAGTCGGGGACAGACCTTTCATGAATTTTCTCTACATTCTAGGTTAATTTTAAGATGAAATCACCTGATATGGCACTACCCTAGGTCCAAACCTTATTCATCTACCATTAGCACATAGTCAAGCTCATAATTTAATTGTTTCCACTGTTAAGTCATCACTAGGATCTACTAATTACTCTTAGGAAAGATTCATCGAAATGCAAATAGACAAATGAGCTCAAAACTCACCTGGGAGATGACAAATGATGCAATACTGAACAACCCTAGCATGAAATAATCCAAGAGACCCAGAAACCAAGTTAGATACACCCCTCAAAGCATGCACGAAGCCAACAACGCGATCAACAAGACAGCCAGAGAAGGAATTCAGGAAGCTGATGAGAGGGCGGAATCTGAGAAAATCCAGCCCATGTGGAAATTCGTGAATACTGAAAATCCCCAAAAAATAAGGGTCCAGTCGGAGTCCAAGTAGGATCCGGGAAAATCTGACCAGGGTGGAAAATTCTGAATCTAAGCAAAAGCCCGAAAATTCATCCAGAACTTAATATTTTCAATGAATAACCTGGGGGAAACACCTAGGCATTTAGAATAAACAATTTAAGCACATGCCTAGGTAAGAAAAAACCTCAAAAGAAAGGGCCAAAATACCAAAACCAAAGCAAAAGAGGGTCCCTGCTTTCAGCGGGGCGTGTGTGCGAAAAACTGCACAACAAATGGCAACTTCTGCTGGGAAAATGCTCCAGAGCATTTGATGAAAAATAGGAATCAAGAACCCAAAATCTCTGGTTTCAATCTCACCATCAAACAAACAAGTCAGAATGCAAAGATTTAAGGAATAAGAACCAAAGGATAGATCAAACCTTCCATAAACTGAAAATCCAAGTGTGTGCGTATGAGTTCATTTCCCTCCTTAAGTTACTACAAAAAACCAAGTTCGGTCAAGTTAGGCTACGTAATGATTCTAACTTCAAAAGCAACCTGGATAGGGCCTTGCTGCCAGTCAGGTGTCCATAGCCCCGATGAGGTTATCATTGTGACTCTCCTAAACATAGCTCTACTGCCAGTTAGGCGTCCATAGCCCCAATAGAGATATTCAGGTACCCCTGATAAGTTGAATTTATTCTTTTGATATTCAATATTTCATTTTTCTTTCTTTTGATATTCTTTATATGTCACTTTCATTTCAACTTGTGAACAATGAAGTTCACACTTAGGGATGAGAACCACAGTGGCGCTGAAGCAGAAATAGGATTTTTCACTTGACAAGACTTCACAAGGATTCCTATAGTGAGACCAGGATTCTTAAGATATATGATGGATATAAGATTTTAGAGTATTTCAAGTTCAAATCAAAGGCAGTGACCCAATCTTCTATAAATTTGACATTAAGACTATTGGCAATAGCAAAGAATTCAACCATCCTTTCAAGATGCAAGACTAAAGTTCACCCCGAAATACTTAGAACAATTCTAGAGAGGAAATATTTTCCATGCAGGTGCAACACATCTAGGTGAAAACAGAGAAACCCCCAAAACAAGAGCAAAGAAAAACAAAACAAACCAAAACAAACCAAAAGCAAACCTAAACTAACCACAACAAACTAATTCTAAAGCAATCTATCCTAACTACGTATAAGAGACTCATAACCATTCATCATCAGACAAGGTGAACTGAGACCCACCCCTACTTGACTCTTCAGGGCATGAATAAGCAACAAGGTGATGGTAATTGTCCTCAAGAATGCAAATTCATCTTTATATTTAGCAAAACAAGGCTCAATAATGCAGCATTCAAACTCAACCTCATAATTAGGAATGATCAACAATTGAGGCAACTCATTGAAACCATGATCAATCCATATGCAAGTTGTCTCTCCTAAATTCCTGTAATCAAATTGATAAGACTTAGAATTTTTAGTAAAGAAAGAAACAACCTGATTTTGTATTGTTGTAGAATGAATGTGGTATTCATCATTCTTCAATAGTGAAGAGCTGATATCTATGTCATCAGGAGGTCTCCAGTGGTGGTACAACGATCCCTTTTCGCTTGTTCGAGTATCTCCATGAGGACTCAATGATGAAAATTAAGAAACATTGTCTTGTATAGCAGATTTCTCAATAGGATGCTCATGAAAAAGCACCCCAGGCTGGCATTTAAGCACATTTTCCCTTGTAGCTGTGTGATCACACCCATCAATTATGACTGCAACATTACTGTTTTTAGCATCATTCAAATTTTCCTGCATACCAATATGAGCCACATTAGCTATCTCATTATTGATGCATAAAGTCTGTAAGCTTTCAATGCTTAATTCATTAACAGACAGAGAAAAAACACAATTTGATAAATGAAGGAACTCCCCAAATTCTTTCTCCATTGGCCTTGGTTCAAACTCTTGATTACAGTTATCAGGAATGTTGGCCATTCCATTAAGTTCTTCCTCATGTTCTTCAGGGCATTCATCAACAACTTATTGAAATTGTTCCATCAGGGACTCGTTTGATGTATCCTTTTGTGTATCCCTTGTATGTTGTGGTAGTGGTACCCATTCCTCCACCTCTTTTACGGCTTCCTAACATTGGAAGCATGTGAATTCTGAATGCTCTTCCTCATGTATCCTGCACCAAGCTGGTAACAACAACTCCTCTAGGCCAACACCGTAGCTCAAGCTTGTCCAATCTTTCTTAATTCTGGCAACAAACTCTTTATATCTAGTTTGTATTAGATCTTCATCCTGGAAGGGAAGAGCTTGTATGGTAACTCCTTTTTCTTCCAACTCATCCTCCACTATATTTTCAAAAATTTGACTAACTTTTGTAGGAACATCCTCCTTGATCTTTATAGGTAGCTCTTCACTTAAATGTTCCTCTATTAACTCTGATGCGTCGGATTTGCATTCCTTATACTCAGTCCCTTCCAAAGCTACCTCAACATCAACTGCAACATCATCTCTAGATTCAAAATTTGTTGGCCTCTCTGTAATGCATTCCTTGTCTAACTTTTCTTTCCACTCTAGGTATCTTCCAACTTTAATGATGGTATCCACACATGAGCGGCAAGTGAGTTCTGAATGGGCTGCATTATGAACTCTGCACCATTTAGATGAGATGAAATCTTGTAAACACTTACCACCAACAAGCTGATCTTCAACTATCTGCATAAATGCCTCGACTGCAGTGTCAATAAACCCTAGGTCTGTAGAGGCTAATGGTTTAGGAAAGTCCTGCATGAAAATACCCCTTTGCAAAATCCTCTCGATTTGGCCCAAAAAGTCTAGGCATCCCAACTCACTGTGTCTATAGGTATTATGAATTTTGCACTTGTCTGACAATGCATAGTGATGCAAACCCTTACCATTCCAAAGATACAATCTCTTATTCAAAGACTCACAAAGTTGCGGAAAATCAATCTGAAGACTATTTCCACCATGAAAAACATAAGATTGCTTTTCCATCTTGACTCAGAACTTGTACTTTCCAGATTTAGAGATCTATCACATCTCACATTTTTAGCATAAAGGCTCATCCAACTTCCAGCAATGTCACCTTCGTTCGTCCCTCCTCAACCAAGTAGGGTCTGGTAATTCCTAAAACTCTTGCTATCCTAGAGCTGATCTTGTTCTTCTTCTTAATCTCTCATGAGAGATGGCATTCAAAAATTGATCCAGCTTGCTTGTTCAGGCCCTCCTCATAGCCCCAGTTCCTGTTGATCATGTTTTCTGCACAATAATAGCCAGACAGAATATGATATCCTATCTCTCTTGAAAGGTAAATCTCTATCGGCAAGCCTCAAGAGATAACCCCAAGGTCTCTAATGTCACATCTTGACAATGCATAAACAAATCAGTAACAAAATGTGAAAATGCTGGTAATCACAATGGGACCTTACTACAAGCAAAATGCTAAATCAATTTTATTAGATCTAACAATCTAATGAATGCTTTACTCCTAGATTTAACCCAATAATCAAAGAAATAGAAAAAGGATAAGGGTTTCAAAGAGAGTTCTAAACTTAATACTAAACCTAAGATTAACAATGAAAGTAACTAACACTCGAAATGGACCAATCCCTCAAAACTGATCTCTGCTTGACCAAGATAAATCTACAATCTCACATAAAACAGTGCAATCTTTTGAGGTGTTAAGATTTTCAAATCATGAACATTCATTCAACAACCCTTTTTGCATTTGAAATGAACAAATCCTCACAATCGAACTAAGCATACGAAATATGAAGTCTAGGCTAACTTTGCAAAGCAACTAACAATCAATTGGTTGCGAAAAGTATGGGCTGAAGGATTGCTGCAACATTCAAGTATTAAATCACAAAAATTATTGAACCCAAATCTAATCTAAATATTAACCCTCTCAAAGCAATTTTAAAGATGGATAAAAAGAACCATGGAAACAAGAGAAAAAAAGTATGGCACCAAATCACAATGTCATTTCTTGTATTCAAATTATCCACTTGTAGCAACAATTCCAGTATTCTGTTACAACATTTGCTTGAGAATACTAACTTGCTAACTTGCTTCTAACTATCTCTACTCTATTCTACTTCTATGTTCTAATTACAAATTCTAACTATCTCTAATCATTCTAACCTATTTCTAACCCTTTACAAATGAGGCCAAATACCCAATAAATAGAATTCCCCAGGAACTTGTCGGTCGGGCAAGACTTTCATAGCAATAACTCAGCACAACGACCCAGCCAAGAGAGTCTTCGAAATGGGGCAGATAGGAATTAACTGCACATCCCGTCCAAGTTGGCCTGAGATCTATAGCTCGGACGATGCACAGGAAGATAATAGAGAAGCACAAATCGCACTGCAACCCATCATTAGCTCCCTTCCCTATTATCTCTGTTCTGATCTGGCTCTTCATGTATTTTTAGGAATCTCCCATCTAGGCCAGCGACTGGTGGCAAGGGAAAAACCATAAGTCATCTTTCGATAGACGCAATCTCGTCCCTTGAGTGTTTGTCTGACTTATCCCAATCCGCCTTATATGCCAAATACTTATCAATGACTGCAAGGTAGGTGCTGCATCACCTAGCTGGTGCTCAGAAATGAAGCCATCATCAAGTGGTGCATAGACATCATGCCACCACCTCCTCAACTGTTCTAGGCTCAAGTACTTGGGCGTGATCCTCCTTCCTATCATTATCTTGAACTAAGCAATGGATCCATTGTATACATCACTCAGGGCATCATCAATCTACTTTCTTTGTTTATAAATCCTCTTCAACAGCCTCTGCCTAATCTGTAGTGACTTTTCTCTCAGGGATCCTGCTCTTAGTGCCTAGCTTAATCTTCTCTACATCAGACAATGAGGAACCAGTTGCTGCTTTGCTTGATTCAGCCTGCACTCAACATGAAAATCATAGTAAAAACCATAGGAAACCAATGTTAATCCATCAATACATCGTTAGACTAAATTTTATCTATATGATGTCTCAGCGAACTTACAGAGTCTTGCTGAATGTCAATGAGGAACATCTCGATGTGACCAACGGGTAGTCGGGGTAAGGTCTCAGCGACTTCTCTTGGTCTCGCCGACTAGTGATAGAACATGAGATACCTTCAGTGTGAGAAAGATACAGTCATAATGAACATACGAACTTAGGAGGGCTTTTGGTGAAGTGTTTGAGTTCGGCTAGAGGTCCCAACGAATACGTTATGTCTCATCGATGAAGAGTTCCATTGGCATAACCCCTTTCCAACATTATGAAGTCACCCCGATAGAAGATCTGGGCTCACCAAGAGAAAGGTTTCGCTATGAAGTCCTGGCGATTGTTAGGAGTATCGCCGAAAGTGAAGGTGTCGAAAATAGTAGGGAGCTTACGGTAAGGTCTCAACGAAGCATGAATGTCTCCTCAACAAAAGGTCACTCGACAAGAGAAGGATATGTTTGGCGAAAGGTCTCACTGAAAGGGGGAGGTCTCAGTGACAGAACGAAAGATCAGAAAGATGAAAGGAGCTCGCTATGAGCTCTTGATGATGAGGTTTGTCTTGCCGAAAAAAATACTTTCGGTGTGAGAATTACTGCATTCTGGCGATCAAATAAAAACACACGAAAGGCTTCGGCGAGACATAGAATGAATGATATGACATCTCAGTGACTTCGAAGGGGCACAACGATAAAAATTCGGGAGGGACAGAGAGTCACGATTTCACCCAGACACTGAACCAACTATGGATTTCAAAAAGTTTAACCTAGGTCAAGTCGGGGATGGACCTTTCATGAATTTTCTCTGCATTCTAGGTCAATTTTAAGATGAAATCACCTGATATGGCACTGCCCTAGGTCCAAAACCTTATTCATCTGCCATTAGCACATAGTCAAGCTCATAATTTAATTGTTTCCACTGTTAAGTCATCACTAGGATCTACTAATTACTCTTAGGCAAGATTCATCAAAATGCAAATAGATAAATGAGCTCAAAACTCACCTGAGAGATGAAAAATGATGCAATACTGAACAACCCTAGCATGAAATAACCCAAGAGACCCAGAAACAAAGTTAGAAACACCCCTCAAAGCACGCACAAAGCCAACAACACAGTCAATAGGACAGCCAAAGAAGAAATTTGGGAAGCTGATGACAGGGCAGAATCCGAGAAAATCCTGCCCATGTGGAGATCCGTGAATCCTGAAAATCCCTGAAAAACAAGGTTCCAGCCGGAGTCCAAGCAGGATCCAGGAAAATCTAACTAGGACGAAAAATCCTGAATCCAAGCAAAAGCTCAAAAATTCATCCAGAACTTAATATTTTCAATGAATAACCTAGGGGAAACACCTAGGAATTCAAAATAAACAATTTAAGCACATGCCTAGGTAAGAAAAAACCTGAAAAGAAAGGGCCAAAACACCAAAACTGAAGCGAAAGAGGGTCCCTGCTTTCAACGGGGTGTGTGTGCGAAGAACTGCACAACATACCCCATTTGGAAATACAAAAAAAAATGATGCATTGATGAAAATGGTTGTCATTAACAAGATTGGGATTAGGCATAACCTTGTTGATAATGGTTTAGGGATTAATTTTTGTAGCATTCATATCTTGGACAGACTTAGATTAGATAAAAATTTAATCCAACTGAATGCCTTGTCTATCCATAGTTTTGATAATGTGTGAAGACAACTGATTTTTGTAATAACATTACCAGTTGAAGTTGGCCGTATTGAGCTACCAAATCCTATCCATGTCATGCCTGATATCCCTTCATATAATCTTCACTTAGGTAGACCATGGATTCATAAGATGGAAGGAGTGTCTTCAAAACTTTATCATTTATTAAATTAAATATATAATAATAAGGAACTTACATGGTAAAGGTTGATACGAAGTCTGAAAAAAATATTTACAAACTAAAATGAGAGCTAAGAGATCCTTTCTAGCATGTTGATTCTAGCCTAAAAAGTGGAACCTTTACGAATTGAAGATAAAGATGAGTGTCTTTCATCTGTGACAAAGGTATTAGATGATGATTAGGGATCATTATATTTCACACCTACATTCATGGGGGAATATAAGGTTTCACTATCAAAATTGGAAAAATAGAAAGAATTTTTGGTAGTATCAACACAACCTAGGAAGGAATAAATAAAAGCATCTGATTTGACAACTTCTAACAATGAGGAAGATACAAATTACACATCCTCTTATGATGAAAATGATTATGAAAAACCACTTTCTATAAAAGAAGAGGAAGCCATTTATGGAAGAGGTTAAACAATCTTGAAACAATTTGGTTAAGTGGAAAGGGATGCAGTGTAAAATAACAAGGAATTCATGTCCCCATAGAGTTGAACATGCAAGAAACAATAGGTCTTGGTTATTGTCCTTCAAAATTCATGATAGCATCAAAGATACCTTCAATTAATGCCAATGACTTCACACAAGATCCTCCTAAGACAACTATAAATTTAGTTAATCCTAGATTGATAGATAACACATGCAATGATATGTCATTAGAGGGTAAGTGCAAGAAGTTGGGTCCACATTCAAGAGAAGTGCCATTTTTTAGCTTTAAAACAAATACCCATTCATTTTTTAAAATAGGTACCCATTTTGAAGTGGTTACTTGTTCCAAAAGGTTTGAAACTCACAAGAAATTTTTTTCATTTTGATTTATTCTAAAAAAAGGCATGGTAACCCAACACTAAAGGCTTCAACCTGTAAGTACAAGGTCATGACAATTTTAAGAGAACAAACTAACTTTGGCAATATAGCTAATGAGGTTTTTTTTAAATTTTTTTTATGAAATTAAAACCTATCATATATGAAAATGATTAGTTTTCAAATATGTATTTTTTTTATCATTTGATTATTTTTTCTATTTTTTAATTAATTTACGAGGAAACTGTCCATAAACTTGAAATGTCAAGTTTTGATATTTTTTAATAACTTTTAATTTGTTAATTTTCTTGTTAAAAAATTATATGACATCAATATATAAACAATTCTTTACACAATGAAAAAGATAAGTTTAAGTCAAGTTATGGTGTCCATACACAAGGGTTTTAAAAACTAGAAATTAGGGCAAATAAAAAATATTACAGAATTTATTATAAGAAAATATTTGCATCAATATTCATTGTAATATACATCTTTCCCAAAAAGGAATTAGAAAAATACTTTTATTTATGTCAAATTATGGTATTTGTACATGTGCATGGTATGGTCCTAAAAAGGTGACTTTTAAAAAGTAGATTTTATACATTCATATTAAAAATTTTTTTGCATCATCTGAGTATTAGAATAAATTTCATATTTGAAAACTAGACTCAAAATGCTAAATTTCATAGTACTAAACTTTTTAAAGATTCAATGTGTAAGTACTTCAAATTTTAAGTCCAACTATGACAAATTCTAAAAATTAGGAAAAAAAATTCCACTTTTTGAACATTTTGTGGACCCAACTTCTTGCACCTACCCTAGATATTTTTTAAAATGATGAGTCCTAATTGGAATTTTTAGGCATGTATGACACATTACCTAGCCATCACCATAATCATAGATTTCCCCATTATTTAAATGCTAAAGGATACTTTGGGAAAGAAACTAAATTATTTGATGGTGAACAAGATGAATCTCCAACAATTCCTAATATTCTATATCATAGTGTGTTACTTTTAGGAGATACTATAAATGTACCAATGGACCCATCTAATGAGGAAATAGTGCTTCAAATTGGAAATTTTCTAGATGATGATGAACAAGAAGATCATGCAACATTGTTACATGATTTTCTACAAATATTTTCTTTGACTTATTCAGATATGTTGGGTATACATCCTAAGATTGTCATGCATAATATTATTCTAGAAAATGATGCAAAAATTTTGATAAAAAAGATACACAAGATGAAATCTAAGGTGTATTTATTGGTTAAGGATGAGATTGAAAATCTCTTACAAGATAGTTTCATTTTCCCTATTGATTATTCACCTTGGATTTCTACCCTTTTGGTCGTAGAAAAACCTGATAATTGTATTTGAATGTGTACATTTTTTTGTGATCTTAACAAGTCATATTTAAGGGACTACTCTCCCCTTCTAAATGTTGATATGATATCATATTCAACTACGAGACATGCACTATTATCATTGATGGATGGTGTTTTTGGATATAATCAAATTTTCATCGATCGTTAGGATCAATATAACACAACATTCACTACACCATGGGGAATATTTTGTTGGGTACTTATGCCTTTTGGATTGAAAAATGTTGGAGAAACATATCAAAGAGATCTCACATTAATATTTCATGATTTCATTCACAAAATTTTGGAAGATTATGTTGATGATATATTAGCTAAGTCCATAACACGTCAAGATTGTGTTAAAATCTTTCATCAAATCTTTGAGTGTATTCATAAATGCAACATCAAATTAAACCCAAAGAAGTGTGTCTTTGGTGTGGATAGTGGAAAGTTGTGGTTTATAGTGTCTTATCAAATTATTCTGGTGGAAACAAAAAAAATTGATGCTATAATAAACATGCCACCTCCTATGAATATTTCACAATTTTGTAGCTTACAAGGAAAGATTCAAGCTATTTGTCATTTTGTTGCATCATTGGTGGATCAAAATCCTCCATTCACCCAACTCCTTAAGAAAGAATCAAAATTCAAGTGGAATGAATATTGTCAAAAGACCTTTGAAGACTGGAAATAGTATTTAACTAACCCTCTAGTGTTACAACCCCCCACTCTTGGACAACATTTTATTCTTTATATTTCGGCTTTAACCCATGCTCTTATTGCATTATTGGAATAGAAATATGAGAATGGTAAGTAACATCCTATTTATTACATCATTCAAACATTAATTGATTATTAAAATCATTATACAACTATAGAGAAACAATTTTTGGCTCTCGTGTTTATTACCAACAAGTTGAGACATTTTTTATTTAATGTTGAGCTATATGTCATTACAAAATTTGATCCTTTAAAAATTCTCTTTGCAAAAATTGATTTATCTGAAAGATGCTTAGTTAAATGGGTTATGTTCTTAATTGAGTTTTGACCTTAAATTTTATTCTCAAAAAGAAATCAAAGGGAAAGCATTGACCAACCATTTAGTTGAATCTCCTTCACCATTAGTATTACCAAACCAAGACTCATTTCTTGATCAAAATATGTTAAAGATAGAGAAAATGAGAATTATATTTTTATGCTTCTAAGTATCTAATTGTCTCTGGTGTTTTGGTTGTATTAATACCTCCCTTAGAGAATTTGATTCCCTTATCTTATTTTCTAAACTTCCTATACACAAATAACACTATAGAGTATGAGAACCTCATCACTAGACAACATGTGGCCTTGTCCAAATTCATATATATGGTGATTCTCAATTTATCATTAAAAAAAATGATGGGTCCTATCAAGAAAAACATGATAAATTATCTCAATATAAAGACCTTGCATTGAAAATATTGGAGCATTTTACATCATGCACTATCGATAATATTTTGCAAAAATATAATCGACATGTAGATGCAATAGCAAGTGCAAATTATCTTGTATCCCTTGATTATTCTTCCTTGAGTATTACATTCACCATTCACACTCTCACATCACCATTGATAGCTGAATAACACAAGGGAAACCTTGGTATCCAACATTGAATTTCAAATGAATGGTATTCACCAATATTTAGTTTTGTAAGAGATGGTATTTTCCTGAACCAACTACTAAGAATACCAGAGCTCATATTTGGAATCTCAAATATCATCATATAATCTTAGCTAACATGTGGTATAGCTATTTGTTTAATGGTATTCTCCTTCGATGTCTTAAAAAATTGAAATCCCTATGGCCCTTTGAGGAAGCTCATGAGGGTGCTTGCAGGGGAAATTTTGGAGGATGATAATTAGTTCTAAGACTAATTCACATTTGATATTATTGGTAAAATATGGAACAATACTATTTTGATCATGTCAAAAAGTGTCCTAAATGTCAACAACATAATAATTTGATTCGTACTTCTACTTCTGAACTTTTTGTCAAGTTTCTATTTGGCCATTTTCAATATGGGGCTTGGATCTCATTGGAAAGATCTCTCCTATGTCATCTTTAGGGAATACATTTATAATCACCACTATAAATTATTTCATGAAGTGGATAGAGGAAGTTCCTCTCTATTCCACTAGTGTTGATGTAATTTGTCACTTTATCCTAGATAATATTGTCACATGATTTGGTTTTCCTTCAACTATAGTTACGAATAATGGTAAACCATTTAAGAATAAAGAGGTGAATAATTTTTTGGAAAGATTTCACATTCAACATCATTCTTCCACATCATATTATTTGCAATATAATGGTCAAGCAGAAGCAAAAAATAAAAATTTTGAATAAATATTACTTAAAACTCTTAATAAACATAACAAGAATTGGCATACTCAACTTTCTTATACATTATGGAACTATCACACAAGTGTTAATACAACTACAAGAAACATACCATACAACCTTGTGTATGGTGTGGATCTAGTAATTCCATTAGAGTTTGAAATTAATTCTTTGAAAATATCTCTTAGTGGCCTTATTAATGATAACACTTATAGGGAACAACAATTACAACAACTTGAATTATCAATGAACAATGAATAAATTCTCTCAAAAATATTCAAGCTTATTTGAAAGACATGCAATGCAATTAAAATTATGATGTTATTCCTCATTAATTCAACAAAGGGGACTTGGTGTTATATAAAAATTAATGCAATGTAAATGTGACACTAGATGAGAAAAGAAATTTTAGCCCAAATTGGTAAGGACCTTATATCATTGATAAATATTATAGATTATGTGCATACAAGCTTAAATAAATAAATGGTACACCTCTCAAATAACCCATTATGCTACAAGTTTGCATAGATATTACAATTAGCAATCTTTCTGAATAGTATGTATTTTAAAGCATGTTGTTCAACTGAGTAGATAGTTTTCTATTTTATCTCACATTGCTTCATTCTTGATAAAAATTTGGTGTGTCTTGAATCTTTATGAATAGGTTTTAATTTATTAGATTATTAATTATTTGTACATACTATTCATCCATGTGTGTTGTGTTAAATTACATCATTACATGCATTTAATTTTAATTAGATCATAAGGGAATCTAGTTTAACATGAAAAAAGAATGTAGCATCTAAGTAGACTTAGTTATTTAATCAAATCACATAATATACCAATTAGATCATGGAAGCATTTATTAAATTATCTTATCTAGATTATTTAATAGATCATATTACCATCTAATCCAACATACATGAAAACACATAACATATAGAAATAAAAGAATTCTCATATAAATAGATCATCATATTTAATATACAACATAATCACCATGATAGAAGAATGTGGTCTATCATAATAAAATACATCATCATCTAACCCACTCTCATAAGCCTCATAGCTTGCTTGGTGTCGCAACCTCATGTATGAGTGTTGTCATTCTCTCTTGATCGAACTGGTCTCTCTCTACTCATACCCTACTAATCTCCTCTGGTAGGGAAGCCTGTGCTTTTCTCTTGGTGAGAACTCGAGCTAGTTCAATGGTGTGTTAAGTCAGTGTATTGAGATTCAATTGAACTATATGTAACACCTCGCCATAGAACCCTAGAGGACAACACATCTAAGCTATAATAATGGAACAATTTTGTTTTAAAAGAAAAATAGTGAACTGCATAAAATATCTAAAAATATAATCTAAACTAAGTCCTCTAAGGTTCCATGACTATGCTACTAACAAAACTATAAACAAGAACTAGAATTATTTCATTAACCATAGTTTATCTAACAATCAAGAGTTCATCTTAATCCATCACATTAAATAATTTAAAAACATACATTTCTATAACATGTCATCAGATAAATAATCATCAAAGATCATGTATAAAGAACTAATAAGTACATATACAAATTCCATTTCATGAGAGTACATCATTACATTGTTTACAATAACTCTTTCCCAAATACAATTGGGAAGTATACATTGATATTACAATACATGGTACAATTGATGTGCAAGTCTAGGACATATGCATAGAGACTATCTTTTTGAACTGGTACAAGATCTAGGATTTTTAATTCGAGGAACAACCTGCATGCACACAAACAACAAGGAAAACCCACTAGAGGAAAAACCACAACCTCTTGACCATGTGGAACCCTAAGGTCAACCCCCCACCCTAGGAGATAACATAAGGTTCCACTAAAACAAACAATCAAGAAGACAGAAGGCTAACATAACAAGGATAAATGTGACTCCAACATAACACAAAACAACATGAACATCACATAACAAAACATCGCTTCTAGAGGCACTCACACAATAGAAGGAAAAAGATAACTAGGGAATGCTAAAATGCAATAGGGAAGAGTGTCATTGCATAGCTTGATATGGGTTACCCATGTGGATCTTCCTAGGCCTCGACCCCCATCTGGGTTACCTTGTTGACCTCTCTCGATCCTCAACCCCCATACAACCTCATGTAGAATCAACACACCTTTCATGAGGACAAGGCAGTTGATCTAGCCATTCCAAACCTTCTCAACCCATCCTTAGCCTAAACGAGCACTACAAGCATTGGTGAGGCATCCAATTATCTTAATTAGTGTGAAATCTACCCAACCCCCTAATTCACTAAGTAGGTTATCATTGAGTTAAGAAACTCTTAAATGGCTTACCCTAGACACCACTTTGGGTTCCATCCCCCATTGAGAGCCACTCCCCCTACTTGAATCTACTAGACCCTACTCAATAAGCAAGGCATTAACCATCTCGCTCACATATCCCAATCACAAGAAGGTATAAACAGTGCATGGCATGGACCATCTCGCACACAAATCATAATAACATAAATTTATACATAGTGCAAGGCATTGACCCACTTGCACACAACTCAAACAACTACCACTATCCAACAAGACAATCATAAGCCATACATGTAAAAATTTCCTTCCCAATCCTCTAGAACCAACCTTAACCATTTTGCACAAAGACTCCCACTTTTGCACACTAACCAATATTCACTTCAATATCAAAATAAAACATTAAATTAAACACAAATAATTAATCAAAAATACATCCATGAAGAACATTATTCCACATCTCATGATACTCACATAATTAGTCACTAATCTACTCAATGAACCATTTACCACTATAGCAAATGTAACCATTAACTAATTACATGGTAATTTACATTTTAACTCTTAAATAGTTATAAAAGCAATCAAAATTTATTACTCAATACAAAGACAATCTAGTTCATACATTTAATCAAATCACTTAATTATCTATAGATATATATGTAAGCCACTTATCCCCCCTACTCAATTTCCAAATTCGTTTACCTAACATAATCATTTAATTCCCATTTAACGCATATTTCAATTAAAAGACTATTTATCTATATACAAAAGAAATCAAACCTTTCTGATTAACCGAGCTTAAGTAACTCAATTGTCCTATTCCATTACTTAACCTACTTATCCAACACAACAATTATTTCTACATAGACATAAAGACACTTCATATAAGACCGTAAAATATACACAATTATACATACATATTGTAGACATGGAAAATATACCGATTGACATTACACATTTGATTCTAATTACTAATACCATTTCATCCTAAATTATCCCTCAGTCTAACCATTTAATCAAATTTCCTTATTTGATTAAATTCATCAATTTCCTTCCCTTAATTAAATAAATCATTTTATCTAATTAAGTTTCTCTCTTTTGTTAATTAAATCAATCAATCTTATCTAATTATCCCTATTTAATTAAATAATTAATTTTATTTAATTAAATCTCTAAAGTCTATCTATTAAATTAAATAAATTAAAACCTTATTTAGTTTAATCTAACTTCATCCCCTTAGTTAAATAAATCAAAAATATTTATTTAATTAAATCTTTAAATCACATCCTTCTCATATTTGATTTAAATAAATCCACAAATCTAAGTCAAATTTGTCACATCAACTAATCTTTCATTAAATTAATTAACCTTGATTAATTTAATCTCTTTTCATGTCCCATCCTCTAGATTTTTCCACTTGCACATGAAAATAAAGTTAATTGATTTATTAAATCTCTATTTTCCTCAACAAGGCATTTAAGGAATATTCTCCAAGTTTGAATTCAAAAATCCAAGTTGACATGTACATTCAACAAGGAATTTACTCTGTCTTACATGTACTTTGTCTTAAGCCAAGTGGCATTTAATGAATTTTTCCTTCCCTCTTGCATGTCATTTCAACAAAATTCAAATTCAAAAATAGGCATTTATTAGCACAATCCTCAAAACTTGCACATCCTCCATCCACTCATAGGTTGACAAGTGGCATCTTGCCATTGGTTGAATGTTAGTCCCACATTGCTCAATTTTGGACATTCATCCTTCAATCTCATCTATAAATAAGAGGCCTCACTCCTCATTTGATCATCCACAAACTATGCAAAGTTATCATGCTCAAATATCTATCAAATTTCATCCATCATCATTGAATCTTAGCTAGGTTATGCAGGTTTTTAGCTTGGAGCATTCACCATCCCTCATCAAAGTGGATCAATTATCATCAACACATCAAGCTTGCATCATAGGAGTTGGGAAAGGGCTAATTTTCACATCAAATTGACACCAATTCCCCCATGAGATTAGGAGTTTTCTAGCTTAATTAGGATTCAATCTCTATTTTGTTGTCATTTTGTTCTTCATTGTTTTTCCTAATTTGAGCTATGTTAATGGATTTCATGGAAAATCCTTGTTCTTGCTTGCAATTTCTAATCTAATGTGTTTGTTCTTATTGTTTTGTAGGTATTTGGATTGGATTTCATACACACGCACACACACACACACACACACACATATATCATAAACATAAAACTATTTTCATCCTCACAGATCATGATACAATAACATTTAAATACACATATAAACATACATCCATATATATATATATATATATTATATAATTCAAGTACCTCCCTTAAATCTCCATCAATATTTGCATATAATCATAGAAGGCCAATACCATCAAATAGAGAAAGGAAATGAAAATTCCATTGACATATATGCATTTAAGAATAGAATATCAATACCATCAAATAAAAGAGATGCTATTGCTACCACAAAATACACAGTAATTTATACATTCTTCAATCATGGGATTAGATGTCAATCTACAAGTAGGATTTCAATAATATGGAGCCAAAAATTTCAAATCATAATTTTGAAATCATATCAATAGATAAATTCATATCGACTCCCATACTAGAATAAATCTATTAAAATCGAACTATGCTCAACTTATAGTATGAAGTACAACCATTCATAAGTAGGAGTAGTCAAAAAATAACTTGTAGCAATGACTAAAGTGAGAGAGGCCCCCACATAGCTATGAGGGGAGTAGGTTGTGTTAGATAACTTCCAATCAGGAAAAAGAAACATCAAGAAAATGCATAAAATACAACATCATCATGGTTGTGAGATATCACTTAGACAAAACAAGTTGCAATAGGAAAGAATCAACAGAGGGTGAAGTAATTCATTTGGAAATATACACTCAAAAGAAAGAAATTTGAAACTACACATTTTTCCTATTTTCCCTTCAAAAATGAAATCAAAAGTTGGCATAACAAGGGAAGTGTGCTAATCAAAGAGAATAGAGAGATTGATAATCTGCCAAAACTCAATGTAGAAATAAATTGATACCTGGCTAAAATGCAATGGTTTCCAAATTATTATTGTAAGAGAGGGGGACCAACCATGTTCAAGGCCCCAGGTCACAGAGATCCAAGAGAAAAAGGAAGCCCTAACTTACCTCACTCTAAATGGATATCTTGAAATGAGGGATGAGAATGATGAGGACTATAAGGTCCTTCAATCACTCTATAGACCCGAAATCTAGAATGGGGCTAGGTGATCTAATTTTCAGTTTCAACACTACACCTTAGGTAGCTCTCTACTTGAGGACGAAAGTGTGATTATGAGATGATAGCGCAATGTGCTGGTGTCTCTCAGGTGCACTGGAATTTGTACGACTAGAGGACTGAAAATATAGTAAAAACCATTAAAAAATGAGCTGACGACCTAGCTAGTGATTTTTAAGAGGAAAAAATAGAACTATGAAATAAGAGAAATAAAAACGAATATGATAAAGTAGATATATTAAAGCTAGGGTGACAAAGATGATCTCACAAAAGAGCCTGTTCACCAACTAGCTCCAGATACATGTCCACCTACACATAAGAAAGAGGAAAATTGTTGGGGGCTATATAGGGGTCTGGCTCAGTCAGACCCTGATTTTGGTGTTTCCATCTCCATGGACAACCAAGATAGCAATGATAGAGAAAAATATGATAAAAGAGAAAAGAAAGTAAAGGACACAATGAACACTACACAACAGTAATGTGCTAGTCAACCAAATCATAGAGGAGAGGAGTGAAAATGCTTACCACCTCCACCAAGAGCTCACTAGCTAATGGGGGAGAAAAAGAGGACTCAAGCCCCTGCTACAATTTTTTGTTCCACACTTGCTCTACAGAGTTGAGGGAGTGTTGTTGTTGCTGCTATGAAGTGCCAAAGTGTTGCTTGAAGGCTGAGAATGCAAGAAGTGGGTTTGTTGGGAATACTAGGGATTGCAAAGAAGATGCAGGATTGAAATAAGAATGGAACTAATGTAACAGGAAGAATGAGCAAGAATAAGGAATTGCACACTTATTAAGAGGACATTACAAACTATTCATAAATAGAAGTGTAACACCCCGCACTGCATTTAAGAATCCATTAGATGTGGCAAGCATGGATGTTCCCAGGTTGTGCGCATCCCCGAGAAGTTATTCCACCATCTCAAAGTGCGCGATGTTGGCGAACAAAGGTAGCCGGAGGATGTGAATTTCACTCGGATTTGGTTTTCCAAGGTGATATGCAGGCAAGGGAATTTGTATATGTGGTGATTCGCCTCATACATTTTTCCCCATTTGCGTGCACAAATAACGGACGAAAGTGCTTTGGTAAAGTAGATCATGGAAAGGTAGTGGCGGTTAGAAATGTTACAACATTATGGTTGTAACTAAGAGGGGGTGAACTGACTATCCAAATTAAAACTTATTAAATTCATAACCTTATTCTATTCAATAAAATAAACATGAAAGCATAAAACCATCACATCGTAAAACACACATAACACGTAAGATTTTTTACATGGAAACCATTAGGGAGAGAAATATGGAGGTTATGGGTCCATGTGATTATACCCCATTAAAAGTATAAAGAATAAATGTGGAATGCACATGTATTCAAGAACACTCAGAGATCACTCTCAACAAACAAGGCTACCTAAAGGAAGACATGTAGAAAACATTCACCACGCTAAATTCTTAGAATCAGAAAATCTTATCTGCTAATGCCTGATTATAGTTCTGGTTAAGCACATGAACACTTCTTCACACTCTACTCACTCTTCTTCACACTCTACTTCTACCTTTGAATGATTATGACATTATTCGCACATCTCATTAACACCATTCTTTCAAATGGTAGAAACAATCAATTATATATATCCACAACTAAGAATAATATCATCTCCATGTCGACTTCAACAAAATAAAAAGTGAATACAAATTGTCGGCCCAAATAAATAAACAATTATTAATGTGAATCAACCAAAGTTGACCACAGCATAGTAAGGACCCAAAATAATATCTTTGAACATGAAACTCCTCAAAAAATTATTCCTCGAAGATCCACAACATGCTACAATCACCCTATTGGCTATGAACATGAAAAACATGAACACGCAGGAGAAATCACCAATCATGAGCACAACAATCAATGTAGATGTGCAACAAAGATAGATAATGATCTAGAAACATCCAAAAACATCATGAATCACCACCGAAGCATCAAAAATGACTCAACCTACTAGAATCACAATATCTTCTTTCAGGAAAGCCAACTGAAGCAACAAAACAACTGTCAGAACACATATACTCATAACTCGATCAAATATTCATGTCGATCTCTAAAACTTAACATGGATAAACTAGATATACTCAAAAACAAACCCTTTAATCCACAACCTCTAATCATCAATATACTAAGCTAGGTAATAGTATGTTAGCTAAACTAAACTTCACTACATCACTAACAACCTGCAACTTATTTTATTACAATTTTCTCAATATCCTTGACATATACAACCTTAATTCCAATAGTGTTGACATCAATGACAACCACATGTCAGCAATATCCAACAATCTCCCCCTTTGGCATTGATGGAAATACATGATGTGAAAAACACCATCAAGACAAATTTCTCTTAGAACTTTCTCCCCCTTAGGTTTTGACTCTTCTCTCCTCAACTCTTCTCCCCCTTTGACATCAATCACAAAGATACAAAATTTCTCCACAAAAACTATGAACTACATTTTTGAACATCTAACTACTCCCCCTGAGTAGCAACCTCCACAACATCAATCCAGATCAAGATATCACTATGAAATGCACAAACTGATTCAAGTCAATGCATATTAGTTCTGATTAGGAGAGGTAATCACCCCTAGTTTGCCTTTGAGATACTCAAAAGTATCCTTAGGCAACAACTTGGTAGAAAGATCTACAATTTGTTCCTTAGTGGGCACAAACTCCAATCTAACTTCCTTTTCACTCGCCTTCTCTCTTAAAAAGTGAACTTGATAGATACATGATTGGTCTTTTAATGCATCATTGAATTCTTAGAAATTTTAATTGCACTTGAATTATCATAGAATATAGTAATAGGTTCGTCATACACAACTCCGATATCTTTCAACATCTGCTTCATCCACAATACTTGAGTACAATTGTTAGAAGTAGCAATGTATTATGCCTCTATAGTAGAAAAAGAAATGGAATTCTACTTCTTACTTAACCATGAAATCAACTTCTTTCCCAAGAAAAATGTACCACCACTGGGACTCTTTCTATCATTCACATCTCTT
>VDFB02105785.1:551146401-551215481 GCA_007258455.2 Sequoia sempervirens | reverse complement strand
CAATTGAACTATATGTAACACCTCGCCATAGAACCCTAGAGGACAACACATCTAAGCTATAATAATGGAACAATTTTGTTTTAAAAGAAAAATAGTGAACTGCATAAAATATCTAAAAATATAATCTAAACTAAGTCCTCTAAGGTTCCATGACTATGCTACTAACAAAACTATAAACAAGAACTAGAATTATTTCATTAACCATAGTTTATCTAACAATCAAGAGTTCATCTTAATCCATCACATTAAATAATTTAAAAACATACATTTCTATAACATGTCATCAGATAAATAATCATCAAAGATCATGTATAAAGAACTAATAAGTACATATACAAATTCCATTTCATGAGAGTACATCATTACATTGTTTACAATAACTCTTTCCCAAATACAATTGGGAAGTATACATTGATATTACAATACATGGTACAATTGATGTGCAAGTCTAGGACATATGCATAGAGACTATCTTTTTGAACTGGTACAAGATCTAGGATTTTTAATTCGAGGAACAACCTGCATGCACACAAACAACAAGGAAAACCCACTAGAGGAAAAACCACAACCTCTTGACCATGTGGAACCCTAAGGTCAACCCCCCACCCTAGGAGATAACATAAGGTTCCACTAAAACAAACAATCAAGAAGACAGAAGGCTAACATAACAAGGATAAATGTGACTCCAACATAACACAAAACAACATGAACATCACATAACAAAACATCGCTTCTAGAGGCACTCACACAATAGAAGGAAAAAGATAACTAGGGAATGCTAAAATGCAATAGGGAAGAGTGTCATTGCATAGCTTGATATGGGTTACCCATGTGGATCTTCCTAGGCCTCGACCCCCATCTGGGTTACCTTGTTGACCTCTCTCGATCCTCAACCCCCATACAACCTCATGTAGAATCAACACACCTTTCATGAGGACAAGGCAGTTGATCTAGCCATTCCAAACCTTCTCAACCCATCCTTAGCCTAAACGAGCACTACAAGCATTGGTGAGGCATCCAATTATCTTAATTAGTGTGAAATCTACCCAACCCCCTAATTCACTAAGTAGGTTATCATTGAGTTAAGAAACTCTTAAATGGCTTACCCTAGACACCACTTTGGGTTCCATCCCCCATTGAGAGCCACTCCCCCTACTTGAATCTACTAGACCCTACTCAATAAGCAAGGCATTAACCATCTCGCTCACATATCCCAATCACAAGAAGGTATAAACAGTGCATGGCATGGACCATCTCGCACACAAATCATAATAACATAAATTTATACATAGTGCAAGGCATTGACCCACTTGCACACAACTCAAACAACTACCACTATCCAACAAGACAATCATAAGCCATACATGTAAAAATTTCCTTCCCAATCCTCTAGAACCAACCTTAACCATTTTGCACAAAGACTCCCACTTTTGCACACTAACCAATATTCACTTCAATATCAAAATAAAACATTAAATTAAACACAAATAATTAATCAAAAATACATCCATGAAGAACATTATTCCACATCTCATGATACTCACATAATTAGTCACTAATCTACTCAATGAACCATTTACCACTATAGCAAATGTAACCATTAACTAATTACATGGTAATTTACATTTTAACTCTTAAATAGTTATAAAAGCAATCAAAATTTATTACTCAATACAAAGACAATCTAGTTCATACATTTAATCAAATCACTTAATTATCTATAGATATATATGTAAGCCACTTATCCCCCCTACTCAATTTCCAAATTCGTTTACCTAACATAATCATTTAATTCCCATTTAACGCATATTTCAATTAAAAGACTATTTATCTATATACAAAAGAAATCAAACCTTTCTGATTAACCGAGCTTAAGTAACTCAATTGTCCTATTCCATTACTTAACCTACTTATCCAACACAACAATTATTTCTACATAGACATAAAGACACTTCATATAAGACCGTAAAATATACACAATTATACATACATATTGTAGACATGGAAAATATACCGATTGACATTACACATTTGATTCTAATTACTAATACCATTTCATCCTAAATTATCCCTCAGTCTAACCATTTAATCAAATTTCCTTATTTGATTAAATTCATCAATTTCCTTCCCTTAATTAAATAAATCATTTTATCTAATTAAGTTTCTCTCTTTTGTTAATTAAATCAATCAATCTTATCTAATTATCCCTATTTAATTAAATAATTAATTTTATTTAATTAAATCTCTAAAGTCTATCCATTAAAATTAAATAAATAAACCTTATTTAGTTTAATCTAACTGTCTCTAGTTAAATAAATCAAAAATATTTGGCCTAATTAAATCTTTAAATCACATCCTTCTTATATTTGATTTAAATAAATCCACAAATCTAAGTCAAATTTGTCACATCAACTAGTCTCTCATTAAATTAATTAACCTTGATTAATTTAATCTCTTTTCATGTCCCATCCTCTAGATTTTTCCACTTGCACATGAAAATAAAGTTAATTGATTTATTAAATCTCTATTTTCCTCAACAAGGCATCTTTAAGGAATATTCTCCAAGTTTGAATTCAAAAATCCAAGTTGACATGTACATTCAACAAGGAATTTACTCTGTCTTACATGTACTTTGTCTTAAGCCAAGTGGCATTTAATGAATTTTTCCTTCCCTCTTGCATGTCATTTCAACAAAATTCAAATTCAAAAATAGGCATTTATTAGCACAATCCTCAAAACTTGCACATCCTCCATCCATCTATAGGTTGACAAGTGGCATCTTGCCATTGGTTGAATGTTAGTCCCACATTGCTCAATTTTGGACATTCATCCTTCAATCTCATCTATAAATAAGAGGCCTCACTCCTCATTTGATCATCCACAAACTATGCAAAGTTATCATGCTCAAATATCTATCAAATTTCATCCATCATCATTGAATCTTAGCTAGGTTATGCAGGTTTTTAGCTTGGAGCATTCACCATCCCTCATCAAAGTGGATCAATTATCATCAACACATCAAGCTTGCATCATAGGAGTTGGGAAAGGGCTAATTTTCACATCAAATTGACACCAATTCCCCCATGAGATTAGGAGTTTTCTAGCTTAATTAGGATTCAATCTCTATTTTGTTGTCATTTTGTTCTTCATTGTTTTTCCTAATTTGAGCTATGTTAATGGATTTCATGGAAAATCCTTGTTCTTGCTTGCAATTTCTAATCTAATGTGTTTGTTCTTATTGTTTTGTAGGTATTTGGATTGGATTTCATACACACGCACACACACACACACACACACACATATATCATAAACATAAAACTATTTTCATCCTCACAGATCATGATACAATAACATTTAAATACACATATAAACATACATCCATATATATATATATATATATTATATAATTCAAGTACCTCCCTTAAATCTCCATCAATATTTGCATATAATCATAGAAGGCCAATACCATCAAATAGAGAAAGGAAATGAAAATTCCATTGACATATATGCATTTAAGAATAGAATATCAATACCATCAAATAAAAGAGATGCTATTGCTACCACAAAATACACAGTAATTTATACATTCTTCAATCATGGGATTAGATGTCAATCTACAAGTAGGATTTCAATAATATGGAGCCAAAAATTTCAAATCATAATTTTGAAATCATATCAATAGATAAATTCATATCGACTCCCATACTAGAATAAATCTATTAAAATCGAACTATGCTCAACTTATAGTATGAAGTACAACCATTCATAAGTAGGAGTAGTCAAAAAATAACTTGTAGCAATGACTAAAGTGAGAGAGGCCCCCACATAGCTATGAGGGGAGTAGGTTGTGTTAGATAACTTCCAATCAGGAAAAAGAAACATCAAGAAAATGCATAAAATACAACATCATCATGGTTGTGAGATATCACTTAGACAAAACAAGTTGCAATAGGAAAGAATCAACAGAGGGTGAAGTAATTCATTTGGAAATATACACTCAAAAGAAAGAAATTTGAAACTACACATTTTTCCTATTTTCCCTTCAAAAATGAAATCAAAAGTTGGCATAACAAGGGAAGTGTGCTAATCAAAGAGAATAGAGAGATTGATAATCTGCCAAAACTCAATGTAGAAATAAATTGATACCTGGCTAAAATGCAATGGTTTCCAAATTATTATTGTAAGAGAGGGGGACCAACCATGTTCAAGGCCCCAGGTCACAGAGATCCAAGAGAAAAAGGAAGCCCTAACTTACCTCACTCTAAATGGATATCTTGAAATGAGGGATGAGAATGATGAGGACTATAAGGTCCTTCAATCACTCTATAGACCCGAAATCTAGAATGGGGCTAGGTGATCTAATTTTCAGTTTCAACACTACACCTTAGGTAGCTCTCTACTTGAGGACGAAAGTGTGATTATGAGATGATAGCGCAATGTGCTGGTGTCTCTCAGGTGCACTGGAATTTGTACGACTAGAGGACTGAAAATATAGTAAAAACCATTAAAAAATGAGCTGACGACCTAGCTAGTGATTTTTAAGAGGAAAAAATAGAACTATGAAATAAGAGAAATAAAAACGAATATGATAAAGTAGATATATTAAAGCTAGGGTGACAAAGATGATCTCACAAAAGAGCCTGTTCACCAACTAGCTCCAGATACATGTCCACCTACACATAAGAAAGAGGAAAATTGTTGGGGGCTATATAGGGGTCTGGCTCAGTCAGACCCTGATTTTGGTGTTTCCATCTCCATGGACAACCAAGATAGCAATGATAGAGAAAAATATGATAAAAGAGAAAAGAAAGTAAAGGACACAATGAACACTACACAACAGTAATGTGCTAGTCAACCAAATCATAGAGGAGAGGAGTGAAAATGCTTACCACCTCCACCAAGAGCTCACTAGCTAATGGGGGAGAAAAAGAGGACTCAAGCCCCTGCTACAATGGTTTGTTCCACACTTGCTCTATGGAGTTGATGGAGTGTTGTATTTGCTGCTATGGAGTGCCAAAGTGATTCTTGAAGGTTGAGAATGCAAGAAGTGTTTGCTAGAATGTTTGTAGATTGCAAAAGAAGATGGATTGAATGAAGAATGAACCAATGTGAAGAAAGAATGAGCAAGAATAAGGAATTTCAGGTCAATTGGTTGAAGAGGGACATTACAAACTATTCCAAATAGGAAGTGTAACACCTCTACCAACTTCAGACGTAAGAATCCATTAGGGATGTAAGTGTGCTACATGGATGTCTGTGTGTTGTGCAGGCATCCCCGATAGTTATTCTACCGATTCAAAAAATGGATACCAAGTGGAACAAAGGTAGCTTGATGATGTGGAATTTCACTTTCGGATTTGGTTTTCCAAGGTGAGGAAGTGTAAAAGGGGAATTTGTATAAGGGGTGAAGATTCGCTCCTATACATTTTTCCCCCATTTTAGTGTGCACAAATACTGACGAGTGCTTTGGTAAAGTAGATCGGAAAGGTAGTATGGTTAGAAATGTTGGCAACACAAGGGAAAACAACTAAGAGGGGGGGTGAATCAATTGTCTCAAAAATTAAAACTTATTAAATTTATTAACCTTATTCTTAGGTCTAACAAATAAACATGAAAGCATAAACCATCACCACATCAGAAACACACATAACACGAAGATTTTTTACATGGAAACCCTATTAGGGGAGAAACGACGATGGAGGTTAGTCCATAAGATTATACCCTATTAAAAGTATAAAGAAATAAATGTGGAATGCACATGCATTCAAGAACACTTCCTAGAGATCACTACTCAAATAAAACAAGGCTTACTACCCAAAGGAAGACACATTATCTTATAGAAACATTCAAATTACATACGCCAAATTTTGAACTGAGAAAATCTTATCTGCTAATGCCTGATTATAGTTCTGGTTAAGCACATGAACACTTCTTCACACTCTACTCACTCTTCTTCACACTCTACTTCTACCTTTGAATGATTATGACATTATTCGCACATCTCATTAACACCATTCTTTCAAATGGTAGAAACAATCAATTATATATATCCACAACTAAGAATAATATCATCTCCATGTCGACTTCAACAAAATAAAAAGTGAATACAAATTGTCGGCCCAAATAAATAAACAATTATTAATGTGAATCAACCAAAGTTGACCACAGCATAGTAAGGACCCAAAATAATATCTTTGAACATGAAACTCCTCAAAAAATTATTCCTCGAAGATCCACAACATGCTACAATCACCCTATTGGCTATGAACATGAAAAACATGAACACGCAGGAGAAATCACCAATCATGAGCACAACAATCAATGTAGATGTGCAACAAAGATAGATAATGATCTAGAAACATCCAAAAACATCATGAATCACCACCGAAGCATCAAAAATGACTCAACCTACTAGAATCACAATATCTTCTTTCAGGAAAGCCAACTGAAGCAACAAAACAACTGTCAGAACACATATACTCATAACTCGATCAAATATTCATGTCGATCTCTAAAACTTAACATGGATAAACTAGATATACTCAAAAACAAACCCTTTAATCCACAACCTCTAATCATCAATATACTAAGCTAGGTAATAGTATGTTAGCTAAACTAAACTTCACTACATCACTAACAACCTGCAACTTATTTTATTACAATTTTCTCAATATCCTTGACATATACAACCTTAATTCCAATAGTGTTGACATCAATGACAACCACATGTCAGCAATATCCAACAATCTCCCCCTTTGGCATTGATGGAAATACATGATGTGAAAAACACCATCAAGACAAATTTCTCTTAGAACTTTCTCCCCCTTAGGTTTTGACTCTTCTCTCCTCAACTCTTCTCCCCCTTTGACATCAATCACAAAGATACAAAATTTCTCCACAAAAACTATGAACTACATTTTTGAACATCTAACTACTCCCCCTGAGTAGCAACCTCCACAACATCAATCCAGATCAAGATATCACTATGAAATGCACAAACTGATTCAAGTCAATGCATATTAGTTCTGATTAGGAGAGGTAATCACCCCTAGTTTGCCTTTGAGATACTCAAAAGTATCCTTAGGCAACAACTTGGTAGAAAGATCTACAATTTGTTCCTTAGTGGGCACAAACTCCAATCTAACTTCCTTTTCACTCGCCTTCTCTCTTAAAAAGTGAACTTGATAGATACATGATTGGTCTTTTAATGCATCATTGAATTCTTAGAAATTTTAATTGCACTTGAATTATCATAGAATATAGTAATAGGTTCGTCATACACAACTCCGATATCTTTCAACATCTGCTTCATCCACAATACTTGAGTACAATTGTTAGAAGTAGCAATGTATTATGCCTCTATAGTAGAAAAAGAAATGGAATTCTACTTCTTACTTAACCATGAAATCAACTTCTTTCCCAAGAAAAATGTACCACCACTGGGACTCTTTCTATCATTCACATCTCTTTCCCAATTGGCATCAGTAAAAGCACTCAAAGTAAGATCATCATCTTTAGGATACCACAAGCCAAAATCAACTGTTCCCTTCAAGTATCTAAAAATCCAAATTGGCTTTGAATCTTCCATTTCAAACTTCCTTAGCAATTCTTTCACATACTTGGACTAAGATATAAAGATCCCTTTATCTAGATGAGTAATTTAAAATCCCAAAAAGAATTTCATGTCTCCAATCATAGACATCTCAAACTCGCTCTGTATATCATCAAAAAACTTCATGCACAAACTATCATCTCCTCCAAATGATATCATCAACAAAGACTTCAACAATCAAATCTTTACCATGATCAATCTTTATATACAAGTTAGTATCAGCAATACCTTTATTAAATCCAAGATTCAACAAATACTTATATAATTTGGCATACCATGCTCTCGGGGCTTGTTTAAGTCCATACAATGCTTTCTTCAACCGAGAAACCATATCTCCCTGATCAGTCAATTCAAATCCATCACGTTGCTCAATATACACTTCTTCTTCCAGTTCACCATTTAGAAATGTTGACTTCACATCCATCTGATAAACCTTGAATTTTTTGTAAGCAGCATAAGCAAGAAATAGTCTCATAGTTTCAATACTTGCAACAGAGACAAAAGTTTCTTCAAATTCAATTCCTTCCATATGAGAATATCCTTTACATACAAGTCTTGCTTTGTTTCTAACAACTTCACCTTGCTCATTCAGTTTGTTCTAAAAAATCCATTTAGTTCCAATTATATTTTTTCCCTTATGTTTAGGAACAATAATCCATGTATTATTCTTCTCAATTTGTTGAAGTTCTTTTTTCATTACTTCCACCCAATGTTCATCTTTTCATGCCTCATTGAGACTATTAGGCTCAGTCTTTGAAATCAAATAGTATTCTTCTGTAATTGTTCTGCTAGTTTGAACACCTTTGCTATTATCACCTATAATCTGATCTTCTAAATTATTTAGCCTTACATACCTTGGAGTTTTATGATGTTCTTGAGCTTCAGGCTCT
This sequence comes from Sequoia sempervirens, assembly GCA_007258455.2. NCBI lineage: Eukaryota > Viridiplantae > Streptophyta > Pinopsida > Cupressales > Cupressaceae > Sequoia > Sequoia sempervirens. The sequence goes on along the minus strand of VDFB02105785.1, from coordinate 551,206,979 downwards.
TGTGATATCACTTCTGCACTTTCACTAGTTCCTTCCTCTTGATTTTCCTGATTCACCAGAATGATTTGAACTTGATTTGAAGTCTAAACTTTCTTTCCTTTATCTAAACTATCATTTTTATCATCTAAATCTTATCCATAGGTTCTAGATGGTCTAACTATGTCTTCATCAACCTTGACATTAGAACTTTCAACTACTTTCCTTAATTTGTTATTGTAGCATCGGTAGGCCTTGCTTTTAGTATAATAACCAAGAAAGATTCCTTCATCACTCTTAGCATCAAACTTTCCTATATCTTCATCTCTTTTGATAAAGAATTTACTCCCAAAGATTTTGAAGTATAGTGATAGTAGGCTTATGACCAAACCATAGCTCAAAAGGAGTCTTACCGGTATCACCTTTGACTTGTACCTGATTGAGAGTGTAAACAATAGTACTCACAACTTCCCTCCAGTAGATATGTAGAAAATTTCCTTCTAGAATCATAGTCCTAGCAACATCTTGAATTTTCATGTTCTTCCTTTCCACAACTCTATTTTGTTGAGGGGTTTGCAGGGCAGATAATTATCTCTTTATCCCATGCTCTTCACATAAAGAATTAAACTCATGGGAAGTGAATTCACCACCTCTATCTAATCTCAGACATTTAATCTTCAGACCTATCTCTGTCTCAACCATAGCCTTAAAAATCTTGAATTTCTCTAGAGCTTCAGATGTTTCCCTTAAGAAAGTAACCCACATCAATCTAGAGTAATCATCAATAAGTAACATGAAGTACCTGTATCCTTGTAAACCTGTAATTCGAGAAGGACCACACAAATAAGTAAAAACAAGCTCCAAGACTTTATTTGAACAATGTTTTTTTCTTCAAAATGAAATTCTAGTTTTCTTCCTTAACTGACATTCCTTGCATATAGTATTAGTAGGCTTTACCAACTTAGGAAGATCTCTCACAGCTTGAGTAGAACTTATCTTGATAATATTATCAAAGTTTACATGACACAATCTCCTATGCCACAACCAACTTTCATCAACTTGAGCAATCAGACAACTTTTACCAGTAGCATTCAGGTGAAAGATATTACCTTTTGTTTTTGTACCTAAAGCAATCACATTTCTGGAACTCCCCATTATTCTAAACTTTCCATTCTTGAATTGAAGCTTGTATCCCTTGTCAACCATTTGTTCAACACTTAAGAGATTATGCTTCAAGCCTTCCACATATAGGACATCATTAGTATTATGCTTACCATCAAGAGAAATGGATCCTCTACCATAGATTACACCAGATTTTTCATCACCAAATCTTACAACACCAACATCATACTTTTCCAAGCTCACAAATTTAATTTTATCACGTATCATGTGATGAGAGCATCCACTATCAATCACCCATTCATATTTTTCTTCAACTCGGGTAGCTAGGACTTTCTCCACATTTGTGCAACTAACATATTCAATAGGCACTGGATCATTTTCTTTGATAGCAATAAATACCTATTCATCCTTGCTTACATTCCATTTATCAGATTCATCATCTGTCACACCTTCATCAACAACAAAATAACACTTTCTTTAAATCTAGGATTGTTAGTTCTTCTATTAGGAATTCTTTTGGGACACCTTGATGCAAAATGGCCTATCTTACTGCAAGAAAAACATTTAATAGGAAATTTCACTTTATACTTACCTTCTCTTCTAGCTTCCTTTTTGACAATAAGTGCTTCAAGCTCGTCTAGTTTTCTCTCCTCTTATTCAATCTCTCTCATTTCCTCCTCATACTTGAAAATTTTTCTAGAAGAACATTCTTCCGGATCATATCTCTACTTATCCATTCCAGAGGTAGTAGCTTTGAATGTAGATTTTGTCTTAGGAAGAGCATCACCAAACTCACTTAACTCAAAAGCATTAAGCTTACCAATCAACATATCTCTAGTTACATTTTTCATAGTCTGGATCTCCTCAATAGCATTAGCTTTGGCTTTGTATGCAACAGGAAAGGATCTAAGCACTTTAGCAACAATATCTGATTCATCCAATGTTCCATCAACACATATGATACTGCACACATGTTCATTCACCCTTTGCATGAAAGAAATAATTTTCCCATCATCACCAATTCTCAACATTTAATATTTCCCTTTTAGGCTTTGCAACTTAGCAACCTTCACTTGTGCATCACCTTCATACAAAGTTTCCAACTTTTTCCAGATCTCATAAGCAATCTTCAAATCCATTACATTTTTCATTTCAAAATCATTCAGAGCACTCAACAATGCTTCCTTAGAACTGATATTGTACTCGACATCCTTATCAGTAGTTGTAGAAGGACCATTCTGTCGGATGATATACTTATTCTTTGTAATGTTCCAAAAGGGTTAACCAATACATCTCTGATGAAACTCCATTCGAGCCTTCTATAGAGAATAATTTGTTCCATCAAATCTTGGACTATCCTTCTTGTATGTTGCCATCCTGAATCACCTCAAGCTATCAAACTTCTTCTGAGGAACCTGATCTGATACCAATTGTTGGCAGCACAAGGGAAGACAACTGAGAGGGGGGGTGACTCAGTTGTCTCAAAAATTAAAAATTATTAAACTTATCAACCTTATTCTCAGATCTGATAAATAAACATGAAATCATAAACCATCACCACATAAAAACACACATAACACCAAGACTTTTTATGTGGAAACCCTGTTTGGGGAAAAACCATGGTGGAGGTTAGTCCACAAGATTATACCCTATTAAAAGTATAAAAGAAATAAATGGGGAATGCACATGCATTTAGGCACACTACCTATAGCTCATTGCTCAAATACAACAAGGCTTACTACCCAAAGGAAGACACACTTTCTTACAAAAACATTCAGATTACATCTGCTAGATTTTGAACTAAGAAAATGGCATGTGCTAATGCCTGATTATAGTTCTGATTAAGCACTTTAACACTTCTTCACACTCTGCTTCTTCCTTTGAATGATTAGGACATTATTCACACATCTCATTCAAACCATGCCTTCAAATGGTATAAAAATTTGCTTATATATATCTACAACTAAGAATAATATCATCTCCATGCCAGCTTCAACAATATAAAAAATGAATACAAACTGTCGGCCAAAATCAATAAACAATTATTAATGTGAATCAACCAAAGTTGACCACAACATAGTAAGGACCCAAAAAAAAATCTTCGAACATGAAACTCCTCCAAAAATTATTCCTCAAAGATCCACAACACACTACAATCATCTTGTCGGCCATGAACATGGAAAACATGAACATGCAAGAGAAAATCACCAATCCCGAGCACAACGATCAATGTGGATGTGCAAAAAAGATAGAGCATGATATAGAAACATCTACGATTATCATGAATTACCAAAAAATAATCCACAATGACTCAACTTACTTGAATCACATCATCTTCTTTTAGGAACACCAACTGAAGCAACAAAACAACTGTGAAAACAAAAATAATCATAACTTGATCAAATATTCATGCATATCTCTGAAAATTAACGTGGATAAAATAGATGTACTCAACAAAAAAACCTTTAATCCACAACCTTTGATCATCAATATACTAAGCTAGGAAATAGTATGTTGGTTAAACTAAACTTCACTGCATCACTAACAACCTGTAAATTTTTTATTACAATTTTTTGAATATCCTCAACATATACAACATTAATGCCAATAGTGTTGACATCAATGACAACCACATGTCAACAATATCCAACAATAAATGTAAACCTGAATCGTCGAGGAAGTAGACCGCAATCTAGTGAACACGAGAGTGCAAGACAAGTAAAGGACTTCATAGCCTTGTAGAACTATGAAGCTGCAAAAATGAAAACATCTTACAGGCCCATAGACTTGCAAGGAAGCAACCCCCAAGATCTCTTCACATGAAGGAATCCCCATGAATTAAGCGCCTCACAGGCCTATAGACCCACAAGGAAGGTATCCTTCAAGATCTCTCACATGAAGGAAACTAAGAAAAGTTCCTTACAAACCCACAAACTTATAAGGAAGCATCCCCCAAGATCTCTCACATGGATGAAACCTAAAAAAGAATCCTACAAGCCTGCAAACCTATAGGGGAAGCATCCTCCAAGATCTCTCACAAGAAGGATGCCCAAAGAAAGCACCCTACAAACCCGTAGACCTGTAGGGGAAGCATCCTCCAAGATCTCTCATGTGGAGGAATCTCAGAAGAAGCAGCATATAGATCTGCAAAACTACAAGGAGGTATCCCCCAAGATCTCTCACATGGAGGAAACCTAGAAAAGTGACTTACATACCTGCAAACCTGCAATGAAGGTTTCCTTCAAGATCTCTCACATGAAGGAAACCCAAAGAAAGCACCCTACAGACCTTTAGACTTGTAGGGGAGCCACCCTCAAGATCTCTTCGCATGGAGGAAGCTCGAAAGAAGTTCCCTACAGACCCGTAGATATATAGGGAGGTATCCCCCAAGATCTTTCACATGAAGGAAACCCAAGGAAGGGGACTTCACAGAGTCTGAGAACGGCTTTACAGGCACACTTGTATAGTGACATGTCTACCTGTAGATAGAACATATCTGAAAGAGGCCACATAGGAAAGTAAGCAGACAGTCACGTAGACTATCAAAAAGTTGGAAAATTTTCAAAAGGGTCCCTGAGGAACTCAACATAAAGGAGGAGTCCACTCAAGGGATGTGTTGTTGGAAAGTACGAAAGATATGTTTTCTTTCTTGAATCGATTCATCGTCAAGGAATCCTTTTGAAATATGTTCACTTCATCAAGGAATTTGAAAGGAAGAAAATTCCCCCATATAAGGGGAAGGTCAAAGCTACTCCCATATTGAAGGAAGATTCTCAAGTTCTTTCTTTACGAACTCGTGATGAAGGAAACATGTTCTATTAGGGTTTCAAGTCGAGAATGCAATTCTTTGAAAAAGATGTTTGTGAAGATTATCAAGAAAAGATTCGTTGGTAACAAATGCATTTTCTGAAAATCAAAGTATCATGGAAGTGGCATTGTCACACATGAGAGGGAAAAATCAAGCAAAGAAGAGATGAAAATAAGAAAAGAGAAAAAGAGAAAAACATAAAGGGCACAGGGATAGCCTAATATTTTGGGGTCAGAACTACTCATAAATATATAAGTATAATAATAGTCTATAAAATGAACTATCATCAACCCCCTACTATATCAGACCATGTGAAGAATGCACGAGAAGACAAAGTAAAAATAAAAAATTGGGTCAACATGGAAGGGATGCCTAAATTCCCCCAACACTTTGCATCATCCCCAATTTACCGAAAAACAAATACAGGGAAGAATGATGATATAGATAAAAGAAGGTTTACAACACAAATAAAATTCCTACATATAAGCATCAATAAGGGTGACAAGGGTCATCCAAGCACACATAGCATGATCATAGGGTAACACATCACAACATGAATATGTCTAATATAAAGATAAAGAAGAGGCCTCCCCCTAAGATTCATCAACCAAGAGGTCATCTACTTCCCACTCTAGATCATCGTAGGGGGAAGAAGGACGAGCATGTTGTTGTGGAATGTTAAGAGGAGGAGTGTTCAACCCTACCACAATAAGGGCTAAGGAAGAAGGCCCCGCAAGGTTCTCTCCACCAAGCTCTTGTGGAGCTAAGGTCAATGATTTTATGAAAATCAATGATAGGGCTGAAACTTTATCAAAAGAGTTAAACATGCACTTTACAGAATTGCCATGTTTCACCTCAATGAATAGAGAAGGTTGTCCCCAAGATTCACTACTAGGCTCACTGAGTGATTCGGGAGTGGTGACAAACTCAGGGGAAGCCGAGACTAGTTCCATTACTAGGAAAAAACAAGTTAGTGCATGACCACCTTTTAGAGAAGGTGGGATCCTCTTGCATCCTCTATCTCTAGAAGGACCACTCTTTACCATCTGCTTTGTCAGGGGATATGAAATCCCCATGGATGAGGCAAGAGGCATTGAGGAAGACTAAACCATTGTAGATACCATCAAAGTGTTCATCATATCTATTGGTTTCGGGAAAGGTGGGACAACTAGAAGGGACATCAACAGAGGTGGCTCCACCGAAGGAGTAATGAACACCTACACTATTTTAGGGTTAGGCGCATTTGTACTCATAGTGGAAGCCAGGAGTGATGCTGAGCTAGATTGAACAAAAGTAGAGTGGAGGAGAGAGGAGGATGTGGTAGGAGGCCCTGATACAGGGGTGGTCATCTTGTCTTCCTTCCTCTACAAGGTGGCCTACTCAGCCATGAGAGCCTTTTTTTAGTGCTTGCACTCATGTGCAAGACAGTTTCTGCAACTCTTTAAATCGAAGGCCAGAGGCTACAAAGGAACAAAAGGCTCTTGCTTAGCCATGGGAGTGTCCACTACAATTGTTTCTAGTGGAGGAATAGAGTCCTGAACGAAATTAGGAGGAATAGGTTGAGAAGCAGTGGGGGGAGTCAGCTCAAGTGCCTTCGTAGTAGGCCTCTTCCTATTTACTACTTTTGGAGAAAAAGCAGTAGGAGGCCGCAGAGGCTGAGGCATAGAGGATTCCCCACGGGGGCCTTTTCCTCTACCATACAAATAGTACCAGTGTCTAGGTAGTTTAGTAGGGAGATCCGATATCCTGATCTTTGGTCTACACTATGGTGGTATCATCGAACTTAATAGATAAAATCTAGGAATATTCATCCAAAAATCTTCACTAGAGAGGTAAGGAGGAGAGTTGTCCTAGGAACAGGGGAGCTTCTCTTTTCCCTTTTGAGAAGGGGAGGTAGTCGGCTGTTGTGCTACCGGGAGGGTCAATTTTGGCTATCCCTTGCTCTCAGTCTTATTCTTCACATAGTTTTTGTAAAGTATGTTTGTTCACAGAGGAAGCATACCAACCAAGGCAGGCCAAAAATAGTCTAATGAATATACCCCATGAGACACTAGAGGCTAGTATCTAGTGTCATGCACTACATGCACGACACCTTCATGGGAGAACTTTAAACATTTATGAATAATGAAGGAAATTACATTCATGGAAGCTCCAAGGTATGCCTAGCTTCATCCTTAACAAATCCAACTCCATAATGACATTGAAAACTGTGTCAACAACACTAGGTCCAACTAGGATGGAAAAATTTATTGAGCCATATGGTTAAAGACAAAGACCATCATGCATATAGATGGTGGATTTTTTTTATTCATAATCCTCTTTGTGTAAAAATTTTAGCAACAATGTTTCTTCTGTAATGACATTCACACATCTTGTGGGGTCCACTAGGACTCTTGTCACAATGTTGTTGAGGCGAGTGGGAATGTAGAGAGGAGAGGGCTTGTTGTTTAGGGGTAAGTCCTACAAAGTAAATGTCACATCCAAAAAATTGTTCATATGATGTTTAGTAGAAGTAACCATTCCCATATTAACATAGGCCTCAAGATGAGTGATAGAATTGGTGGGATCAACAATCATGTTAGCAGAATGAGACAAAAATGAGTCTATGTATATCTACAATTCACTATTCACTTTTTCCACCAATTTTTTTTTGCTTCCATCAAGATGAATTGAACCATCCTAGATGTGGTCTTGTAACTAATGTTGCAAGTGCATAAAATGTTTGATATCATGTTTGTTAACTTGATGGAACTCATAGTAGGTTTTTGCATCATACCAACTAGGGTAAGGCTCCTTAAGAGGTTTAGGATTCTGCAAGGTTATGAACTTATCCTTCAAAAAATTTTGTAAGATGGAAGAATAATATTTTGCTAACTTTGTGAACTTTTGGTTGCATTTGAGTTTTTTGTCATCCACAATGGATACTACATTAGTAACAACCTTTCCTTTCCTAGAGATCGATATGATGGACTTTCCTTTAGAACGGAAGTGTGAGGAGGATCCCCCGAACTAAACTATTGTCTATTGATACTCTCATTGGGCTGCACACAAATGCACGAAAGAAGGATATTTCATAAGGGAAAAATTTTCCTACCAAGGCCTTTGCAAGTTCCCTATGAATACCTTCTGCATGTCAGAATTGAGTAGCAGATATGATGAAGAGTACTTGATATCGCATCATGAAGTCAATAATATTTTCATCACCTTGTTTACATAAGATGAGATTTGAGAAGGTCATCTTTAGCCCGATGTTAGCTTGGAATTATCGTAAGAATTGGTTTACAAGTTGGTCAAATGATAAAATGGAATTATTGGGCAAGGAATAGTACCATTCAAGTGTTGTATCCTTGAGAGATCAAGGGAATAATTTTTCCATCAACGCGTCATGATGGAAGAAATTTGTGTATAGGGTGTTAAATGAAGACACATGTGTGTGTGGATTCCTTTTCCACCATATTTTTTCAAATTTAGGAATCTCCATTCCTTGAGGGAAGGGATTGTTTAAAATTGTGATTGATAATGGGCTATGCTGAAAGAAGGGATGGAAGATAGGATTGGTAGAGGCTTGGGAGAGACTCGCCAACTAGCTCTACATCTTACCCATATTCTAAAGAAGAGTGTTTATAATAGGGTCATTAGAAGATATAGGGCTAGAGGAACCTCCTCTAGAACTGCCACCAGAGCCACCACTAGACCCACCAGTGTGACCTCTGCCCAAACCACTACTAGAGCCACTGCCACTAGTAGGGCCTCCACTGAAGCCACCCCTGCTTCCAAAGCCACCACCATGACCTCCACTGGAACCACTTCCACTAGCACCACCCCCACCACCGAAGCCACTGCCACTACCAAAGCCCCCATTGCCGAAGCCATTGCCACTACCAAATCCCCCACCGCTCATTCTGTCAAAACCTCCACCGCTAAAGGTGACAAGAGGGGTGAAGCTAAAACCCAAAGGGATCTTGTTCACTTTGATAGTTTCAGATCTCTCAAAGCCAAAGGGAATGCTAATATAGGGTACGACATTGGCCATGTACACAAATGTAGGAGGCATCGACATTCCTAGTTGTCTCTCATGATCTTCAAAAGTGGCCCCTCGTACAGTGTTAGGATTGTTTGGAGGAGCACATGCATCAGTTAGACTAAAGAGACTAGCCAAGAATTCTATGTTTGTTTAGTCTTTTTCCACTAGATACTTTAGTTCATTGATAATGTAGGTGGCCCTAGCCAACTTTGGGTCTCTTTCCAAGTGGTTTTCCAAGTCACTCAACCCTTATTTGAGGGTGGAGTCATAGTCTAAAGGAATGTGAACAACCTCACACTCATCTACCAATGATGATGTAGGAGACACAAGAGGAGTGGGGACATGGTCAGTCTCATTGGATATCCCTATCTTTCCCCTTGATAACTACTCCTACGTGGCAAGACCAATGACGAACCCAACAAAAAGGCCTATAGAGAAACCAATAGTGACCTTCGTCGTCTCCATCAGAAGGTGTTGTATAATTCTCCTAAAAATATACCCAGAGGTTGTGGAATGGGTTGTGATTCTCATAAACCTTCAGAGCACTCTGGGGCACAACAATCACCAGTTACAAGAGAAAAGACTCAATACCAATGAATGAGCAGACATTGGTTCATGTAAAGTTCACTAAAAATGTAAGAGAGGGGGACCAACCACGTTCAAGGCCCCAGGTCATGGAGAGCCAAGAGTGGAAGGCTGCCCTAACTTACCTCACTCTAAAGGGGTGTCTTGAAATGATGAATGGGAATGATGAGGACTATAAGGCCCTTCAATTACTCTGTAGACTTGAAATCCAAAATGGGGCTAGGTGAGCTAGTTTTTGGGTTCAACACTTCACCTTAGGTAGCTCTCTAACCGAGGATGAAAATGTGGTTCTGAGATGACAACATGACATGCTAGCATCTCTCATGTGCACTAGAATCTGTATGACCAAAGGACCAAAAATACAAAAAGAATTGTCATAAAATGAGCTAACAACCTAGCTAGTGATTTTTTAAGAGGAAAAAATAGAACTATGAAATAAGATAAATACAAACGAATGTGATAAAGTAGATATATTAAAGCTAGGGTGACAAATATGATCTCACAAAAGTGCATGTTCACTAGCTAGCTCCAAATGAACATCCACCTACACACAAGAAAGAAGAAAATTGTTGGGGGTTGTCTAGGGATTTTCCTTAGTCAGACCCCCATTCTGGTGTTTCCACCTCCACAGACAACCAAGATAGAAACAATAGAGAAAAGTATGATAAAGGAGAAAAGAAAGTAGAGGACACAATGAACACTACAAAATGGTAATGTGATACTCAACCAAATCATAGAGGAGAGGAGTGAAAATGCTTGCCACCTCCACAAAGAGCTCATTAGCTAATGGAGGAGGAAAAGAGGACTCAAGCCCCTATTATAATGGTTTGTTGCAAACTTTCTCTAATGAGTTAATGGAGTGTTGTTGTTGTTGCAGTGGAGTTCCAAAGTGTTGCTTGAAGGCTGATAATGCAAGAAGTGATTGCTACAATGTTTAGAGATTGCAAAAGAAGATGTATTGGATGAAGAATGGACCAATTTTAAGGAAGAATGAGCAAGAATAAGAAATTTTTGGGTAGATTGGTTGATGAGGGACATTACAAACTATTCCCAATAGGAAGTGTAATGCCTCTACCGACTTTAGATGCAAGAATCCATCAGGGACGTAAGCATACCACGTGGACATTTACGCGTCATGCAGGCATCCCTGATAGTTATTCTTCTATATAAAAAAAAATAGATGCCAAGTCAAATGAAGGTAGCTTGCTGATGTGGAATTTCACCTTCGGATTTGGTTTTATAAGGCGAGGAAGTGTAAATGGGGAATTTGCGTAACTCGTGAAAATTTGTTCATATAGAATTATCAATAGCCAAAAGGGCACAAAGTAAAATAAAATATGCAAGTTGACAATAAAACCTTTAAACAAGAGACAACAATTGAAAAATTCGCCACAAAGAAAATAACAAGAGGAGAGATAATTTACAAGAAATTAGTGGCTATAATATATATAGATTAAAATGCATATTCTATAGTTTTAATGTAGAAAAAAATAGATGATTATCACATTTTCCAAGCTCATCAAATAACAAGAATGCATATTCAGTAGACAAGAGAGGGAGAATTCGTTGGCATTAAATGGATAAACGAAACAAGTATAGAGACGAAGCCAACCTAGATTCCAATGCTACTAAGAAGGAAACTTGTGTTGAGATCAACTTCTACGTTAGCAACAATCCACTTCTCCAAGTCCTTAATCAAATCTTCAGTAATTTTTCAAATCCAATTTTCTTTTAAACAATCAACAAAATGCAATTAATCTACAATAATTTTCTTTCAGACAAAGTTCTCTTTTCGAAAACCAAAAATCAATCATAATCCATAATCTCCCAAAATGATAATTATTAACCTCGAAAAGCTGTTGATTTTTGAAAAAAAAAATCAAATAAAAATCTCACACAATAACAAGTTTCTATTCTACAAATAGTTCAAAGTCACACATGTTCTCTAAAACAATATTTTTCTATCTTTTTAGTTGTATTTACTATTTATCCATTATCTCCTTCCATTTTAATATTTTATTTCATATTATAATATTTTTCCACATTTTAATTTATTATAATCTATCATTAATGATAAATATGTTTATATTTAGATTTCAAATTACTTTTTAACTTAGTAAATTAATTTAATAAATTAATTAACCAAGCACAACTTATATATCTATTTATCAACATGATTTATTTGATAAATTAATTAATAAACCAATTGATCAAAACAATCATTATTTAAAAATTTAATTTAAGGGTATGTGTAGGATCATGATGGGCCAAAGAGTGGCAATATGATGGGTATGTGGCTGATGAATTTTTTTTACCCAAATTTGTTGAAACGAAAAAGGGTTTTTAAAGGAGATTCTCAGCTTTCCACCAATATAAATTATGCTTTACTTTGAATTTAATAAGTAATTATTATTCATTTTCTATTTGAATTACGAAGTTAAAATTCTGATTGATAGGCTGATTGAAAAACATCTATAGCTTTCAAACGACATCACATTTTTTTAATCCAAAACATGAGTCGCATTCTATGCTTCACATACTATAGGATTAAAAAAAGAAAAAATGAATTTCATGAAGTTTTGACCAAGTTAAGGTGGTCAGACATACAAATTTTTTATATTTTTTAAAAGTTGTAATAAAAAATTCATAATTAATTATTTACTTGGAAAAAAATTACAAAAAAATATGCATCACATCAGGACATGAGTCCTCTACTTATATCTAAAATATTATAAAAAATATTATCATTTTATTGTGGTTAGGGTGGTCAGATAGACACCTACTTCTTATTTTTTCCCTGAAATTTAAGTACTACTGCATTGAAATTTTAAATTTTCACCAAATAGATTTTTTTTTTTTGAAATAAACCTAGTAGTTTAGAAACTACATTCAATTTGCTATAGATTCTATTCTTACATATTTTTGAAATAATATAGACAACTTATTCAAATTTTTACGTCAAGTTTCTTAACTCTGATTTTTCTGAATTTTTTATCACTTAAGGGCCTATTTTTTCCATGATGATCCTGCACATACTTTTAAACAACTGAATATCAATAATGATCACCTAAGCATAAACAAGGTCAAAAATGAGAACAACTAACCGCAATCAATAAATAAGATTGACGGGGTGACCAACTAGATACTCATCCTCTTCGAGGATGATGGCTAGGTTAGGGGACCATACATTATCTCCATTCAACAATTTCCATTGGGTTTAAGGCACAGTCATAACTGTCAATTCAGGTGGAGTCGATTCCTAGTACCTACAACCTACAATTTACAACACATAAAATGGTCATACATATACATAATCATACAATCAAGCACACCATGAAAGGGAATCACAACATCACAAGTTACTCACAAGTGAGTGTTGTGACACTGTCCCCTTCACCCACACACAATAGTAAGAAAAACACCAAGTAGTCCAACCCACTCATAAACAATTAGCTTCATAGCAATCTAAATGATAATCATAGAATGTTCATGGTAAAATTATCACATACTGATCATAACAATGTATCCATAAACATCATAAAATAGATCAACTATTTACATCATTAGAAAACACCTTTAAAGATCTCCATTATTTCACATTCATCTCCAAGTTCCAAAGCTAACTACCTACACATCCACTTTGAGAATGGAGGGGCACTACATCCTCTCCCCCTAAAACTTGACTTACTCATAGAAGTCACAACTAGGGTGGAAACATAACACATTCGTACCAATCATCAAAGTTGATTCATTACATCATAATGATATACTTTCATAAGACAAAGCATAATTATGCACTCAAACACACATTTTCATTACATATCCATCATTTACATGCAAGACATTCCACTTTGTTTAATATACAACACTATATCTTGTAACATATTCAACACAAGATCATGTTTTTACACCTTTCTAGAAGCATGGGCACACAATTAATCACTTCATAAGTACTATATTCATAATTTAACACACATTCTTCACATACACACACAAATGCACATCACTATAAATCACATCACAAGGATACACAATGGTCCACAATGCATCCTTGATAGAAATAATATCAATGTATTGCACACTACACTGAGGGTCCTATCCTTTCCACCAATTTTCTGCACCACTGGAAAAACACCACCAAAGGACAAATCTCAGGTTGTGAAGAAAGGATGAAAGAAGGGAGAAAACATTGTCTCAAGAGTCTAAGCAACTAGGAAAACATAATGGGCTCATATGAAACCAGAGTACCTAGTGTTTGTAAATCTAGCTCTGATACTAGGATGTAACGCCCTACCACGGAACCCAAAAGGACCACATCTAAGCTATAATAATAGAATTTTTTTTTTTTAAAGAACAATAGTGAACTACATAACATATCTAAACATTAATATAAAATAAGTCCTCTAAGGTTCCATAACTACGCTACTAACACAAATATAAACAAGAGCTAGAATCATTTCATTAACCATAGTTTAGCTAACAATCAAGAAGTCATCTTAATCCTTCACATTAAATGATTTAACAACATATACTTCCATAACATGTCATTAGATAAATAATCATCAAAGATCATGTATAAAGAACTAATAAGTACATTTAAAAATTCCATTACATGAGAGTACATCATTAGATTGTTTACAATAAATCTTTCCCAAATACAATTGGGAAGTATACATTGATATTACAATACATGGTACAACTAATATGCAAGTCCAAGATATATGCATAGAGGCTATCTTCTAGAACTGGTACAAGATCTAGGATCCGCCATACAAGGAACAACCTCCATGCACACAAACAATAGCAAGGAAAACCAAATGGTGGAAAAAGCACAACCTCCCAACCATGTGGAACCCTAAGGTCCACGCCCCATGCTAGGAGATAAAATAAGGTCCCACTAAAAAAAACAATCAAGAAGATAGAAGGCTAACATAAAAAGGCTAAACATGACTTCAGCAGAACACAAACCAACATGAACATCACTTCCAGATGCACTCACACAACAAAAGGGAAAGCATAACTAGGGAATGCTATATTTCTATAGGGAAGAGTGTCATTGCATAGCTTGATATGGGTTACCCATGCAGATCTTCCTAGGCCCCAACCCCCATCTTGGGTTACCCTATCGACCTCTCATGATCTATGACCCCCATACAACCTCATGCCAAATCAACGTACCTTTCATGAGGAAAATGTAGTTGATCTTTTCATTCTAGACCTTCTCAACCCATCCTTAGCCTAAACAAGCACTACAAGCATGGGTGATGCATCCAATTATCTTAATTAGTGTGAAATCTACCCAGCCCCCTAATTCATTAATTAGGTTATCATTGAGTTAAGAAACTCCAAAATGGGTTACCATGGAAACCACTGTGGGTTCTGACCCCCATTGAGAGCCACTACCCCTACTTGCATCTAGTAAGCCCTACTCAACAAGCAAGGCATTAACCATAGTGCAAGGCATGGACCATCTCACACATAGATCACAATCACATATAAAGTTATACACAGTGCAAGACATTGACCCACTTGTAGAAAACTCAAACAACAACAACTATCCAACAAGACAATCATAAACCATACGTGTAAAAATTCCCTTCCCAATCCTTTGGAACCAACCTTAACCATTTTGCACAAAGACTCTCACTTTTGAACACTGACCAAGATTCACTTCAATATCATAATGAAACATTAAATTCAACACAAATGTTCAATCAAAAATACATCCATGAAAAAAATTATTCCACATCTCATGATACTCACATGCTTAGCAACTAATCTACTCAATGAACCATTTACCACAGTAAAAAATGTACCCATTAACTAATTACATGATAATTTACATTTTAACTCTTAAATAGTTATAAAAGCAATTGACATTTATTACTCAATACAAAGACAATCTAGTTCATATATTTAATCAAATATTTTAATTATCTATAGATGTATGTGTAAGTCACTTATCCTCCTTACTCAATTCTCAAATTCATTTACCTAACATAATCATTTAATTCCCATTTAACCCATATTTCAATTAAAAGACTATTTATCTATATATGAAAGAAATCAAACCTTTCATACTAACCGAGCTTAAGTAACTCAATTTTCCTCTTCCATTACTTAACCTACTTATCCAACATAGAAATTATTTCCACATAGAAATAAATACACTTTATAGAACACCCTAACATATACATAATTATACATATATACATACATACATACATACATACATACATACATACATATATATATATATATATATGTATCATAAACATAAAAGTGTTTTCATCCTCAGAGATCATGATACAACAAAATTTAAATATACATACAAACATACATCCATATATATATAATTTGAGTAGCTCCCTTAAATCTTCATTGATATTTACATATAAGAATAGAATATTTGTGAAATGGGGTTCTTAATTCCTAGCCTAGAATAGTGATAACTAACACCTCTAGACTATAAAACCACATCAACAAGGAAATAAAAATAGTGAGAAATTTAAAATGAAAGCATGCATAAGTAAACACTCCCCATTGTAGTTGCTTCACTTCCCTTGCTCTCTTTCTTCTTCTTATGCAACTTTTCCCTCATATTTCAAAGTAGACTTGTGCAAAACCTGCAAATTGTAAGCAAGAAAGTTGGAGAAAATTAGTTGTTAAGGCCAAAGTGGAGGGAGAAGGCTGCTTTTATAGACAAACTTTTGAATGGATGACCAAGATTAATCCTCTAGAAGGATTCCAAGATCAATGGTGGAGGATGCATGAGAGGGAGGTTACAAAATGGATGGCCAAGATCAAACTTCTAGAAAGATGCCAAGATCAATAGTCCAAGATTGATGCATCATAAATTATATGTTATTCTTGGATGAATCATGACAGTTATGATGCCTGATGGCTATGAAAACAATGAATGCTATGAAAGCAATGAAGGCTATAACAAAATTGAAGGCTATGACAAATGAATGACAGGGCATCTTTGACCAGGTGGTGCATAAATAATTTATTTTAAATTATTTATTCAAAATGGAGGAAAAGTGGAGGAAGGGGATATTTTTCCCCTTTTTGACATAATTTATTTTATCACCTTGTATCAAATAAATTCAATACAAAAATACACTAAGATGCCCCTGTGACAGTAGGGTATATGTATGCCCCCTCGGGAAAATTTGACAATTTTTTGAATTTTTTTAAAAATTTGGAAAATTGTCTCGATAAGACAAAGGATGATCAAGATTGCGATGGTGAAGACATAATTGATGATAAAGGTCAAATATTGGGTCAAATTCAAAATCCAGGGTGTCAAAGAGTGCATCCAGAAGGCAAGGTAGGTCAAAAACCCTAAATTTGGACCCATAAATGGCAAGTTGAAGTTGAAAAAGGGTCATTTTCACATTCCATATTCAAAAATTTGGAGAGCTTAGAGTGATTTGATAGTGAATATGTCTCATGTTCTAGAGGCTACCCATCACGCATACAGGATCTGTTCCTACCACTGACTTGAGGGAACGCCCAACCCGGTATGTTAAGCAAACCCATGCTTTAATTTTTTCATTTTGCGTGCATTTAGGCTAGGAAAGAGGTTAGGAAATGAATACATTGCTCAACATGTGACACATTTGATGTCATGTTCACCGTAATTGACAAGCAATTCATCGCAATTATCATGGTGTGACGCAACTGCCTAGGGTTAAGGTGGGGATAGTTTGCAGTGTGATGCATAAATTTATGTGATGCAAGTGCATTGTCGAGTTGCAATTGTCATCAGAAATGACACAAACGTTGAAGTGTGACACATATGTTGCATAGAATGATGCATTCATTGGGCATGTGACATAATTGATAGTTGTATCCTAGTTATATGTCATGTGACACATTAGCTAAGAAGTTCGACTCAATCACTAGATTAAATTTTTTCCCCAAATTAGGAAAGTTTGACTTGGTCAATTTAGGTTCAATTCAGTCAAATGAGGGTTTTGGATTAACATTATTGGTTGCTTGATGTTTTTCAATGCGGCTTCCCCCATTTTACACATGAGAGTTGAGGCCACCCATGTTCTAGTTGTGGGACTGATTAGGCAATGAGGAGAGGGGTGTGATTTTAGAGCTAGGTTTATTTAATGTGACATATATGCCCATGATCAGGGCAAATAGGGGTATGTTGATAGCATTATCAAAGTGGTAGCACTTGGAGATGAGCAACTTCCATTTGCCTATAGGGGAGGCGACAGTCACCCTAGAGGACGTGTACTAGATCCTAAGGCTACCCATTTGTGGTGAGCATGTACATTACGATCCGACTCGAGGACTACAGGTGCTCTATGACTATTATGAGACTAAGGATGATGCAGAGCTCAAGATCGAGGGATATGAGATCTATTGGGAGGTGTTGGATGAGACATATGATTGGTTTTATTGTGTCCTATGTGCATTGATAGTAGGAGTGATGATCCGTGATTGTAGGGGTCATGGCTTCCTAGTTGGTTGGGGGGAGATGTTGGGGTCCATGATTTGACATAGGACAGTGTATGCATGGGGGACATGTCTATTGGCCATGTTATATTTCTAGCTACATGATATTTCTTATAGAGAGGGGCATAGCTTGAGTTGTGGTGTGACCTTGCTTATAGTTTGGGCATGGGAGCACATAGCAGTGTTTTAGCCACTAGTGGTGCAGCAGGTAGTGGGCACAACACCGTACTAGTATTTATACCAGGGGCCCCTAAGTCAGACACATGTCAAGGATGGAGGCTACTAGAGACATGGCATTGACACCTTGGTAAAATTCATTTGGAGACCATATAGGGAATATCCATTTTGGATAGATCAGGATGACCACCTTCCTTGGTGCACGTAGCCTAGATACCTGAATGGGAACACAATTAAGATCCAACACATTGTGGAGATGTATCTACCAGAGAGGGTGCACCAACAATTTAGGGAGTGACAGGGATTTCCCATGGGAAGAGTAGAGTATGGGCGGTTGTCTCGAGAGGTGCATCAATGGGTCCCACATATTGTAGTGACCATAGTTGAGTAGGAGATAGATACTTTGTAGGCCTTGGATTGGGAGTGGTGGGGGGGAGATGTAGACATAGGCACCACACCAGAGTACGATGATTGGTGGCAGATTCACAGGCCTATTCCATTGATAGATCCATTGCAACTAGCACTTGTAGAGTGCAAAGTGAGGGGTGTGAGAGGTCAACAAGGAGGCAAAGGTGGGAGAGGTAGAGGAGATGGAGGATGGGGAGGCAAAGGAAGATGAGGGGATGATGGGGGTGATGGAGGAGGAGGGATAGAGGGTGACAGGAGGGTAGGAAACTTCCACCCATCCAAGAGGAGGTAAAGATGGAGGAGGATCATTTGGAGGTTAGGGCCATAGCAGAGGTATTGGTATAGGCTAGAGAGCAACATGTGGAGGTCCCTGCAGTTGAGGTTACATAGCCATAGGCTATGGAGGTTGAGGGAGGAAGGGATGAAGGATAGGTAGGAGGAGAGGAGGATAGGTAGGGATACTCCATGAGAGGATCATCATGGGTGAGGAGGATGTGCTAGAGGAGGTGGTGACTAGGGAGGGATTAGGGTCAGTAGAGCAAAGGATAACCACTCTACAGGTTTGAGTACAGGATCTGGAGGCACAATTGAGGATAGTGACTACTGAGAGGGATGACCTTAAGGCCAAGATATTATTTTTAGGTAGAGAGGGACCTGGTAGTCATTGGGAAGCAGTGAGTAGAGTAGTGGATCATCAATTTTACAGCCACCTGCAGTGCATCAGTGGTTGATGTGGTAGAGTTAACAAGGCAGGGTGCATCCACCCAGTATTACAAAGGCCTATACGAGAGGGTTGTTTTACCGGAGATGAGCGAGCCTAGATTTTTGCAGGTGGAGACTAGTAGATCATAGGACAAGACACAAATTTTTCAGTCACATAGTAGGTCAGAGGGTGATACATTAGATGCTAGGAAGGCCACCCCATACAATAGACCCCCCACCACAGAGTATAGGACTACATGGGCCAAAGATGAGGGAAATTCCAGATAGATTGTGTTTATCATTTATCATGATATTATATAGACACTAATACACTTTATTATCAAGACTACGAGCTCCATTTTATTTAGAAATCATGACATTGTAACTATGGCATGTGATTTTGAGTGATATATATGATATGATTTTGGCAGCGATTGATGATATGCATTATGATGTGCTTATGGGTTTATTATGACATATTATGTGAGAGATGCTTATATGTTTATTTATGCAATATGATGGATGATTATGCATGTGATTATGATATGTGATGATGCATTCTATATGATTATGCAATGGTTTTGATGTGGTTTATGATTGTGTTCCTATGACTGTGATAAATGTTTATGCTCTTATTGTATGCAATGTGGATGACCTAATGTTTACTGAATGAGATGATGATGATGATGATGTATATGAGTATGCGATTAGTTCCATTTAATGTATTTATCATTATGTATATGTTGGATATGTTATGTGTGAATGATGAATGAATATTTCTTAATGCAAAATGGAATGTGTTAATGTAATGTAATGTTTGTATGATAATGCAAAATGTTTGATGGAAAATATGTGATAGTTAATGCAATATGAATATATATGATATGTAATGTGATGATATGCACAATGCGATGTTATATGGAATGAAATGTAAATGGGTTGTAATGTAACATGTTATGGAATGCAATACTATGTGATTTGGGATGTAATGTTGTAATGAAATGCAAATGACACTAATCTGATGATGAAATATGAATGTTGTATGGATGTAGTTTGTGTTTTTGTATTTTCTTATGCAAATATATGAAAGTGATTTTTATGATGATTATTTTTTATATGATGCAATCTAACATGATTATGGATGTGATATGTCTTTGTGAGTCACGATACTTTGTCAAGATGTAGATAGAAGAAATGTTAGTGTGGAGAAGAAAGAGGGGGTGAATGTTAGTGTGGAAAAGATAAATGATATTGAGATAGAAGGTTAGATCAAGAATGATAAGGAATCCAACTTTCATGCTTACATTTTTTATTTTTATCATCATTGGGCATCTAAAATGTCACAAATGGTCCAAAAACACCATATTATAACATAGACCAAGGTTTTCAAGGTGACCATTTCAGAGAGACAAGCAGTCAAAAATAAAAGGAATGCCCCAACTCATACTAAGGACCTAATTGTCCTAGTCTTTTTTCCAAGGAAAACCACAGAAAATGAATAAAGAAAAGATGCCATGATCCATCATCATCACTCTAAATCCATTGATAGGACATCCTCGAGGAGACTAGTAACATGACCCAAAATCAATCAAAAAGATAAGACAATTCTAGACTAGAAAAGTGTTTGCCAAGTGTTTTCCAGTGATAATGATGAGATTGTTTGATTGATTGATTAGGTTAACCAAGATGACTAAGTTGATTGATAGGTGACAAGAATTGATTGATAAGTTGACAGAGGTTGAAAAATTGATTTGATTGATAGGTTGACAAAGATTGTTTGACAAGTTGACAAGAGTTGACCAATTGGTTTGATTGACCATGCCTAGCTTCAAGAAGGATGCATCCTGATCAAGGAAAGATTGATTGACAAGATTGACAAGATTGGTTGATTTGAGAAAGATTGATTGATAAAGTTGACAAGATTTGATTAATAATGATTGTGCCTAGCCTTAGGAAGGACACATCCTAACTAAGGCAAGATTGATTGATAGGATTGACAAGATTGATTGAGATGATCAAGAGATGTGACGATACCCATCTACAGGAAGGAAACATCTTGTTTAAGGAAGAGGACACATTTGATAAAGTTGACCAAGTGATAAATGTTGATAGGGAAATTAACAAAAGGAAAGACATATCCTACCTAAGGTGAATGACCAAATTGACAAAGTCTAACCTTGGGAAGGACACATCCTGATATAAGATCAAATGAGACAAATGGCCTAATGCCCCATTCCGATTGAATGACCAATTTGATTGATGGATGATAGGATGATTGATTGATGAAAGATTTTGTTGGTTATGTTTGTTTGTTGTTTTGTGATTTAGTTTGAATGATGATTGTTTTCAGAACAAAGACATGACCAGACCTAACAAACCCTAATGAATTTGACCTAGGGGGCCTCAGGGGCTCATCAACAGATGGCCTTTCCTATGTAGAAAACACACACAGGCAATGCAATTTGACCACTCTAATAAAGACTATCTCAGACTCAGACTCAGACTCTATTTTTGGGATTTTTGATGTTTTTTGTTTTTTTTTGGATTTTGATGGTTTTATGATTTTTGTTGGGATTTTTATGGTTTTCTATTTTTTTTTGAATTTTGATGTTTTTTGATTTTTTTGGATTTTGATGTTTTCTGATTTTTTCAGATTTTAATAGTTCTATACTTTTTTTCTTTTGGATTTTGATGGTTTTCAAAAAAAAATTGGATTTTGAAGTTTTCAATTTTTTTTTTAATTTTTGATGTTTTCTAATGTTGATATTATTTTTTATAAAGACATAGATTAAGGAATTGCCCCCAGTTAGGTGTGAGACTAGGTGATTATGTGCAAAGGGATAGTGGTGAATGCAAATGATGATCGAGATACCCAAATGTCAATGGTTTCAAGGCCATGGAAGGATGAAAAAATTTATTATGGGTGAATGACAGGTGCAAATGAATAAGTGGAAGGGGGAGATCATGTTAGACCCCCAAAAATCCTTGATATTTTAAGGTCTCTTGTCCTCGATATCAACTTTGTATGTTGATTGCAAATAGGGTTTAGGGTTTTAGCTTGAATGAACCTACCATCCAAAATTCCCTTTTAGCCTTCGCATGTTCTATTTCTGCGTTGACTTGTCAGTCCAGTTTCTAGTGGTATAAGTTGTCTCTTGAGTCATGGTTTCATGTTTCTTATTGGCCCCTTCATTTTAAGTTGTTTGGTCAATCCTGGTTGCATAATCTCTTAAATATTCCCATAGTTGAAGTTTAATCTTTGCATACAAATGACTTATGCTTAAGTCATCAATTCTTGAGGGGTAAAGTTTTGTCGGCCAAGTCAAGGCCCCTTTTTAAGATTAAATATTGAGTGTTTGTGTAGGTTTGCTGGTCATGAGATCACGAGATTCTATCTGAACCGTTCCCTTTTGGATCAACCATTTGAAATGACCATAGTTTAATTGATATGGGGTTAGCGAAACAATGCCACATGTATGTGGGCCTAGTTGGTGTGTCCCCTCTTAATGCCTAGAATTCTAAGATCGACGGTGCTAAAAAAATGAAGAAGGTTGATCACAACCATTCCCCACTAGCTCATAGAAGAAAGATGTAGGCTCTTTAAAAATGATGAGACCCGCGAGATGTTGCCATGTGCACTCTATGGCTACCAACGGGTGGGACCCTTTCATACACAGGGAGATTCTTGTCAGAAAATTCCTATTGGTTGTTCGTTTGAGCTGGAATGGTGATGCAAATTTAAATGATTTTGACTCAATCTGGGTCATTTGAGATGCCCAACTCAGCCATGAATTGATGACATGTATTCAAATATGCAAAGTACGCATGTTGCAATTCTTTTGCTTCACGTGAATGAACATTAATGGTTGAGGTGGCTCATAAACCTATTCAATTTCCTTCAGAATTGTACCTATGGCCAATGCTTGCTTATTTGGAATTTGAAGGTGTGTCTAAGGCAATACAAGGAGCTAAGAAGCAAATTGTAGAAATTATCTCAGAAAAATTAGGGTTTGTCACAATCAAAAGCAGTAAATACCGTAAACACAATTTTGTGCCTTTTGAGTTTTTTGAGTTAGGGATTGCTTTTAATTTGTTTTAAAACAAGTGCATTTCATTGTTTTGCTTTCACTGCTTTAAAGTTAGGGTTAACCTATACTTTTAAAAGTCATAGCCCTATAAATTGCCTAAATTTAGCCCTCATCCTTGGTCGTAAATTGCAGTTAGGAGTTGAATAGTTAAAATACCTCTGAAAGAATTCTTGCATACCCAAGCCCATGGCTCAAAAAATTCAAGGTGCGTCTTCCTCTACTTAGTCCAAAACCCTTTTTCAATATGTAGTTGATTTACTTCCCCATTCTACAAATAAGAAACCATAGGGAACGGTTTTGTTTTGTGGCCCTATTGTGAAAGAGGGTTTGATAGAAAAATATTATTTAATCAAGGACACTGAGGTACCCTACATAAGATGGAAGATGCTCCAACATTGGTTTGGATATAGAAATCTTTGGTTTTCTTTTAGTAACCCATGGGATCTGAGTATGGGGAGACTGATAGTCCCCAATGTGTACATGGATGTGGACCTCCTAAAATATATAGCATCAAAGTATGATCCAATTTCTAGGGTAGTCAGAGCATATGATGGGGTGGTTATGGTGAAAATAACTAGTGAAGAAATTGAAAAGTTTTTTGACCTGCATGAAAGAAATTTAAATATACTTCATTTGGATATGGATATTATCAAAGAAGAGCATAACAAGACCAAGTTATTAATTAGGTAAAAAATGTTTCTCATACACACTGCAGTGGTTGGAATTAGGAAACAACAAAGGAAGGTTACAATTGATGACAGAGAGCTCAAACCTTTTCAAATGAGTTATTTTGCTAGTTACTTCAGAAAGACTGTATACTCTTTTTACCAAAATGTAGGCAAAAATCAACTTGACACATTACAAAAGGAGTATAGCTAATTGGATGCACATACTCAACATCCACCGTATAGTATTGTTGATGATTATGCAATCTATCTGGCTGATCACATCCATGAAGGCTTAGTTGAATTGCAAAGAGGAAAACAATGGGTGAAGTTCTAGTGGTACTCGTTGTTAATGCATATGTTCTTGTATAAGGGACAAAAAGCCTTTGAGAAGGAGTTTACATTGGAAAGGAAAATGGATGGTGTCAACTTACATGTTGAATGTTGGACCTGTATGATAGATAAAGATGATAAAAGGTACAACTTTGTGATGTTTAGATATGCCTTTGCATCTAGGATAAGGAGGGCCTTGATATTTGAACCACCTAGGATTCCTAAAGAAATCCATGAATTCTTGAGGCCTAGAAAGCTAAGGCTAGATTTGATTTTGTATCATGATAATACAATTTTAAGGATATGTGGTAGTGGTTTGGGCCCATATTTTTTTCCTACAAATGTTCCTTTTAGAATGGGCTTCCTTGAGATCATGAGGCAATTGGGAGCTGCACAAGAAGCACATCTACTTGAATCAGCTAGGAAGGGGTCATTCTTCCCAAAGTGGACTATATTTGCAAATTATATTATGGCAAAAGGGGTAGTGAAGGAACTATAACACCTGCTAACTCCTTATGAACTGATGATTGTGAACCTGAGGAATCATGATTCTGAAGGCTTCATCACTAAACTCAAAGAGGATAAGAAAATGGGTGTCTTTGTACATGCCTTTGATTACCCTGAGGATATCATTGGGAATCTCTTCAATTTTGAGGAACAAGATTAAAGAAAATCCAAGTATCTAGCTTATAGAAAAATGGTGGAAGCTAAGAAGAAGAATAATCCTCAAGATGATCCTCTACCAAGCATACATGGTGATTTCAATAGGGCCATGTATGTCATGGACAATTTTGAGAATGTTGTTGGTGTTTTGAGAGAGCAGAGGGATATGCCTGATAAAGTAAAAGATATGGTGGTTGAAGAAAGTGTTGAGGTGACATTAGAAGAAAGACCTACATATAAACCACCTAAACAATTGAGGATTTATTCTAGGAGGAAGAAAATGGAAAGTGAAGAAAGAAGATTAGTGGCCCCTATCACCTCTGAAGAACCAAAAGTAGACTCTCCCAAGAGTGTAGCACCAACTCCTCTTGCACAAGCCTCTTTGCCTGTAATTGACATTGATTCACTTCCTGAAATTTCTTCCCCTCCTGAGCAGCCACCTAAAAAGAAGAAAAGAACTGAAACAAAAGGAGTGATTGATTATTCTTACACCAATGAAGATGATATTTTTTTCAATACTGAGGAAATGTAGATAGGGATGCCTCCTAATGAAGGATTTATTTCCTAAAGTTTCAGATAGTGCATTCTAAGACTTGGGAAGCTTGATATTTTTGGATTAAATATTGCAGATGAATTGAGGGTAGAGGCCAGCAAAGAGTTTATGGAAGATGATTCTTTCATTGAGACCTCCACATTTCAGGATTTCTGGTGGAAATCCAAGGTTGCAGATTATGCAGAGAAGGTAGCCATTGAAAGAATCTTGCACCCTAAATTTCCTAAAAATTTCATTGAGGTGAATGTAAGAAGCATTATGAAAGATGAGTTCAAAATGATCAATTCCCAGTAGGGCAGAGAACTTGTAAAGAAGAGTGGTGTGTTGTTATTTCCAGAATGGAATATAATTGATGCTATTGTTTTAGGTGCTATAAGAATGGATGAGATGCCTCTTGTACAAATAGGGGAAGAATTAGAAATGTCCCTTTGAGTTTCATCCTTTGGTGAATATTGGGATGCATTTGCAATATGGTCATTATCCTTGACATCTAGGAAACTAGTCTTGGTAGAGCCATCAGAGCTTAGTGGACAACTACTTGTAAAAAGAGTTATTGATACTCTAGCTTTGGAAGATACAGACATTGTTTTTAATGTTTCCAAGTTTACCTAGTCAATTATGGAAGGTATCACCTTAGAAAGAGATAATCTCAGAGTTAAATATAGTGAACTCCTGAATGAATATGACAATAGCCAACAGAAAGTGGCCACATTGGAAACTAAACTGATATTCTATAAACAAAGAGAGGAAGTACAAAAAGAATGAGGTCAGCCTACCTCAAGCCACCCACCTTTAGTTTCTCCAATGAAACCTATGTATCACTCATTTCATATCCAGGCTCTAGTTCATCTGACATAGATCAACTACTTTTGCAAATTGAGGTGTATAAGAAGTTGCTAGAGAATGCTCAAGATATAATGTATGATAATATATCAAAGTTTTTTTGCACAACCTTAAAACATTTGAATGAGAAGATTAAGGAGAGACTCAATAGTGTGCATGAAAACTATGCTTTGATGGTGTGTGCAATAAGTTTGTCTCAAAAGGATAAACTGTTAGCAATACCAACTCTGAATAAATGGGTCCCAAGAATTGAGAGATTGAAATTGATTTTAGTGGGATATAGTCAGCATGAAGATAAGTACCCTCTAGTGCTTCCAATTTATGACTTTGTATGTGAGTTGAGTGAGCAAAACATTCAAGGATATGTAGCTCCATTTGAGCAGAAGATAATAGAGTTGATAGCTTAATATAACCACACTAATTTAGCACCACTACCAAATATTGAGATAGCTAATTATTAAGTGAAACCATTGTAGAAATGGAAGAGGGAACTGGATGAGGTTATTGATTCCCAGGTAAATCAAATTTTCAAGGAAGTTAATATTGATTTCTTCAATAACACCCTAGGGAGGCTAACATTTCTTATCAACTTTCTAGAAGATTTTGATAGGGAATCCAATGCAGTTGTAGCCAAATATTCCCCTTAAAGGAAAGACATGGATAAAATTATGGAGTTTGATTGGCCATCTAAGGAA
The DNA here is from genome assembly GCA_007258455.2 of Sequoia sempervirens. Taxonomy (NCBI): domain Eukaryota; kingdom Viridiplantae; phylum Streptophyta; class Pinopsida; order Cupressales; family Cupressaceae; genus Sequoia; species Sequoia sempervirens. The sequence continues at coordinate 551,179,859 of VDFB02105785.1, read as the reverse complement.
GAATATGAAGAATGGGGAAGGTTATATGTTGGCAAGATTGGTTTTTGAAACATATATATGGTCATGTATTGTACAGGTCTGGCCTCAAAGATTACAAAGTTAAAATATATGTTTCACAAAAAAGTGTTAGCTATTAATGATGTATGATGCTGATTAAGATGTTGACTCATCTTTGGTCCACATCATTTTGTCATTTTTCTCAGTGAATTGGATGCGCTACTTTTGATATGTCTTTGAAAAGGAAAAGTTGCTCTCTATTGCAAATGTAAATATTCTTTTTCTTATGTGTATTCCCTCCTTTTCAAATGAATGCAAATATAATTGAATTTGGAATATACCTTCTAGTGGTCCAATTTGATGTTGACATGTGTACACTTGGCCTGAGGCTTGTTTTGCTCCCTTATTCTATAAAGGGGAATTCGGGGCCATTTGTGTGGATCTTTTGTTGAATTTTTTTAGCTACATTAAGAGAATTAAAAATACAAAGAAAATATGTTGAGTCTTTATCGAATGTTATAAGTTTAGGAAGTGAATTTAGTTAAATGTATGGTTTCTGAGTATATTTGAATGATAATGGATATTTTCTGAGTCTTTAGTCTCTCCTCTTGGTTTTGTATCAAAATTATGAATGAAAATATTGATCAACGATCATTTCATTAATTTTCATCATGTTATGCTTTGATATGTGATCTAGTTTTTGTTGTTAATGGAATGAGTTAAAATGCTTGAATTAGACCACAGATTCTTATATGAAGTCATTTGGATTTGATAAGTAGTCTTTAGTGCTTGGTCATGGATTTGTGAATTACAAAGCGATATCGCTAGATCATAATTGCTCAGAATTAAACATGCCTTATTTTTTAATTTGTGGAGACTCCTAACCCATAGATAATGACACTAATCTTTAGCCCATTTAACCTTTCTTGGGGTTTCAGTCCTTTGAATTAAGAAAAATATTTTAAAATAATCATTGACCCATCTGTTATTTGTTGTTGTTTGGTATTCTCAACTTAAGATGCACAATTAATTCAAAGAATTTCCACCTTAGTGATTGATTTCATCTTATTTGCAATAAATGAGAATCTGTCTGCCTTGATTTACAATGAATGTGCAAATTGTTGAAATGTGTTTTCTATTTGGCATTGTGGGAACACCCTCCCAAGTCTAGAAGAACCTAAAGTGTAGGAGATAAAGAAATATAAACCTTATCTCATTTGTTGGCCACTTCTCTAGAAAATATTCGAGAATTGAGTTTGGCAGACTCATAGGTATTTGTTAAGGCCTACTTGGTTCATTAAAATTAACCAACAATATGGTGACTCTATTGTGGAGCTTTACCAACTTTTAGCATCTCTAATGCAGATCTGGTATAGTTAGAGTCAATTTTTCGTCATCATTTGTTGAATTAGGTTGCCATTCACTCTTAGAAGTCACATACATCATTTTCTTTTCATGCATCAACTTTGGGTCAGTTCTATCACTATACGTCAGGTTATGTTCAAAATTCTCTCTAAAGTTGCAAATAACAAGTCTAGATACAATCAAATCTTATTTCCCAGTATCTTGGGTGGCGACTCTAAATTTTCTCACACCAGTGCGACAAGTACATCTCAAAAAGAACCTGATAAGGAGAAATTTGATAGCTTGGCAAGCATCATGAGGAAAATGAGAAGTCAATTGAAGAAAGCTCCTAAATAGAAAGCAAAATCTGAGCCTGCAAAGGATAAAAAACCTCTATTGAAGAAGAAAGTTGCACAATCCAGTAAGTCCCTCGATTCTCTTCGTCGAGCATCTCCTACTTTCAAAAATGAAGTAATTAGTGAAAATAATACTAAAGATTCAAGTAATAGTGGGGAAATTGAGGGAGGACAAGGTATTTTTCCTATTGAAGAAGTATTTGATAATCTCAGAATTTCTAGAGAAGAAGATAAGTGGGAATTTTGGGGTAAGAGTAAAGTACCTTTAGATCCATCAACACCCAGGATGGGATCTATGTTTCATGCAAAAAAATTTAATCCTAAAGGAGAAAATACCAATCCACAAGCACTTAATTTTCGTGCGGAGGAAGTTGTGGATCAAAAATTCCATACTCCAACTCAGAGTGAGTATGGGGATTTCCTCGAAGATGAGGAAGATGTCAACAGTGATATTTAAGCCTTGGATGAAGAGGCTGAATGGTTTGCTGAACAAGTGGAGAAAAGGGCTCAAAAAGAAAAGGATGATAGAATTAAGGGTAAGCAACTTGAAAGGGATGAGAAGAAGGAAAGAGTGGAGAAAATGAGAGAAGAGTATGCTAAGCAAAGAGCCTTTGAAAAGGACTCTCAAGAAAAGGTAGCCTCAGAAAAGGCTGCTAGAGAAAAGGTTGTTAAGGAGAAAGTTGCTAAAGTAGCAGCCCACATTGTCCCTAAAGCCCCAAAGATCACAATCATGATGGGAACTTATGCTGCTACCAAATCTTCTAACCCTCCTAAGAAAACATCATTTGTAGATCGTGGGAAAAGGATGGCTGACTATTCCCACTAAAATTTTTCCAATGCTCTTGATACCAATACCAACACAAATATCCTTACCTTGATCACCAAGATGCTTACTATCAATCTTGAGGTCAATCCCGATCCATCTACCACACCTTTAGACCCTGACACTTTGAAGTTGCAATTGAAGAGTGAGAAGTTGGAAGAATAACTAAGGAGGGTAGAGATAGAAGCACATAATGCAAAAGTGTCTAGAATAATTGCTTTCCTCAAAATGTCGATCCCAACCCCGGAGCCTTCAAGTTCTGTAAAGAGTGATAGTGCATCTCATGAAAATAAGCTTGGGGGAAATACTCCTCATGGAGGGGGTGGTGGCAATAAAGGAGGTGGAGGAGGTGGCAACAAAACTAATAATTATTTTTTTGATGATGAAGAAGAAGCTAGGAATAAGAATGATAGTAACAAAGTAAATGTGAGAGATAAGGAACATGATCAAATGGATATTAAGAAAAATGATGTACAAAAGGATACTCATAGGGATATATGTCCCAAGCGGGTGCCTCATAATGATAGATATAAGAAATTATGTTTTGAAAAAATCCCTGGTTATCCAAATCCTGTCCCAAACAATGCTAGAAAACATCTCCCTAAATTCACTAGAAATAATGCCCTTAGTGGGGAAGATCATCTAAAAGCCCTCCAGAGTTTTGTCGAGGACTTTGAATTATGGGAAGATGATGTAGCAATGAAGTATTTCATGCAATCCTTGATTAAGGATGCAAGGGATTGGTATAGGGGACTACCTAATGGAAGTATTGATTCAAAGGAATCATTCTACCGAGTGTTTAGGGAACAATATGGGGATTAGACTGATCTTAGATTCAGATTGAATGATTTCAATAACATCACCAAAGGAAATAATGAATTTGTTGTTGAATTCAACACAAGGTTTCAAAAGTCTATGAATAGAGTACCCGATTATTTGAGACCTAACCTTGATGCATGTCTGGTAACATACTACAATGCTTATGATTCTAAGATGTGTTACATACTCAGGGACAAGAATCCATGAACTTTTCTTGAAGCATATAAAATGGTTGTGAACATTGAGAATAATAGGAGGGCTTCTAGTAAAGTAGGAAGGAGAGATGACCCAAAAGTTCTAAAGAATTCCAAAGCTCAAAATGAGAAATCCAGCAAGACTACAGTTCCTGATGAGAAATGGGATGAAGTTATTAGTCTATTACAGAAGAAAGAGAAAAATGATAAACCTCAATTTCAAAGAATGATAGGCCCCCTAGACTTCAAGATTTCCCTTATCATACCAATTGGCATAATGGCAAGCCACTTCAAAATAATCAAAAGAATTATCAGGCTACACCTGATCCTCTACGTAGGAATACAACAAATGTAGTTGAGGATTTGTTGTGGTGTGAAGTATGTGAAATGCCTCATGCATCACAGTAGTGTTCTGTAGCTAGATCTATATTAGAAAAACAAGAAGACCAAGGGGAATCCCATTCACCACAAAATAGATGAATTAGAAAATGTGTTCATGATTAGGTCATATTTGGAGTATGGTGGTTATTCTTATAGTGATGATGTTGATATAGATGATTTGGATACACAGAGAAGACAAGCAGGTATATACCATCAGCAAGTACTCTTCGATGAGGACAAGGAAGATGAATATATTGCTTACAATCTAGAGACATCAAACTTTTACTTGAGAAGACCTTCAAATGAGGAGATAGAAAGATACAGTCGCCTTGGCTACAAGGGCTTAGGCACAAAGTGATATACAATTGAGGAATAGAGTAGTGAGTGGAAATTAGGGCCACCCTGGAGGTTTATTTGTAAAAGAAGGAAATGTAGATGGTAAAGGAGCTAACACAAAGAACAAGAATGAAGAAACCAAGCCTAAGGAGTCAAAAGAAATAAGAATTTTGGAAAAGAAAGGTAGCAAGGCTAAGGATAACACTGAAGTCACACATCTTGACCCGAAGACCAAAGAATTGAAACTAACCTCTAAGGTTAGTGACAAGAGAACTAACAAGGTGGCCCTTCAAGAAATGGTATTCCTGAGATTCCTAGTTATTCACCCATTGATATGTTTCAAGTCTTATCCCAAATCTAGGTTACAGTCCCACTCTTTGAGATGATGAGGATCGATATCATCATAAAAATAAAATTGTGGCTATCATCAATAGTATTGTAGGAGGAAATAAGCATAATATTGAGGCTAATGTACCTGACAGAAATGTTGGCCAACCAAGAGGTACTAAACTGGAAGCAACTGTTGGTGAAAACCCTAAGATCTACTTGGGAACTACTATTATGAAAAACCCAAGTCTAGTTAATCCTTTCTTTTTTAGTCTAATTATTGATGGAAAGATACTCAGAAATTGTATGATTGATTCAGGAGCTTTGAATAATGTCATGCCTATTAAGATTATGGAGGAGATGGGCTTGAAAGTTGATAGTACATATGGGAAATGTTATTGTTAGAAACCAAGATCTGATTGCAAACTAGAAAAATCACCTTCCACAGAAGAGAAAAATGAAAAAGCAGAGATTTGCAAAAGATGTACAAATTGATATATTCAAAGTACAAAATATTACAAGAGATAATTTGCTTTATAAAAGAAAAGATGCATAAACCTAATCTTATCTTGAGCAACAAGATAACTCAACAAGATAAGGATAAAACCTATAACTTATGAATTAAATATGCCTAAGTAAACTTATGAAAAGTGTAATTAATAATTAATTACACCAACACCCCCCCATAAGTGCAACTTAGGGAGAAGCAAATTATTATGCAAATATGAGTCCCGACAATAAGGCCTGATCAGGTACTCATGTGCAAATGCAAAGAGAGAGAAAACCCAGTGGGAAAAACCCCCCTTTAGAGAGATGAACTGATGTGAAGAAACACTGGAAGAACTCTGATGAAGCAACATTGGAACCCCAAATCCGGCATGCAAGGAAAGATACTTCTATTTACAAAATACCATATTGGAATCACAAATGCAACAGCAGACCCAATGCCAAGGAACACTGGAAACTCACATACTGGATCAACCCTAGAATCTGTAAGCAACAGTAGATGAAAGGATGAAAGGACCCATAATGATGACAAATCTGGAAGTTGTGTCTCTCGAAGCCAATGCTAAATTGAAACTAAAACTGCCATAGGATGAGTACCATCAAGATTCTGGAACATTAACCATAAAAAATGGCCCTCAAATGAGAAATATCTAAACCAATGCGGATCAAGAACTATAAAATCCCAATGTGAAGTGTGAACCAAAGCAAACCAAAGATGTGTCTAGCTAAGCAAGAAGCTACTAGGGAAACAACAAGAAACCAGAAAAACTCATGCGAGTTGTCACCAACATGAAATATGGATGCAATAACCCCCCTTAATGGAACTTTATATCAGTTCATTATTACAATACCCAATAATTGCAGAAGGAGAGAATGCAAAACTACAGAAACATAGGTGAAAATGCAAACCTAGCACATGAAACAAAAATGAATGCATGCATAAACTAAGTTACACATTTTATGGAAATGACCTTAGATCTGCATAGAGGCTGAAACCAACTACCAAACGAAAATCATGAAAAATGGATAAGCGAGTCAAAATATATCGTCCTGGAGTGAAAATGGAAACATCGACTTCCGAGGCCGAAAAAGATATCAAAAAGAAAAACCAGAAAACCACACCTGACCACACAGAGCTCGAAACAACTTTTGATGATATCTGTTTGCAAAAAAATGACTATGAAAGTTATGCTCATTTCAACTGCTCCAAAAATGTCCGATTTCCCCAAAAGCCCTCAAGGGCTAAAAAAATAGGGCCCCTGGTCACCTAGGCGGACCAAGGGCTGAAGTACAGGGTCTTAGGCCAAAGCCCCCAGTCATCCATATGACCGGGGTGGGGGCTGGAAGTCCGGTCGGGGGTTGGCGCTTGGGCACTGGTCACTCATAGAACCGGTGGCTGATGAGTTAAGTCCTCAGGGGCTGGCGGCGTTGCATGGGGGAGCCATCGGCGGCCGCCTGGTGGCCACCCAGTGGTGCATCCCATTAAAATGGGTGGCACTGAAGTTTTTTAAAAACTTTGAGTTTTTTTGAATTTTTCTCGAAAGATGTGCCTCGGGATGCAAGCTGGGGAGACCATACGACCTCTCTAGCAAAATTTGTTTGCCTCTCCAGACGACTTTGTGCAAATTAGACAAATTTTATATGCAAATAGGGGTTTTTGGGTGCTGTGAATCCAACGGCGAGGTCCGTTTGGGCCCAAAGTGCTCTGAAAATCAGGTGACCCCTAGATCTATCAGAAAAATCACTAAGCTTGAGACCCTCGCAGATCTGGAAAATAGTGACCAAAATAAATAAAATAAAAGTCATTTCTAACTTTTTTTGGTGCTCTAAATCCAACAGAAAACCCCGATCTGATCCAAGACGCTCCAAAAAGATGCTCAAGGAATGAAACCCTCGAGGGACCATGGACCAGCTCTATAATGTGTTCCTCCAAAAAGGATGAGAAGGGGCTACAAACCTAGCTCTGATACCATGTTAGAAACCAAGATCTGATTGCAAACCAAAAAAATCACCTTCCACATAAGAGAAAAATGAAAAAGCAGAGATTTTCAAAAGATGTGCAAATTGATATATTCGAAGTGCAAAATATTACAAGAGATAATTTTCTTTATAAAAGAAAAAATGCATAAACCTAATCTTATCTTGAGCAACAAGATAGCTCAACAAGATGAGGATAAAACCTATAACTTAGGAATTAAATATGCCTAAGTAAACTTATACAAAGTGTAATTAATAATTAATTACACCAATAGTTATTGCATGGATTCAAGGGAGGTCACTGTCATCGGTGTGATCTACGAAGTTCCATATAGGTTGGCCGCATTTCCTAAAAAGGAGTTAGTTATGAGTGTCATAGTAGTGGACATTCCCCCTACTTATGGGATGCTGCTATCTAGACAATGGTGTGCTTCCATGGGGGGGAGGTATGCAATGTGATTTATTATTTGCCACATTCTCCATTAACCAGAAGGATGTTAAAATTACCAGAGAATCAATATTTTGACATATGATTGAGTTAGTCAAAGAGTCAGAGGAACCTCCAATGATCAATGTTGTGGACATAGGTCTTGACACTTTCCATCTAGAGGAGTTGAAACAAGAAGATGAGGAAGCTAAGGCTACTCCAATTGCTAAGGAGATTGCACAAAAATCTCAGGAAGATGCTTTGTGGATGCTCTACTTTGATGGAGCATGTTTGAAAGAAGGTTCAAGCATTGGGGTCATTCTTACCTCCCCCAAGTTAAGATTTTTAAATAATCCTTCTTGCTACAGTTTGCGTGTACTAATAATGTGGCTGAATATGAAGCCTTGTTACTCGGTCTAAAGTTAGCTTCTAACCATGGGATAAAAATGTTAAAGGTATTTGGGGACTTTGAATTAGTCATGTCCCAAGTCAGGTCCAGATTTGTTGCAAAGGACAAAAGATTGAGACAGTATAGGAATGAGGTATGGGATACTATTGAATCATTTGATGCCTTTGGGATAGACTGGGTAGAAAGGGGACAAAATGCCAAAGAAGATTTACTCACCAATATTGCAGTCAAGCTTGATGATGTAACTTTTGATGGTATCTCATGAATTGAGGTACAAACGAGGCCAGTAGTACCAGAAAACATCTACAACTGGCAGGTGTTCAATGATGACAATAACATAGTGAAATTTCTGCATTGTGTGGATAGATATGAGAATCAGGAGATTGATTTTAGTGCCCATGTGGTGGAAGTGGATAGAAAGGAAACACTATTTGGTAGTGGGATAATTCAACTTAAGACCAATAAAACTCCTAAGGGTTTAGTTGCACTTCAGAGAGTTTTTGATGGCCCTGATATATCCAATGTTAAGCAATCAAGTGCACATAAAGAAGACCTAGAGGAAATCAACTTGGGAACATATATCGCCCCTAAGAAGGTATATATAGGGAAAAGGATGAAGCCACATGTGAGGACTATGTTGATTGCATTATTGCGAAAGTATAGACATGTGTTCACTTGGTCTTAAGATGATTTGAAAGCCTACAAAGAGGACTTATTTCAACATGAAATTCCTCTAAAGCTTGATACAAAACCTTTTAGGTAGAAACAAAGGCCTATTAATCCTACTTTAAGGCCCAAGGCGTAGGAGGAGCTCACCAAATTAAGTGATGCAAGAATTATCAAACCAATAAGACACTCCTCATGGGTGTCTAACCTGGTTCCTGTTAGAAAGAAAAATGATGAGTTAAGATTATGTGTGGATTTCAGGAACCTAGATGTTGCATCCCTACAAGACAATTATCCTTTACCCAACATAGAAGCAATGCTACAAAAGGTCACTATTTGTGAATTAATTTCTATGATGGATGGATTTTTTGGCTACAACCAGGTCATGGTAAGGGAATCCAAGCAATACAAAACAACTTTTACAACCCCTGGGGGACTTTTATTTATGTCAGGATGTTGTTTGGTTTGATAAATGCTGGTGCCACCTTCCAGAGGGCCATGGACATGGCTTTCGCTGATTTTATAGATTTATTCTTTGCCATCTACCAGGATGATCTTGCTGCCCATAGTAGGAAAGAGGAGGACCACTACTCACACCTTGAGCAAATATTTTTTAGGGATCTAAAGTATGGTATCTCATTGAATCCAAAGAAGTGTGCTTTTGGGGTTAAGGAAGGAAAGTTGTTGGGACATATTGTATCAGAGGAATGAATCAAGATTGAGCCTGAAAGAGTAGCAGCCATTGAAAAGATCACACCGCCAAGGAATGTCAAAGGCATTCAATCTTTCTTTGGGAAAATAAATTTCCTAAGGAGGTTTGTCACTAATTTTGTAGAAACAGTTAGACCTATATCAAAGATGCTCAAAAAGGGAGAAAAGGTGGCATGGTCGAAAGAGCCTCTTAAAGATTTTCAAGCTATCAAAGATGCTATTAAGGCTACACCTATACTAAAGACTCCTGATTATGCCAAGCATTTCCAATTATTTACATTTTCCTTTTTTTACACTATAGCTAGAGTATTGCTATAGAAAAATGATGAGGGTTATGAACAACCAATCACCTTCTTTAGTAAGTCCTCGCAAGCAACCAAGATGAAATATGATACCACTAAGAAGCAGGATTTTGCTTTAGTTAAGTCTATCAAGAATTTCAAAATGTATTTGACTGGTGCCACGATGGTGGCTTACGTCCCAAGTGCAGAGGTCAAGGACATCTTTACTCAGCAAGAAACTACAGTCAGAAGATGTAGATGGATAAATAGGATTCAAGAATTCAACATAGATATTAAAATTACCAAGTTATTATGGGGCCAAGGCTTAGCTAAACTTATGGCTGAATCTAACCTAGAATCCAATCAAATCAATGAGGTGGAGTTGGAAAATGTCTCTCCCATTTGTGATATGCAAATATGTGTTTTGTACAGAAGAATTGTTGAATACTTGTAGACCATGAAATGCCCGGATGGCATGCCAAAGAATGAAAGAAGAAATTTGAAGTTACATGCAATCAAGTATGTTATCATTGATGGAAAAATTTGGTGGAGAAGCCCAAAGGGTGTGCTCCTAAGATGTGTGGACGGTGACCAAGCGGAAGATCTTCTTATTGAAATGCATAAAGGAGTGTGTAGAGGCCACTATATGGCCAAGAAAACAACAAACAAGGTATTGAGGGATGGGTTTTGGTGGCCTATAGTAGTTAAGGATGCACATCAGCTTGTGCAAAAATGTGATGATTGTCAGAAATTTATAGGAAAACTAAAATTCTCAGGTAATTTACCACTCAAACTAGTTTTAGCACCACACCCCTTTCATCAGTGGGGTATTGACTTTATTGGAGAAATGGCGGTAAAATCTAGTAGAGGACATGTTTGGATCTTAGTTGCTACTGACTAATTCACAAAGTGAGTTGAGGCCATCCCCACCAAGAAACCTACTAGTAAAGTAGTTATTGACTTCTTGATGAAGAACATCTTAAGCCGATTTGGTGTTCCTGAAATAATTGTCACAAACAATGCAATGTTCTTTGATTAAAGGAATTTATGAATTTCTGTAATGAGCATGGTATAAATGTATCATATTCATCTCCATACCATCCCCAAGGAAATGGAAAAGTTGAATCCAATAATAAAAGCCTCATGAAGATTATTAAACGAGTGTTTGACAAGAATTAAAAAACTTGGGATTCGAAATTGCAATTAGCCTTGTGGGAAGATAGAACCACGTTCAAGAAAGCTATTGGGAATTCCCCTTTCAACTTGGTGTATGGAGAGGAGGCTAGGATCCCACACAATAATTTGATGAAGATGTATAAGTTTGTTTAGGAATATGATATTGAAATTTGCGATGAGATGCATAATAGGATGAATGAACTAGCCGAGCTTGATGAGCAAGGGAGAGAAGCTCAAAAGAAGAATGAGAAGATGCAGCTTCAAGCTAAATATTTACATGACAAGCAAGCTACCCCAAGGAAATTTGAGGTGGGATGTATGGTGTTGATGTGGAACACTAGACTAGAGGATAAAGGAAAACATGGGAAGTTTGATCCCCTTTGGTTTGGTCCTTACTTAGTTGTAGATATTCATGGGGAAGATTCTTACTTCTTACAGTCACTTGCAGGTGAATTTCTAGAATTTCCAGTATATGGGCAGTTCCTAAAACCCTATTTCTCCTTAAATAGGTTTGATTCCAAGTAAATTGTATTGTTTTGTAAATTGTGTACATAGGGTTTGGGGTGTTTTCTTTCTGTTGTGTCTGCTTGCCTTGTTTGGGCAAGCTCCTACTTTTTTTTTTATCCCTCTGTGTTTGGTTTACTCTACCATGAGATATGTTTCTCACCATACCTACTAGGGGTATGCATCCCCGAGCATGAGCTGCTATTAGACCCCCAAAAATCCTTGATATTTTGAGGTCTCTTGTCCTCAATATTAGCTTTGTATGTTGATTGTAAACAGGGTTTAGGGTTTTATCTTGAATGAACTTTCCATTCAAAATTCCATTTTAGCCCTCAGATATTCTATTTCTGCATTGACTTGTCGGTCTAGTTGCCAGTGGTATAAGTCATCTCTCGATTCATGGTTTCATTTTTCTTACCGGACCCTTCATTTTAAGTTGTTCAGTCAATACCGGTCACATAATCTCTAAAATATTCCCATAGTCAACCTTTAATCTTTGCATACAAATGACTTACAATTAAGTCATCAATTCCTAAGGGGTAAAGTCTGGTCGGCCTAGTCAAGGCCCCTTTTTAAGATTAATTATTGATTGTTCATGCAGGTTTGTTGGTCACGAGATCACGGGATTCAATTTGAACCATTCCTCGTTGGCTCGCCCATTTGAAATGACTACAGTTTAATTATTGCAGGGTTAGCGAAACTGTTGGGACTATAAAATCTGATGTTTTTACATATGTTTTCACTCATAAATTTCCAGATTTGGTCCTACCGTATGCATTTTTCACCCATTTTTTCCATATTGTCCCGTTGAATCCATTGGGTCATGCATATTTTACATTGTAGTTCATTTCGGCATAGGTCTCCCATTGTCTCCCCAACCCACTGTGTTTTTCTGCTAATATCTCTTGTTTCAGGTGTATCGGCGTAACTGCATGAGGGTCTCTCCAATCTATTTTTCTGCTAGCAAACATCTGTTGCCTGTCTTCAAGACGTTTCTATTGTTTCGGCGACTGTGGTGGCTTCTATTGGCATTTGTCTTGGCAGTCGGGCTAGTGTCTTGCCGAATTCTATTTGTCTCAGTGACTGGTGTGCTAAGGATTTCTTTTTGGCAAGGGTTATGGGTTATCGGCATCATGTCTTGGCGAGCTCAGCATGTTATATCAACTGGCGCATATGGAGGTGTTTCAGCCAAGCTAGGGGTTTTCAGCACGAGGTCTCGGCGAGTGACCTCCTGTCTCGCCGATGGAAAACATGTAGATCCTTGTTGGCATAGGTGTTTCCTTGTCTCGGCGACGTGGGGATAATTGAAGACCTTCGGTGAAGCATTGAATAATCTACAAGAGGTCCCCTTGAAAGTTGAAAGCTATAGCGATATACATGGGGCATAAGGACTCTTTTAGTGAGAAATATATAGTGTCTTGGTGAACAGGTGTGAGCTCGGGCCCTTCGGTGTAACAAGGAGAATTCTATGTAACATCTCCCTGAGTTTGAAATGTCTCGGTGAAGACAAGTGAAAGATGGCTTTTGGTGGGAGATACATAATGTCACAGTGACACTCAAGGATGGATGAGAGTTTTCAGTATAGCATGAGTACTCTTTATAACCTCTCCCTAACATTGTTTTGTCTTGCCGATAGCTCGATGAGGTATCCTTTTCGGTGAGAAAGCCTTGTGGTCCTGGCGAAGTTGAATATAACAAAAGGTATTGCTCAATATGACTTTTTGTTTTGGTGTGCGGTCTTGGTGAGGATCCCGGGGTCTTGTCGAATGGAATGCAGTGGTGGTTTTGTCGGCAGGACAATTCAGTGGTCACAACGACATGAAGTTATATGGGAGGCTCTCGGTGAAACTTAAAACAATTTGTGTGAGGTCTCCACGATATCTATGTGTTATAGCGAAGCACAGTAGGAACAAAGGAATACTATGTGGCTTCGATATAACTAGCGATAAGTCACAGCGAATGCGAGAGCAAAATACAAGTGCATGGGATGAAAATGAATGAATTGCCTTCAATAGGATGATGAGATGTGTCTTGCCAACTATACACTGGTGAAATACAGAATTTCAAAATGCAGGGCCGACATGTTTCTACTTGGATAACCATTAATTGCCAGCTCGATTGAAGCCCGATTTTTGTGCTAGGCCAACATGTTTTCTCATTTTGATATTTTATCCAAATGCTTGTGTATAAATTGGCATTTTGTAATTGTAAAAAGGGGGATTTATCAACTATTAGTTATTTGATATATAGTAGGCATTTTCTGATGGATACAGTAATATAGATTCATCAGATCAGAGACTAAGTTGCATGTTTTCAAAGTGGAGGTATTTATGAAAGTCAAGTGATGTTGCTGCACATTTTTGGTGTCAATTATCTATTAGATTTAATGAAAGTATTGTTAAGTTGTCTCCAAAATGGATTATTTATGGTTGTTTAAATTGATGTAACAAGTTTACATTCAATTTATCAGTGCACATTTGCTGTTCTTGTGTGATCGATTGATTGGTTCTTTCAAGAAAATACTAACTCCTTTTAGTTAATCACAGTAATCAGAGAGATTCAATTGGATTATTCAAGTAGAGCTTAGAAGTCATATTCTTGCATGTTTATACAAGTTGTAAACATAACATATGCTAGATAATTTGAATTTTTTCAGTGATGTGTTGTTCATTTTTTATCTTATTTGACTCTGCATACCCAACAAGGAACTGGTCTTTGCACTTCACCATTTCAACTCATTTAGTTTTCTTTACATCTGTTAATTGAGCACTTATTTTAGAATTCACATCAGAATATTATTATTGTTTTCAAGTTGGATTTCATTTGTTTACTTCCCATTGCCATTGTGAACAAATTGTTTCAAGAAGATAATCACAAGTAGTTAATTCTGCATTATTCAAAGAGGTACACCCACCCAGGTTTTGCAGTGCCTAAAGAGTAGAAGGTTGAGTTCTCTTGACCTTGTTTATTACCCTAAAATGTATCAAGGGATTGGCAGCCTCTTGAGGCATTCAGCATGTGTTTTTGAGAGCTAACAGAAACAATGCCATGTGTATGTGGGCCCGGTCGGTGTGTCCCCTCTCAACGACTATAATTTTGAGATCGATTGTGCTAAGCAAATGAAGAAGGTTGATCACAACCATTCCCTACTAGCACACAAAAGAAAGATGTAGGTTCTTTAAAAAAAGTGAGACCCGTGAGATCTTTCCATGTGCACTCTACAGCTACCAACAGGTGGGACCCTCTCGTACATGGGGAGAGTCCTGTCAACAAATTCCTATTGTTCATTCATCTGAGCTGGAATGGTGATGCAAATTCCAAAGAGTTTGACTCAATCTAGGTCATTTGACATGCCTAACTCAGCCATGATACAACGACGTGTATTTAAAAATGAAAAGTATGCCCGTTGCAATTCTTTTGCTTCGTGCGAATGAACATTAATGGCAGAGGTGGCTCGTAAACCTATTCAATTTCCTTTAGAATTGCACATGTGGTCAGAACTTGATTATTTGGGATTTGAAGACGTGTCCAAGGCAATACAAGGAGCTAAGAAGTGAATTGTAGAAATTATCTAGGTGAAATTAGGGTTTGTCACAATCGAAAGCAGTAAGTACCATAAAGGAAATTTTGTGCCTTTTCAATTTTTTGAGTTAGGGCTTGCTTTTAATTTTTTTTAAAACAAGTGCATTTCATTGTTTTTCTTTCATTGCTTTAAAGTTAGGGTTAACCTTTTGCTTTAAAATCCTTAGCCCTATAAATTTCCCAAATTTAGCCCCCATCCTCAGTCGTAAATTGCAATTAGGAGTTGAATAGTTAAAATCCCTTGGAAAGAATTTTTGCATACCCAAGCCAATGGCTCAAAAAAATTCAAGGTGCTTCTTCCTCTACTTAGTCCAAAACCCTTTTTCAATATGTAGTTGATTTACTTCCCCATTCTACAAATAAGAAACCAGAGGGAAGGGTTTTGTTCTATGGCCCTGTTGTGAAAGAGGGTTTGATAGACAAAGCTTATCTAATCAAGGACACTAAGGTACCCTACACAAGATGGAAGATGCTCCAACATTGGTTTCGAAATAGAAATCTTGGGTCTCCTTTTAGTAACCCATGGCATCTTAGTTTGGGGAGACTAATTGTCCCCAATGTGTACATGGATGTGGACCTCCTAAAAGATATAGCATCAAAGTATGATTTAGTTTCTAGGGAAGTTAGAGCATATGATGGAGTGGTTATGGTGAAAATAACTAGTGAAGAAATTGAAAAGGTTTTTGACCTACATGAAAGGAATCCAAATATGATTCTTTTGGATATGGCTATTATCAAAGAAGAGCATAACAAGACCAAGGTATTCATTAGGTCAAAAAATTTTCCCCTACATATTGCAATGGTTGGAACTAGGAAACAATAGAGGAAGGTTACAATTAATGACAGAGAGCTCGAACCTTTCCCAATGAGCTAGTTTGCTAGTTACTTTAGAAAGACTGTATACTCTTTTTACCAAATTGTAGGTGCCAATCCACCTAACACATTACAAAAGGAGTATAGCTACGTGGTTACACATATGCAACATCCACTGTATAGTATTGTTTATTATTATGCAACCTATATGGATGATCACATCCATGAAGGCTTAGTTGAATTGCAAAGAGGAAAACAATGGGTGAAGTTCTGGTGGTACTCGTTGTTAATGCATATGTTCCTGTATAAGGGATAGAAATCCTTTGAGAAGGAGATTACATTGGAAAGGAAACGGGATGGTGTTGACTTACCTGTTCAGTGTTGGACCTGTATCATGGATAAAGATGATAAAAAGGTACAACTTTGTGATGTTTAGAAATGCCTTTGCATCTAGGATAAGGAGGGCCTTGATATTTGAGCCACCTAGGATTCCTAAAGAAATCCATGAATTCTTGAGGCCTAGGGAGCTAAGGCCATATTTGAATTTGAGCCATAATTGGGGAGATTTTATTTTGTATCATGATAAGACAATTTTCAGGATACATGGTAGTGGTTTGGGCCCATATGTTTTTCCTACATATGTTCCTTTGAGAATAGGCTTCCTTGAGATCATGAGGTAGTTGGGAGCTAGACAAGAAGCACATCTACCTGAATTACCGAGGAAGGGGTCATTATTCCCAAAGTGGACTATATTTGTAGATTATATTATGACTAAAGGGGAATGAAGGAACTAGAACATCTACTAGCTCCTTATGAACTCATGATTGTGAACCCGAGGTATCATAATCCTGAAGGCTTCACAGTAAACTCAAAGTAGATAAGAAAATGGGTGTCTTTGTACATGATTTTGATTATCTTGAGGATATCATCAGGAATCTCTTCAATTTTGAGGAACAAGATGAAAGAAAAGCCAAGTATTTGGATTATAGAAATATGGTGGAAGCTAAGAAGAAGAAAAATCCTCAATATGATCCTCTACCAAGCATACATGGTGATTTTAGTAGGGCCATGTATGTCATGAACAATTTTGAGAATGTTGTTGGTGTTTTGAGAGAGCAACAAGAGATTCTTGATAAAGGAAAAGCTATGGTGGTTGAAGAAAGTTCCGAGGTGACATTAGAAGAAATACCTACATATGAACCACATAAATAATTAATGATTTATTCTAGGAGGAAGAAAATGTCAAGTGAAGAAAGAAGCTCAATGGCCCCTATTGCCTCTGAAGAACCAAAAGTAGACTCTCCCAAGAGTGCAGTGGCAAATCCTCTTGCACAAGCCTATTTTCCTATAATTGACATTGATTCACTTCCTTAAAGTTTTTCCCCTCTTGAGCAGCCACCTAAAAAGAAGAAAAGAACTGAAACAAAAGGAGTGATTGATTATTCTGACAATGATGAAGATGATATTTTTGTCACCCCTGAGGAAATGTAGATAGGGAAGCGTCCTAATGAAGGAGTGATTTCCTCAAGTTTAGGAAAAAGCATTCTCAGAATTGGGAAGCTTGATATTTTTGGATTAAATACTGCAGATGACTTGAGGGTAGAGGCCAGCAAAGAGTTTATGGAGGATGATTCTTTCATTGAGACCTTTGTATTTCAGGATTTCTAGTGGAAATCCAAGGTTGCATATTATGTAGAGAAGGTAGCCATTGAAAGAAGCTTGCACCCTCAATCACCTAAAAATGTCATTGAGGCGAATATAAGAAGCGTTATGAAAGATGAGTTCAAAAAGATTAATTCCGAACAGGGAAAAGAACTTATAAAGAAGAGTGGTCTTTTGCTATTGCTAGAATGGAATATAGTTAATGCTATTGTTTTAGATACTATAAGAAGGGTTGAGAGGCCTCTTGTACAAATAGGAGAAGAATTAGAAATGGCACTTCGAGGTTTATCCTTAAGTGAAGATTGGGATGCATTGGCAATGTGTTCATTGTCCTTGACATCTAGGAAACTAGTCCTGGCAGAGCCATCAGAGCTTAGTGGACAACTGGTTGTAAAAAGAGTTGTTGATACTCTAGCTTTGGAAGCTGCAGACATGGTTGTTAATGTTGCCAGGTTTACTTGGTCAAATGTGGAGGGTCTCACCTTAGAAAGAGATAATCTCATAGTCAAATATAGTGAACTCCTGAATGACTATGACAATAGCCAATACAAGGTGGCCACATTGGAAATTGAACTGATATTCTATAAACAAAGAGATTAAGTACATAAAGAATGAGGTCAACCTAGCTCAAGCCACCCACCTTCAGTTTCTCCAATGACCCTTGTGCAACACTCGTTTCATAGCCAGGCTCTAGAAATAGTACCATATAATCAAGGACAAGAATTAATTGTAGAGGAAGAAATAAGTAGACCAAGCTCTAGTTCATCTAATAGAGATCAATTGCTTTTGCAAATTGAGGTGTATAGGAAGTTTCTAGAGAATGCTCAAGATATAATGTATGGGAATATATCAGAGGTTGTCTACACAGCCTTAAAACATTTGAATGAGAAGATTCAAGAGAGACTCAATAGTGTGCATGACAACTATTCTCTGATGGTGCGTGCAATAAGGTTGTCTCAAAAGGATAAACTGTTGGAAATACCAACTCTAAATAAATGGGTTCCAAGAGTTCAAAGATTGAAATTGATTGTAGTGGGAGCTAGTCAACATGAAGACAAGTACCCTCTAGTGCTTCCAATTTATGACTTTATGTGTGAGTTGAGCAAGTAGAAGTTTCAGCAATATGCAACTCCATTGGAGTAGAAGATAATAGAGTTGATAGCTCAATATAACCACACTGATTTAGCACCACTACCAGATATTGAGGTGGCTAATTATGAAGTGAAACAATTGCAGACATGGAACATGTAACTGGATGAGGTTTTTGATTCCCAAGTAAATCAAATTTGCAAGGAAGTTAATATTGATATCTTCAATCACACCCTGGGGAGGCTAACATTTCTTATGAGATTTCTAGAAGATTTGGATAGGGAATCCAATGCAGTTGTAATCAAATATTCCCCTTAGAGGAAAGCCATGGATAAAATTATGGAGTTTGATTGGCCATATGAGGAGGAATATGAAGAATGGGGAAGGTTATATGTTGGCAAGATTGGTTTGTGAAACATATACATGGTCATGTATTGTATAGGTTTGGCCTTGGAGATTACAAAGTTAAAATATATGTTTCACAGAAAAGTGTTAGCTATTGATGATGTAGTATGCTGATTGAGATGCTGAATCATCTTTGGTCCACATAATTTTGTCATTTTTCTCGGTGAATTGGATGCCCTACTTTTGATATGTCTTTTGCAAAGGTAAATTCTCTCTCTATTGCAAATGCAAATATTCTTTGTCTTATTTGTATTCCCTCCTTTTCAAATGATTGCAAATATAATTGAATTTGGAATATACATTCCATTGGTCCAATTTGATGTTGACATGTGTGCATTTGGCCTGAGGCTTGTTTTGCTCCCTTATTCTATAAAGGGGAATTCAGGGCCATTTGTGCAAATCTTTTGTTGAATATCTAGAGCTACATTAAGAGAATTGAAAACATAGAGTAGATATGTTGAGTCTTTATCGAATGTTATGAGTCTAGAGAGTGAATTTAGTTAAATGTATGGTTTTTGAGTATATTTGAATGATAATGGAGTTTTTTTGAGTCTTTAGTCTCTCCTCTTGGTTTTGTATTAGAATTATTAATGAAAATATTGATCAATGATCATTTCATTAATTGTTATCATGTTATGCTTTGATATGTGATATGGTTTTCACTCTTGTTCATGGAAAGAGTTGAAATGCTTGAATTAGACCACAAATTCTTATATGAAGTCATTTGGATTTGATAAGTAGTCTTTAGTTCTTGGTCATGGATTTGTGAATTACAAAGTGATATCAGTAGATCATAATTTCTTAGAATTAAACATGCCTTATGTTTCAATTTGTGTAGACTCCTAACCCATATATAATGGCACTAATCTTTAACCCATTTAACCTTTCTTGGGGTTTCAGTCCTTTGACTTAAGAGCAATATTTTAAAATAATCATTGACCCATCTGTTATTTGTTGTTTTTTGGTATTCTCAGCTTAAGATGCATAATTAATTAAAAGAATTGCCACCTTAGTGATTGATTTCATCTTATTTGCAATAAATGAGAATTTGACTACCTTAATTTACAATGTATGTGTAAATTGTTGAAATGTATTATCTATTCAACATTGTGGGAACACCCTCCTGGGTTTGGCAGAACCCGAAGTGTAGGAGATAAAGAAATATACACTTTATCTCATTCGTTGGCCACTCGTTTAGAAAATATTTGAGAATTGAGTTTGGCAGACTCATAGGTATTTGTTAAGGACTACTTGGTTTGTTAAAATAAACCAATAGATTAGATGGACTGACAGTAGACAAAGGGGCAAGAACTAACTACACATGGTACCTATTTGCTAGGTTTTCACCATGGTACTTATCCAAAGTGTCGCCGAAGTGGTTTTCACTTTTGGAAGAATTATTTCTCTTTACAATTTTTTTTATTTTTCCATTTTTTTGATTTTTTTGGTGTCACCAAGATGCCAGTTTGTCAGGTTTTCATCAGGGTGACCATTTTTTTAATTCTTTTTTATTTTTTTATATTTTTGACATTTTAAGGGGATACTTTGAGAATAAAGTGTAATATTTGCGGAGGTGCATACTATTTATGGGTTTGAACAATGTATCTCCTTCAAGAGTAGAAAGATGACAAGCACCTAATCCATATGATGTTGTAATGATATAAGGACCCAACCAATTAGATTCAAACTTTCCCAGTTTTTCTCATTCTACTTGATTCTTTGGATTTTCTCTTAGGACTAAATCTACAATGTCAAAGCTTGTGGGTTGTTCCTTTTTGTTATAGCTGCATCAGAGGAAATTCTGGTATGTCTATAGATGTGTTAAGGAATTCTATCTATTTTCATCTTGTAACTCTAGCTCATGTAGACAGGATACCTGATATTCCTCTAACATTCAAGCCTTGCATGAAGACTCGAAAAGAAGGTAACTCGACCTCTATAGGAAGTATGGCTTCAGATCCAAAAAACAAGGGAATATGGAGTGGGTCCAATTGGAGTGTAGACACTAGTATAGTAGACCCAAAAAGTAGGATAGAGTTGTAGGTGCTAGTCATGGCCAGTGCCATTAGCTGTCTTCTTTAGGATTTTTAGGATGGTCTTAGTAGATGCCTCAGCTTGGCCATTACCTTGGGGGTAATATGGAATGGAAAAATTATGTTGGATATGGAATTTATCACAAAACTCACAGACATCCTAGTTTTTGAAAGGGCCACCATTATCAGCGACGATGGACTGTGGAATACCATAGCAGATGATTTTGGCTATCTGTTTTCCAGTAATGTAAGTCAATGGGATGACTTCAATCCATTTTTTGAAATAGTTAGTAGCGACAAGGATAAAGTTATGTCCATTAGAAGATGTGAGATGGATCTTTCCAATGAGGTCAAGTCCCCATTGAGAAAAAGGCCAAGATGAAGTGAGTGGTTGAATTTCCTGAGCCGGTGCATGTATAAGATCTCCATGAATCTGACACTAGCGACATCTCTTCACCAAGTGATAAGCATCTTGTTCCATCATAGGCCAATAATATCCCATTCTCATGAGCATTTTAGCTAAGGTTGGACCAACAGAGTCATCTCCACATATACCCTGGTGTACCTCTTGTAAGGCTATTTGTGCTTCATTTGAGTCAAGACACCGAAGGAGGGTACTATCTAAGCTATGAAAATAAAGGGTGTCTCTAATGATGGCATATTTGGATGCTTTTCAGATAAAGGTTTTGCGTTGGTTAAGGGACAATTCAGGGGGGATAATTTGGCCATGCAAGTAGGCATAGATGTCTTTGTACCAAGGAGATTCAAGACCAACTAGTTCACACACAAGTTCAGTTTTAGGGACATCTAATACATGGATTAAAAGTTGTTACACCAAGAACTCATAATGAGCTACATTATTAGGGATGTCCAAGAGAGATCAAATGGTAGCCATTGCGTCAGCTGCTTTGTTCTGGATTCTTGGTATTTTTTCAAAGGAGATGCTATCAAAGTATAATTTAAATTGTTGACCATGTGCTTGTAGGACATCAATTTCTCATCCTTGGTATCATAGTAATCATTAACTTGTTTAGTCACTAGTTGGGAGTCACTGTAGAGTTGAAGATCTTTGATTTTCCAATTTATAGCCATTTGAAGTCCTGTTAGTAATGCTTCATATTCAACAATTTTTTTTGTGCATGGAAATGCTATACGGAATGAATTAGGAACGGAGTCTCCTTGAGGTGTGACAAAGAGAATAACAACTCCTTATCCATGAATTGTATAAGATCCATCAAAGTATAACTTCCATGTTGTTGGTATGTCTATGACAAGGATTGATTCATTTGGGAATTCATATAACAAAGGATGGTCTTACTTTAATGGTGCATCTGCAAGTTGGTCAATTATTACATGTCCCTTTATTGCTTTGCAGTTAACATATTCAATGTAATATTCACTCAGGATCATAACCCATTTAGCTAACCTACCTATCAATGTTTATTTGTTGAGTAGGTATTTCAAAGGATCAATTTTGGCAATCAACTGGGTTTTGTGATTTAGCATATAATGTATCAAGTTCTATGTTGTGAATACCATTGCTAGACATGCTCACTCAATAGTACTATAGTTTAGCTCATATCCAACTAAAGTGTGGCTAATATAGTATATTTCGCTTTCCTTGCCATTGTTATCATTTTGTGCTAAAAGTGCCCCTAATGCTGATGTAGTGGCTATCACATATAGTATTAGATGTCTTCCATAAATTGGTGGCATAAGGATTGGTGGATTCAATAGATACTTCTTGATTTGGTCAAATGCTTCTTGACACTTGCCAGTCTAATTGAAGGGAACACCTTTCCTTAACAAATGTTTGAATGGATGGGTCTTGTTTGCTAACTGGGAAATGAACCTGTAGATTGATTGTAACCTTCCTTGCAATGTCCTTAATTGAATGATATTGGTTTGTGGTGGAATGTCTAAGATTTCTTTTACTTTGTTAGGATCAACTTCTATTCCTCTACGAGAGACTATGTATCCTAAGAGTTTTCCTGATTGGACCCCAAAAGCACATTTCTTTGGATTTAGCTTGAGTTGATATTTTTACAATTAGGTGAAAATCTTATCCAAGACTACTAAGTGTCCACCTCATTCTAAATATTTGGAGAAAAGGTCATAAAAATAATATTCCATAAGGACATGCATATAGTCATGAAAAATTGTAGTCATGGCTCTCCGATAGGTGGCTCTGACATTTTTCAATCCAAATGGCATGATATTCCAACAAAAAGTTCCCCAAGTGCTTGTGAAAGTTGTTTTTGGTTGATCTTTAGTGGAAATTTTAATCTGATTGTATCTTGAGAATCTATCCATTAGTGATAGCATTTCATGTCCAACAGTTAAATCCACTATGATGTCAATATTTGGTAGAGGAAAGTCATCTTTGGCACAAGCTTTATTGAGGTCTCAGAAATCTATGCAAACTTTGATTTGACCATTTGGTTTGGTGATAGGAACTCTATTTGATATCCATTCAACATAATCAATTAGGAAAATAAATTTGACATCCAAGATCTTCTTGAGTTCCACCTTGACCAGGAGTGCAATCTGGGGGTGCATTTTTCTTAACTTTTGTTTGAATCGATTTGAATTTGGTAGTAATGGTAGGTGATGTAGAACCAATTTGGGATCCAATCCAGGTATACTGGCATATAACCATGTGAAATTAACATGTATTTCAGAGAAGAATGCTATGAACTCAGGATTTTCCACAATAGTCGAGGATGTTGCTAACAGTATTATTCTAGAGTTATGTGTTGTTCCAATGTTGACTTCCTTTGTTTCTTCTATAAGAAATGATGATCTATCTTGGTCTATTGGGAGATAATCCTGTCCTCCATCCTCGGGCACCTCAAATATTTTTTCACCCTTGGATACATCCTTTATTTTTACATTTTCATAGTCAACAGGTGCCTTTCAGTTTTCACCTAAAGACTTATTATTTTTATATTTATGTTTTTCATTTTCACTTTTGCAACCAGAGGATAGGACAACCTCACCAAAGTATGTGGCATAATTGAGTTCTATGGAAAATCCAACTCTATAATCTCCATTTGGTATTCCATCACGAAGTCCCATGAACTTAGCAATAGCTTTGTCATTCCTGAAAGTGTCTAAACTTGGTGGTCCATGTTGGTCCCAATCTATAAGTTAAGGGTAGACAAGAGGTATGCCATCATCGGTGTTGTCAAGGGTCATTGTGTAGGAAGATAGGGTAAAGATGGAACTAGAGTCATCAGGCTCCTAGGAGGCTAAATCAATGTATTTCAAAAAATAGTGTTGGAGCCATTCATCTTTAGTCAAAGACATTCTTAGATAGGTATTTGATGGATTTCAGGAAGAATCAAAGGTAAGAATTTGGTCAAATTCCCCAAATGGTTTATCAAGGTTCATGAAGGTGGTGCGGGATAAGGAGTACCATTCATACTCATTGGAATCAACATCATAATCCCAAGGGTTTTCATGTGTTTCACTCTCAACTGAAGCACTGGAAACCTCACTTGAGGGTGACCCAATACCTCAGATATTCACTTTTACCAAAAAAAACCCTATCCATTGATGACTTGTAAGCTTAGGAGGTTGTAAAGGTTCCAACATCCCATTCTTGTTTAGACCAAGGCCACTGTGTCCATCATATCCATGTCATTTCATTATTGGGAACCCTTTTGGATACTATTGTTCCATTAAGCGGAAGGGATCTATGACAAATGTTTCTAAGTGATTATGCAAAAAGGTGAAAAGAAATTAAATAATGAAGTAACATGAATAATAGATAGAGAATGATAACACCAAGCAAAGAGAGAGAAAGAAGACACCAATTTTGTTATAGAGTTCATCCAAGTGGACTATGTCTTCGGGTCTAGCTCAACTGAGTGACCACTCTATTGAATTTTTTTGAACTGACAGTACAATCTCCAATGGAGCCTCTTGCAACACTAATTCACAAATATCTATAGCCTATCCTCAAAGTCCCAAAAATTCTCTCAGTCAAACCCCACTCAAAAGCTCTCCAAGCTAGGGATGATTAACAAAGAGTAAGAAAACAAACTTTGCTTAAAAATAGGACCTACTATAGACTCAGAATCATATTCTTCTCAAATCCTCTATTTCTCCAAATTCTCTAACAAAAAGCTCACAAGGATAAGAGAATGGAATGAGGAATTGGATACAATGGAGAATGATTAACTGATGGATGATGGATTTCACTTGGCCTACTCACCCTTTTTTATATGTGAAATTTTCCAAGTATGGTGGAAACCCATAAAACAAACCCTCTAATAAAACAACTAAATTGTTTTGAAAGCCCTTGTTTTATTATATCTTCGGGCTTAGGTTGTTTGTGTTTGTTTTCAGGGTTTTTATTTTTTTAATTTTGTTTAAAAAAAAAAACCATTTTTGGGTTATTTGGTTAGGCCTCGGGCCTAACTCTTAACCAAATCAAACCTGTGCCAACTCCATTTTAAAAGGCATCGGTGGTCTAGTGGTGCTAATTTCTTTTGTTTCCCCATTGATCGGGGGTTCAAATCCTTCATCACTATTTTTATATCACCAATCTCAACAAACACTTAACAAAAGCAAAATCCAACACATAAATAGTTGAGTGGTTTGTGTGGCCAAACAATGAGTTTTTCGGTTGTTGCGGAGTAGGTTAGGGGGTCAAACTCCTCTAACCTTATTTTGGAGGACGTAACGACACCGAAGGAGACATGAGAGACCGCCACATGTCAGGCTCAAGAGATGCCACGTGTCTAGAATAAATTCACCAAAGACTCCCAGTCAGCGTCAACGTCACCAACTACGCCATTTGAAACATCACCCACCACGTCACAGTCCAATCACCATGCCATGTCATCAAGAGGACATGTGTCAACACCTGATTCGTTGACCATGCTGACGTCATCTACCATGTCATTCTTCCACATCATTTGTACGATTGCCACATGTCAAGACTCTATTGGTCCACCTTGGTATCTGTATGATGATCATCTGCCAAGTCAACATGATGATGTCAGCACTATACCTTCAGGTCAACCTAGTCAACCACGAGCTTTGACCTTCCATATCTCGCACATATGACCTCTGATTTGTGCGAAACAAACATCGTTGGGATCATGACGATGAGAACTTTGTGAAGATTCCATTTTTTTAAAATTCCATGATGATGAATTTTCCACCTTTTTTCTTGTCCTTGGTACTTGATTTGACCGACCTTTAACCAAACTTTGATCGGCGATATCTTGCATGTACGGGCTCAAATTTTGATGAAATGAACATCGTTGGGTTTGTGTCGTTGAGCCCTTAAAATTGACATCAATTTTGATTGATTCTAAGTTGGTCAAATTTTTGGCCTTCTGATGGGCTCCTGGTCCAGGTTTGACCAAATCTTTGACTGCACATAACTTGAGAAAACTGACTCCTTTGTCGTTCGTTCAAGTTGCGCTGGATTCGGTTCTTCGAGCTCTCTATGATGGCATCACTTCCAGGAGAAACTAGAACACTTCAATTTTTAGGTTCTAAAGATCCACCTAGATCAAACCTCCCCACTGAAGAACTTGTGGTCATCCAAAAGTTTACAATTCCTTCAAATCATCTCCCACTCTGCATCTTGTCACTCACCAGGGTCTCAACACTAGGATGTACACACTGCCACCTTTTCCTGTTGAGGTCTTACACTTTAACAATGTAGAGTTCATAGCTCAACATGATGCAGTTGAAAATGGAACTTAGTATACCTAAAGCAAGAAGAAAACTAAGTATGGTAAACCTGTCTCTCAGTGCTTCTCACGAGGTAGTTCACATGCTACATCTCTCGCCATCTTTTTTGGCACGCTTTTGTTGCTTGTCCAACTGCTCGAGCATGGCATCTGAGCCTCAACTTGAAACATTCCTTCACCTTTGTACTTCGAAATAGCTAATTCAAGGCTCCACCATACAACTTGAGTCCCATTCATCTGAATCAAAAAGGTCATTGATAAAATCCTTCAAGAACTCCAACTAAGTTCAAATTTATCCTCAAAATGGCCTCAATTGAGTCCTCAAGCTAAGAACATGCAAGGTCACTGTTGACCATTCTTGACAACTCCTTGTCTGAAAGTGCTCTTCAATAGAAGCTTCACACTTGAAATCTATAGGTACAAGTCTTACCAAAAAAACCTGTAATATGAAGTTATACAATATTCTCCTTTCTAATTACAAGAGATGTGGCTTCAAGAACCTTGCAAAATCTCAACCTCTAGAGAAATACAACTTCATAAAAAAAATGTTACAAACAATTTTATTCAGAGTTTCATACTCCAAACCACACTAGTCTAGTATCAACATACATATTACCACACTACAAAAAAAAGTAACATAGACAAAGCTGACACAACTAGTTAGAGGCAAGGCATTCCCAGCTCTTACAGAGCTATTCGAAGGAACTTTCTTTCTTTGGCTACTCAGTCTTTTGCTGAGTTTCCTCTTGGACTACCTCAGGGATCATAGCAATCACTAGCTCCGCCTTTGTCTCGATACCTTCCTTCTGGTTTAGCTCTACAACCACTGGCCTCTGATGAAGTTTTGGATGTAGTTTCCACCATTTCTCATCCCAATGCCCACTAATTTTGTAGTGGGAGCAATAGTTACGAGTTCTAGATGATTCCCCAGTTGCTTCGAAGCCTAAACCTCGATATTGAGGTCTTTTCTTGGCCTCAATAGGATTTACAATACCTTGAGCGGAGGTGCCCAAGCCTTTGCCATCATAGCACATCTTGGAAAGTAGCTTCTTTCCAATGCCTTTAGTATGCTTCTTGAAGTGTCTGAAAGAGTTCTTCTCATCCTCCATTTTCTTCTTCTGGTTTGATGTAGAAGATGCCACTTGATAACTACTATCACTATCAGGCAAGTTGAGAGTCTTAAGATACTCCATCTATTGATAATAAGCACATTTTGTTGCACTAGGTGGATTATCCCAGTGATGACCACAAGCCAATTTTGACGTAGGAACTTCTGCAATAGACTTCATTACTAAAGTTGCTTCCAAACTCTCAGGTGGGGTAAGCAGGGAGTATGAGGACAGAGTATCCTCAGAGTGCAGACAGAAGGCACACATGTGTGCACTCCCTGATATAGGAGGACTTCCTCTATTATGCTCCTCCGAGACCTCCTACAACAACACTTGCAGTCTTTCCTTCTCCGTGTTGGATTCTTCAAGCAGCCGTTGAAGTTCTACATTATCTGTTTGCAGGCATCGATTGGCTTCTTCCAACTCTTGCATCCTATCAGTCCTCTCTCGATGGTCTCGATAGAGTTCTTCAACCATTCCTTTCATTGCCATGAAATCATCCACCATGGATGTGGTCAATGTTAGCCTTGAAGTTTCACCCTTCTCTTATGCCATCTTTTCTCCAAAATCCAAATGTTCACCTATAGTAAACTGACTCACAATCACTCTTGCAAAACCAACCAAACAGGGCTATGATACCACATGATCTGTTAACCAGAAGGGATATATGACAAATGTTGCTAAGTGATTATGTAAAAAGGTGAAAAGAAATTAACTAATGAAGTAACAAGAATAATAGATATAAATTGATAACACCAAGCAAAGAGAGAGAAAGAACACACCAATTTGGTTATAGAGTTTGTTCGAGTGGACTATGTCTCTGGGTCTAGCTCAACTTAGTGACTAATCTATTGAAATTAACTGAACTGGCAGTACAATCTCCAATGGAGCCTCTTGCAACACTGATTCACAAATATTTGTAGCCTATACACAAATTCCCAAAAGGTCTCACTCAAACCCCTGTCAAAAGCTCTCCAATGTAGGGGTGATTAACAAAGAGTAAGAAAATTGACTTTTCTTAAAAATAGGACCTACTATAAACTCAAAATCATATTCTTCTCAAATCCTCTATTTTCCCAAATTCTCTCATAAAAAGCTCACAAGGCTAAGAGAATGGAATGAGGAATTGGATACAATGGAGAATGATCAATTGATGGATGATGGATTTCACTTGGCCTGCTCACCCTTTTTTATATGTGAAATTTTCCAAGTATGGAGGAAACCCATAAAACAAATCCCCTAAAAATAATTTAAAAACCCTCTAATAACACAACTAAATTGTTTTGAAAGCCCTTGTTTTATTATATCTTCAGGCTTAGATTATTTGTGTTTATTTTCATGGTTTTTATTTTGTTTATTTTGTTTTCAACAAAATTCCCATTTTTTGGTTATTTGGTTAGGCCTCGGGCCTAACTCTTAACCAAATCAAACCCGTGCCAACTCCATTTTAAAAGGCATTGGTGGTCTAGTGGTACTTATTGCTTTTGTTTCCCCACCAGTCGAGGGTTCAAATCCTCCACCAGCTATTTTTATATCACCAATTTCAATAGACACTTAATAAAAGAAAACTCCAACACATACATAGTTGAGCGGTTTGTGTGGCCGAATGGTGAGTGCACCGATTGTTGCAGAGTAGGTTAGGGGGTCGAACTCCTCTAACCTTATTTTGGAAGACATTGTAATGACACCTGAGGAGAGATGAGAGACTGCCACATATCAGGCTCAGGAGATGCTACGTGTCTAGAAGAAATTCACCGAAGACTCCTAGTCAGCGTCCATGTCACCAACTACATCATCTGACATGTCACTCACCTCGTCAAAGTCCAATCACCATGCCACGTTATCAGGAGGACACGTGTCAACACCTGATTCATTGACCATGCTAACATCATTTTCCATGTCATTTTTCCACATCATTTGTATGGCCACCACGTGTCAAGACTCTATTGGTCCACCTTGGTATCTATACGATGACTCATCTGCCAAGTCAACATGATGATGAATTTTCAACCTTTTTTCTCATCCTTGGTTCCTAAGTTGACCGACCTTTGACGAAACTTTGACTAGTGATATCTTGCATGTACGGCCTCAAATTATGATGAAACAAACATCGTTGGGTTCGTGTCATTAAGCCCTTTGAATTGAAATCACTTTTGACCGATTCTGAGTTATTTAAATTTTCCACCTTCTGACAGGCTCCTAGTCTAGGTTTGACCAAATCTTTGATTGCACATAACTTGAGAAAATGGACTCCTTTTTCTTTCATTCAAGTTTTTCCAGATTCGGTTCTTTGAGCTCTCTGTGATGGTATCACTTCTAGGAGAAACTAGAACACTTCAATTTTTAGGTTCTAAAGATCCACTTGGATCAATTGTTCAATTGGCAATTTCTTAGTTTCAATGTCCTCCTCTTCCTTGTACAACCGTGTAAGAATGTGGTTATCTAGAGACTCCTTAGCAAGTTCCCCACATCTGGTGATGGTGGTAGGAGGATTGTGAATAACAAATTTGGGCTGCATAGGATGTTGCTTTCCATATGAATTTGGTGACTTAGGTAGCTTTCCAATGAAAAAGAGACTCTTCATATCATACTCTTCGCAAGCTTTATCTTGGACCTGGATTTTAGGCATGGAAGGTGTAATGAATGATTTGGATGATTTGACAAGAGTGGATGGATCAATTTAGTGGGATGGAGGGGTGGAGGAAGTGGAGGATGACACCTCTTGACTGATGGGAACTTGATGTTCAATAGTTCCTTTGAGGTTGGAACAATATTGGAAAGGATCAGGGTCACCTAGGATAGTGATTTCAATGTTGTTATGTGGGAACTTGAGGTATTGATGGTAGGTGGATGTAATATCCCTCATTTCATGAATCCATGGGTGACCAAGGAGAAGATTATAATGTAAATCCAGATCCAAGACGTGAAATATTGTGTCCTGTATGGTTGGGCCAACCCTCACTGGGAGTGAAATTATGCCTTCAGAGGATTGTTCAGCATCATCATAAGCTTTGATTACAATTCTCTTGGTTTGGTCAATGGAATTCTCAGAGTATCCTAATTTCTTCACTAATTTTAGTGAGAAAATTTTAGACTTGCTCCACCGTCTACTAAGACTCATCTAATCTTGTGTGTATTAACAAATACTTCTAAATCTAGAGGACTGTTATGGTCAGATCTTGGTGCTGAAAAGTCTTGTTCAGAGAAGGTGATGTGGTGTGGCATAGTGAGCTATCTGACCATGGCTTGAAATTCATTGACATCTAGATTTACAAGAATGGAGGCTTCTTGTAGGGATTTTTCAAGGATCGCTCTATACTGTGGTGAAGTGTGAAGGAGTTCCAAGATAGAAATTTGCACTAGAGTTTTCCCTAGCTACTCTAAGAGGTTATATTGTCCCTTTGGCTGAGGACTTGTGGATGGACCTAGAATGGCTATCTTGGTTCTATGGGTAGCAACAATACAGTCTGATTTTGGCTTGTAAATAGTGATGGTGGCAATACAATCATAAAGAGGTGTTACATTAAGAATGATGGTACTGTAATAATTCTTGACAGCTGCATTGTTGGCATTGTTGTTATTATTCCCTAAATTGAAGGCATTTCCTTTATCATGGTCTTGCAAAGGGGTCTTGAATATTATATGATCAACATTTATTTTTCCTTATGAATTTTCAATTGAAATGGTTTGATCCTCAATGAGGTATTGAATGATGTTCTTGAGTGTCCAATATCTAGATGTCTTGTGTCCTTTTGTGTGATGGTATTCACAATATTCATCATGTTTCCACCAATCTGGTTCGATCAAGGAAGGTTGATAATTCTTGGTGTTTGGCAGTCCGATGACATTAGATTGCAAGATTCGTTTAAGGATTGATTTGATGGGTTCACCCAAGGGGGTTTATGTTCTCTTGGCACAAGGAGGACCTCTTCTTTGTTGGGTGTTTTGGATAGCATTCAATGTTTGGTTTTGATCTTGTGCCGGGGTACTTGGTGTACTAGATGTATTTGATGAAGAAGGACCTTTAAGTTGAATGATTGGTCCTTTGGTTATCAATTTGGCATCAACAACTCCATCGTTTGTGAAATTTTTGTTTTGGGACCAATATTTTCCTTAGTCATTGTTGGGTTTTGGAGTGTCTTTATTTATCTTGACCAATCTTCTGGCAATAAGACCGTTCTCAATAATCTTTTCAAAGGTTGTGCAACATTGCATTTTGATTTGACTCATCAACTCTCCATTACGGTTTTCTACAAACATGGTGACAAGCTATTTTTATGTAATATGACAAGGGAATTTGCTAACCAGGCCTCACAATCTTTAGTAGAATGAGGTATGTGACTCCCCATCTTCTTGTTTGGTTGTGCTCAATGTTGCAAGGGTGACATTGTTTTTAATGTTGATGGAAAAATGATTGATGAATTTGTCAACTAGTTCACCCCATGTTATGATTCCTTGTGGAAGATGTGATAACCAATCTAAGGCTATCCCTATGAGAATTCGTGGGAATAATCTCATCAAGTAGGTAGGGTCATATGCAACTTCCATGCATGCTATGTTGAATTCATGGATGTGTTCTACTAGATCTCTTGTCCCATTGTATTTAGGCAATGGTGGTGTCATGAAATGTGGGGGAAAGGGTGGCATGTATAGGTTTTGATCAAATGGAAAAGGGAATAGTTCTTCCATAGAATATGTCTTCTTGTTGGTTCCCAATTGCATGTTGGCCATTTTTTGTTCAAGGGTTTGCATGTGTTGGAACAAATAGTCTACAAGGGATGATGTCGCATTGTTTTGATGTGATGTTGTGATGTTGGCATTAGAGTCGTGTGTTGAATTTTCATTTAGGTTGATGTTTTTTGATATGAGACCTTGATTATCATATGGGTGTGGATTGTTTTGATTTGAAATGAAGTTGGTGTTTAGGTTGGTTCCAAAGGTCATGTTTGCATTTGGTATGACATTTTGGAGTTGAGATATAGACCCTTGATTCGTGTTTTGATTTTGAAAGTTGAATCATTGGTTTGTAAATGGAGGTGTGGAACCTTGATTGATGTTTTGGTATGAAGGTATAGACCCTTGATGTGAAGGAATGTTTCCTTGATTGAAATTTTGAAGTGAAGGCGTAGGTCCTTGATTGACATTCTAAAATGAAGGTGTAGGTCCTTGAATGAGGTTTTCAAATGATGGAATAGACCCTTGATTTGTATTTTAAAGTGATGGAATAGACCCTAGGTTGGTAGTGGACCCTTGATTGTGGTTTTGAATTGAGGTCTTGCATGAGATAATGTGCACCTTCCTAGGGTTATTTGGTGGAGGTTGGTTTAATGAAGGTGCACTTTGGAATTGGAATGAGGGCCCTTGGCTTGTGTTTTGGGATGTGGGTATAGAACTCTAGTTCAAAATTTGAATCAAGGGTGTGTGACCTTGGCTTAGATTTTGAATCAAAGGTGTAGGACTTTGTGATGTGGACCCCTAATTTGTGTTTTAAAAAAGAGGATTTGTGAAAGTTTAACTCGTGGTATTTGAGGAACTACCAAATGTGAAAGTTTTACTTTGTGTAGTAGCATGAGTTGGGATGCTTGTTGCAGTGGTAGTAGTCATGTGTGTGGTTGTTCCAAGGGGTATGTTTATGATTTTTTGTAAGAAGACATGCCAAATGGGTTTTCAATTTCTTGTTCTATAATGGTTGACACTTCATAACCTTGAGGTAATTTGGCACCCTTTTTTGGCTAGTGCATAGAAAAATATCTTTATGTTGGCACTAACTAGTTGGTAAACTATGCTTAAAAGTCTTGGATCTTGATAGGACCTTT
>VDFB02105785.1:550992561-551146301 GCA_007258455.2 Sequoia sempervirens | reverse complement strand
AAATAAAATTGAATTTCATGAAGTTTTGACCAAGTTAAGGTGGTCAATCACGAGTTTTATATTTTTAAAATTTGTAATAAAAATTCATAATTAATTATTTGCTTGGAAAAAATTACAAAAAATATCTGCGTCACATCAGGACATGAGTCCTCTACTTATATCTAAAATATTATAAGCCATTATCATTTTATTGTGGTTAGGGTGGTCAGGAGATGACACCTACTTCTTATTTTTCACTGAAATTTAAATTTTCTTGCATTGAAATTTCAAATTTTCACCAAATAGACTTTTAAAAAATAAAATAAACTTAGTATTTTAGAAACTACATTCAATTTTTCACAGATTCTATTCTTACATATTTTTGAAATAATATAGATAACTTATTCAAATTTTTATGTCAAGTTGCCTAACTTTGATTTTTTTGAATTTCCATTGCCACTTAAGGGCCTGTTTTTTCCATGATGATCCTGCACATACCCGGTAGATGATTCTTCTTTTCTTCATAACATTTCTCTGGTCTACTTTCCTTCTTGAAATCCTTTGCAAATAGTGTTGTCTAGGTTGGTCAGTCTTGTAAAATATCTGACTGCTCTTGTTGAACTTATCCTTACCAAATTGTCAAAGTTGATGTGACACATCCTTCAATTCTAGAGCCAATTGTCATTAGATAATAATCATCTCTTTGTAGCTCCTTCTAGTTGATATATATTCCCACTTTTTCTTTTTTCCAGCTGCAATAACAGTTTTGGATCTCTTCTGAATCTCACAACCATCATCCTAAAACACCACATTATAGCCATTTTTGCACATCTGTCCAACACTCAGAAGATTATGATATAAAACTTTCACATAGTAAAAATTGTTAGTGTTACATTTTCTATAAAAGGTAATGTAACCAATTCCAATAATCTATGTTGTTTTATCATCTCCAAATCTAACAGAACCTCCATCATATTTCTCAAGCTTCACAAACTTAATTTTATCATAGTCATATGATTCAAACATCCACTACCAATCAACCATTCATCTCTATTTCTTTTAATAAATAATGCAACTTTAGTTTTATCATTAGATTTTGGAAAAATATTAGAGATATCAAATCTAGGTTCATCCTTTTCAACCAAAAACAAACAACCCTCATGATTTGATTGATCAATTGAAATACTGGCATTCTCATTAACATAATAGGCCTTCTTATTGATCTTTTTAAAAAAATTCCTTGTTCCTTTTTCTAGAAAATTAATTGCTAAATGGCCAATCTTTCCACATCTAAAACATTTAAGAGGTAAGATACCTTTATACTTGTCAGTACCTTTCTTCAATTTCCTTGTGAATTTTTCTTCCAACTCATCTGAACTTTCACTATTTGAATCTTCTTATGTCTTTTTGGCTTTGAAGGTTGTTTCACATTTCTCCTTCTCTTTTCCAAATTTCCTCATCTCAAATATGGTCAAGGTTCCAAATAGTTTCTCTCTGGTGAATTTCTTCGGATCATAAACTTCCTCAATAGTTAAGATATTGTCACTGTAGCTCTCTAGTATGGTCATAGGAATCTTCTCCATTACAACTTCATCTTTCAGAGTGCCTCCTTTATTTTTGACTTCATTTACTATATTGTCAACTCTCTGAAAGTAGCTTGCTATATCTTCACCTTCTTTCACTTTCAAGTTTTCATATTTGTGCTTAGTTGTCATATATTTCTTTCAACTTTTACTAAACTTCATAAGCAGTGCCCAATGAAATAACTTTTTTTAGCTTAGTCTTAGACAAAGCACTAAATATTACATACCTTACCTTTTCATTCTCTTCATAGCCTGAAATATCATCTGCATAAGTAGGACCATTTGTTGGTTCAACATATCTTGTCTCAACAACTTTCCAAGTCAAATTGTAGCCTAGAGAGATTAGCTAACCTCTCATCTTCACTTTCTAGAAACTATAGTAAGATCCATCAAACACAGGAATTGTCAGTTTGTATTCCATTGGATCTACCCCAAGCGGTTAATCTCTTCTTTGAGGAACCAAAGCTCAGATACCAATTGTTGAATAGTCCAGATAATTGAGAGGGGGGGTGAATTAATTATTATTAAAAAAAATTCTTGACTTTAATTCATCTGGAGCAAACTTAAATCAATCAGATAATAATGAATATGAAAGAACATAACAACACCATGCACAATGAACACCAGAACTTACATGGAAACCCAAGAAGGAAAAAACCACAGAGAATGCTAATTCTCAATTATAAAATATTGATTAAGGTGATTTTTACAAAGGATCACTACCAAAATGCTCACTGTAGGTAAGGCTAACTACCAGTGGGCTCACTACCTAGCTATTACAACCAAAGATAAAAAGGCTCACTGCCAAAAGGGAAAGGCTCATTGACAATATAAAAAGGCTCACTGCCATAAGAATGATGAAATTGAAAACACCGTTGAAATAACTATCACCAACAATGACATTGGATAGAATCTCATTGTTTGCTACCTCTGGTTGTATACTTTCACATACTTCACAATGTCTGAATTTTCAAATTCACGTCCATCACACTTGCTTTCATCAAATAGAATCAACCTTTACTTATATGATTCCATGCCTTCATAATCTCTTAAGTCGACCAAACACAATTCCATTCCATGCTTCCATAAACTCCTAAGTCAGCTAAACACAATTTGAATCAGGTTACCACAAAACATTTCTGTAGTGGAAAGAAATGAAATATGGACTAATCAGAACCTCCTCACTCAAATCAACATGCTACATTTTTACCATGATATTTGAGACCAAGGAATAGGATATACACGTTACAATGCAAAGAATGTTCCAAAGAACATTAACCAATTTCTAGATCAGCCCTGACCCATAAGAGTGTATCTCATTATGTTACAAAAAGAATGGGACCAAGACAAGCATGACCAAAGATAGATCATTATAGCATAACATCCAGAGGATGCCAATCTTGATCACCAAAGCATCAAAACCAAACCTTAATCAATCGACCAAGATATGTTGATATCAATGATAACCATTAATGACAACAATCAATGCCATCACATTCCAACAAAACTCCTATATAGCTACTCCCCATCATATCCCTTCAAATTTATTATAGCTTCAGATACAAAGACAAAAAATTGTAGAGAAGGAAACAAAGGGTAGACAAAGTGTTACAAGACTACATTTTTAGATCTAGGAGAATTCAAATAGTACATAGTGACTCTAGGAAACTTAGTCCTCTAAAATTAGCCTTAAATTTGTATGACATGTGCACTAAACTCTACTATTTTTAGATCTATTGTTAGAATTTGTTGTTACAGTTTCATTGTTGCTAAAAAGTTGCATTTATAGATTAGGTCATATAGCTTTATTAGTTTAATAAAAGAAATTCAATTTCAATCAATTTCCAAGGCACAAAAGGATCAAATCCAAGGCTGATTGAAACACCTTAGGGTTGGAAATCAATCTAATCTCCTTCATTATTTGCATCCTAATGTTCTTTGAAAAAGTATTAATGTTAGTGTTTTATGCATTAAACCTAAGATCCATTTTTTATCAAAACATTATGGTGAACCTAAAACTTTGAACATCATTTAGATCTTTTGATTTGCTAGCATTTTCTAGACTTCAAAAAGTGTGCAAATATTATCAAAATTCTAGAAATTTTAGTGTTTTTGTTGCAAAAGATTGTCTTTGCATTTGAAAGAAAAGTGCCATTTTTCTTGATTGTTAAAAATTGTTTCATTTTAGTATTGAAAATTACCAAATCTATAAGTGAATTGTTCAAATTTTCTAAAGCATTGCATAATTAGGATAAATTAGCTTTCATTTTGGTAAAATTTGAAAACCCTAGCTTGTTACACTACATTGTAAATTTAAAATTCATCAAAACAAGAACAAATATAGTTTCAGATCTGGGTTAGAATAATGTCAGACATCCATTACTCGTCCAAAATGTCTTAGGACCTAAAATTTCAAATAGATTCCAAGCAGTACATAGTTGCCCTGTTTGACCTTGTCCAAATAAGTATGTCTCAAGTTTTAGGGGTAAATAAATATCTATTATTACTCTACAAATTTGGACTCTGATTTCCAAATCTTTGTTTATAATAGGTCTATGAGTATGTTTTCAATCATAGTTTGTCTTAAAACACATAAACATAAATTGAAATTGAATTTTAGTGATTAATCTTAGAGAAGGAATAGTAATAGATAATCATGCCAAATCTCTTTCTACAAGTGCATTATATACCTATTAATCCCTTTAGTTGTGATGACATTGATATGTTAGATGTTCCTTAAGGAATTCATCTCACCTAGATCATACACTAAGGCTTCCAACATTCCAACTCACCAAAGAAAAATTAATACAATTACACCCCAGCTTATTATTTATCCACCCATACAACAACCTCAAGTCCAAACCAAACTTGTGCTTATCATATGACCATCACAAAAAAAACCAGAAGCTTTATGTCATATTCTAAATGTTGAAAAGAAATTAATCCAATGTAACCATGAAAATAATGTGTCACATCACATCTTTCTATTTCGCATACATATAACACAATAAATAACAAGAAACCAAAAAAAACACAAGCCATTCCCTTCCCAATACCACTCCCACAACCTATCTTACCTAGTGCACCTTGCTTACCCCAACAAAGTGGTAAGGAGTATGATCTTTTGGATCAAATTCATGCTACTCCTTTTGAAATCTATTTGTGGGAGTTGATTCAAACATCACATGTTTATCGTGTCATTCTTCAAGATGATGTAAAAAAAGTTATGATACCTCCTAGTTCACAACAAAATGATGTATTTTTGCTTGAGGCTATGAAATCAGCTAACTTGGATATTATCTTTCATCAAAATGAATACCCTGTTCATCGTGTTTTTTGCACAATAACATCTAGATAGAATATGATATCCTATCTCTCTTGAAAGGTAAATCTCTATCGGAAAGCCTCAAGAGATAACCCCAAGGTCTCTAATGTCACATCTTGACAGTGCATAAACAACTCAGTAACAAAATGTGAAAATGTTGGTAATCACAATGGGACCTTACTACAAGCAAAATGTTGAATCAATTTTATTAGATCTAACAATCTAATGAATGCTTCACTCCTAGATTTAACCCAATAATCAAAGAAATAGAAAAAGGATAAGGGTTTTGAAGAGAGTTCTAAACTTAATACTAAACCTCAGATTAACAATGAAATTAACTAACACTCAAAATGGACCAATACCTCAAAACTGATCTCTGCTTGACAAAGATAAATCTACAATATCATAGAAAACAGTGCAATATTCTAAGGTGTTAAAATTTTCAAATCATGAACATTCATTCAACAACCCTTTTTGTAGTTGAAATGAACAAATCCTCACAATCGAACTAAGCATATGAAATATGAATTCCATGATAACTTTGCAAAGCAACTAACAATAAGTTGGTTGCGAAAAGTATGGACTGAAGGATTGTTGCAACATTCAAGTATTAAATCACAAACATTATTGAACCCAAATCTAATCTAAACATTAACCCTCTCAAAGCAATTTTAAAGATGGAATAACAAGAACCATGCAAGACAAGAGAAAATAAGTATGGCACCAAATCACAATGTCATTTCTTGTATTCAAATTATCCACTTGTAGCAACAATTCCAGTATTCTGTTACAACATTTGCTCGAGAATACTAACTTGCTAACTTGCTTCTAACTATCTCTACTCTATTCTAATTCTATGTTCTAATTACAAATTCTAACTATCTCTAATCATTCTAACCTATTTCTAACCCTTTACAAATGAGGCCAAATGCCCAATAAATAGAATTCCCTAGGAACCTGTCGGCCAGGCAAGGGTTTCATAGCAATAACTCAGCACAACGACCCGACCAAGAGAGTATTTTAAATGGGTCAAACATGAATTAAATGTACATCCCGTCCAAGTCGGCTTGAGATCCACAACTTGGATGATGCATGGGAAGATAATAGACAAGCACAAATCGTGCCACAACCCATCATTAGCTCCCTTCCCTATTATCTCTGTTCTGATTAGCTCTTCATGTACTTTCAAGAACATCCCATCCAGGCCAGCGATCGGTGGCAAGGGAAAAACCCTAAGTCATCTTTCGATGGATGCAATCTCGTCCCTTGAGTGTTTGACCAACTTATCCCAATCCGCCTTATACACCAAATACTTATCAATGACTGCAAGGTAGGTGGCCACATCATCCAGCTGGTGCTTAGAAACAGAGCCATCATCAAGTGATGCATAGACATCATGCCACCACTTCCTCAACTATTCCAGGCTCAAGTACTTGGGTGTGATCCTCCTTCTTCCTGTCATTATCTCAAAAAAAATAATGGATCCATTGTATACACCGCTCAGGGCGTCATCAATCTACTTTCTTTGCTTATAAATCCTCTTCAACACCCTCTACCTAATCTGTAGTGACTTTTCTCTCAGGGATCCTACTCTTAATGCCCAGCTTAATCTTCTTTGCATCAAACAATGAGGAACCAGCTGCTACTTTGCTTGATTCAGCCTGCACTCAACATGAAAATCACAGTAAAAACCATAGGAAACCAATGTTAATCCATCAATACATTGTTAGAATGCATCTCCTGCAACCAAAGTGCCATTAAATCTCATATGAAATGATCCCACAAATTTTGGGTTTCGAGGCCATTCGCGAAATCTGAGCTAGAGAGGAATTTCGGGAAATTCCTGATCAATCAGATTCAAACGGAATTACCAAGAAACACCTACTTAACCATCAAACCTAATCATTTTTCATTAATAAATCACATGGGAGATCTAAATATGACATGAAATAAATCATAAAATGCATCACAAATCAATAACACATCATGCTATTCCATTTTTCTTTACATTTCATTAGTTTTCAAGAAAATCTGCTAGAGACGGATTCTAGCGAAGAACGAGCCAAAGAGCAGTTTCAGGAAATTAGAGGGATGATGAATTTTGGAGAAATCCGGACTTGACAGAAATCTATGGTTAAGGCACAATTCTAGGCTAAATGGTGCAAAGGAAAGTACTTCAACCAAACAACCTTCATTCAGAAAGAAGTCATGCCGAATGGGGCACGTCTCACCGAAAGAGAAGGTGAAAGTCATGTCGATGAGATATTTTCGTCGGTAAAAAGTCACAGCAAATTTCCCTTGTCTCACCAACCATCAGAGTTTAATCAATCACTTCGGCCAAACTAAAGTTTATCTATATGATGTCTCAGCGAACTTACAGATTCTTTCCGAACATCAATGAGGAACATCTCGATGTGACCAGTGGGTAGTCAGGGTAAGGTCTCAGCAACTTCTCTTTATCTTGCCGACTAGCGATAGAACATGAGAGACCTTCGGTGTGAGAAAGATACAGTCACAGTGAACATATAGACTTAGGAGGGCTTTTGGTGAAGCGTTTGAGTTCTGTTAGAGGTCCCAACAAATACATTATGTCTCGCTGATGAAGAGTTCCATTGGCATAACCTCTTGCCGACATTATGAAGTAACCCCGATAGAAGATCTGGGCTGGCCAAGAGAAAGGTTTCGCTATGAAGTCCTGCGACCGTTAGGAGTCTCGCTGAAAGCGAAGGTGTCAGCAAGAGTAGGGAGCTTGCGGTAAGGTCTCAATGAAGCATGAATGTCTCCCCAATAGAAGGTCACTCGACAAGAGTAGGATATGTTCGGTGAAAGGTCTCGCTGAAAGGGGGAGGTCTCAACAACAGAACGAAAGATCAGCAAGATGAGCTCTTGGCAATGAGGTTTGTCTTGCTGACAGAAAGACTTTCGGTGTGAGAATTATTGCATCCTGGTGATCAAATACAAATGCACGAAAGGCTTCGGCGAGATAGAGAATGACTGATATGACATCTCGACGACTTCGAAGGGTCACAGCGATAAAAATTTGGGAGGGACAGAGAGTCACAATTTCACCCAGACACTGAACCAACTATGGATTTCGAAAAGTTTAACCTAGGGCAAGTCGAGGACGGACCTTTCATGAATTTTCTCTACATTCTAGGTCAATTTTAAGATGAAATCACCTGATATGGCACTGCCCTAGGTCCAAAACCTTATTCATCTGCCATTAGCACACAGTTAAGCTCAGAATTTAATTGTTTCCACTATTAAGTCATCACTAGGATCTACTAATTACTCTTAGGA
Source organism: Sequoia sempervirens (assembly GCA_007258455.2). Classification (NCBI taxonomy): domain Eukaryota; kingdom Viridiplantae; phylum Streptophyta; class Pinopsida; order Cupressales; family Cupressaceae; genus Sequoia; species Sequoia sempervirens. The sequence goes on along the minus strand of VDFB02105785.1, from coordinate 551,138,114 downwards.
AAGATTCATCGAAATGCAAATAGAAAAATGAGCTCAAAACTCGCATGGGAGATGACAAATGATGCAATACTGAACAACCCTAGCATGAAATTATCCAAGAGACCTAGAAACCAAGTTAGATACACCCCTCAAAGCACGCACAAAGCCAACAATGCGATCAACATGATAGCTAGAGAAGGAATTCGGGAAGCCGATGACAGGGCAGAATCTGGGAAAATCCAGCCCATGCGGAAATCCGCGAATACTAAAACTCCCCGAAAAACAAGGGTCCAGCCGGAGTCCAAGCAGGATCCGGGAAAATTCGACCAAGGTGGAAAATCCCAAATCTAAGCAAAAGCCCAAAAATTCATCCAAAACTTAATATTTTCAATGAATAACCTAGGGGAAACACCTAGGCATTTAGAATAAACAATTTAAGCACATGCCTAGGTAAGGCAAAACCTCAAAAGAAAGGGAAAAAATACCAAAACCAAAGCGAAAGAGGGTCCCTGCTTTCAGCGGGGCGTGTGTGTGAAAAACTGCACAACAAATGGTGACTTCTGCTGGGAAAATGCTCCAGAGCATTTGATGACGAACATGAATAAAGAACCCAGAATCTCTGGTTTCAATCTCACCATCAAACAAACAAGTCAGAATGTAAAGATTTAAGGAATCAGAACCAAAGGATAGATCAAACCTTCCATAAACTGAAAATTCAAGTGTGTGCGTATGAGTTCATTTCCCTCAAGTTACTACAGAAAACCATGTTCGGTCAAGTTAGGCTACGTAATGATTCTAACTTCAAAAACAACCTGGATAGGGCCTCACTGCCAGTTAGGTGTCCATAGCCCCGATGAGGTTATCATTGTGACTCTCCTGAACATAGCTCTACTGCCAGTCAGGCATCCATAGCCCCAATAGAGATATTCAAGTACCCCTGATAAGTTGAATTTATTCTTTTGATATTCAATATTTCATTTTTCTTTCTTTTGATATTCTTTATATGTCACTTTCATTTCAACTTGTGAACAATGAAGTTCACACTTAGGGCTGAGAACCACAGTGGTGCTGAAGCAGAAATAGGATTTTTCACTTGACAAGACTTCACAAGGATTCCTATAGTGACACCAGGATTCTTAAGATATATTATGGATATAAGATTTCAGAGTATTTCAAGTTTGAATCAAAGCCAGTGACCCAATCTTCTATAAATCTGACATTAAGACTATTGGAAATAGCAAAGACTTCAACCATCATTTCAAGATGCAAGACTAAAGTTCACCCTGAAATACTTAGAACAATTCCAGAGAGGAAATATTTTCCATGCAGGTGCAACACATCTAGGTGAAAACAAAGAAACCCCCAAAACAAGAGCAGAGCAAAACAAAACAAACCAAAAAAAACCAAAATCAAACCTAAACTAACCACAACAAACTAATTCTAAAGCAATCTATCCTAAGTACGTACAAGAGACTCATAACCATTCATCATCAGACAAGGTGAACTGATACCCACCCCTACTTGACTCTTCAGGGCATGAATAAGCAACAAGGTGATGGTAATTGTCCTCAAGAATGCAAATTCATCTTTATATTTAGAAAAACAAGGCTCAATAATGTAGCATTCAAACTCAACCTCATAATTAGGAATGATCAACAATTGAGGCAACTCATTGAAACCATGATCAATCCATATGCAAGTTGTCTCTCCTAAATTCCCGTAATCAAATTGATAAGACTCAAAATTTTCAGTAAAGAAAGAAACAACCTGATTTTGTATTGTTGTAGAATGAATGTGGTATTCATCATTCTTCAATAGTGAAGAGCTGATATCTATGTCGTCAGGAGGTCTCTAGAGGTGGTACAACGATCCCTTTTCACCTATTGGAGTACCTCCATGAGGAATCAATGATGAAAATTCAGAAACGTTGTCTTGTATAGCAGATTTCTCAATAGGATGCTCATGAAAAAGCACCGCAGGCTGGCCTTTAAGCACATTTTCCCTTGCAGCTATGTGATCACACCCATCAATTATGACTGCAACATTACTATTTTTAGCATCATTCAAATTTTCCTGCATACCAATATGAGCCACATTAGCTACCTCATTATTGATGCATAAAGTCTGTAAGTTTTCAATGCTTAATTCATCAACAGACAGAGAAAAAACACAATTTGATAAATGAGGGAACTCCCCAAATTCTTTCTCCATTGGCCTTGGTTCAAACTCTTGATCACAGTTATCAGGAATGTTGGCCATTCCATTAAGTTCTTCCTCATGTTCTTCAGGGCATTCATCAACAACTCATTGAAATTCTTCCATCAGGGACTCGTTTGATGTATCCTTTTGTGTATCCCTTGTATGTTGTGGCAGTGGTACCCATTCCTCCACCTCTTTTATGGCTGCCTAACACTAGAAGCATGTGAATTTTGAATGCTCTTCCTCATGTATCCTGCACCAAGCTGGTAACAACAACTCCTCTAGGCCAACACCGTAGCTCAAGCTTGTCCAATCTTTTTTAATTCTAGCAACAAACTCTTTATATCTAGTTTGTATCATATCTTCATCCTGGAAGGGAAGAGCTTGTATGGTAACTCCTTTTTCTTGCAACTCATCCTCCACTATATTTTCAAAAATCTGACTAACTTTTGTAGGAACATCCTCCTTGATCTTTATAGGTAGCTCTTCACTTAAATGTTCCTCTATTAACTTCGATGCCTCAGATTTTCATTCCTTATACTCAGTCCCTTCCAGAGCTACCTCAACATCAACTGCAACATCATCTCTAGATTCAAAATTTGTTGGCCTCTTTGTAATGCATTGCTTGTCTAACTTTTCTTTCCACTTTAGGTATCTTCCAACTTTAATGATGGTATCCACACATGAGCGGAAAGTGAGCTCTGAATGGGCTGCATTATGAACTCTGCACCATTTAGATGAGATGAAATCTTGTAAACACTTACCACCAACAAGTTGATCTTGAACTATCTGCATAAATACCTCGACTACAACATCAATAAACCCTAGGTCTGTAGAGGCTAATGGTTCAGGAAAGTCCTGCATGAAAATACCCCTTTGTAAAATCCTCTCGATTTGGCCCAAAAAGTATAGGCATCCCAACTCACTGTGTCTATAGGTATTATGAATTCTGCACTTGTTTGACAATGCATAGTGATGCAAACCCTTACCATTCTAGAGATCCAATCTCTTATTCAAAGACTCACAAAGTTGCGGAAAATCAATTTGAAGAATATTTCCACCATGAAAAACATAAGATTGCTTTTCCATCTTGACTCAGAACTTGTACTTTTCAGATTTAGAGATCTATCACATCTCAGATTTTTAGCATAAAGGCTCATCTAACTTCCAACAATGTCACCTTCATTCGGCCCTCGTCAACCAAGTAGGGTCTGGTAATTCCTAAAACTCTTGCTGTCCTAGAGCAGATCTTGTTCTTCTTCTTAATCTCTCATGAGAGATGGCATTCAAAAATCGATCCAGCTTGCTTGTTCAGGCCCTCCTTCTAGCCCCAGTTCCTATTGATCGTGTTTTTTGCACAATAACAGCCAGAAGGAATATGATATCCTATCTCTCTTGAAAGGTAAATCTCTATCGGCAAACCTCAAGAGATAACCCCAAGGTCTCTAATGTCACATCTTGACAATGCATAAACAACTCAGTAACAAAATGCGAAAATGTTGGTAATCACAATGGGACCTTACTACAAGCAAAATGCTGAATCAATTTTATTAGATCTAACAATCTGATGAATGCTTAACTCCTAGATTTAACCCAATAATCAAAGAAATAGAAAAAGGATAAGGGTTTCAAAGAGATTTCTAAACTTAATACTAAACCTAATATTAACAATGAAATTAACTAACACTCGAAATGGACCAATCCTTCAAAACTAATCTCTGCTTGACCAAGATAAATCTACAATCTCACATAAAATAGTGCAATCTTTTGAGGTGTTAAGATTTTCAAATCATGAACATTCATTCAACAACCCTTTTTGTAGTTGAAATGAACAAATCCTCACAATCGAACTAAGCATACAAAATATGAAGTCTAGGCTAACTTTGCAAAGCAACTAACAATCAGTTGGTTGCGAAAAGTATGGACTGAAGGATTACTGCAACATTCAAGTATTAAATCACAAACATTATTGAACCCAAATCTAATCTAAACATTAACCCTCTCAAAGAAATTTTAAAGATGGAATAACAAGAACCATGCAAGACAAGAGAAAAAAAGTATGGCACCAAATCACAATGTCATTTCGTGTATTCAAATTATCCACTTGTAGCAACAATTCCAGTATTCTGTTACAACATTTGCTTGAGAATACTAACTTGCTAACTTGCTTCTAACTATCTATACTCTATTCTACTTCTATGTTCTAATTACAAATTCTAACTATCTCTAATCATTCTAACCTATTTCTAACCCTTTACAAATGAGGCCAAATGCCCAATACATAGAATTCCCTAGGAACCTGTTGGCCAGGCAAGGGTTTCACAGCAATATCTCAGCACAATGACCCAGCCAAGAGAGTCTTTGAAATCAGTCAAATAGGCATTAAATGCACATCTTGTCCAAGTTGGCCTAAGATCCATATCTTGGACGATGCACGGGAAGATAATAGAGAAGCACAAATCGTGCTGCAACCCATCATTAGCTCCCTTCCCTATTATCTCTATTTTGATTTGGCTCTTCATGTATTTTCAGGAATGTCCCATCCAGGCCAGCGACCGGTGGCAAGGGAAAAACCCTAAGTTGTCTTTCAATGGACACAATCTCGTCCCTTGAGTGTTTGACCGACTTATCCGAATCCACCTTATACGCCAAATACTTATCAATGACTGCAAGGTAGGTGGATGCATCACCTAGCTGGTGCTCAGAAATGGAGCCATCATCAAGTGGTGCATAGACATCATGCCACCACTTCCTCAACTATTCCAGGCTCAAGTACTTGGGCATGATCCTCCTTCTTCCTATCATTATCTTGAACTAAGCAATGGATCCATTGTATACACTACTCAGGGCATCATCAATCTACTTTCTTTGTTTATAAATCCTCTTCAACACCCTCTGCCTAATCTGCAGTGACTTTGCTCTTAGGGATCCTACTCTTAATGCCCAGCTTAATCTTCTCTGCATCAGACAATGAGGAACCAGTTGTTGCTTTGCTTGATTCAACATGCACTCAACATGAAAATCACAGTAAAAACCATAGGAAACCAATGTTAATTCATCAATACATCGTTAGAATGCATCTCCTACAACCAAAGTGCCATTAAATCTCATATGAAATGATCCCACAAATTTTGGGTTTCGGGGCCATCCGCGAAATCTGAGCCAGAGAGGAATTTTGGGAAATTCCTGACCGATCGGATTCCAACGAAATAACCAAGAAACACCTACTTAACCATCAAACCTGATCATTTTTCATCAATAAATCACATGGGAGATCCAAATATGACATGAAATAAATCATAAAATTCATCACAAATTAGTAACACATCATGCTATTCCATTTTTCTTTACATTTCATGATATTTCTAGAAAATCCTCTAGAGACGGATTCCAGCGAAGAACACGCCAAAGAGTAGTTTTTGGGAAATTAGAGGGATGGAAAATTTTAGAGAAATTTGGACTCGACGGAAATACGTGGTTAAGGCACAATTCTAGACTAAACGGTGCAAAGGCAAGTACTTCGGCCAAACAACCTTCATTTGGAAAGAAGTCATGCCGAATGGGGCACGTCTCGCTGAAGGCGAAGGTGAAAGTCATTTCGATGAGAGATTTTCTTCGATATGAAGTCACAGCAAATCACCCTTGTCTCACCAACCATCAGAGTTTAAGTAATCACTTCGGTCAAACTAAATTTTATCTATATGATGTCTCAATGAACTTACAAAGTCTTGCCGAATGTCAATGAGGAACATCTCGATGTGACCAGCGGGTAGTCGGGGTAAGGTCTCAGCGACTTCTCTTGGTCTCACCGACTAGCAATAGAACATGAGATACCTTCAGTGTGAGAAAGATATAGTCACAACGAACATACAGACTTAGGAGGGCTTTCGGTGAAGCATTTGAGTTCGGCTAGAGGTCCTAGCGAATATGTTATGTCTCGTCGATGAAGAGTTCCATCAGCATAATCTCTTGCTGACATTATGAAGTCACCCTGATAGAAGATCTGGGCTCGCCAAGAGAAAGGTTTCGCTATGAAGTCCTAGCGACCGTTAGGAGTATCATCGAAAGTGAAGGTGTCGACAAGAGTAGGGAGCTTGCGGTAAGGTCTCAATGAAGCATGAATGTCTCCTCGACAGAAGGTCACTCAACAAGAGCAGGATATGTTCGGCGAAAGGTCTCGCCAAAAGGGGGAAGTCTCATCGACAGAACAGAAGATCAGAAAGATGAAAGGAGCTCGCTATGAGCTCTTGGCGATGAGGTTTGTCTTGCCAACAAAAATACTTTCGGCATGAGAATTACTACATTTTGGCGATCAAATACAAACGCACAAAAGGCTTCGGTGAGACATAAAATGACCGATATGACATCTCGGCGACTTCGAAGGGGCACAGTGATAAAAATTTGGGAGGGACAGAGTCACGATTTCACCTAGACACTGAACCAACTATGGATTTCAAAAATTTTAACCTAGGGCATGTCGGGGATGGACCTTTCATGAATTTTCTCTGCATTCTAGGTCAATTTTAAGATGAAATCACCAAATATGGCATTTCCCTAGGTCCAAAACCTTATTCATCTGCCATTAGCACACAATCAAGCTTAGAATTTAGTTGTTTCCACTGTTAAGTCATCACTAGGATCTACTAATTACTTTTAGGCAAGATTCATTGAAATGCAAACAGATAAATGAGCTCAAAACTCGCCTGGGAGATGACAAATGATGCAATACTAAACAACCCTAGCATGAAATAACCCAAGAGACCCAAAAACAAAGTTAGATACACCCCTCAAAGCACGCACGAAGCCAACAACGCAATCAACAGGACAGCCAGAGATGGAATTCGGGAAGCTGACGACATGGCAGAATCCAAGAAAATCCAATCCATGTGGAAATCCATGAATACTAAAAATCCCCAAAAAATAAGGTTCCAGCCGGAGTCCAAGCAGGATCCGAGAAAATATGACTAGGGCGAAAAATCCCGAATCCAAGCAAAAGCCCGAAAATTCATCCAGAACTTAATATTTTCAATGAATAACCTAGGGGAAACACCTAGGAATTCAAAATAAACAATTTAAGCACATGCCTAGGTAAGAAAAAACCTCAAAAGAAAGGGCCAAAACACCAAAACCGAAGCGAAAGAGAGTCCCTACTTTCAGCGGGGCGTGTGCGCGAAGAACTGCACAACATACCCCATTTGGAAATACAAAAAAAAATGATGCATTGATGAAAATGGTTGTCATTAACAAGATTGGGATTAGGCATAACCTTGTTGATAATGGTTTTTGGATTAATTTCTGTAGCATTCATATCTTGGATAGACTTAGATTAGATAAAAATTTAATCCAACTGGATGCCTTGTCTATCCATAGTTTTAATAATGTGTGAAGACAACTGCTTTTTGTGATAACATTACTAGTTGAAGTTGGCCCTATTGAGCTACCAAATCCTATCCATGTCATGCCTGATATCCCTTAATATAATCTCCACTTAGGTAGACCATGGATTCATAAGATGGAACGAGTGTCTTCAAAACAGTATCATTTATTAAATTAAATATATAATAATAAGGAACTTACATGGTAAAGGTTGATATGAAGTCTGAAAAAAATATTTACAAACTAAAATGAGAGCTAAAAGATCCTTTCTAGCATGTTGATTCTAGCCTAAAAAGTGGAACCTTTATGAATTGAAGATAAAGATGAGTGTCTTTCATCTGTGACAAAGGTATTAGATGATGATTAGGGATCATTATATTTCACACCTACATTCATGGGGGAATATAAGGTTTCACTATCAAAATTGGAAAAATAGAAAGAATTTTTGGTAGTATCAACACAACCTAGGAAGGAATCAATAAAAGCATCCGATTTGACAACTTCTAACAATGAGGAAGATACAAATTACACATCCTCTTATGATGAAAATGATTATGAAAAACCACTTTCTATAAAAGAAGAGGAAGCCATTTATGGAAGAGGTTAAACAATCTTGAAACAATTTGGTTAAGTGGAAAGGGATGCAGTGTAAAATAATAAGGAATTCATGTCCCCATAGAGTTGAACATGCAAGAAACAACAATAGGTCTTGGTTATTGTCCTTCAAAAGTCATGATAGCATCAAAGATACCTTCAATTAATGCCAATGACTTCACACAAGATCCTCCTAAGACAACTATAAATTTAGTTAATCCTAGATTGATAGATAACACATGCAATGATATGTCATTAGAGGGTAAGTGCAAGAAGTTGGGTCCACATTCAAGAGAAGTGCCATTTTTTAGCTTTAAAACAAATACCCATTCCTTTTTTTAAAATAGGTACCCATTTTGTGGTTACTTGTTCCAAAAGGTTTGAAACTCACAAGAAATTTTTTTCATTTTGATTTATTCTAAAAAAAGGCACGGTAACCCAACACTAAAGGCTTCAACCTGTAAGTACAAGGTCATGACAATTTTAAGAGAACAAACTAACTTTGGAAATATAGCTAATGAGGTTTTTTTTTAATTTTTTTTATGAAATTAAACCCAATCATATATGAAAATGATTAGTTTTCAAATATGTATTTTTTTTATCATTTGATTATTTTTTCTATTTTTTAATTAATTTACAAGGAAACTGTCCATAAACTTGAAATGTCAAGTTTTCATATTTTTTTAATAACTTTTAATTTGTTAATTTTCTTGTTAAAAAATTATATGACATCAATATATAAACAATTCTTTACACAATGAAAAAGATAAGTTTAAGTCAAGTTATGGTGTCCATACACAAGGGTTTTAAAAACCAGAAATTAGGGCAAATAAAAAATATTACAGAAATTATTATAAGAAAATATTTGCATCAATATTCATTGTAATATACATCTTTCCCAAAAAAGAATTAGAAAAATACTTTTATTTATGTCAAATTATGGTATTTGTACATGTGCATGGTATGGTCCTAAAAAGGTGACTTTTAAAAGTGGATTTTATACATTCATATTAAAAATTATTTTGCATCATCTGAGCATTAGAATAAATTTCATATTTGAAAACTAGACTCAAAATGCTAAATTTCATAGTACTAAACTTTTTAAAGATCCAATGTGTAAGTACTTCAAATTTTAAGTCCAACTATGACAAATTCTGAAAATTAGGAAAAAAAATTCCACTTTTTGAACATTTTGTGGACCCAACTTCTTGCACCTACCCTAGATATTTTTTAAAATGATGAGTCCTAATTGGAATTTTTAGGCATGTATGACACGTTACCTAGCCATCACCATAATCATAGATTTCCTCATTATTTAAATGCTAAAGGATACTTTGGGAAAGAAACTAAATTATTTGATGGTGAACAAGATGAATCTCCAACAATTCCTAATATTCTATATCATAGTGTGTTACTTTTAGGAGATACTATAAATGTACCAATGGACCCATCTAATGAGGAAACAGTGCTTCAAATTGGAAAATTTCTAGATGATGATGAACAAGAAGATCATGCAACATTGTTACATGATTTTCTACAAATATTTTCTTTGACTTATTGAGATATGTTGGGTATAGATCCTAAGATTGTCATGCATAATATTATTCTAGAAAATGATGCAAAAATTTTAATAAAAAAGATACACAAGATGAAACCTAAGGTGTATTTATTGGTTAAGGATGAGATTGAAAATCTCTTACAAGATAGTTTCATTTTCCCTATTGATTATTCACCTTGGATTTCTACCCTTTTGGTCATAGAAAAACTTGATAATTGTATTTGAATGTGTACATTTTTTTGTGATCTTAACAAGTCATATTTAAGGGACTATTTTCCCCTTCTAAATGTTGATATGATATCGTATTCAACTATGAGACATGCACTATTATCATTGATGGATAGTGTTTTTGGATATAATCAAATTTTCATCGATCGTTAGGATCAATATAACACAACATTCACTACACCATGGGGAATATTTTGTCGGGTACTTATGCCTTTTGGATTGAAAAATGTTGGAGAAACATATCAAAGAGATCTCACATTAATATTTCATGATTTCATTCACAAAATTTTGGAAGATTATGTTGATGATATATTAGCTAAGTCCATAACACGTCAAGATTGTGTTAAAATCCTTCATCAAATCTTTGAGTGTATTCATAAATACAACGTCAAATTAAACCCAAAGAAGTGTGTCTTTGGTTTGGATAGTGGAAAGTTGTGGTTTATAGTGTCTTATCAAATTATTCAGGTGGAAACAAAAAAAATTGATGCTATAATAAACATGCCACCTCCTATGAATATTTCACAATTTTGTAGCTTACAAGGAAAGGTTCAAGCTATTTTTCATTTTTGCATCATTGGTGGATCAAAATCCTCCATTCACCCAACTCCTTAAGAAAGAATCAAAATTCAAGTGGAATGAATATTGTCAAAAGACCTTTGAAGACTGGAAATAGTATTTAACTAACCCTCTAGTGTTACAACCCTCCACTCTTGGACAACATTTTATTCTTTATATTTCGGCTTTAACCCATGCTCTTATTGCATTATTGGAACAAAAATATGAGAATGGTAAGTAACATCCTATTTATTACATCATTCGAACATTAATTGATTATTAAAATCATTATACAACTATAGAGAAACAATTTTTGGCTCTCGTGTTTGTTACCAACAAGTTGAGACATTTTTTATTTAATGTTGAGTTGTATGTCATTACAAAATTTGATCCTTTAAAAATTCTCTTTGCAAAAATTGATTTATCTGAAAGATTCTTAGTTAAATGGGTTATGTTCTTAATTGAGTTTTGACCTTAAATTTTATTCTCAAAAAGAAATCAAAGGGCAAGCATTGACCGACCATTTAGTTGAATCTCCTTCACCATTAGTATTACCAAACCAAGACTCATTTCTTGATGAAAATATGTTAAAGATAGATGATAATAAAACATGAGAATTATATTTTTATGCTTCTAAGTATCTAATTGTCTCTGGTGTTTTGGTTGTATTAATACCTCCCTTAGAGAAGTTGATTCCCTTATCTTATTTTCTAAACTTCCTATACACAAATAACACTATAGAATATGAGAACCTCATCACTAGACAACATGTGGCCTTGTCCAAATTCATATATATGGTGATTCTCAATTTATCATTAAAAAAAATGATGGGTCCTATCAAGAAAAACATGATAAATTATCTCAATATAAAGACCTTGCATTGAAAATATTGGAGCATTTTACATCATGCACTATTGATAATATTTTGCAAAAATATAATCGACATGCAGATGCACTAGCAAGTGAAAATTCTCTTGTATCCCTTGATTATTCTTCCTTGAGTATTACATTCACCATTCACACTCTCACATCACCATTGATAGCTGAATAACACAAGGGAAACCTTGGTAGCCAACATTGAATTTCAAATGAATGGTATTCACCAATATTTAGTTTTGTAAGAGATGGTATTTTCCTGAACCAACTACTAAGAATACCATAGCTCATATTTGGAATCTCAAATATCATCATATAATCTTAGCTAACATGTGGTATAGGTGTTTGTTTACTGGTATTCTCCTTCGATGTCTTAAAAAATTGAAATCCCTATGGCCCTTTGAGGAATCTCATGAGGGTGCTTGCAGGGGAAATTTTGGAGGATGATCATTAGTTCTAAGACTAATTCACATTTGATATTATTGGTAAAATATGGAACAATACTATTTTTATCATGTCAAAAAGTGTCCTAAATGTCAACAACATAATAATTTGATTCGTACTTCTACTTCTGAACTTTTTGTCAAGTTTCTATTTGGCCATTTTCAATATGGGGCTTGGATCTCATTGGAAAGATCTCTCCTATATCATCTTTAGGGAATACATTTATAATCACCACTACAAATTATTTCATGAAGTGGGTAGAGGAAGTTCCTCTCTATTCCACTAGTGTTGATGTAATTTGTCACTTTATCCTAGATAATATTGTCACATGATTTGGTTTTCCTTCAACTGTAGTTATGAATAATGGTAAACCATTTAAGCATAAAGAGGTGAATAATTTTTTGGAAAGATTTCACATTCAACATCATTCTTCCACGTCATATTATTTGAAATATAATGGTCAAGCAGAAGCAACAAATAAAAAATTTAAATAAATATTACTGAAAACTCTTAATAAACATAACAAGAATTGGCATACTCAACTTTATTATACATTATGGACCTATGACACAAGTGTTAATACAACTACAAGAAACATACCATACAACCTTGTGTATGGTGTGGATCTAGTAATTCCATTAGAGTTTGAAATTAATTCTTTGAAAATATCTCTTAGTGGCCTTATTAATGATAACATTTATAGGGAACAACAATTACAACAACTTGAATTATCAATGAACAATGAATAAATTCTCTCAAAAATATTCAAGCTTATTTGAAAGACATGCAATGCAATTAAAATTATAATGTTATTCCTCATTAATTCAACAAAGGGGACTTGGTGTTATATAAAAATTAATGCAATGTAAATGTGACACTAGATGAGAAAAGAAATTTTAGCCCAAATTGGTAAGGACCTTATATCATTGATAAATATTATAGATTATGTGCATACAAGCTTAAATAAATAAATGGTACATGTCTCAAATAACCCATTATGCTACAAGTTTGCATAGATATTACAATTAGCAATCTTTCTGAATAGTGTGTATTTTAAAGCATGTTGTTCAACTGAGTAGATAGTTTTCTATTTTATCTCACATTGCTTCATTCTTGATAAAAATTTGGTGTGTCTTGAATCTTTATGAATAGGTTTTAATTTATTAGATTATTAATTATTTGTACATACTATTCATTCATGTGTGTTGTGTTAAATTACATCATTACATGGATTTAATTTTAATTAGATCATAAGGGAATCTAGTTTAACATGAAAAAAGAATGTAGCATCTGAGTAGACTTAGTTCTTTAATCAAATCACATAATATACCAATTAGATCATGGAAGCATTTATTAAATTATCTTATCTAGATTATTTAGTAGATCATATTACCATCTAATCCAACATACATGAAAACACATAACATATAGAAATAAAAGAATTCTCATATAAATAGATCATCATATTTAATATACAACATAATCACCATGATAGAAGAATGTGGTCTATCATAATAAAATACATCATCATCTAACCCACTCTCATAAACCTCATAGCTTGCTTGGTGTTGCAACCTCATGTATGAGTGTTGTCATTCTCTCTTGATTGAACTGGTCTCTCTCTACTCATACCCTACTAATCTCCTCTGGTAGGGAAGCCTGTGCTTTTCTCTTGGTGAGAACTCGAGCTAGTTCAATGGTGCGTTAAGTCAGTGTATTGAGATTCAATTGAACTATATGTAACACCTTGCCACAGAACCCTAGAGGACAACACATCTAAGCTATAATAATGGAACAATTTTGTTTTAAAATAAAAATAGTGAACTACATAAAATATCTAAAAATATAATCTAAACTAAGTCCTCTAAGGTTCCATGACTATTCTACTAACACAACTATAAACAAAAACTAGAATTATTTCATTAACCATAGTTTATCTAACAATCAAGAGTTCATCTTAATCCATCACATTAAATAATTTAAAAACATACATTTCTATAACATGTCATCAGATAAATAATCATCAAAGATCATGTATAAAGAACTAATAAGTACATATACAAATTCCATTGCATGAGAGTACATCATTACATTGTTTACAATAACTCTTTCCCAAATACAATTGGGAAGTATACATTGATATTACAATACATGGTACAATTAATGTGCAGTCTAGGACATATGCATAGAGACTGTCTTTTTGAACTGGTACAAGATCTAGGATTTTTAATTCAAGGAACAACCTGCATGCACACAAACAACAAGGAAAACCAAATGGAGGAAAAACCACAACCTCTTGACCATGTGGAACCCTAAGGTCAACCCCCCACCCTAGGAGATAACATAAGGTTCCACTACAACAAACAGTCAAGAAGACAGAAGGCTAACATAACAAGGATAAACATGACTCCAACATAACACAAAACAACATGAACATCACATAACAAAACATCGCTTCTAGAGGCACTCACACAATAGAAGGAAAAAGATAACTAGGGAATGCTAAAATGCAACAGGGAAGAGTGTCATTGCATAGCTTGATATGGGTTACCCATGTGGATCTTCCTAGGCCCCGATCCCCATCTGGGTTACCTTGTTGACCTCTCCCGATCCTCAACTCCCATACAACCTCATGTGGAATCAACACACCTTTGATGAGGACAAGGTAGTTGATCTTTCCATTCCAAACCTTCTCAACCCATCCTTAGCCTAAACGAGCACTACAAGAATTGGTGAGGCATCCAATTATCTTAATTAGTGTGAAATCTACCCAACCCCCTAATTCACTAAGTAGGTTATCATTGAGTTAAGAAACTCTTAAATGGCTTACCCTGGACACCACTTTGGGTTCCATCCCCCATTGAGAGCCACTCCCCCTACTTGAATCTAGTAGACCCTACTCAATAAGCAAGGCATTAACCATCTTGCTCACATATCCCAATCACAAGAAGGTATACACAGTGCATGGCATGGACCATCTCGCACACAAATCATAATCACATAAATTTATACACAGTGCAAGGCATTGACCCACTTGCACACAACTCAAACAACTGCCACTATCCAACAAGACAATCATAAGCCATACATGTAAAAATTCGCTTCCCAATCCTCTGGAACCAACCTTAACCATTTTGCACAAAGACTCCCACTTTTACACACTGACCAATATTCACTTCAATATCAAAATAAAACATTAAATTAAACACAAATAATTAATAAAAAATACATCCATGAAGAACATTATTCCACATCTCATGATACTTACATAATTAATCACTAATCTACTCAGTGAACCATTTACCACTGTAGCAAATGTAACCATTAACTAATTACATGGTAATTTACATTTTAACTCTTAAATAGTTATAAAAGCAATCAAAATTTATTACTCAATACAAAGACAATCTAGTTCATACATTTAATCAAATCACTTAATTATCTACAGATATATATGTAAGTCACTTATCCCCCCTACTCAATTTCCAAATTCATTTACCTAACATAATCATTTAATTCCCATTTAACACATATTTCAATTAAAAGACTATTTATCTATATACAAAAGAAATCAACCTTTCCGATTAACCGAGCTTAAGTAACTCAATTTTCCTATTCCATTACTTAACCTACTTATCCAACACAACAATTATTTCTACATAGACATAAATACACTTCATATAACACCGTAACATATACACAACTATACATACATATTGTAGACATGGAAAATATACCGATTGACATTGCACATCTGATTTTGATTACTAATACCATTTCATCCTAAATTATCCCTCAGTCTAACCATTTAATCAAATTTCCTTATTTGATTAAATTCATCAATTTCCTTCCCTTAATTAAATAAATCATTTTATCTAATTAAGTCTCTCTCTTTTGTTAATTAAATCAATCAATCTGATCTAATTATCCCTATTTAATTAAATAATTAATTTTATTTAATTAAATCTCTAAAGTCTATCTATTAAATTAAATAAATTAAAACCTTATTTAGTTTAATCTAACTTCATCCCCTTCAGTTAAATAAATCAAAAATATTTATTTAATTAAATCTTTAAATCACATCCTTCTCATATTTGATTTAAATAAATCCACAAATCTAAGTCAAATTTGTCACATCAACTAATCTCTCATTAAATTAATTAACCTTGATTAATTTAATCTCTTTTCATGTCCCATCCTCTAGCTTTTTCCACTTGCACATGAAAATAGAGTTAATTGATTTATTAAATCTCTATTTTCCTCAACAAGGCATCTTTAAGGAATATTCTCCAAGTTTGAATTCAAAAATCCAAGTTGACATGTACATCCAACAAGGCATTTACTCTCTCTTACATGTCCTTTTTCTTGAGCCAAGTGGAATTTAATGAATTTTTTCTTCCCTCTTGCATGTCATTTCAACAAAATTCAAATTCAAAAATAGGCATTTATTAGCACAATCCTCAAAATTTGCACATCCTCCATCCACTCATAGGTTGACAAGTGGCATCTTTCCATTGGTTGAATGTTAGTCCCACATTGCTCAATTTTGGACATTCATCCTTCAATCTCATCTATAAATAAGAGGCCTCACTCCACATTTGATCATCCACAAATTATGCAAAGTTATCATGCTCAAATATCTATCAAATTCCATCCATCATCATTGAATCTTAGCTAGGTTATGCAGGTTTTTAGCTTGGAGCATTCACCATCCCTCATCAAAGTGGATCAATTATCATCAACACATCAAGCTTGCATCATAGGAGTTGGGAAAGGGCCAATTTTCACATCAAAATGACACCAATTCCCCCATGAGATTAGGAGTTTTCTAGCTTAATTAGGATTCAATCTCTATTTTGTTGTTGTCATTGTGTTCTTCATTGTTTTTCCTAATTTGAGCTATGTTAATGGATTTCATGGAAAATCCTTGTTCTTGCTTGCAATTTCTAATCTAATGTGTTTTTTCTTATTGTTTTGCAGGTATTTGGATTGGAGTTCACACACACACACACACACACATATCATAAACATAAAACTATTTTCATCCTCACAGATTATGATACAATAACATTTAAATACACATATAAACATACATCCATATATATATATATATATTATATAATTCAAGTACCTCCCTTAAATCTCCATCAATATTTGCATATAATCATAGAAGGCCAATACCATCAAATAGAGAAAGGAAATGCAAATTCCATTGACATATATGCATTTAAGAATAGAATATCAATACCATCGAATAAAAGAGATGCTATTGCTACCACAAAATACACTGTAATTTATACATTCTTCAATCATGGGATTAGATGTCGATCTACAAGTAGGATTTCAATAATATGGAGCCAAAAATTTCAAATCATAATTTTGAAATCATATCAATAGATAAATTCAAATCGACTCCCATACTAGAATAAATCCATTAAAATCAAACTATGCTCAACTTATAGTATGAAGTACAACCATTCATAAGTAGGAGTAGTCAAAAAATAACTTGTAGCAATGACTAAAGTGAGAGAGGCCCCCACACAGCTATGAGGGGAGTAGGTTGTGTTAGATAACTTCCAATTAGGAAAAAGAAACATCAAGAAAATGCATAAAATACAACATCATCATGGTTGTGAGATATCACTTAGACAAAACAAGTTGCAATAGGAAAGAATCAATAGAGGGTGAAGTAATTCGTTTGGAAATATACACTCAAAAGAAAGAAATTCGAAACTACACATTTTTCCTATTTTCCCTTCAAAAATGAAATCAAAAGTTGGCAAAACAAGGGAAGTGTGCTAATCAAAGAGGATAGAGAGATTGATAATCTGCCAAAACTCAATGTAGAAATAAATTGATACCTGGCTAAAATGCAATGGTTTCCAAATTATTATTGTAAGAGAGGGGGACCAACCACGTTCAAGGCCCCAGGTCACAAAGATCCAAGAGCGAAAGGAAGCCCTAACTTACCTCACTCTAAATGGATATCTTGAAATGAGGGATGAGAATGATGAGGACTATAAGGTCCTTCAATCACTCTATAGACCCGAAATCTAGAATGGGGCTAGGTGATCCAATTTTTAGTTTCAACACTACACCTTAGGTAGCTCTCTACTCGAGGATGAAAGTGTGATTATGAGATGATAGCGCAATGTGCTGGTGTCTCTCAGGTGCACTAGAATTTGTACGAATAGAGGACTGAAAATATAGTAAGAACCATTAAAAAATGAGTTGATGACCTAGCTAGTGATTTTTAAGAGGAAAAAACAAAACTATGAAATAAGAGAAATAAAAACGAATATGATAAAGTAGATATATTAAAGCTAGGGTGACAAAGATGATCTCACAAAAGAGCCTGTTCACCAACTAGCTCCAGATACATGTCCACCTACACATAAGAAAGAGGAAAATTTTTGGGGGCTATATAGGGGTCTGGCTCAGTCAGACCCTCATTTTGGTGTTTCCACCTCCATGGACAACCAAGATAGCAACGATAGAGAAAAATATGATAAAAGAGAAAAGAAAGTAGAGGACACAATGAACACTACACAATAGTAATGTGATACTCAACCAAATCATAGAGGAGAGGAGTGAAAATTCTTACCACCTCCACCAAGAGCTCACTAGCTAATGGGGGAGAAAAAGAGGACTCAAGCCCCTGCTACAATGGTTTGTTCCCCACTTGCTCTATGGAGTTGATGGAGTGTTGTTGTTGCTGCTATGGAGTGCCAAAGTGTTGCTTGAAGGTTGAGAATGCAAGAAGTGATTGCTAGAATGTTTGTAGATTGCAAAAGAAGATGGATTGAATGAAGAATGAACCAATGTGAAGAAAGAATGAGCAAGAATAAGGCATTTCAGGTCAATTGGTTGAAGAGGGACGTTACAAACCATTCCAAAGAGGAAGTGTAACACCTCTGTCAACTTCAGACTTAAGAATCCATTAGGGATGTAAGTGTGTCGCATGGATGTCTGTGTGTTGTGCAGGCATCCCTGACAGTTATTCTACCGATACAAAAAATGGATACCAAGTGGAACAAAGGTAGCTTGATGACATGGAATTTCACTTTTGAATTTGGTTTTCCAAGGTGAGGAAGTGTAAAAGGGGAATTTGTATAAGGGGTGAAGATTCACTCCTATACATTTTTCCCCCATTTTAGTGCGCACAAATACTAACGAGTGCTTTGGTAAAGTAGATCGAAAAGGTAGTATGGTTAGAAATGTTGGCAACACAAGGGAAAACAACTGAGAGGGGGGGTGAATCAATTGTCTCATAAATTAAAACTTATTAAACTTATTAACCTTATTCTTAGATCTAACAAATAAACATGAAAGCATAAACCATCACCACATCAGAAACACACATAACACGAAGATTTTTTACGTGGAAACCCTATTAGGGGAAAACGACGATGGAGGTTAGTCCATAAGATTATAGCCTATTAAAAGTATAAAAGAAATAAATGTGGAATGCACATGCATTCAAGAACACTTCCTAGAGCTCACTACTCAAATACAACAAGGCTTACTGCCCAAAGGAAGACACACTATCTTACAGAAACATTCAAATTACATACGCCAAATTTTGAATTGAGAAAATATTATATGCTAATGCCTGATTATAGTTCTGGCTAAGCACATGAACACTTCTTCACACTCTACTCACTCTTCTTCACACTCTACTTCTACCTTTGAATGATTATGACATTATTCGCACATTTCATTCACACCATGCCTTCAAATGGTAGAAACAATCAAATATATATATCCACAACTAAGAATAATATCATCTCCATGTCAACTTCAACAAAATAAAAAATGAATACAAATTGTCAGTCCAAATAAATAAACAATTATTAATGTGAATCAACCAAAGTTGACCACAACATAGTAAGGACCCAAAATAATATCTTTGAACATGAAAATCCTCAAAAAATTATTCCTCGAAGATCCACAACATGCTACAATCACCCTATTGGCTATGAACATTAAAAACGTGAACATGCAGGAGAAATCACCAATCATGAGCACAACAATCAATGTAGATGTGCAACAAAGATAGATAATGATCTAGAAACATCCACAAACATCATGAATCACCACTGAAGCATCGAAAATGACTCAACTTACTAGAATCACAACATCTTCTTTCAGGAAGACCAACTGAAGCAACAAAACAACTGTCAGAACACATATACTCATAACTCGATCAAATCTTCATGTCGATCTCTAAAACTTAAGGTGGATATACTAGATATACTAAAAAACAAACCCTTTAATCCACAACCTCTGATCATCAATATACTAAGCTAGGCAATAGTATGTTAGCTAAACTAAACTTCACTACATCACTAACAACCTGCAACTTATTTTATTACAATTTTCTCAATATCCTTGACATATACAGCCTTAATTCCAATAGTGTTGACATCAATGACAACCACATGTCAACAATATCCAACAATCTCCCCCTTTGGCATTGATGGAAACACATGATGTGAAAAATACCATCAACACAAATTTCTCTTAGCACTTTCTCCCCCTTAGGTTTTGACTCTTCTCTCCTCAACTCTTCTCCCCCTTTGACATCAATCACAAAGATACAAATTTTCTCCACAAAAACTATGTACCATATTTCTGAACATCTACTACTCCCCCTGAGTAGCAACCTCCACAACATCAATCCAGATCAAGATATCACTATGAAATGCACAAATTGATTCAAGTCAATGCATATTAGTTTTGATTAGGAGAGGTAATCACCCCTAGTTTTCCTTTGAGATACTCAAAAGTATCCTTAGGCAACAACTTGGTAGAGAGATCTACAATTTGTTCCTTAGTGGGCACAAACTCCAATCTAACTTCCTTTTCACTCACCTTCTCTCTCAAAAAGTGAACTTGATAGATACATGATTGGTCTTTGAATGCATCATCGGATTCTTAGAAATTTTAATTGCACTTGAATTATCATAGAATATAGTAATAGGTTTGTCATACACAACTCTGATATCTTTCAACATTTGCTTCATCCACAATACTTGAGTACAATTGTTAGAAGTAGCAATGTATTATGCCTCTATAGTAGAAAAAGAAATGGAATTCTACTTCTTACTTAACCATGAAATCAACTTCTTTCCCAAGAAAAATGTACCACCACTGGGACTCTTTCTATCATTCACATCTCTTTCCCAATTGGCATCAGTAAAAGCACTCAAAGTAAGGTCATCATCTTTAGGATACCACAAGCCAAAATCAACTGTCCCCTTCAAGTATCTAAAAATCCAAATTGGCTTTGAATCTTCCATTTCAAACTTCCTTAGCAATTCTTTCACATACTTGGAATAAGATATAAAGATCCCTTTATCTAGATGAGTAATTTAAAATCCCAAAAAGAATTTCATCTCTCCAATCATAGACATCTCAAACTCACTCTGTATATCATCAAAAAAATTCATGCACAAACTACCATCTCCTCCAAAAATGATATCATCAACAAAGACTTCAACAATCAATTCTTTACCATGATCAATATTTAAATACAAGTTACTATCAACAATACCTTTATTAAATCCAAGCTTCAACAAATACTTATATAATTTGGCATACCATGCTCTCAGGGCTTGTTTAAGTCCATACAATGCTTTCTTCAACTAGGAAACCATATCTCCTTGATCAGTCAATTCAAATCCATCACGTTGCTCAATATACACTTCTTCCAGTTCACCATTTAGAAATGTTGACTTCACATTGATCCGATAAACCTTGAAGTTTTTGTAAGTAGCATAAGCAAGAAATAGTCTCACAGTTTCAATCCTTGCAACAAAGACAAAAGTTTCTTCAAATTCAATTCCTTCCATCTGAGAATATCCTTTACACACAATTCTTGCTTTGTTTCTAACAACTTCACCTTGCTCATTCAGTTTGTTCTGAGAAACCCAATTAGTTCCAATTATATTTTTTCCCTTATGTCTAGGAACAATAATCCATGTATTATTCTTCTCAATTTGTTGTAGTTCTTTTTTCATTGCTTCCACCCAATGTTCATCTTTTCATGCTTCATTGAGACTATTAGGCTCAGTCTTTGAAATTAAATAGTATTCTTCTGTAATTGTTCTACTAGTTTGAACACCTTTGCTCTTATCACCTATAATATGATCTTCTAAATTATTTAGCCTTACATACCTTGGAGTTTTAGGATGTTCTTGAGCTTCAGGATCTTGTGATATCACTTTTGCACTTTCACTAGTTCCTTCCTCTTGATTTTCCTGATTCACCGGAATGATTTGAACTTGATTTGAAGTCTGAACTTTCTTTCCTTTATCTGAACTATCATTTTTATCATCTAAATCTTATCCATAGGTTCTGGATGGTCTAACTATGTCTTCATCAACTTTAACATTAGCACTTTCAACTACTTTCCTCAATCTCTTATTGTAGCACCGGTAGGCCTTGCTTTTAGTATAATAACCAAGAAAGATTCCTTCATCACTCTTAGCATAAAACTTTCCTATATCTTCATCTCTTTTGAAAAAGAATTTACTCCCAAAGATTTTGAAGTATAGTGATAGTAGGCTTATGACCAAACCATAGCTCAAAAGGAGTCTTACCGGTATCACCTTTGACTTGTACCTGATTGAGAGTGTAAAAAATAGTACTCACAGCTTCTCTCCAGTAGATATGCAGAAAATTTCCTTCTAGAATCATAGTCCTAGCAACATCTTGAATTTTCATGTTCTTCCTTTCCACAACTCTATTTTGTTGAGGGGTTTGTAGGGCAGATAATTATCTCTTTATCCCATGCTCTTCACATAAAGAATTAAACTCATGGGAAGTGAATTCACCACCTCTATCTGATCTCAGACATTTAATCTTTAGATCTATCTTTGTCTCAACCATAGCCTTAAAAATCTTGAATTTCTCTAGAGCTTCAGATTTTTCCCTTAAGAAAGTAACCCACATCAATCTAGAGTAATCATCAATAAGTAACATGAAGTACCTGTATCCTTGTAAACCTCTAATTCGAGAAGGACCACACAAATAAGTAAAAACAAGCTCCAAGACCTTATTTGAAAAATGTTTTTTTCTTTGAAATGAAATTCTAGTTTGCTTCCTTAACTGACATTCCTTGCATATAGTATTAGTAGGCTTTACCAACTTAGGAAGATCTCTCACAGCTTGAGTAGAACTTATCTTGATAATATTATCAAAGTTTACATGACACAATCTCCTATGCCACAACCAACTTTCATCAACTTGAGCAATCAGACAACTTTTACCAGTAGCATTCAGGTGAAAGATATTACCTTTTGTTTTTGTACCTGAAGCAATCACATTTCTGAAACTCCCCATTATTCTAAACTTTCCATTCTTGAATTGAAGCTTGTATCCCTTGTCAACCATTTTTCCAACACTTAAGAGATTATTCTTCAAGCCTTCCACATATAGGACATCATTAGTATTATGCTTACCATCAAGAGAAATGGATCCTCTGCCACATATTACACCAGATTTTTCATCACAAAATCTTACAACACCAACATCATACTTTTCTAAGCTCACAAATTTAATTTTATCACGTATCATGTGATGAGAGCATCCACTATCAATCACCCATTCATCTTTTTCTTCAACTCGGGTAGCTAGGACTTTCTCCACATTTATGCAACTAGTAGATTCAATAGGCACTGGATCATTTTCTTTGATAGCAATAAATACCTATTCATCCTTACTTACATTCCATTTACTAGATTCATCATCTGTCACACCTTCATCAACAACAAAATAACACTTTCTTTGAATCTAGGATTGTTAGTTCTTGGATTAGGAATTCTTTTCAGACACCTTGATGCAAAATGGCCTATCTTACTGCAAGAAAAACATTTAATAGGAAATTTCACTTTATACTTACCTTCTCCTCTAGCTTCCTTTTTGACAATAAGTGCTTCAAGCTCATCTATTTTTCTCTCCTCTTATTCAATTTCTCTCATTTCCTCCTCATACTTGAATTTTTTTCTAGAAGAGCATTCTTCTGGATCATATCTCTACTTATCCATTCTAGAGGTAGTAGCTTTGAATGCAGATTTTGTCTTAGGAAGAGCATCACCAAACTCACTTAACTCAAAAGCATTAAGCTTACCAATCAACATATCTCTAGTTACATTTTTCATAGTCTGGATCTCCTCAATAGCATTAGCTTTGGCTTTGTATGCAACAAGAAAGGATCTGATCACTTTAGCAACAATATCTGATTCATCCAATGTTCCACCAACACATCTGATACTACACACATGTTCATTCACTCTTTGCATGAAATAAATAATTTTCTCATCATCACCAATTCTCAACATTTAATATTTTCCTTTTAGGCTTTGCAACTTAGCAACCTTCACTTGTGCATCACCTTCATACAAAGTTTCCAACTTTTTCCAAATCTCATAAGCAGTCTTCAGATCCATTACATTTGTCATCTCAGAATCATTCAGAGCACTCAACAATGCTTCCTTAGAACTGATATTGTACTCGACATCCTTATCAGTAGTTGTAGAAGGACCATTCTGTCGGATGATATACTTATTCTTTGTAATGTTCCAAAAGGGTTAACCAATACATCTCTGATGACACTCCATTCGAGCCTTCTATAGAGAATAATTTGTTCCATCAAATCTTGGACTATCCTTCTTGTATGTCACCATCCTGAATCACCTCAAGCTATCAAACTTCTTCTGAGGAACCTGCTCTGATACCAATTGTTGGCAACACAAGGGAAGACAACTAAGAGGGGGGGTGACTCAGTTGTCTCAAAAATTAAAAATTATTAAACTTATCAACCTTATTCTTAGATTTGATAAATAAACATGAAAGCATAAACCATCACCACATCAAAATAACACATAACACCAAGAATTTTTATGTGGAAACCCTGTTTGGGGAAAAACCATGGTGGAGGTTAGTCCATAAGATTATACCCTGTTAAAAGTATAAAAGAAATAAATGGGGAATGCACATGCATTTAGGCACACTACCTATAGCTCACTGCTCAAATACAACAAGGCTTACTACCCAAAGGAAGACACACTTTGTTACAAAAACATTCAGATTACATCTGCTAGATTTTGAACTAAGAAAATGGCATCTACTAATGCCTGATTATAGTTCCGATTAAGCACATGAACACTTCTTCACACTCTGCTTCTGCCTTTGAATGATTAGGACATTATTCACACATCTCATTCAAACAATGCCTTCAAATGGTAGAAAAAGTTGCTTATATATATCTACAACTAAGAATAATATCATCTCCATGCCAGCTTCAACAAAATAAAAAATGAATACAAACTGTCGGCCAAAATCAATAAACAATTATTAATGTGAATCAACCAAAGTTGACCACAACATAGTAAGGACCCAAAAAAAAATCTTCGAACATGAAACTCCTGCAAAAATTATTCCTCAAAGATCCACAACACGCTACAATCACCTTGTCGGCCATGAACATGGAAAACATTAACATGCAAGAGAAAATCACCAATCCCGAGCACAACGATCAATGTGGATGTGCAAATAAGATAGAGCATGATATAGAAACATCTACGAGTATCATGAATTACCAAAAAATCATCCACAATGACTCAACTTACTTGAATCACATCATCTTCTTTTAGGAACACCAACTGAAGCAACAAAAGAACTGTCAAAACAAAAATACTCATAACTTGATCAAATATTCATGTGTATCTCTGAAAATTAATGTGGATAAAATAGATGTACTCAACAAAAAAACCTTTAATCCACAACCTTTGATCATCAATATACTGAGCTAGGAAATAGTATGTTGGCTAAACTAAACTTCACTACATCACTAACAACCTGCAAATTTTTTATTACAATTTTCTGAATATCCTCAAAATATACAACATTAATGGCAATAGTGTTGACATCAATGACAACCACATGTCAACAATATCCAACAATAAATGTAAACTTGAATCATCGAGGAAGTAGACCACAATCTGGTGAACATGAGAGTGCAAGACAAGTAAAGGACTTCATAGCCTTGTAGAACTATGAAGCTTCAGAATGAAAACATCTTACAGGCCCATAGACTTGCAAGGAAGCAACCCCCAAGATCTCTTCACATGAAGGAATCCCCATGAAGTAAGTGCCTCACAGGCCTATAGACCCACAAGGAAGGTATCCTTCAAGATCTCTCACATGAAGGAAACTAAGAAAAGTTCCTTACAAACCCACAGACCTATAAGGAAGCATCCCCCAAGATATCTCACATGGATGAAACCTAAAAAAGAATCCTACAAGCCTACAAACCTATAGGGGAAGCATCCTCCAAGATCTATCACAAGAAGGATGCCCAAAGAAAGTACCCTACAAACCCGCAGACCTATAGGGGAATCATCCTCCAAGATCTCTCACGAGGAGGAAGCTCAGAAGAAGCAGCGTATAGATCCATAAACCTGCAAGGAGGTATCCCCCAAGATCTCTCACATGGAGGAAACCTAGAAAAGTGACTTACATACCTACAAACCTGCAATGAAGGTGTCCTTCAAGATCTCTCACATGAAGGAAACCCAAAGAAAGCACCCTACAGACCCGTAGACTTGTAGGGGAGCCACCCTCAAGATCTCTTCGCATGGAGGAAGCTCAAAAGAAGTTCCCTACAGACCCATAGATCTGTAGGGAGGTATCCCCCAAGATCTTTCACATGAAGGAAACCCAAGGAAGGGGACTTCGCAGAGTCTGAGAACGGCTTTACAGGCACACTTGCAAAGTGACATGTCTACCTGCAGATAGAACATATCCAAAAGAGGCCACATAGGAAAGTAAGAAGACAATCACGTAGACTATCAAAAAGTGGGAAAATTTTCATAAGGGTCCCTGAGGAACTCAACATAAAGGAGTCCACTCAAGGGATGCGTTGTTGGAAAGTACGAAAGATATGTTTTATTTCTTGAATCGATTCATCATCAAGGAATCCTTTTGAAATATGTTCACTTCATCAAGGAATTCGAAAGGAAGAAAATTCTCCCACATGAGGGGAAGGTCAAAGCTACTCCCATATTGAAGGAAGATTATCAAGTTCTTTCTTTACGAACTCATGATGAAGGAAACATGTTCTATTAGGGTTTCAAGTCAAGAATGCAATTCTTTGAAAAAGATGTTTGTGAAGATTATCAAGAAAAGATTCGTTGGCAACAAATGCATTTTCTAAAAATCAAAGTATCATGGAAGTGGCATTGTCACACATGAGAGGGAAAAATCAAGCAAAGAAGAGATGAAGATAAGAAAAAAGAAAAAGAGAAAAACATAAAGGGCACAGGGATAGCCTAATATTTTGGGGTAAGAACTACTCATAAATATATAAGTATAATAATAGTCTATAAAATGAACTATCATCAACCCCCTACTATATCAAACCATGTGAAGAATGCACGAGAAGGAAAATTAAAAATAAAAAAATGGGTCAACATGGAAGGGATGCCTAAATTCCCCCAACACTTTGCATCATCCCCAATTTACCAAAAAATAATCAAATACAGGGAAGAATGATGATACAGATAGAAGAAGGTTTACGACACAAATAAAATGCCTACATATAAGCATCAATAAGGGTGACAAGGGTCATCCAAGCACACATAACATGATCATAGGGTAACACATCACAACACAAATATGTCTAATATAAAGATAAAGAAGAGGCCTCCCCCTAAGATTCATCAACCAAGAGGTCATATACTTCCCACTCTAGATCATTGTAGGGGGAAGGAGAACAAGCCTGTTGTGGTGGAATGTTAAGAGGAGGAGTGTTCAACCCTACCACAATAAGGGCTAAGGAAGAAGGCCCCACAAGGTTCTCTCCACCAAGCTCTTGTGGAGCTAAGATCAACAATTTTATGAAAATCAATGATAGGGCTGAAACTTTATCGAAAGAGTTAAACATGCACTTTACAGAATTGCCATGTTTCACCTCAACGAATAGAGAAGGTTGTCCCCAAGATTCACTACTAGGCTCACTGAGTGATTCAGGAGTGGTGAAAAACTCAGGGGAAGTCGAGACTAGTTCCATCACTAGGACAAAACAAGTTAGTGCATGACCACCTTTTAGAGAAGGTGGGATCCTCTTGCATCCTCTATCTCTAGAAGGACCACTCTTTACCATCTGCTTCATCAGGGGATATGAACTCCCCATGGATGAGGCAAGAGGCATGGAGGAAGAGTAAACCATTGTAGATACCATCGAAGTGTTCATCATATCTATGGGTTTTGGGAAAGGTGGGACAACTAGAAGGGACATCAATAGAGGTGGCTCCACCGAAGGAGCAATGAACACTTGCACCATTTTAGGGTTAGGCGCATTTGTACTCATAGTGGAAGCCAGGAGCGATGTTGAGCTAAATTGAACAAAAGTAGAGTGGAGGAGAGAGGAGGATGTGGTAGGAGGCCCTGATACAGGGGTGGTCATCTTGTCTTCCTTCCTCTACAAGGTGGCCTACTCAGCCATGAGAGCCTTTTTTCAGTGCTTGCACTCATGTGCAAGACAATTTCTGCAACTCTTTGAACCGGAGGCCAGAGGCTACAAAGGAGCAAAAGGATCTTGCTTAGCCATTGGAGTGTCCACTACAGTCATTTCTAGTGGAGGAACAGAGTCCTGAACGAAATTAGGAGGAATAGGTTGAGAAGCAGCGGGGGGAGTCAGCTTAAGTGCCTTAGTAATAGGCCTCTTCCTATTTACTACTTTTGGAGCAAAAGCAATAGGAGGCCGCAGAGGCCACAAAGGTCGAGGCATAGAGGATTCCCCATGGGGGTATTTTCCTCTACCATACAAATAGTACCAGTGTCTTGGTAGTTTAGTAGGGAGATCCGATATCTTGATCTTAGGTCTACACTATGGTGGTATCATCGGACTTAATAGATAAAATATAGGAATATTCATCCAAAAATATTCACTAGAGAGGTAAGTAGGAGAGTTGTCCTGGGAACAGGGGAGCTTCTCTTTTCCCTTTTGAGAAGGGGAGGTAGTCGGCTGTTGTGCTACCGGGAGGGTCAATTTTGGCTATCCCTTGTTCTCAGTCTTATGCTTCACATAGTTTTTGTAAAGTAGGTTTGTTCACAGAGGAAGCATACCAACCAAGGCAGGCCAAGAATTGTCTAATGAATATACCCCATGAGACACTAGAGGCTAGTATCTAGTGTCATGCACTACATGCATGACCCCTTCATGGGAAAACTTTAAACATTTATGAATAATGAAGGAAATTACATTCATGGAAGCTAGCCAAGGTATGCCTAGCTTCATCCTTAACAAATACAACTCCATAATGACATTGAAAACTGGGTCAACAACACTAGGTCCAACTAGGATGGAAAAATTTATTGAGCCATATGGATAAAGACAAAGACCATCATGCATATAGATGGTGGATTTTTTTTTATTCATAATCCTCTTTGTGTAAAAATTTTAGCAACAATGTTTCTTCTGTAATGACATTCACAAATCTTGTGGGGTCCACTAGGACTCTTGTCACAATGTTGTTGAGGCGAGTGGGAATGTAGAGAGGAGAGGGCTTGTTGTTTAGGGGTAAGTCCTACAAAGTAAATTTCACATCCAAAAAACTGGTCATAGGTTGTTTAGTAGGAGTAACCATTCCCATATTAACATAGGCCTCAAGATGAGTGATAGAATTGGTGGGATCAACAATCATGTTAGCAGAATGAGACAAAAATGAGTCTGTGTATGTCTACAATTCACTATTCACTTTTTCCACCAATTTATTCTTTTTTTTTTGCTTCCATCAAGATGAATTGAACCATCCTCGATGTGGTCTTGTATCTCATGTTGCAAGTGCACAAAACATTTGATATCATGTTTGTTAACTTGATGGAACTCATAGTAGGTGTTTATATCATACCAACTAGGGTAAGGATCCTTAAGAGGTTTAGGATTCTGCAAGGTTATGATCTTATCCTTCAACAAATTTTGTAAGATGGAAGAATAATATTTTGCTAACTTTGTGAACTTTTGGTTTCATTTGAGTTTGTTGTCATCCACAATGGATAATACATTAGTAACAACCTTGCCTTTCCTAGAGATCGATATGATGGACTTTCCTTTAGAACGGAAGTGTGAGGAGGATCCCCCGAACTAAACTATTGTCTATTGATACTCTCGTTGGGCTGCACACAAATGAATGAAAGAAGGATATTTCATAAGGGAAAAATTTTCCTACCAAGGCCTTTGCAAGTTCCCTATGAATACCTTCTGCATGTCAGAATTGAGTAGCAAATATGAGATTTTTGAGAAGAGTACTTGATACCGCATGATGAAGTCAATAATATTTTCATCACCTTGTTTGCATAAGATGAGATCTGAGAAGGTCATCTTCAGCCCGATGTTAGCTTGGAATTGTCGTAAGAATTGGTTTACAAGTTGGCCAAATGATAAAATGGAATTATTGGGCAAGGAATAGTACCATTCAAGTGTTGTATCCTTGAGAGATCAAGGGAATAGTTTTTCCATCAATGCGTCATGATGGAAGAAATTTGTGCATAGGGTGTTAAATGAAGACACATGCATGCGTGGGTTCTCTTTGCCACCATATTTTTTCAAATTTAGGAATCTCCATTCCTTGAGGAAAGGGAGTGTTCAAAATTGTGATTGATAATGGGCTATGCTGAAAGAAGGGATGGAAGATAGGATTGGTAGAGGCTTGGGAGAGACTCGCCAACTAGCTCTACATCTTACCCATATTCTAAAGAAGAGTGTTTAGAATAGGGTCATTAGAAGATATAGGGCTAGAGGAACCTCCTCTAGAACTGCCACTAGAGCCACCACTAGAGCCACCAGTGTGACCTCTGCCCAAACCACTACTAGAGCCACCGCCACTAGTAGGGCCTCCACTGAAGCCACCTCTACTTCCAAATCCGCCACCATGACCTCCACTAGAACCACTTCCACCAGCACCACCCCCACCACCGAAGCCACTACCACTACCAAAGCCCCCATTTCCGAAGCCATTGCCACTACCAAATCCCCCACCGCTCATTCTGTCAAAAACTCCACCACTAAAGGTGACAAGAGGGGTGAAGCTAAAACCCAAAGGGATCTTGTTCACTTTGATACTTTCAGATCTCTCAAAGCCAGAGGGAATGCTAATATAGGGTACGAAATTGGCCATGTACATAGATGTAGGAGGCATCGACATTCCTAGTTGTCTCTCATGATCTTCAAAAGTGGCCCCTCGTATAGTGTTAGGATTGTTTGGAGGAGCACATGCATCAGTTAGACTAAAGAGACTAGCTAGGAATTCTATGTTTGTTTAGTCTTTTCCCACCAGATACTTTAGTTCATTGATAATGTAGGTGGCCCTAGCCAACTTTGGGTCTCTTTCCAAGTGGTTTTCCAAGTCACTCAACCCTTATTTGAGGGTGGAGTCATATTCTAAAGGAATGTGAACAACCTCACACTCATCTACTAATGACGATGTAGGAGACACAAGAGGAGTGGGAACATGGTCAGTCTCATTGGATATCCCTATCTTTCCCCTTGATAACTACTCCTGCGCAGTAAGACCAATGATGAACCCAACAAAAAGGCCTATAGAGAAACCAATAGTGACCTTCATCCTCTCCATCAGAAGGTGTTGTATAATTCTCCTAAAAATATACCCAGAGGTTGTGAATGGGTTGTGATGCTCATAAACCTTCACAACACTCTTGGGCACAACAATCACCAGTTACAAGAGAAAAGCCTCAATACCAATGAATGAGTAGACATTGGTTCATGTAAAGTTCACTAAAAATGTAAGAGAGGGGGACCAACCACATTCAAGGCCCTAGGTCATGGAGAGCCAAGAGTGGAAGGATGCCCTAACTTACCTCACTCTAAAGGGGTGTCTTGAAATGATGAATGAGAATGATGAGGACTATAAGGTCCTTCAATTACTCTGTAGACTTGAAATCCAAAATGGGGCTAGGTGAGCTAGTTTTTGGGTTCAACACTTCACCTCAGGTAACTCTCTAACTGAGGATGAAAATGTGGTTCCGAGATGACAACATGACATGTTGGCATCTCTCATGTGCACTAGAATCTGTACGACCAGAGGACCAAAAATACAAAAAGAATTGTCATAAAATGAGCTAAAGACCTAGCTAGCGATTTTTTAAGAGGAAAAAATAGAACTATGAAATAAGATAAATACAAACGAATGTGATAAAGTAGATATATTAAAGCTAGGGTGACAAATATGATCTCACAAAAGTGCATGTTCA
Source organism: Sequoia sempervirens (assembly GCA_007258455.2). NCBI lineage: Eukaryota > Viridiplantae > Streptophyta > Pinopsida > Cupressales > Cupressaceae > Sequoia > Sequoia sempervirens. The sequence continues at coordinate 551,106,025 of VDFB02105785.1, read as the reverse complement.
CTAGCTAGCTCCAAATGAACATCCACCTACACACAAGAAAGAAGAAAATTGTTGGGGGTTGTCTAGGGATTTTCCGTAGTCAGACCCCCATTCTGGTGTTTCCACCTCCACAGAAAACCAAGATAGAAACAATAGAGAAAAGTATGATAAAGGAGAAAAGAAAGTAGAGGACACAATGAACACTACAAAATGGTAATGTGATACTCAACCAAATTATAGAGGAGAGGAGTGAAAATGCTTACCACCTCCACAAAGAGCTCATTAGCTAATGGAGGAGGAAAAGAGGACTCAAGCCCCTATTACAATGGTTTGTTGCACACTTTCTCTAACGAGTTAATGGAGTGTTGTTGTTGTTGCAATGGAGTGCCAAAGTGTTGCTTGAAGGCTGATAATGCAAGAAGTGATTGCTAGAATGTTTGGAGATTGCAAAAGAAGATGGATTGGATGAAGAATGGACCAATTTGAAGGAAGAATGAGCAAGAATAAGAAATTTTTGGGTAGATTGGTCGATGAGGGACATTACAAACTGTTCCCAATAGGAAGTGTAATGCCTCTACTGACTTTAGATGCAAGAATCCATCAGGGATGTAAGTGTGCCACGTGGACATCTACGCGTCATGTAGGCATCCCTGACAGTTATTCTTCTATAAAAAAAAAAGATGCCAAGTCAAATGAAGGTAGCTTGCTGATGTGGAATTTCACCTTCAGATTTGGTTTTATAAGGCGAGGAAGTGTAAACGGGGAATTTGTGTAAGCGGTGAAAATTTGTTCCTATAGAATTATCAATAGCCAAAAGGGCACAAAGTAAAATAAAATACGCAGGTTGACAATAAAACCTTTAAACAAGAGACAACAATTGAAAAATTCGCCACAAAGAAAATAACAAGAGGAGAGATAATTTACAAGAAAGTAGTGGCTATAATATATATAGATTAAAATGCATATTCTATAGTTTTAATGTAGGAAAAAATAGATGATTATCACATTTTCCAAGCTCATAAAATAACAAGCATGCATATTCAGTAGACAAGAGAGGGAGAATTCGTTGGCATTAAATGGATAAACGAAACAACAATAGAGACGAAGCCAACCTAGATTCCAATGCTACTAAGAAGGAAACCGGTGTTGAGATCAACTTCTATGTTAGCAACAATCCACTTCTCCAAGTCCTTAATCAAATCTTTAGTAATTTTTCAAATCCAATTTTCTTTTATACGTTTAACAAAATGCAATTAATCTACAATAATTTTCTTTCAGACAAAGTTCTCTTTTCGGAAACCAAAAATCAATCATAATCCATAATCTCCCAAAATGATAATTATTAACCTCAAAAAGCTGTTGATTTTTGAAAACAAAAATCAAATAAAAATCTCACAAAATAACAAGTTTCTATTCTACAAATAGTTCAAAGTCACACATGTTCTCTAAAACAATATTTTTCTATCTTTTTAGTTATCTTTACTGTTTATCCATTATCTCCTTCCATTTTAATATTTTATTTCATATTATAATATTTTTCCACATTTTAATTTATTATAATCTATCATTAATGATAAATATGTTTATATTTAGATTTCAAATTACTTTTTAACTTAGTAAATTAATTTAATAAATTAATTAACCAAGCACAACTTATATATCTATTTATCAACATGATGTATTTGATAAATTAATTAATACACCAATTAGCATTGTTGCAGTCTTTGGGTTTATTCAAAGACATTAATAAACCAATTGATCAAAACAATCATTATTTAAAAATTTAATTTAAGGGTATGTGCAGGATCATGATGGGCCAAAAAGTGGCAATATGATGGGTATGTGGCTGATGACTTTTTTTTACCCAAAATTGTTGAAACGAAAAAGGGTTTTTAAAGGAGATTCTTAGCTTTCCACCAATATAAATTATGCTTTACTTTGAATTTAATAAGTAATTATTATTCATTTTCTATTTGAATTACGACTAAAGTTCTAATTGATAGGCTGATTGAAAAACATCTATAGCTTTCAAACGACATCACATTTTTGAATCCAAAACATGAGTCACATATCTTCACATACTATAGGATTAAAAAACAAAAAATGAATTTCATGAAGTTTTGACCAAGTTAAGGTGGTGACATACAAATTTTTATATTTTTAAAAAGTTTTAATAAAAAATCATAATTAATTATTTACTTGGAAAAATTACAAAAATATGCATCACATTAGGACATGAGTCCTCTACTTATATCTAAAATCTTATAAAAAAATATTATCATTTTATTGTGGTTAGGGTGGTCGACAAACACCTACTTCTTATTTTTTTCCTGAAATTTAAGTACTACTGCATTGAAATTTTAAATTTTCACCAAATAGATTTTTTTTTTCAAATAAACCTAGTAGTTTAGAAACTACATTCAATTTACTATAGATTCTATTCTTACATATTTTTGAAATAATATAGAAAACTTATTCAAATTTTTACATCAAGTTTCTTAACTCTGATTTTTCTAATTTTTTTATCACTTAAGGGCTTATTTTTTCCATGATGATCCTGCACATACCTTTAAACAACTGAATATCAATAATGATCACCTAAGCATAAACAAGGTCAAAAACGAGAACAACTAACCACAAACAATATATAAGATTGACGGGGTGACCAACTAGATACTCATCCTCTTTGAGGATGATGGCTAGGTTAGGGGACCATACATTATCTCCATTCAACAATTTCCATTGGGTTTAAGGCATACTCATAACTGTCAATTTAGGTGGAGTCGATTCCTAGTACCTACAACCTACAATTCGCAACACATAAAATGGTCATACATATACATAATCATACAATCAAGCACAACGTGAAAGGGAATCACAACATCACAAGGTACTCACAAGTGACTGATGTGACACTATCCCCTTCACCCACACACAATAGTAAGAACAACACCAAGTAGTCCAACCCACTCATAAACAATTAGCTACATAGCAATCTGAATGATAATCATAGAATGTTCATGGTAAAATTATCACATACTGATCATAACAATGTATCCATAAACAACATCATAAAATAGATCAACTATTTACATCATTAGAAAACACCTTTAAAGATCTCCATTATTTCACCTTCATCTCCAAGTTCCAAAGCTGACTACCTACACATCCACTTTGAGAATGGAGGGGCACTACATCCTCTCCCCCTAAAACTTGACTTACTCATAGAAGTCACAACTAGGGTGGAAACATAACACATTCGTACCAATCATCAAAGTTGATTCATTACATCAAAAAGATATACTTTCATAAGAAAAAGCATAATTATGCACTCAAACACACATTTTCATTACATATCCATCATTTACATGCAAGACATTCCACTTTGTTTAGTATACAACACTAGATCTTGTAACATATTCAACACAAGATCATGTTTTTACACCTTTCTAGAAGCATGGACACACAATTAATCACTTCATAAGTACTATATTCATAATTTAACACACATTCTTCACATACACACAAATGCACATAACTAGAAATCATATCACAAGGATACACAATGGTCCACAATGCATCCTTGATAGAAATAATATTAGTGCATTGAACACTACACTGAGGGTCCTATCCTTTCCACCAATTTTCTACACGACTGGAAAAACACCACGAAAGGACAAATCTCGGGTTGTGAAGAAAGGATGAAAGAAGGGAGAAAACATAGTCTCAAGAGTCTAGGAAACTAGGACAACATAATGGGCTCATATGAAACAAGAGTACCTAGTGTTTGTAAATCTAGCTTTGATACTAGGATGTAACGCCCTACCACGGAACTGAAAAGGACAACACATCTAAGCTATAATAATAGAACAATTTTTTTTTAAAGAACAATAGTGAACTACATAACATATCTAAACATTAATATAAAATAAGTCCTCTAAGGTTCCATAACTATGCTACTAACACAAATATAAACAAGAGCTAGAATCATTTCATTAACCATAGTTTAGCTAACAATCAAGAAGTCATCTTAATCCTTCACATTAAATGATTTAACAACATATATTTCCATAACATGTCATTAGATAAATAATCATCAAAGATCATGTATAAAGAACTAATAAGTACATATAAAAATTCCATTACATGAGAGTACATCATTAGATTGTTTACAATAAATCTTTCCCGAATACAGTTGGGAATTATACATCGATATTACAATACATGGTACAACTAATATGCAAGTCCAAGATATATGCATAGAGGCTATCTTCTAAAATTGGTACAAGATCTAGGATCCGCCATACAAGGAACAACCTCCATGCACACAAAAAATAGCAAGGAAAACCAAATGGTGGAAAAAGCACAACCTCCCAACCATGTGGACCCCTAAGGTCCACCCCCCATGCTAGGAGATAACATAAGGTCCCACTAAAACAAACAATCAAGAAGATAGAAGGCTAACATAAAAAGGCTAAACATGACTCCAGCAGAACACAAACCAACATGAACATCACTTCCAGACGCACTCACACAACAAAAGGGAAAGCATAACTAGGGAATGCTAGATTGCAACAGGGAAGAGTGTCATTGCATAGCTTGATATGGGTTACCCATGCAGATCTTCCCAGGCCCCGACCCCCATCTTGGGTTACCCTATCGACCTCTCATGATCTATGATCCCCATACAACCTCATGCCAAATCAACGTACCTTTCATGAGGAAAAGGTAGTTGATCTTTCCATTCTAGACCTTCTCAACCCATCTTTAGCCTAAATGAGCACTACAGGCATGGGTGATGCATCCAATTATCTTAATTAGTGTGAAATCTACCCAGCCCCCTAATTCATTAATTAGGTTATCATTGAGTTAAGAAACTCGAAAATGGGTTACCATGGAAACCACTGTGGGTTCTGACCCCCATTGAGAGCCACTACCCCTACTTGCATCTAGTAGACCCTACTCAACAAGCAAGGCATTAACCATCTCGCTTACATATCACAATCACAAGAAGGTATAAATAGTGCAAGGCATGGACCATCTCACACATAGATCACAATCACATATAAAGTTATACACAGTGCAAGACATTGACCCACTTGTAGACAACTCAAACACCAACAACTATCCAACAAGACAATCATAAACCATACATGTAAAAATTCCCTTCCCAAGCCTTTGGAACCAACCTTAACCATTTTGCACAAACACTCTCACTTTTGAACACTGACCAAGATTCACTTCAATATCATAATCAAACATTAAATTCAACACAAATGTTCAATCAAAAATACATCCATGAAAAACATTATTCCACATCTCATGATACTCACATGCTTAGCAACTAATCTACTCAATGAATCATTTACCACAGTAACAAATGTACCCATTAACTAATTACATGATAATTTACATTTTAACTCTTAAATAGTTATAAAAGCAATCGACATTTATTACTCAATACCAAGACAATCTAGTTCATATATTTAATCAAATATTTTAATTATCTATAGATGTATATGTAAGTCACTTATCCCCCCTACTCAATTCTCAAATTCATTTACCTAACATAATCATTTAATTCCCATTTAACCCATATTTCAATTAAAAGACTATTTATCTATATATGAAAGAAATCAAACCTTTCATACTAATCGAGCTTAAGTAACTCAATTTTCCTCTTCCATTACTTAACCTACTTATCCAACATATAAATTATTTCCACATAGAAATAAATACACTTTATAGAACACCCTAACATATACATAATTATACATATATGCATACATACATACATATATATATATATCATAAACATAAAAGTGTTTTCATCCTCAGAGATCATGATACAACAACATTTAAATACACATACAAACATACATCCATATATATATATAATTTGAGTAGCTCCCTTAAATCTCCATTGATATTTACATATAAGCATAAAATGTTTGTGAGATGGGGTTCTTAATTCCTAGCATAGAATAGTGATAGCTAACACCTCTAGACTACAAAACCACATCAACAAGGAAATAAAAATAGTGAGAAATTTAAAATGAAAGCATGCATAAGTAAACACTCCCCATTGTAGTTTCTTCACTTCCCTTGCTCTCTTTCTTCTTCTTATGCAACTTTTCCCTCATATTTCGAAGTAGACTTGTTCAAAACTTGTAAATTGTAAGCAAGAAAGTTGGAGAAAATTAGTTGTTAAGGCCAAAGTGGAGGGGGAAGGCTGCTTTTATAGACAACCTTTTGAATGGATGACCAAGATTAATCCTCTAGAAGGATTCCAAGATCAATGGTGGAGGATGCATGAGATGGAGGTTACAAAATGGATGGCCAAGATCAAACTTCTAGAAAGATGCCAAGATCAACAGTCCAAGATTGATGCTTCAGAAATTATATGTTATGCTTGGACGAATCATGATAGTTATGATGCCTGATGGCTATGACAACAATGAAGGCTATGAAAGCAATGAAGGCTATAACAAAATTGAAGGCTATGAAAAATGAATGACAGGTCATTTTTGACCAGGTGGTGCATAAATAATTTATTTTAAATAATTTATTCAAAATGGAGGAAAAGTGGAGGAAGGGGACAAGTTGTAAATAAATAATTTATTCAAATTATTTATTTGGAGAAAATGAAAAGAGGAGCATTTAATTAAATTTATAAATGGGTAGATGACATAGGATAGTTAAATAACTTTTAATAATTATTTAACTATAGAAGAATTAAGGACCATGAATAGATGAATAATTAATGATAATTATTTAACTATAGATGAAAGGTGACAAAATAATTAAATAAATAATAATTTATTTAACTATTAAAGAAGAGGGAGAAATTAGTGATGCAATTAGTTTATTTAATCAATCAGGATAGAATAAAGATTAGAGAGTGAATTAATTAAATAATTAAAAAATATTTAATTAATAGAGGAATATGATCAAACATAATTGAATAATTAAAATTATTCAATTATCGAATGATGGTGACAAAGAAAAATGACACTCGTAGGCTTAAGAAATTTTTTAGTGTCTATATTTTTCCCCTTTTTGACATAATTTATTTTATCACATTGTATCAAATAAATTCAATAAAAATATACTCTAAGATGCCCCTGTGACAGTAGGGTATAGGTATGCTCCCTCGGGAAAATTTGACAATTTTTTGATTTTTTTTAAAAATTTGGAAAATTGTCTCGATAAGACAAAGGATGACCAAGATTGCAATGGTGAAGACATAATTGATGATAGAGGTCAAATATTGGGTCAAATTCAAAATCCAGGGTGTCAAAGGGTGCATCCAGAAGGCAAGGTAGGTCAAAAACCCTAAATTTGGACCCATAAATGGCAAGTTGAAGTTGAAAAAGGGTCATTTTCACATTCCATATTTAGAAATTTGGAGAGCTTAGAGTGATTTGATAGTGAATATGTCTCATGTTCCAGAGGCTACCCATCACACATACAGGATTTGTTCCTACCGCTGACTTGAGGGAACGCCCAACCCGGTATGTTCAGCAAACCCATGCTTTAATTTTTTCATTTTGCATGCATTTAGGCTAGGAAAGAGGTTAGGAAATGAATGCATTGCTCAACATGTGACACATTTGATGTCATGTTCACCGCAATTGACAAGAAATTCGTCGCAATTATCATGGTGTGACGCAACTGCCTAGGGTTAAGGTGGGGATAGTTTGCAGTGTGATGCATAAATTTATGTGATGCAAGTGCATTGAGTTGCAGTTGTCATCAGGAATGACACAAACGTTGAAGTGTGACACATATGTTGCATAGAATGATGCATTCGTTGGGCTTGTGACACAATTGACAGTTGCGGCCTGGTTATATGTCATGTGACACATTAGCTAAGAAGTTCGATGCAATCACTAGATTAATTTTTTTCCCCAAATTAGGAAAGTTTGACTTGGTCAATTTAGGTTTAATTCGGTCAAATGAGGGTTTTGGATTAACATTATTGGTTGCTTGATGTTTTTCGGTGCGGCTTCCCCCATTTTACACATGAGAGTTGAGGCCACCCATGTTCTAGTTGCGGGACTGATTAGGCAATGAGGAGAGGGGTGTGATGTTAGAGCTAGGTTTATTTAATGTGACATATATGCCCATGATCAGGGAAAACAGGGGTATGTTGATAGCATTAGCAAAGTGGTAGCACTTAGAGACAAGCAACTTCCATTTGCCTATAGGGGAGGCAACAGTCGCCCTAGAGGACGTGTACCAAATCCTAAGGCTACCCATTTTTGGTGAGCATGTACATTACGATCTGACTCGAGGACTACAGGTGCTCTATGACTATTATGAGACTGAGGATGATGCAAAGCTCACGATCGAGGGATATGAGATCTAGTGGGAGGTGTTGGACGATACATATGATTGGTTTTATTGTGTCTTATGTGAATTGATAGCAGGAGTGATGATCCATGATCGTAGGGGTCATGGCTTCCTATTTGGTTGGGGGGAGATGTTGGGGTCCATGATTTGACATAGGACAGTGTATGCATGGGGGACATGTCTGTTGGTCATGTTATATTTCCAGCTACATGATATTTCTTATAGAGAGGGGCATAGCCTGAGTTGTGGTGTGACCTTGCTTATAGTTTGGGCATGGGAGCACATAGCAGTGTTTTAGCCACCAGTGGTGTAGTAGGCAATAGGCACAACACCGTACTAGTATTTATATCAAGGGCCCCTGAGTTAGACACATGTCGAGGATGGAGGCTACTAGAGACATGGCATTGACACCTTGGTAAACTTCATTTGGAGACCATATAGGGAATGTCCATTTTGGATAGATCAGGATGACCACCTTCCTTGGTGCACGTAGCCTAGATACCTAAATGGGAACACAATTAAGATCCAACACATTATGGAGATGTATCTACCAAAGAGGGTGCACCAGCAATTTAGGGAGTGATAGGGAGTTCCCATGGGAAGAGTAGAGTATGGGCAGTTGTCTTGAGAGGTGCATCCATGGGTCCCACATATTGTAGTGACCATAGTTGAGTAGGAGATAGATGCTTTGTAGGCCTTGGATTGGGAGTGGCAGGGGAGAGATGTAGACGTAGGCACCACACCAGAGTACGATGATTGGTGGTAGATTCACAGGCCTATTCCATTGACAAATCCATTGCAACTAGCACTTGTAGAGTGCAAAGTGAGGGGTGTGAGAGGTCAAAAAAGAGGAAAAGGTGGGAGAGGTAGAGGAGATGGAGGATGAGGAGGCAAAGGAAGATGAGGGGATGATGGGGGTGATGGAGGAGGAGGGATAGAGGGTGATAGGAGGGTAGGAAACTTCCACCCATCCAAGAGGAGGTAAAGATGGAGGAGGATCATTCGGAGGTCAGGGCCATAGCAGAGGTATTGGTATAGGCTAGAGAGCAACATGTGGAGGTCCCTGCAGTTGAGGTTACATAGCCATAGGCTATGGAGGTCGAGGGAGGTAGGGATGAAGGATAGGTAGGAGGAGAGGAGGATAGGTAGGGATACTCCATGAGAGGATCATCATGGGTGAGGAGGAAGTGCTAGAGGAGGTGGTGACTAGGGAGGGATTAGGGTCAGTAGAGCAAAGGATAGCCACTCTATAGGTTTGAGTACAAGATCTGGAGGCACAATTGAGGATAGTGACTACTGAGAGGGACGACCTTAAGGCCAAGAGATTATTTTTAGGTAGAGAGGGACCTGGTAGTCATTGGGAAGCAGTGAGTAGAGTAGTGGATCATCAATTTTACAGCCACCTGCAGTGCATCAGTGGTTGATGTGGCAGAGTTAGCAAGGCAGGGTGCATCCACCCAGTATTACAAAGGCCTATACGAGAGGGTTGTTTTACCGGAGATGAGCGAGCCTAGATTTTTGCAGGTGGAGACTAGTAGATCATAGGACAAGACACAAAGTTTTCAGTCACACAGTAGGTCAGAGGGTGATACATTAGATGCTAGGAAGGCCACCCCATACAATAGACCCCCCACCACAGAGTATAGGACTACATGGGCCGAAGATGAGGGAAATTCCAGATAGATTGTGTTTATCATTTATCATGATATTACAGACACTGATACACTTTATTATCAAGACTACGAGCTCCATTTTATTTAGAAATCATGACATTGTAACTATGGCATGTGATTTTGAGTGATATATATGATATGATTTTGGCATCGATTGATGATATGCATTATGATGTGCTTATGGGTTTATTATGACATATTATGTGAGAGATGCTTATATGTTTATTTATGCGATATGATGGATGATTATGCATGTGATTATGATATGTGATGATGCATTCTATATGATTATGCAATGCTTTTGATGTGGTTTATGATTATGTTCCTATGACTGTGATAAATGTTTATGCTCTTATTGTGTGCAATGTGGATGACCTAATGTTTATTGAATGAGATGATGATGATGATGTATATGAGTATGCGATTAGTTCCATTTAATGTATTTATCATTATGGATATGTTGGATATGTTATGTGTGAATGATGAAAGAATATTTCTTAATGCTAAATGGAATGTGTTAATGTAATGTAATGTTTGTATGATAATGCAAAATGTTTGATGGAAAATATGTGATAGTTAATGCAATATGAATATATATGATATGTAATGTGATGATATGCACAATGTGATGTTATATGGAATGAAATGTAAATGGGTTGTAATGTAACATGTTATGGAATGCAATACTATGTGATTTGGGATGTAATGTTGTAATGAAATGCAAATGACACTAATCTAATGATGAAATATGAATGTTGTATGGATGTAGTTTGTGTTTTTGTATTTTATTATGCAAATATATGAAAGTGATTTTTATGATTATTTTTTATATGATGCAATCTAACATGATTATGGATGCGAGATTTCTTTGCGTGTCATAGTACTTTGTCAAGGTGTAGATAGAAGAAATGTTAGTGTGGAGAAGGAGGGGTGAATGTTAGTGTGGAAAAGATAAATGATATTGAGACAGAAGGTTAGATCAAGAATGATAAGGAATACAACTTTCATGCTTACATTTTTTATTTTTATCATCATTGGGCATCTAAAATGTCACAAATAGTCCAAAAAAACCATATTATAACATAGACCAAGGTTTTCAAGGTGACCATTTCGGAGAGACAGTAGTCACAAAGAAAAGGAATTCCCTAGCTCATACTAAGGACCTAATTGTCCTAGTCTTTTTTCCAAGGAAAACTACAAACAACAAATAAAGAAAAGATGCCATGATCCATCATCGTCACTCTAAATCCATTGATAGGACATCCTCGAGGAGACTAGTAACATGACCCAAAATCAATCAAAAAGATAAGACAATTCCAGACTAGAAAAGTGTTTGACAAATGTTTTCCAGTGATAATGATGAGATTGTTTGATTGATCGATTAGGTTAACCAAGATGACTGAGTTGATTGATAGGTTGATAAGAATTGATTGATAAGTTGACAGAGGTTGAAAAATTGATTTGATTGATAGGTTGACAAAGATTGTTTGAAAATTTGACAAGAGTTGACCAATTGGTTTGATTGACCATGCCTAGCTTCAAGAAGGATACATCTTGATCAAGGAAAGATTGATTGACAAGATTGACAAGATTGGTTGATTTGAGAAAGATTGATTGATAAAGTTGACAAGATTTGATTAATAATGATTGTGCCTAGCCTTAGGAAGGACACATCCTAACTAAGGCAAGATTGATTGATAGGATTGACAAGATTGATTGAGATGATCAAGTGATGTGACGATACCCATCTATAGGAAGGAAACATCTTGTTTAAGGAAGAGGACACATTTGATAAAGTTGACCAAGTGATAAATGTTGATAGGGCACTTAACCAAAGGAAAGACATATCCTACCTAAGGTGAATGACCAAATTGACAAAGTCTAACCTTGGGAAGGACACATCCTGATATAAGATCGAATGAGACAAATGGCCTAATGCCCCATTCCGATTGAATGACCAATTTGATTGATGGATGATAGGATGATTGATTGATGAAAGATTTTGTTGGTTATGTTTGTTTGTTGTTTTGTGATTTGGTTTGAATGATGATTGTTTTTAGAACAAAGACATGACCAGACCTGACAAACCCTAATGAATTTGACCTAGGGGGCCTCAGGGGCTCATCAACAGATGGCCTTTCCTACATAGAAAACATGCACAGGAAATGCAATTTGACCACTCTAATAAAGACTATCTCAGACTCAGACTCAGACTCTATTTTTGGGATTTTTGATGTTTTTTGTTTTTTTTTGGATTTTGATGGTTTTATGATTTTTGTTGGATTTTTGATGGTTTTCTAATTTTTTTTTTGATGTTTTTTGGATTTGATGTTTTGATTTTTTGGATTTTAATGGTTTTATACTTTTTTTTTTTCGATTTTGATGGTTTTATGATTTTTTTGATTTTATGGTTTTTTGGATTTTGAAGTTTTCAAATTTTTTTTTAATTTTTGATGTTTTCTAATGCTGATATTATTTTTTATAAAGAGATAAATCAAGGAATTTCCCCCAGTTAGGTGTGAGACTAGGTGATTATGTGCAAAGGGACAGTGGTGAATGCAAAGGATGATCGAGATACCCAAATGTCAATGGTTTCAAGGCCATGGAAGGATGAAAAATTTTCTTATGGGTGAATGAAAGGTGCAAATGGATAAGTGGAAGGGGGAGATCCTGTTAGACCCCCAAAAATCCTTGATATTTTAAGGTCTCTTGTCCTCGATATCAACTTTGTATGTTGATTGCAAATAGGGTTTAGGGTTTTAGCTTGAATGAACCTACCATCCAAAATTCCCTTTTAGCCTTCGCATGTTCTATTTCTTCGTTGACTTGTCAGTCCAGTTTCTAGTGGTATAAGTCGTCTCTTGAGTCATGGTTTCATGTTTCTTACCGGCCCCTTCATTTTAAGTTGTTTGGTCAATCTTGGTCACATAATCTCTTAAATATTCCCATAGTTGAAGTTTAATCTTTGCATACAAATGACTTATGCTTAAGTCATCAATTCCTGAGGGGTAAAGTCTTGTTGGCCAAGTCAAGGTCCCTTTTTAAGATTAAGTATTGAGTGTTCGTGTAGGTTTTCTAGTCATGAGATCATGAGATTCTATCTGAACCATTCCCTATTGGATCGACCATTTGAAATGACTACAGTTTAATTGATATGGGGTTAGCGAAACAACACCATGTGTATGTGGGCTCGGTCGGTGTGTCCCCTCTCAATGCCTAGAATTCTAAGATCGATGGTGCTAAAAAAATGAAGAAGGTTGATCACAACCATTCCCCACTAGCTCGTAGAAGAAAGATGCAGGTTCTTTAAAAATGATGAGACCCGCGAGATGTTGCCATGTGCACTCTATGGCTACCAACGGGTGGGGCTCTTTCATACATAGGGAGATTCTTGTTAGAAAATTCCTATTGGTCGTTCGTCTGAGCTAGAATGGTGATGCAAATTTAAATGATTTTGACTCAATTTGGGTCATTTGAGATGCCCAACTCAGCCATGAATTGACGACATGTATTCAAATATGCAAAGTACACATGTTGCAATTCTTTTACTTCACGTGAATGAACATTAATGGTGGAGGTGGCTCGTAAACCTATTCAATTTCCTTCAGAATTGTACATGTGGCCAATGCTTGCTTATTTGGAATTTGAAGGTGTGTCCAAGGCAATACAAGAAGCTAAGAAGCAAATTGTAGAAATTATCTCAAAAAAATTAGGGTTTGTCACAATCAAAACAGTAAATATCGTAAACACAATTTTGTGCCTTTTGAGTTTTTTGAGTTAGGGATTGCTTGTAATTTGTTTTAAAACAAGTGTATTTCATTGTTTTGCTTTCATTGCTTTAAATTTAGGGTTAACCTTTACTTTAAAAAGTCATAGCCCTATAAATTGCCTAAATTTAGCCCTCATCCTTGGTCGTAAATTGCAATTAGGAGTTGAATAGTTAAAATACCTCTGAAAGAATTCTTGCATACCCAAGCCCATGGCTCAAAAAAATTCAAGGTGCTTCTTCCTCTACTTAGTCCAAAACCCTTTTTCAATATGTAGTTGATTTACTTCCCCATTCTACAAATAAGAAACTAGAGGGAAGGGTTTTGTTCCTTGGCCCTATTGTGAAAGAGGGTTTGATAGAAAAATATTTTTTAATCAAGGACACTGAGGTACCCTACATAAGATGGAAGATGCTCCAGCATTGGTTTGGAAATAGAAATCTTGGGTTTCCTTTTAGTAACCCATGGGATCTAAGTATGGGGAGACTAATAGTCCCCAATGTGTACATGGATGTGGACCTCCTAAAATATATAGCATCAAAGTATGATCCAATTTCTAGGGTAGTTAGAGCATATGATGGGGTGGTTATGGTGAAAATAACTAGTGAAGAAATTGAAAAGTTTTTTGACCTGCATGAAAGGAATTTAAATATACTTCATTTGGATATGGATATTATCAAAGAAGAGCATAACAAGACCAAGGTATGAATTAGGTAAAAAATGTTTCTCATACACACTGCAATGGTTGGAATTGGGAAACAACAAAGGAAGGTTACAATTGATGACAGAGAGCTCAAACCTTTTCAAATGAGTTATTTTGCTGGTTACTTCAGAAAGACTGTATACTCTTTTTACCAAAATGTAGGCAAAAATCAACTTGACACATTACAAAAGGATTATAGCTACTTGGATGCACATACTCAACATCCACCGTATAGTATTGTTGATGATTATGCAATCTATCTGGCTGATCACATCCATGAAGGCTTAGTTGAATTGCAAAGAGGAAAACAATGGGTGAAGTTCTGGGAGTACTCGTTGTTAATGCATATGATCTTGTATAAGGGACAAAAATCCTTTGAGAAGGAGTTTACATTGGAAAGGAAAATGGATGGTGTCAACTTACATGTTCAATGTTGGACTTGTATGATAGATAAAGATGATAAAAGGTACAACTTTGTGATGTTTAGAAATGCCTTTGCATCTAGGATAAGGAGGGCCTTGATATTTGAACCACCTAAGATTCCTAAAGAAATCCATGAATTCTTGAGGCCTAGGAAGCTAAAGCTAGATTTGAATTTGAGCCATAATTGGGGAGATTTGATTTTGTATCATGATAAGACAATTTTAAGGATATGTGGTAGTGGTTTGGGCCCATATTTTTTTCCTGCAAATGTTCCTTTTAGAATGGGCTTCCTTGAGATCATGAGGCAATTGGGAGTTGCACAAGAAGCACATCTAATTGAATCAGCTAGGAAGGGGTCATTCTTCCCAAAGTGGACTATATTTGCAAATTATATTGTGGCAAAAGGGGCAGTGAAGGAACTATAACATCTGCTAACTCCTTATGAACTGATGATTGTGAACTCGAGGAATCATGATCCCGAAGGCTTCATCACTAAACTCAAAGAGGATAAGAAAATGGGTGTCTTTGTACATGCTTTTGATTACCCTGAGGATATCATTGGGAATCTCTTCAATTTTGAGGAACAAGATTAAAGAAAATCCAAGTATCTGGCTTATAGAAAAATGGTGGAAGATAAGAAGAAGAATAATCCTCAAGATGATCCTCTACCAAGCATACATGGTGATTTCAATAGGGCCATGTATGTCATGGACAATTTTGAGAATGTTGTTGGTGTTTTGAGAGAGTAGAGGGAGATGCCTGATAAAGTAAAAGATATGGTGGTTGAAGAAAGTGTTGAGGTGACATTAGAAGAAAGACCTACATATCAACCACCTAAACAATTGAGGATTTATTCTAGGAGGAAGAAAATGGCAAGTGAAGAAAGAAGATCAGTGGCCCCTGTCACCTCTGAAGAACCAAAAGTAGACTCTCCCAAGAGTGTAGCACCAACTCCTATTGCACAGGCCTCTTTTCCTGTAATTGACATTGATTCACTTCCTAGAATTTCTTCCCCTCCTGAGCAGCCACCTAAAAAGAAGAAAAGAATTGAAACAAAAGGAGTGATTGATTATTCTAACACCAATGAAGATGATATTTTTTTCAATACTAAGGAAATGTAGATAGGGATGCCTCCTAATGAAGGATTTGTTTCCTAAAGTTTCAGATAGAGCATTCTAAGACTTGGGAAGCTTGATATTTTTTGATTAAATATTTTAGATGAATTGAGGGTAGAGGCCAGCAAAGAGTTTATGGAGGATGATTCTTTCATTGAGACCTCCGCATTTTAGGATTTCTGGTGGAAATCCAAGGTTGCAGATTATGTAGAGAAGGTAGCCATTGAAAGAAGCTTGCACCTTAAATCACCTAAAAATTTCATTGAGGTGAATGTAAGAAGCATTATGAAAGATGAGTTCAAAATGATCAATGCCCAGTAGGGCAGAGAACTTGTAAAGAAGAGTGGTGTGTTGCTATTGCCAGAATGGAATATAAGTGATGCTATTGTTTTAGGTGCTATAAGAATGGATGAGAGGCCTCTTGTACAAATAGGGGAAGAATTAGAAATGGCCCTTCGAGTTTCATCCTTCAGTGAATATTGGGATGCATTTGCAATATGGTCATTATCCTCGACATCTAGGAAACCAGTCCTGGCAGAGCTATCAGAGCTTAGTGGACAACTGCTTGTAAAAAGAGTTACTGATACTCTAGCTTTGGAAGATACAGACATGGTTTTTAATGTTTCCAAGTTTACCTGGTCAACTATGGAGGGTATCACCTTAGAAAGAGATAAGCTCAGAGTTAAATAGAGTGAACTCCTAAATGACTATGACAGTAGCCAACAAAAGGTGGCCACATTGGAAACTAAATTGATATTCTATAAACAAAGAGAGGAAGTAAAAAAAGAATGAGGTCAGCCTACCTCAAGCCACCCACCTTTAGTTTCTCCAATGACACCTATGTATCACTCGTTTCATATCCAGGCTCTAGTTCATCTGACATAGATCAACTACTTTTGCAAATTATGGTGTATAAGAAGTTGCTAGAGAATGCTCAAGATATAATGTATGATAATATATCAATTTTTTTTTGCACAAACTTAAAACATTTGAATGAGAAGATTAAGGAGAGACTCAATAGTGTGCATGAAAACTATGCTTTGATGGTGTGCGCAATAAGTTTGTCTCAAAAGGATAAACTGTTAGCAATACCAACTATGAATAAATGGGTCCCAAGAATTGAGAGATTGAAATTGATTTTAGTGGGATCTAGTCAGCATGAAGATAAGTACCCTCTAGTGCTTCCAATTTATGACTTTGTATGTGAGTTGAGTGAGAAAAAGTTTCAAGGATATGCAACTCCATTTGAGCAGAAGATAATAGAGTTGATAGCTTAATATAACCACACTAATTTAGCACCACTACCAAATATTGAGATAGCTAATTATGAAGTGAAACCATTGTAGAAATGGAAGAGGGAACTAGATGAGGTTATTGATTCCCAGGTAAATCAAATTTGCAAGGAAGTTAATATTGATTTCTTCAATAACACCCTGGGGAGGCTAACATTTCTTATCAACTTTTTAGAAGATTTCGATAGGGAATCCAATGCAGTTGTAGCCAAATATTCCCCTTAAAGGAAAGACATGGATAAAATTATGGAGTTTGATTGGCCATTTGAGGAGGAATATGAAGAATGGGGAAGGTTATATGTTGGCAAGATTGGTTTTTGAAACATATATATGGTCATGTATTGTACAGGTTTGGCCTCAGAGATTACAAAGTTAAAATATATGTTTCACAAAAGAGTGTTAGCTATTAATGATGTAGGATGCTGATTAAGATGTTGACTCATATTTGGTCCACATCATTTTGTCATTTTTCTCAGTGAATTGGATGCGCTACTTTTGATATGTCTTTTGGAAAGGAAAAGTTGCTCTCTGTTGCAAATGTAAATATTATTTTTCTTATGTGTATTCCCTCCTTTTCAAACAAATGCAAATATAATTGAATTTGGAATATACCTTCCAATGGTCCAATTTGATGTTGACATGTGTACACTTGGCCTGAGGCTTGTTTTGCTCCCTTATTCTATAAAGGGGAATTCAGGGCCATTTGTGTGGATCTTTTGTTAAATTTTTGGAGCTACATTAAGAGAATTAAAAATACAAAGCAAATATGTTGAGTCTTTATCAAATGTTATAAGTTTAGACAGTGAATTTAGTTAAATGTAGGTTTTTGAGTATATTTCAACAATAATGGAGATTTTCTAAGTCTTTAGTCTCTCCTCTTGGTTTTGTATCAAAATTATGAATGAAAATATTGATCAATGATCATTTCATTAATTTTCATCGTGTTATGCTTTGATAAGTGATCTAGTTTTTGTTGTTAATGGAATGAGTTAAAATGCTTGAATTAGATCACAGATTCTTATATGAAGTCATTTGGATTTGATAAGTAGTCTTTAGTGCTCGGTCATAGATTTGTGAATTACAAAGCGATATCGCTAAATCATAATTGCTCAGAATTAAACATGCCTTATTTTTTAATTTGTGGAGACTCCTAACCCATAGATAATGACACTAATATTTAGCCCATTTAACCTTTCTTGGGGTTTCAGTCCTTTGACTTAAGAAAAATATTTTAAAATAATCATCCACCCATCTGTTATTTGTTGTTGTTTGGTATTCTCAACTTAAGATGCATAATTAATTCAAAGAATTTCCACCTTAGTGATTGATTTCATCTTATTTGCAATAAATGAGAATCTGTTTGCCTTGATTTACAATGAATGTGTAAATTTTTGAAATGTGTTTTCTATTTGGCATTGTGGGAACACCCTCCCAAGTCTAGAAGAACCTAAAGTGTAGCAGATAAAGAAATATAAACCTTATCTCATTCGTTGGCCACTTGTCTGGAAAATATTTGAGAATTGAGTTTGGAAAACTCATAGGTATTTGTTAAGGCCTGCTTGGTTCATTAAAATTAACCAACAATATGGTGACTCTATTGTGGAGCTTTACCAACTTTTATCGTCTCTAATGCAGATCTGGTACAGTTAGAGTCAATTTTTTGTCATCATTTGTTGAATTAGGTTGCCATTCACTCTTAGAAGTCACATACGCCATTTTCTCTTCATGCGTCAACTTTTGGTCAGTTCTATCACTATACGTCAGGTTATGTTCAAAATTCTCTCTGAAGTTGCAAATAACAAGTCTAGATACAATCAAATCTTATTTCCCAATATCCTGGGTGGTGACTCTAAATTTTCTCACACCAGTGCGACAAGTACATCTCAAAAAGAACCTGATAAGGAGAAATTTGACAGCTTGGCAAGCATCATGAGGAAAATGAGAAGTCAATTGAAGAAAGCTCCTAAACAGAAAGCAAAATCTGAGCCTGCAAAGGATAAACAACCTCTATGGAAGAAGAAAGCTACACAATCCAGTAAGTCCCTCGATTCTCTTCGTCGAGCATCTCCTACTTTCAATAATGAAGTAATTAGTGAAAATACTACTAAAGATTCAAGTAATAGTGGGGAAATTGAGGGAGGACAAGTTATTTTTCCTGTTGAAGAAGTATTTGATAATCTCATAATTTCTAGAGAAGAAGATAAGTGGGAATTTTGGGGTAAGAGTAAAGTGCCTTCAGATCCATCAACACCCAGGATGGGATCTGTGTTTCATGGAAAAAATTTTAATCCTAAAGGAGAAAATACCAATCCACAAGCACTTACTTTTTGTGTGGAAGAAGTTGTGGATCAAACATTCCATACTCCAACTCAGAGTGAGTATGGATATTTCCTCGAAGATGAGGAAGATGTCAACAGTGATATTTAAGCCTTGGATGAAGAGGCTGAATGGTTGGCTGAACAAGTGGATAAAAGGGCTCAAAAAGAAAAGGATGATAGAATTAAGGCTAAGCAACTTGAAAGGGATGAAAAGAAGGAAAGAGTGGAGAAAATGAGAGAAGAGCATGCTAAGAAAAGAGCCTTTGAAAAGGACGCTCAAGAAAAGGTAGCCTTAGAAAAGGTTGCTAGAGAAAAGGTTGTTAAGGGGAAAGTTGCTAAAGTAGCAGCCCACATTGTCCCTGAAGCCCCAAAGATCACAATCATGATGGGAACTTCTGCTGCTAGTATTTATACATCAACCATTGTTGCTACCAAATCTTCTGACCCTCCTAAGAAAACATCATTTGTAGATCGTGGGAAAAGGATGGCTGACTATTCCCACCAAATTTTTTCCAATGCTCTTGATACCAATACCAACACAAATATCCTTACCTCGATCACCAAGATGCTTACTATCAATCTTGAGGTCAATCCCAATCCATCTACCACACCTTTAGACCCTGACACTTTGAAGTTGCAATTGAAGAGTGAGAAGTTGGAAGAATAACTAAGGAGGGTAGAGATAGAAGCACATAATGCAAAAGTGTCTAGAATAATTGCTTTCCTCAAAATGTTGATCCCAACCCCAGAGCCTTCAAGTTCTGGAAAGAGTGATAGTGCATCTCATGAAAATAAGCTTGGGGGAAACACTCCTCATGGAGGGGGTGGTGGCGATAAAGGAGGTGGAGGAGGTGGCAACAAAAGTAATAATTATTATTTTGATGATGAAGAAGAAGCTAGGAATAAGAATGACAGTAACAAAGTAAATGTGAGAGATAAGGAACATGATCAAATGGATATTAAGAAAAATGATGCACAAAAGGATACTCATAGGGATATATGTCCCAAGCGGGTGCCTCATAATGATAGATATAAGAAGTTATGTTTTTAAAAAATCCCTGGTTATCCAAATCCTGTCCCAAACAATGCTAGAAAACATCTCCCTAAATTCACTAGAAATAATGCCCTTAGTGGGGAAGATCATCTAAAATCCCTCCAGAGTTTTGTCGAGGACTTTGAATTATGGGAAGATGATGTAGCAATGAAGTATTTCATGCAATCCTTGATTGAGGATGCAAGGGATTGGTATAGGGGAATACTTGATGGAAGTATTGATTCAAAGGAATCATTCTACCGAGTGTTTAGGGAACAATATGGGGATTAGACTGATCTTAGATTTAGATTGAATGATTTCAATAACATCACCAAAGGACATAATGAATTTGTTGTTGAATTCAACACAAGGTTTCAAAAGTCTATGAATAGAGTACCTGCTTATTTGAGACATAACTTGATGCATGTCTGGTAACATACTGCAATGCTTATGATTCTAAGATGTGTTACATACTTAGGGACAAGAATCCACGAACTTTTCCTAAAGTATATAAAATGGTTGTGAACATTGAGAATAATAGGAGGGCTTCTAGCAAAGTAGGAAGGAGAGATAACCCAAAAGTTCTAAAGAATTCCAAAGCTCAAAATGAGAAATCCAGCAAGACTACAGTTCCTGATGAGAAATGGGATGAAGTTATCAGTCTATTATAGAAGAAAGAAAAAAATGATAAACCTCAATTTTAGAGAATGATAGGCCCCCTAGACTTCAAGATTTCCCTTATCATACCAATTGGCATAATTGCAAGCCACTTCAAAATAATCAAAAGAATTATCAGGCTACACCTGATCCTCTATATAAGAATACAACAAATGTAGTTGAGGATTTTTTGTGGTGCGAAGTATGTGAAATGCCTCATGCATCACAGTAGTGTTTTGTAGCTAGATCTATATTAGAAAAACAAGAAGATCAAGGGGAATCCCATTCACCACAAAATATAGATGAATTAGAAAATGTGTTCATGATTAGGTCATATTTGGAGTATGGTGGTTATTCTTATAGTGATGATGTTGATATAGATGATTTGGATACACAGAGAAGACAAGCAGGTATATACCATTAGCAAGTACTCTTCGATGAGGACAAGGAAGATGAATATATTGCTTACAATCTAGAGACATCAAAATTTTACTTGAGAAGACCTTCAAATGAGGAGATAGAAAGATACAATCGCCTTGGCTGCAAGGGCTTAGGCACAAAGTGATCTACAATTGAGGAATAGAGTAGTGAGTGGAAATTAGGGCCACCCTGGAGATTTATTTGTAAAATAAGGAAATGTAGATGGTAAAGGAGCTAACACAAAGAACATGAATGAAGAAACCAAGCCTAAGGAGTCAAAAGAAATAAGAATTTTGGCAAAGAAACTAACCTTTGAGGTTAGTGACAAGAGAACTAACCTCTGAGGTTAGTGACAAGAGAACTGACAAGGTGGCCCTTTAGGAAATGATATTCCTAAGATTCCTAGTTATTCACCCATTGATATGTTTCAAGTCTTATCCCAAATCCAGGTTACAATCCCACTGCTTGAGATGATGAGGATCGATATCATCATAAAAATAAAATTGTGGATGTCATCAATAGTATTGTAGGAGGAAATAAGCATAATATAGAGGCTAATGTACCTGAGACAAATGTTGGCCAACCAAGAGGTACTAAACTGGAAGCAACTGTCGGTGAAAACCCTGAGATCTACTTGGGAACTACTATTATAAAAAACCCAAGTCTGGTTAATCCTTTCTTTTTTAGTCTAATTATTGATGGAAATATACTCAGAAATTGTATGATTGATTCAGGAGCTTTGAATAATGTCATGCCTATTAAGATTATGGAGGATATGGGCTTGAAAGTTGATAGTACATATGGGAAATGTTATTGTTAGAAACCAAGATTTTATTGCAAACCAGAAAAGTCACCTTCCACAAAAGAGAAAAATGAAAAAGCAGAGATTTGCATAAGATGTGCAAATTGATATATTCCAAGTACAAAATATTACAAGAGATAATTTTCTTTATAAAAGCAAAGATGCATAAACCTAATCTTATCTTGAGCAACAAGATAACTCAACAAGATAAGTATAAAACCTATAACTTAGGAATTAAATATGCCTAAGTAAACTTATGCAAAGTGTAATTAATAATTAATTACACCAACACCCCCCATAAGTGCAACTTATTGAGAAGTAGATTATTATGCAAATATGAGTCCCGAAAACAAGGCCTGATCAGGTACTCATGTACAAATGCAAAGAGAGAGAAAAACCATGGGAAAACCCCCCTTTAGAGAGATGAACTGCTGTGAAGAAGCACTGGAAGAACTCTGATGAAGCAACATTGGAACCCCAAATCTGGCATGCAAGGAAAGATACTTCTATTTACAAAATACCATATTGGAATCACAAATGCAATAGTAGACTCGATGCCAAGGAACACTGGAAACTCACATACTGGGTCAACCCTGGAATCTGTAAGCAACAGTAGATGAAAGGATGAAAGGACCCATAGTGATGACAAATCTGGAAGTTGTGTCTCTCAAAGCCAATGCTAAACTGAAACTAAAACTGCCCATAGGATGAGTACCATCAAGATTTTGGAACATTAACCATAAAAACATGGCCCTCAAATGAGAAATATCTAAACCAATGCGGATCAAGAACTATAAAATCCTAGTGTGAAGTGTGAACCGAAGCAAACCAAAGATGTGTCTAGCTAAGCAAGAAAGGAGCTACTAGGGAAACAAAAGGAAACCAAAAAAACTCATGGGAGTTGTCACCAACATGAAATATGGATGCAATAACCCCCCTTAATGGAAATTTATATCAGTTCATTATTACAATACCCAATGATTGCAGAAGGAGAGAATGCAAAACTACATAAACATAGGCAAAAATCTAAACCTAGCACATGAAATAAAAATGAATGCATGCATAAAATAAGTTTCACATTTTATGGAAATGACCTCATATCTGCATAGAGGCTGAAACCAGCTTTCCAATGCCATGAAAATCATGAAAAATGGATAAGCGAGTCAAAAGATATGCATCCTGGAGTGAAAATGGAAACATTTGACTTCTGAGGCTGAAAAAGATATCAAAAAAGAAAAACCAGAAAACCACACCTACACCACTACATAGAGCTCGAAAATAGCTTTCCGATGATATCTCGTTTGCAAAAAAATGACGCTATGAAAGTTATGCTCGTTTTTGCAAACTGCTCCAAAAATGTCCGATTTGGCCCCCAAAAGCCCTCAGGGGCTAAAAAAGTAGGGCCCCTGGTCGCCTAGGTGGACCAAGGGCTGAAGTGCAGGGTCTTAGGCCGAAGCCCCTGGTCATCCATATGACCGGGGTGGGGGCTGGAAGTCTAGTCGGGGGTTGGCGCTTGGGCACTGGTTGCTCATAGAACCAGCGGCTGATGAGTTAAGTCCTCAAGGGCTGGCAGACCACTCCAGCGGTGCTGCATGGGGGAGCCATCAATGGCTGCCTGGTGGCCGCCCAGTGGTGCATCCCATTAAAATGGGTGGCACTGAAGTTCTTTAAAAACTTTGAGTTTTTTTGAGTTTTTTTTAATTTTTCTCGAAAGATGTGCCTCGGGACAAAAGTTGGGGAGGCCATACGGCCTCCCTAGCAAAATTTTTTTGCCTCTCCACATGACTTTGTCCAAATCAGACAAATTTTATATGCAAATAGGGGTTTTTGGGTGCTGCGAATCCAACGGGGAGGTCCATTTGGGTCCAAAGTGCTCTGAAAACTAGGTGACCCCTGGATCTATCAGAAAAAATCACCGAGCTTGAGACCCTCGCAGATCTGGAAAATGGTGACCAAAATAAATAAAATAAAAGTCATTTCTGACTTTTTTTGGTGCTCTGAATCCAACAGAAAACCCCGATCTGATCCAAGATGCTCCAAAAAGATGCTCAAGGAATGAAACCCTCGAGGGACCTCAAATGAGCTCTGTAATGTGTTCCTCCAAAAAGGCTGAGAAGGGGCTACAAACCTGGCTCTGATACCATGTTAGAAACCAAGATCTGATTGCAAACCAGAAAAATCCCCTTCCACAGAAGAGAAAAATGAAAAAGTAGAGATTTGCAAAAGATGTGCAAATTGATATATTCGAAGTACAAAATATTACAAGAGATAATTTTCTTTATAAAAGAAAAGATGAATAAACCTAATCTTATCTTGAGCAACAAGATAGCTCAACAAGATGAGGATAAAACGTATAACTTAGGAATTAAATATGCCTAAGTAAACTTATGCAAAGTGTAATTAATAATTAATTACACCAACAGTTATTGCATGGATTCAAGGGAGGTCACTGTCATCGGTGTGATCTATGAAGTTCCATATAGGTTGGCCGCATTTCCTAAAAAGGAATTAGTTATGAGTGTCACAATAGTGGACATTCCCCCTACTTATGGGATGCTGCTATCTAGACAATGGTGTGCTTCCATGGGGGGGAAGTATGCAATGTGATTTATCATTTGCCATAGTCTCCATTGACCAGAAGGATGTTAAAATTACCAGAGAATTAATATTTTGACATATGATTGAGTTAGTCAAAGAGTCAGAGGAACCTCCAATGATCAATGTTGTGGACATAGGTCTTGACACTTTCCGTCTAGAGGAGTTGAAACAAGAAGATGAGGAAGCTAAGCCTACTCCAATTGCTAAGGAGATTGCACAAAAATCCTAGGAAGATGCTTTGTGGATGCTCTACATTGATGGAGCATGTTTGAAAGAAGGTTCAAGCGTTGGGGTCATTCTTACCTCCCCTCAAGGTAAGATTTTTAAATAGTCCTTCTTGCTATAGTTTGCGTGTACTAATAATGTGGTTGAATATGAAGCCTTGTTACTCGGTCTAAAGTTAGCTTCTAAGCATGGGATAAATATGTTAAAGGTATTTGGGGACTTTGAATTAGTCGTGTCCCAAGTCAGGTCCAAATTTGTTGCAAAGGACAAAAGATTGAGATAGTATAGGAATGAGGTATGGGATACTATTGAATCATTTGATGCCTTTGGGATAGACTGGGTAGAAAGGGGACAAAATGTCAAATAAGATTTACTAGCCAATATTGCAGTCAAGCTTGATGATGTAACTTTTGATGGTATCTCATGAATTGAGGTACAAATGAGGCCAGTAGTACCAGAAAACATCTGCAACTGGCAGGTGTTCAATGATGACAATAACATAGTGAAATTTCTGCATTGTGTGGATATATATGAGAATCAGGAGATTGATTTTAGTGCCCATTTGGTGGAAGTGGATGGAAAGGAAACACTATTTGGTAATGGGATAATTCAACTTAAGACCAATAAAATTCCTAAGGGTTTAGTTTCACTTCAGAGAGTTTTTGATGGCCCTGATATATCCAATGTTAAGCAATCAAGTGCACATAAAGAAGACCTAGAGGAAATCAACTTGGGAACATATATCGCCCCTAAGAAGGTATATATAGGGAAAAGGATGAAGCCACATGTGAGGACTATGTTGATTGCATTATTGTGAAAGTATAGACATGTCTTCACTTGGTCTTAAGATGATTTGAAAGCCTACAAAGAGGACTTATTTCAACATGAAATTCCTCTAAAGCCCGATACAAAACCTTTTAGGAAGAAAAAAGGCTTATTAATCCTACCTTAAGGCCCAAGGCGCAGGAGGAGTTCACCAAATTAAGTGATGCAAGAATTATCAAACCAATAATACACTCCTCATGGGTGTCTAACCTGGTTCCTGTTAGAAATAAAAATGACGAGTTAAGATTATGTGTGGATTTTAGGAACCTAAATGTTGCATCCCTAAAAGACAATTATCCTTTACCCAACATAGAAGCAATGCTACAAAAGGTCACTATTTGTGAATTACTTTCTATGATGGATGGATTTTTTAGCTACAACCAAGTCATGGTAAGGGAATCCAAGCAATACAAAACAACTTTTACAACCCCTGGGGGACTTATGTTTATGTCAGGATGTCGTTTGGTTTGATAAATGCTGGTGCCACCTTCCAGAGGGCCATGGACGTGGCTTTCGCTGATTTTATAGATTTATTCTTTGCCATCTACCAGGATGATCTTGCTGCCCATAGTAGGAAAGAGGAGGACCACTACTCACACCTTGAGCAAATATTTGTTAGGGATCTAAAGTATGGTATCTCATTGAATCCAAAGAAGTGTGCTTTTGGGGTTAAGGAAGGAAAGTTGTTGGGACATATTGTATCAGAGGAATGAATCAAGATTGATCCTGAAAGAGTAGCGGCCATTGAAAAGATCACACTGCCAAGGAATGTCAAAGGCATTCAATTTTTCTTTGGGAAAATAAATTTCCTAAGGAGGTTTGTCACTAATTTTGTAGAAATAGTTAGACCTATATCAAAGATGCTCAAAAAGAGAGAAAAGGTGGCATAGTCGGAAGAGCCTCTTAAAGATTTTCAAGCTATCAAAGATGTTATTAAGGCTACACCTGTACTAAAGACTCTTGATTATGCCAAGCGTTTCCAATTATTTACATTTGCCTTTTTTTACACTATAGCTAGAGTATTGCTACAGAAAAATGATGAGGGTTATGAACAACCAATCACCTTCTTTAGTAAGTCCTTGCAAGCAACCGAGATGAAATATGATACCATTGAGAAGCAGGATTTTTCTATAGTTAAGTCTATCAAGAATTTCAAAATGTATTTGACTGGTGCCACGATGGTGGCTTACGTCCCAAGTGTGGAGGTCAAGGACATCTTTACTCAGTAAGAAACTACAGGAAAAAGATGTAGATGGATAAATAGGATTCAAGAATTCAACATAGATATTCAAATTACCAAGTTATTACAGGGCCAAGGCTTAGCTAAACTTATGGCTGAATCTAACCTAGAATCCAATCAAATCAATGAGGTGGAGTTTGAAAATGTCTCTCCCATTTGTGATATGCAAACATGTGTTTTGTACAAAATAATTGTTGAATACTTGTAGACCATGAAATTCCTGGATGGCATGCCAAAGAATGAAAGAAGAAATTTCAAGTTACATGCAATCAAGTATGTTATCATTGATGGAAAACTTTGGTGGAGAAGCCCAAAGGGTGTGCTCCTAAGATGTGTGGACGGTGACCAAGCATAAGATCTTCTTATTGAAATGCATAAAGGAGTGTGCAGAGGCCACTATATGGCCAAGAAAACAACAAACAAGGTATTGAGGGATGGGTTTTGGTGGCCTATAGTAGTTAAGGATGCACATCGGCTTGTGCAAAAATGTGATGATTGTCAAAAATTTATAGGAAAACTAAAATTCTCAGGTAATTTACCACTCAAACTAGTTTCAACACCACCCCCCTTTCATCAGTGGGGTATTGACTTTATTGGAGAAATGGCGGTAAAATCTAGTAGAGGACATGCTTGGATCTTAGTTGCTACCGAATAATTCACAAAGTGGGTTGAGGCCATCCCCACCTGAAACCTACTAGTAAAGTAGTTATTGACTTGTTGATGAAGAACATCTTAAGCTGATTTGGTGTTCCTGAAAGAATTGTCACAAACAATGCAATGTGCTTTGATCAAAGGAATTTATGAATTTCTGTAATGAGCATGGTATAAATGTATCATATTCATCTCCATACCATCCCTAAGGAAATGGAAAAGTTGAATCCAATAATAAAAGCCTCATGAAGATTATTAAACGAGTGTTTGACAAGAATAAAAAAGCTTGGGATTCGAAATTACAATTAGCCTTGTGGGAAGATAGAACCACATTCAAGAAAGCTATTGGGAATTCCCCTTTCAACTTGGTGTATGGAGAGGAGGCTAGGATCCCACACAATAATTTGATGAAGATGTATAAGTTTGTTCAGGAATATGATACTAAAATTTGCGATGAGATGCATAATAGGATGAATGAACTAGCTGAGCTTGATGACCAGAGGAGAGAAGCTCAGAATAAGAATGAGAAGATGCAACTTCAAGCTAAATATTTACATGACAAGCAAGCTACCCCAAGGAAATTTGAGGTGGGATGTATGGTGTTGATGTGGAACACTAGACTAGAGGATAAAGGAAAACATGGGAAGTTTGATCCCCTTTGCCTTGGTCCTTACTTAGTTGTAGATATTCATGGGGAAGATTCTTACTTCTTGCACTCACTTGCAGGTGAATTTATAGAATTTCCAGTATATGGGTAGTTCCTAAAACCCTATTTCTCCTTAAATAGGTTTGATTCCAAGTAAATTGTATTGTTTTGTAAATTGAGTACATAGGGTTTGGGGTGTTTTCTTTTTGTTGTGTCTGCTTGCCTTGTCTGGGAAAGCTCCTACTTTTTTTTTATCCCTCTATGTTTGGTTTACTCTACCATGAGATATGTTTCTCGCCATACCTACCAGGGGTATGCATCCTCGAGCATGAGCTGCTATTAGACCCCCAAAAATCCTTGATATTTTGAGGTCTCTTGTCCTCAATATTAGCTTTGAATGTTTATTGTAAATAGGGTTTAGGGTTTTATCTTGAATGAAATTTCCATCCAAAATTCCCTTTTAGCCCTCAGATATTCTATTTCTGCATTGACTTGTCGGTCTAGTTGCCAGTGGTATAAGTCATCTCTCGATTCATGGTTTCATTTTTCTTACCGGACCCTTCATTATAAGTTGTTCGGTCAATACCGGTCACATAATCTCTAAAATATTCCCATAGTCAACCTTTAATCTTTGCATTCAAATGACTTATGATTAAGTCATCAATTCATGAGGGGTAAAGTTTGGTTGGCCTAGTCAAGGCCCCTTTTTAAGATTAACTATTGATTGTTCATGCAGGTTTGCTGGTCATGAGATCACGAGATTCAATCTGAACCATTCCCCGTTGGCTCGCCCATTTGAAATGACTACAATTTAATTATTGCAGGGTTAGCGAAACTGTTGGGACTATAAAATCTGATGTTTTTACATATGTTTTCACTCATAAATTTCAAGATTTGGTCCTACCATATGCATTTTCACCCATTTTTGCCATATTGTCCTGTTGAATCCATTGGGTCATGCATATTTTACATTCTGGTTCATTTCGGCATAGGTCTCCCATTGTCTCCCCGACCCACTGTGTTTTTCTACTAATATCTCTTGTTTCAGGTGTATCGGCGTAACTGCATGAGGGTCTCTCTGATCCGTTTTTCTGCTAGCAAACATCTCTTGCCTGTTGGCAAGACATTTCTGTTGTTTTGACAACCGTGGTGGCTTCTATCGGCATTTGTCTTGGCAGTCGGGCTAGTGTCTTGCCGAATTCTGTTTGTCTCAGTGACAAGTGTGCTGAGGATTTCTTTTTGGCAAGGGCTATGGGTTATTGGCATCATGACTTAGTGAGCTCAGTGTGTTATATCGATTGGCACATATGGAGGTGTTTCAGCCAAGCTAGGGGTTTTCGGCATGAGGTCTCGGCAAGTGACCTCCGGTCTCACCGATGGAAAACATGTAGATCCTTGTAGGCATAGGTGTTTCCTTGTCTCGGCGACGCGGGGATAATTGAAGACCTTCGGTGAAGCATTGGATAATCTACAAGAGGTCCCCCTAAAAGTTGAAAGCTATAGCGATATACATGGGGCATAAGGACTCTTTCGGTGAGAAATATA
Organism: Sequoia sempervirens; assembly: GCA_007258455.2. Classification (NCBI taxonomy): domain Eukaryota; kingdom Viridiplantae; phylum Streptophyta; class Pinopsida; order Cupressales; family Cupressaceae; genus Sequoia; species Sequoia sempervirens. Next base: position 551,075,758 of record VDFB02105785.1, on the reverse strand, counting down.
TAGTGTCTTGGCGAACAAGTGTGAGCTTGGGCCCTTCGGTGTAACAAGGAGAATTCTATGTAACGTCTCCTTGAGTTTGAAATGTCTCGTCGAAGACAAGTGAAAGATGGATTTTGGTGGGAGATACATAATGTCACAGTGACACTCAAGGATGGATGAGAGTTTTCAGTATAGCATGAGTACTCTTTATAACCTCTCCCCGACATTGTTTTGTCTTGCCGATAGCTCGATGAGGTATCCTTTTCGGTGAGAAAACCTTGCGGTCCTGTCGAAGTTGAATATAACAAAAGGTATTGCTCGGTATGACTTTTTGTTTCGGTGTGTGGTCTTGGCGAGGAGCCCAGGGTCTTGCCGAATGGAATGCAGTGGTGGTTTTGTCGGTAGGACAATTCGGTGGTCACAACGACATGAAGTTATATGGGAGGCTCTCAGTGAAACTTAAAACAATCTGTGTGAGGTCTCTGCAATATCTATGTGTTATAGCGAAGCATAGTAGGAACAAAGGAATACTATGTGGCTTCGGTATAACTAACGATAAGTCATAGCGAATGCGAGAGTGAAATACAAGCGCACGGGATGAAAACGAATGAGTTTCCTTCAGTAGGATGATGCGATGTGTCTTGTCGACTATACACTGGTGAAATACAAAATTTCAAAATGCAGGGCTGACATGTTTCTATTTGGATAACCATTAATTGCCAGCTTGATTGAAGCCCAATTTTTGTGCTAGGACGATATGTTTTCTCATTTTGATATTTTATCCAAATTCTTGTGTATAAATTGGCATTTTGTAATTGTAAAAAGGGGGATTTATCAGCTATTAGTTATTTGATATACAGTAGGCATTTTATGATGGATACAGTAATATAGATTCATCAGATCAGAGACTAAGTTGCATGTTTTCAAAGTGGAGGTATTTATGAAAGTCAAGTGATGTTGTTGCACATTTTTGGTGTCAATTATCTATTAGATTTAATGAAAGTATTGTTAAGTTGTCTCCAAAATGGATTCTTTCTGGTTGTTTAAATTGATGTAACAAGTTTACATTCAGTTTATCAGCACACATTTGCTGTTCTTGTGTGATCGATTGATTGGTTCTTTCAAGAAAAGACTAAATCCTTTTAGTTAATCATAGTAATTAGAGAGATTCAATTGGATTATTCAAGTAGAGCTTAGCAGTCATATTCTTGCATGTTTATACAAGTTGTAAACATAACATATGCCAAATAATTTGAATTTTCTTAGTGATGTGTTGTTCATTTTTTATCTCATTTGACTCCACATACCCAACAAGGCACTGGTCTTTGCACTTCACCATTTGAACTCATTTAGTTTTCTTTACATCTGTTAATTGAGCACTTATTTTAGAATTCACATCAGAATATTATTATTGTTTTCAAGTTGGATTTCATTTGTTTACTTCCCATTGCCATTGTGAACAAATTGTTTCAAGAAGATAATCACAAGTAGTTAAGTCTGCATTATTCAAAGAGGTACACCCACCCAGGTTTTGTAGCGCCTGAAGAGTAGAAGGTTGAGTTCTCTTGACCTTGTCTGTTACCCTAAAACATATTAGGGGATTAGCAGCCTCTTGAGGCATTCAACCTATGTTTTTGAGAGCTAACAGAAACAATGCCATGTGTATGTGGGCCCGGTTGGTGTGTCCCCTCTCAATGACTATAATTATGAGATCGACTGTGCTAAGCAAATGAAGAAGGTTGATCGCAACCATTCCCCACTAGCACATGGAAGAAAGATGCAGGTTCTTTAAAAAAAGTGAGACTCGTGAGATCTTTCCATGTGCACTCTACAGCTACCAACAGGTGGGACCCTCTCGTACACGGGGAGAGTCCTGTTAGCAAATTCCTATTGTTCATTTGTCTGAGCTGGAATGGTGATGCAAATTCCAAAGATTTTGACTCAATCTAGGTCATTTGACATGCCTAACTAAGCCATGATACGATGACGTGTATTCAAAAATGAAAAGTACGCCCGTTGCAATTCTTTTGCTTCGTGCGAATGAACATTAATGGCATAGGTGGCTCGTAAACCTATTCAATTTCCTTTAGAATTGTACGTGGCCAGAACTTGATTATTTGAGATTTGAAGACGTGTCCAAGGAAATACAAGGATCTAAGAAGTGAATTGTAGAAATTATCTGGGTGAAATTAGGGTTTGTCACAATCAAAAGTAGTAAGTACCGTAAAGGAAATTTTGTGCCTTGAGTTAGGACTTGCTTTTAATTTTTTTTTAAACAAGTGCATTTCATTGCTTTAAAGTTAGGGTTAACCTTTTCTTTTAAAATCCGTAGCCCTATAAATTGCCCAAATTTAGCCCTCATCCTCAGTCGTAAATTGCAATTAGGAGTTGAATAGTTAAAATCCCTTGGAAAGAATTTTTGCTTACCCAAGCCCATGGCTCAAAAAAATTCAAGATGCTTCTTCCTCTACTTAGTCCAAAACCCTTTTTCAATATGTAGTTGATTTACTTCCCCATTCTACAAATAAGAAACCAGAGGGAAGGGTTTTGTTCTTTGGCCCTGTTGTGAAAGAGGGTTTGATAGACAAATCTTATTTAATCAAGGACACTAAGGTACCCTACACAAGATGGAAGATGCTCCAACATTGGTTTGGAAATAGAAATCTTGGGTCTCCTTTTAGTAACCCATGGCATCTTAGTTTGGGGAGACTAATTTTCCCCAATGTGTACATGGATGTGGACCTCCTAAAAGATATAGCATGAAAGTATGATCCAGTTTCTAGGGAAGTCAGAGCATATGATGGGGTGGTTATGGTGAAAATAACTAGTGAAAAAATTGAAAAGGTTTTTGAACTGCATGAAAGGAATCCAAATATGCTTCCTTTGGATATGGATATTATCAAAGAAGAGCACAACAAGACCAAGGTATTCATTAGGTCAAAAAAATTTCCCCTACATATTGCAGTGGTTGGAACTAGGAAATAATAGAGGAAGGTTACAATTAATGACAGAGAGCTCGAACCTTTCCCAATGAGCTAGTTTTCTAGTTACTTCAGAAAGACTGTATACTCTTTTTACCAAATTGTAGGTGCCAATCCACCTGACACATTACAAAAGGAGTATAGCTACTTGGCTACATATATGCAACATCCACTGTATAGTATTGTTTATTATTATGCAACCTATCTGGATGATCACATCCATGAAGGCTTAGTTGAATTGCAAAGAGGAAAACAATGGGTGAAGTTCTGGTGGTACTCGTTAATGCATATGTTCCTGTATAAGGGATAGAAATCCTTTGAGAAGGAGATTCCAATGGAAAGGAAAAGGAAAAGGGATGGTGTCGACTTACCTGTTCAGTGTTGAACCTATATCATGGATAAAGATGATAAAAGGTACAACTTTGTGATGTTTAGAAATGCCTTTGCATCTAGGATAAGGAGGGCCTTGATATTTGAGCCACCTAGGATTCCTAAAGAAATCCATGAATTCTTGAGGCCTAGGGAGCTAAGGCCATATTTGAATTTGAGCCATAATTGGGGAGATTTTATTTTGTATCATGATAAGACAATTTTTCAGGATACATGGTAGTGGTTTGGGCCCATATGTTTTTCCTACAGATGTTCCTTTGAGAATAGGCTTCCTTGAGATCATGAGGTAGTTGGGAGCTAGACAAGAAGCACGTCTACCTGAATTAGCGAGGATGGGTTCATTCTTCCCAAAGTGGACTATATTTGTAGATTATATTGTGACAAAAGGGGAATGAAGGAACTAGATCATCTACTAGCTCCTTATGAACTGATGATTGTGAACCCGAGGAATCATGATCCTGAAGGCTTCATAGTAAACTCAAAGTGGATAAGAAAATGGGTGTCTTTGTACATGATTTTGATTATCTTGAGGATATCATCAGGAATCTCTTCAATTTTGAGGAACAAGATGAAAGAAAATCTAAGTATTTGGCTTGTAGAAATATGGTGGAAGCTAAGAAGAAGAAAAATCCTCAATATGATCCTCTGCCAAGCATACATGGTGATTTTAGTAGGGCCATGTATGTCATGAACAATTTTGAGAATGTTGTTGGTGTTTTGAGAGACCAACGGGAGATTCTTGATAAAGGAAAAGCTATGGTGGTTGAAGAAAGTGCCGAGGTGACATTAGAAGAAATACCTACATATGAACCACCTAAATAATTAAGGATTTATTCTAGGAGGAAGAAAATTTCAAGTGAAGAAAGAAGCTCAATGGCCCCTGTTGCCTCTGAAGAACCAAAAGTAGACTCTCTCAAGAGTGCAGTGCCAACTCCTCTTGCACAAGCCTATTTTCCTGTAATTGACATTGATTCACTTCCTTAAAGTTTTTCCCCTCTTGAGCAGCCACCTAAAAAGAAGAAAAGAACTGAAACAAAAGGAGTGATTGATTATTCTGACAATGATGAAGATGATATTTTTGTCACCCCTAAGGAAATGTAGATAGGGATGCATCCTAATGAAGTAGTGATTTCCTCAAGTTTAGGAAAAAGCATTCTCAAACTTGGGAAGCTTGATATTTGTGGATTAAATACTGCAGATGACCCGAGGGTAGAGGACAGCAAAGAGTTTATGGAGGATGATTCTTTCATTGAGACCTTTGTATTTTAGGATTTCTGGTGGAAATCCAAGGTTGCAGATTATGTCGAGAAGGTAGCCATTGAAACAAGCTTGCACCTTAAATCACCTAAAAATGTCATTGAGGCGAATATAAGAAGCGTTATGAAAGATGAGTTCAAAAAGATCAATTCTGAACAGGGAAAAGAACTTGTAAAGAAGAGTGGTCTTTTGCTATTGCCAGAATGGAATATAGTTGATGCTATTGTTTTAGATACTATAAGAAGGGTTGAGAGGCCTCTTGTACAAATAGGAGAAGAATTAGAAATGGCACTTCGAGGTTTATCCTTAAGTGAAGATTGGGATGCATTGGAAATGTGTTCATTGTCCTTGACATCTAGGAAAATAGTCCTGGCAGAGCCATCAGAGCTTAGTGGACAATTGGTTGTAAAAAGAGTTGTTGATACTCCAACTTTGGAAGCTGCAGACATGGTTGTTAATGTTGCTAGGTTTACTTGGTCAAATGTGGAGGGTCTCACCTTAGAAATAGATATTCTCAGAGTTAAATACAATGAACTCCTGAATGACTATGACAGTAGCCAATACAAGGTGGCCACATTGGAAACTGAACTGATATTCTATAAACAAAGAGATTAAGTACATAAAGAATGAGGGCAGCCTAGCTCAAGCCACCCACCTTTAGTTTCTCCAATGACACTTATGCAACACTCGCTTCATAGCCAGGCTCTAGAAATAGTACCATATAATCAAGGACAAGAATCAATTGTAGAGGAAGAAATAAGTAGACCAAGCTCTAGTTCATCTAATAGAGATCAATTGCTTTTGCAAATTGAGGTGTATAGGAAGTTGCTAGAGAATGCTCAAGATATAATGTATGGGAATATATCAGAGGTTGTCTACATAGCCTTAAAACATTTGAATGAGAAGATTCAAGAGAGACTCAATAGTGTGCATGACAACTATTCTTTGATGGTGCGTGCAATAAGGTTGTCTCAAAAGGATAAACTGTTGGAAATACCAACTCTAAATAAATGGGTTCCAAGAGTTCAAAGATTGAAATTTATTTTAGTGGGAGTTGGTCAGCATGAATACAAGTACCCTCTAGTGCTTCCAATTTATGACTTTATGTGTGAGTTGAGCAAGCAAAAGTTTTAGCGATATGCAACTCCATTGGAGCATAAGATAATAGAGTTGATAGCTCAATATAACCACACTGATTTAGCACCACTACCAGATATTGAGGTGGCTAATTATGAAGTGAAACAATTTTAGACATGGAAGATGGAACTGGATGAGGTTTTTGATTCCCAAGTAAATCAAATTTGCAAGGAAGTTAATATTGATATCTTCAATCACACCCTGGGGAGGCTAACATTTCTTATGAGATTTCTAGAAGATTTCGATAGGGAATCCAATGCAGTTGTAACCAAATATTCCCCTTAGAGGAAAGCCATGGATAAAATTATGTAGTTTGATTGGCCATTTGAGGAGGAATATGAAGAATGGGGAAGGTTATATGTTGGAAAGATTGGTTTGTGAAACATATACATGGTCATGTATTGTATAGGTTTGGCCTTGGAGATTACAAAGTTAAAATATATGTTTCATAGAAAAGTGTTAGCTATTGATGATGTAGTATGCTGATTGAGATGTTGAATCATCTTTGGTCCACATCATTTTGTCATTTTTCTTGGTGAATTGGATGTGCTACTTTTGATATGTCTTTTGAAAAGGAAAATTTTCTCTCTATTGCAAATGCAAATATTCTTTGTCTTATGTGTATTCCCTCCTTTTCAAATGATTGCAAATATAATTGAATTTGGAATATACATTCCATTGTTCCAATTTGATGTTGACATGTGTACATTTGGCTTGAGGCTTTTTTTTCTCCCTTATTCTATAAAGGGGAATTCAGGGCCATTTGTGCAGATCTTTTCTTGAATATCTGGAGCTACATTGAGAGAATTGAAAACATAGAGCGGATATGTTGAGTATTTTTCAAATGTTATGAGTCTAGAGAGTGAATTTAGTTAAATGTATGGTTTTTGAGTATATTTGAATGATAATGGAGTTTTTTGAGTCTTTAGTCTCTCCTCTTGGTTTTGTATCAGAATTATTAATGAAAATATTGATCAATGATCATTTCATTAATTGTTATCATGTTCTGCTTTGATATGTGATCTGGTTTTCACTCTTGTTCATGGAATGAGTTGAAATGCTTGAATTAGACCACAAATTCTTATATGAATTCATTTGGATTTGATAAGTAGTCTTTAGTGCTTGGTCATGGATTTGTGAATTACAAAGTGATATCGGTAGATCATAATTTCTTAGAATTAAACATGCCTTATGTTTCAATTTGTGTAGACTCCTAACCCATATATAATGGCACTAATCTTTAACCCATTTAACCTTTCTTGGGGTTTCAGTCCTTCGACTTAAGAGCAATATTTTAAAATAATCATTGACCCATCTATCATTTGTTGTTGTTTGGTATTCTCAGCTTAAGATGCATAATTAATTAAAAGAATTGCCACCTTAGTGATTGATTTCATCTTATTTGCAATAAATGAGAATTTGACTACCTTAATTTACAATGTATGTGTAAATTGTTGAAATGTATTGTCTTTTCAGCATTGTGGGAACACCCTCCTGGGTTTGGCAGAACCCGAAGTGCAGGAGATAAAGAAATATACACTTTATCTCATTTGTTGGCCACTCGTCTAGAAAATATTTGAGAATTGAGTTTGGTAGACTCATAGGTATTTGTTAAGGACTGCTTGGTTTGTTAAAATAAACCAATAGATCAGATGGAGTGACAGTAGACAAAGGGGCAAGAACTAACTACACATGGTGCCTATTTGCTAGGTTTTCACCATGGTACTTATCCAAAGTGTCGCCGAAGTGGTTTTCACTTTTGGAAGAATTATTTCTCTTTACAATTTTTTTTATTTTTCCATTTTTTTGTTTTTTTTGGTGTTACCAAGATGCCAGTTTGTTAGGTTTTCATTAGGGTGACCATTTTTTATTTTTATTTTTAATTTTTTTATATTTTTGACATTTTAAGGGGATACTTTGAGAATAAAGTGTAATATTTGCGGAGGTGCATACTATTTATGGGTTTGAACAATGGATTTCCTTCATGAGTAGAAAGATGACAAGCACCTGATCCATATGATGTTGTAATGATATAAGGACCCAACCAATTAGGTTAAAACTTTCCCATTTTTTCTTGTTCTACTTGATTCTTTGGATTTTCTCTCAAGACTAAATCTCCAATGTCAAAGCTTTTGGGTTTTTCCTTTTTGTTATAGCTGCATCAGAGGAAATTCTGGTATGTCTATAGATGTGTCAAGGAATTCTATCTATTTTCATCTAGTAACTCTAGCTCATGTAGACAGGATACCTGATATTCCTCTTGAACATTCAAGCCTTGCATGAAGACTTGCAAAGAAGGTAACTCAACCTCTATAGGAAGTATGGCTTCAGATCCAAAAATAAGGGAATATGGAGTGGGTCCAATTGGAGTGCAGACACTAGTACAGTAGACCCATAAAGCAGGATAGAGTTGTAGGTTCTAGTCATGGCCAGTGTCATTAGTTGTCTTCTTTAGGATTTTTAGGATGGTATTAGTAGATGCCTTAGCTTGGCCATTACCTTGGGGGTAATATGGAATGGAAAAATTATGTTGGATATGGAATTTATCACAAAACTCACAGACATCCTAGTTTTTGAAAGGGCCACCATTATCAGTGACGATGGACTGTGGAATACCATAGCAGATGATTTTGGCAATCTATTTTCCAGTAATGTAAGTCAATGGGATGACTTCAATCCATTTTTTGAAATAGTTAGTAGCGACAAGGATAAAGTTATGTCCATTAGAAGATGTGGGATGGATCTTTCCAATGAGGTCAAGTCCCCATTGAGAAAAAGGCCAAGATGAAGTGAGTGGCTGAATTTCCTGAGCTGGTGCATGTATAAGATCTCCATGAATCTGACACTAGTGACATCTCTTCACCAAGTGATAAGCATCTTGTTCCATCATAGGCCAATAATATCCAATTCTCATGAGCATTTTAGCTAAGGTTGGACCAATAGAGTGATCTCCACATATACCCTGGTGTACCTCTTGTAAGGCTATTTGTGCTTCATTTGAGTCAAGACACCGAAGGAGGGTACTATCTAAGCTACAAAAATAAAGGGTGTCTCTAATGATGGCATATTTGGATGCTTGTCAGATAAAGGTTTTGTGTTGGTTAAGGGACAAGTTAGGGGGGATAATTTGGCCATGCAAGTAGGCATAGATGTCTTTATACCAAGGAGATTCAAGAACAACTAGTTCACACACAAGTTCTGTTTTAGGCACATCTAATACATGGATCAAAAGTTGTTCTACCAGGAACTCATAATGAGCCACATTATTAGGGATGTCCAAGAGAGATCTAATGGTAGCCATTGCATCAGCTGATTTGTTTTGGATTCTTGGTATTTTTCAAAGGAGATGCTATCAAAGTATAATCTAAAATTGTTGACCATGTGCTTGTAGGACATCAATTTCTCATCCTTGGTATCATAGTAATCAATAACTTGTTTAGTCACTAGTTGGGAGTCACCATAGAGTTGAAGATCTTTGATTTTCCAATTTATAGCCATTTGAAGTCCTGCTAGTAATGCTTCATATTCAACAATGTTGTTTGTGCATGGAAATGCTATACGAAATGAATTAGGAATGGAGTCTCCTTGAGGTGTGACAAAGAGAATACCAACTCCTTATCCATGAATTGTATAAGATCCATCAAAGTATAACTTCCATGTTGTTGGTATGTCTATGACAAGGATTGATTCATTTGGGAATTCATATAACAAAGGATGGTCTGACTTTAATGGTGCATCTACAAGTTGGTCAGTTATTACATGTCCCTTTATTTCTTTGCAGTTAACATATTCAATGTAATATTCACTCAGGATCATAACCCATTTAGCTAACCTACCTATCAATGTTTCTTTGTTGAGTAGGTATTTCAAAGGATCAATTTTGGCAATCAACTAGGTTTTGTGATTTAGCATATAATGTCTCACGTTCTATGTTGTGAATACCATTGCTAGACATGCTCACTCAATAGTACTATAGTTTAGCTCATACCCAACTAAAGTGTGGCTAATATAGTATATTTCGCTTTCCTTGCCATTGTTATCATTTTGTGCTAAAAGTGCCCCTAATGCTGATGTAGTGGCTATCACATATAGTATTAGATGTCTTCCATCAATTGGTGGCATAAGGATTGGTGGAGTCAATAGATACTTCTTGATTTGGTCAAATGCTTCTTGACACTTGTTAGTCTAATTGAAGGGAACACCTTTCCTTAACAAATGTTTGAATGGATGGGTCTTGTTTGCTAACTGGGAAATGAACCTGTGGATTGATTGTAACATTCCTTGCAATGTCCTTAATTGAATGATATTGGTTTGTGGTGGAATGTCTAAGATTGCTTTTACTTTGTTAGGATCAACTTCTATTCCTCTACGAGAGATTATGTATCCCAAGAGTTTTCCTGATTGGACCCCAAAAGCACATTTCTTTGGATTTAGCTTGAGTTGATATTTTTCCAGTCAGGTGAAAATCTTATCCAAGATTACTAAGTGTCCACCTCATTCTAAATATTTGGAGAAAAGGTCATAAAAATAATATTCCATAAGGACATGCATATAGTCATGAAAAATTGTAGTCATGGCTCTCCGATAGGTGGCTCTGACATTTTTCAATCCAAATGGCATGATATTCCAACAAAAAGTTCCCCAAGTGCATGTGAAAGTTGTTTTTGGTTGATCTTCAGTGGCAATTTTAATCTGATTGTATCTTGAGAATCTATCCATTAGTGATAGCATTTCGTGTCCAACAGTTAAATCCACTATGATGTCAATATTTGGTAGAGGAAAGTCATCTTTGGCACAAGCTTTATTGAGGTCTCAGAAATATGTGCAAACTCTGATTTGACCATTTGGTTTGGTGATAGGAACTCGATTTGATATCCATTCAACATAATCAATTAGGAAAATAAATCTGACATCCAAGAGCTTCTTGAGTTCCACCTTGACCAGGAGTGCAATCTGGGGGTGCATTTTTGTTAACTTTTTTTTGAATCGATTTGAATTTGGTAGCAATGGTAGGTGATGTAGAATCAATTTGGGATCCAATCCATGCATACTGGCATATAACCATGTGAAATTAACATGTATTTTGGAGAAGAATGCTATGAACTCAGGATTTTCCACAACAGTCGAGGATGTTGCTAACTGTATTATTCTAGTGCTATGTGTTGTTCCAATGTTGACTTCCTTTGTTTCTTCTATAAGAAATGACGATCTATCTTGGTCTATTGGGAGATAATCCTATCCTCCATCCTCGAGCACCTCAAAGATGTTTTCACCCTCAGATACATCTTTTATTTTTACATTTTCATAGTCAACAGGTGCCTTTCGGTTTTCACCTAAACACTTATTATTTTTATATTTATGTTTTTCATTTTCACTTTTGCAACTAGAGGATAGGACAACCTCACCAAAGTATGTGGCATAATTGAGTTCTATGGAAAATCCAACTCTATAATCTCCATTTGGTATTCCATCACGAAGTCCCATGAACTTAGCAATAGCTTCGTCATTCCCGAAAGTGTCTAAACTTGGTGGTCCTTGTTGGTCCCAATCTATAAGTTAAGGGTAGACAAGAGGTATGCCATCATCGGTGTTGTCAAGGGTCATTGTGTAGGAAGATAGGGTAAAGATGGAACTAGAGTCATCAGGCTCCTAGGAGGCTAAATCATTGGATTTCAAAAAATAGTGTTGGAGCCATTCATCTTTAGTCAAAGACATTCTTAGATAGGTATTTGATGGATTTCAAGAAGAATCAAAGGTAAGAATTTGGTCAAATTCCCCAAACGGTTTATCAAGGTCCATGAAGGTGGTGCGGGATAAGGAGTACCATTCATACTCATTGGAATCAACATCATAATCCCAAGGGTTTTCATGTGTTTCACTCTCAACTGAAGCACTGGCAACCTCACTTAAGGGTGACCCAATACCTCAGATATTCACTTTTACTAGAACAAACCCTATTCCTTGATGACTTATAAGCTTAGGAGGTTGTAAAGGTTCCAACATCCCATTCTTGTTTAGACCAAGGCCACTGTGTCCATCATATCCATGTCATTTCATTATTTGGAACCCTTTTGGATACTATTGATCCATTAAGCGGAAGGGATCTATGACAAATGTTTCTAAGTGATTATGCACAAAGGTGAAAAGACATTAAATAATGAAGTACTAGGAATAATAGATAGAGAATGATAACACCAAGCAAAGAGAGAGAAAGAAGACACCAATTTTGTTATAGAGTTCATCCAAGTGGACTATGTCTTCGGGTCTAGCTCAACTAAGTGACCACTCTATTGAAATTTTCTAAACTGGCAGTACAATCTCCAATGGAGCCTCTTGCAACACTAATTCACAAATATCTATAGCCTATCCACAAAGTCCCAAAAAGTCTCTCACTCAAACCCCACTCAAAAGCTCTCCAAGCTAGGGATGATTAACAAAGAGTAAGAAAAATGACTTTGCTTAAAAATAGGACCTACTACAGACTCAGAATCATATTCTTCTCAAATCCTCTATTTCCCCAAATTCTCTCACAAAAAGCTCACAAGGCTAAGAGAATGGAATGAGGAATTGGATACAATGGAGAATGATCAACTAATGGATGATGGATTTCACTTGGCTTACTCACCCTTTTTTATATGTGAAATTTTCCAAGTGTGGTGGAAACCCATAAAACAAACCCTCTAATAAAACAACTAAATTGTTTTGAAAGCCCTTGTTTTATTATATCTTTGGGCTTAGGTTGTTTGTGTTTGTTTTCAGGGTTTTTATTTTTTTATTTTGTTTTCAAAAAAATACCCATTTTTGGGTTATTTGGTTAGGCCTCGGGCCTAACTCTTAACCAAATCAAACCTGTGCCAACTCCATTTTAAAAGGCATTGGTGGTCTAGTGGTGCTTATTGCTTTTGTTTCCCCATTGATCGGGGGTTCAAATCCTTCGTCACTATTTTTATATCACCAATTTCAATAGACACTTAACAAAAGAAAACTCCAACACATAAATAGTTGAGCGGTTTGTGTGGCCAAACAATGAGTTTGTTGGTTGTTGCGGAGTAGGTTAGGGGGTCAAACTCCTCTAACCTTATTTTGGAAGACGTTGTAACGACACCGAAGGAGACATGAGAGACCGCCACATGTCAGGCTCAAGAGATGCCACGTGTCTAGAATAAATTCACCAAAGACTCCTAGTCAGCGTGACATCACCAACTACACCATTTAACACATCACCCACCACGTCAGAGTCCAATCACCATGCCATGTCATCAAGAGGACATGTGTCAACACCTGATTCATTGACCATGCTGACGTCATCTACCATGTCATTCTTCCACATCATTTGTACGACTGCCACATGTCAAGACTCTATTGGTCCACCTTGGTATCTGTATGATGATCATCTGCCAAGTCAACATGATGATGTCATGATGTTATACCTTCAGGTCAACCTAGTCAACCACGAGCTTTGACCTTCCATATCTCGCACATATGACCTCTGATTTGTGAAACAAACGTCGTTGGGATCATGACGATGAGACCTTTGTGAAGATTCCATTTTTGAAATTCCATGATGATGAATTTTCCACCTTTTTTCTTGTCCTTGGTACTTGAGTTGACCGACCTTTGACCGAACTTTGATCGGCGATATCTTGCATGTACGGGCTCAAATTTTGATGAAATGAACATCATTGGGTTTGTGTCATCGAGCCGTTAAAATTGACATCACTTTTTACTGATTCTAAGTTGGTCAAATTTTTGGCCTTCTAATGGGCTCCTGGTCTAGGTTTGACCAAATCTTTGACTGCACATAACTTGAGAAAACTGACTCCTTTTTCGTCCGTTCAAGTTGCGCCGGATTTGGTTCTTCGAGCTCTTTGTGATGGCATCACTTCTAGGAGAAACTAGAACACTTCAATTTTTAGGTTGTGAAGATCCACCTAGATCAAACCTCCCCACTGAAGAACTTGTGGTCATCCAAAAGTTTACAGTTCCTTCAAATCATCTCCCACTTTGCATCTTGTCACTCACCACAGTCTCAACACTAGGATGTACACACTGCCACCTTTTCCTGTTGAGGTCTTACACTTTAACAATGTAGAGTTCATAGCTCAACATGATGCAGTTGAAAATGGAACTTAGTATACCTAAAGCAAGAAGAAAACTAAGTATGGTAAACCTGTCTCTCAGTGCTTCTCACGAGGTAGTTCACATGCTACATCTCTCGCCATCTTTTTTGGCACGCTTTTGTTGCTTGTCCAACTGCTCGAGCATGGCATCTGAGCCTCAACTTGAAACATTCCTTCACCTTTGTACTTCGAAATAGCTAATTCAAGGCTCCACCATACAACTCGAGTCCCATTCATCTAAATCAAAAAGGTCATTGATAAAATCCTTCAAGAACTCCAACTGAGTTCAAATTTATCCTCAAAATGGCCTCAATTGAGTCCTCAAGCTAAGAACATGCAAGGTCACTGTTGACCATTCTTGACAACTCCTTGTCTGAAAGTGCTCTTCAATAGAAGCTTCACACTTGAAATCTATAGGTACAAGTCTTACCAAAAAAACCTGTAATATGAAGTTATACAATATTCTCCTTTCTAATTACAAGAGATGTGGCTTCAAGAACCTTGCAAAATCTCAACCTCTAGAGAAATACAACTTCATAAAAAAAATGTTACAAACAATTTTATTCAGAGTTTCATACTCCAAACCACACTAGTCTAGTATCAACATACATATTACCACACTACAAAAGAAAGTAACATAGACAAAGCTGACACAACTAGTTAGAGGCAAGGCATTCCCAGCTCTTACAGAGCTATTCGAAGGAACTTTCTTTCTCTGGCTACTCAGTCTTTTGCTGAGTTTCCTCTTGGACTACCTCAGGGATCATAGCAATCACTAGCTCCGCCTTTGTCTCGATACCTTCCTTCTGGTTTAGCTCTACAACCACTGGCCTCTGATGAAGTTTTGGATGTAGTTTCCACCATTTCTCATCCCAATGCCCACTAATTTTGTAGTGGGAGCAATAGTTACGAGTTCTAGATGATTCCCCAGTTGCTTCGAAGCCTAAACCTCGATATTGAGGTCTTTTCTTGGCCTCAATAGGATTTACAATACCTTGAGCGGAGGTGCCCAAGCCTTTGCCATCATAGCACATCTTGGAAAGTAGCTTCTTTCCAATGCCTTTAGTATGCTTCTTGAAGTGTCTGAAAGAGTTCTTCTCATCCTCCATTTTCTTCTTCTGGTTTGATGTAGAAGATGCCACTTGATAACTACTATCACTATCAGGCAAGTTGAGAGTCTTAAGATACTCCATCTATTGATAATAAGCACATTTTGTTGCACTAGGTGGATTATCCCAGTGATGACCACAAGCCAATTTTGACGTAGGAACTTCTGCAATAGACTTCATTACTAAAGTTGCTTCCAAACTCTCAGGTGGGGTAAGCAGGGAGTATGAGGACAGAGTATCCTCAGAGTGCAGACAGAAGGCACACATGTGTGCACTCCCTGATATAGGAGGACTTCCTCTATTATGCTCCTCCGAGACCTCCTACAACAACACTTGCAGTCTTTCCTTCTCCGTGTTGGATTCTTCAAGCAGCCGTTGAAGTTCTACATTATCTGTTTGCAGGCATCGATTGGCTTCTTCCAACTCTTGCATCCTATCAGTCCTCTCTCGATGGTCTCGATAGAGTTCTTCAACCATTCCTTTCATTGCCATGAAATCATCCACCATGGATGTGGTCAATGTTAGCCTTGAAGTTTCACCCTTCTCTTATGCCATCTTTTCTCCAAAATCCAAATGTTCACCTATAGTAAACTGACTCACAATCACTCTTGCAAAACCAACCAAACAGGGCTATGATACCACATGATCTGTTAACCAGAAGGGATATATGACAAATGTTGCTAAGTGATTATGTAAAAAGGTGAAAAGAAATTAACTAATGAAGTAACAAGAATAATAGATATAAATTGATAACACCAAGCAAAGAGAGAGAAAGAACACACCAATTTGGTTATAGAGTTTGTTCGAGTGGACTATGTCTCTGGGTCTAGCTCAACTTAGTGACTAATCTATTGAAATTAACTGAACTGGCAGTACAATCTCCAATGGAGCCTCTTGCAACACTGATTCACAAATATTTGTAGCCTATACACAAATTCCCAAAAGGTCTCACTCAAACCCCTGTCAAAAGCTCTCCAATGTAGGGGTGATTAACAAAGAGTAAGAAAATTGACTTTTCTTAAAAATAGGACCTACTATAAACTCAAAATCATATTCTTCTCAAATCCTCTATTTTCCCAAATTCTCTCATAAAAAGCTCACAAGGCTAAGAGAATGGAATGAGGAATTGGATACAATGGAGAATGATCAATTGATGGATGATGGA
Organism: Sequoia sempervirens; assembly: GCA_007258455.2. NCBI lineage: Eukaryota > Viridiplantae > Streptophyta > Pinopsida > Cupressales > Cupressaceae > Sequoia > Sequoia sempervirens. The sequence goes on along the minus strand of VDFB02105785.1, from coordinate 551,059,620 downwards.
TTTCACTTGGCCTGCTCACCCTTTTTTATATGTGAAATTTTCCAAGTATGGAGGAAACCCATAAAACAAATCCCCTAAAAATAATTTAAAAACCCTCTAATAACACAACTAAATTGTTTTGAAAGCCCTTGTTTTATTATATCTTCAGGCTTAGATTATTTGTGTTTATTTTCATGGTTTTTATTTTGTTTATTTTGTTTTCAACAAAATTCCCATTTTTTGGTTATTTGGTTAGGCCTCGGGCCTAACTCTTAACCAAATCAAACCCGTGCCAACTCCATTTTAAAAGGCATTGGTGGTCTAGTGGTACTTATTGCTTTTGTTTCCCCACCAGTCGAGGGTTCAAATCCTCCACCAGCTATTTTTATATCACCAATTTCAATAGACACTTAATAAAAGAAAACTCCAACACATACATAGTTGAGCGGTTTGTGTGGCCGAATGGTGAGTGCACCGATTGTTGCAGAGTAGGTTAGGGGGTCGAACTCCTCTAACCTTATTTTGGAAGACATTGTAATGACACCTGAGGAGAGATGAGAGACTGCCACATATCAGGCTCAGGAGATGCCACGTGTCTAGAAGAAATTCACCGAAGACTCCTAGTCAGCGTCCATGTCACCAACTACATCATCTGACATGTCACCCACCTCGTCAAAGTCCAATCACCATGCCACGTTATCAGGAGGACACGTGTCAACACCTGATTCATTGACCATGCTAACATCATTTTCCATGTCATTTTTCCACATCATTTGTATGGCCACCACGTGTCAAGACTCTATTGGTCCACCTTGGTATTTGTAATGACTCATCTGCCAAGTCAACATGATGATGTCATGCTGACATCAGTATTGTACCTTCAGGTTGACCTAGTCAACCACGAGCTTTGAACTTCCATATCTCGCACATATGAGCTCTGATTTGCTCGAAACGAATGTCATTGGGATCATGACAAGGAGACCTTTGTGAAGATACCATTTTCACAAAATTCCATGATGATGAATTTTCCACCTTTTTTCTCATCCTTGGTTCCTAAGTTGACCGACCTTTGACGAAACTTTGACTAGTGATATCTTGCATGTACGGCCTCAAATTATGATGAAACAAACATCGTTGGGTTCGTGTCATTAAGCCCTTTGAATTGAAATCACTTTTGACCGATTCTGAGTTATTTAAATTTTCCACCTTCTGACAGGCTCCTAGTCTAGGTTTGACCAAATCTTTGATTGCACATAACTTGAGAAAATGGACTCCTTTTTCTTTCATTCAAGTTTTTCCAGATTCGGTTCTTTGAGCTCTCTGTGATGGTATCACTTCTAGGAGAAACTAGAACACTTCAATTTTTAGGTTCTAAAGATCCACTTGGATCAATTGTTCAATTGGCAATTTCTTAGTTTCAATGTCCTCCTCTTCCTTGTACAACCGTGTAAGAATGTGGTTATCTAGAGACTCCTTAGCAAGTTCCCCACATCTGGTGATGGTGGTAGGAGGATTGTGAATAACAAATTTGGGCTGCATAGGATGTTGCTTTCCATATGAATTTGGTGACTTAGGTAGCTTTCCAATGAAAAAGAGACTCTTCATATCATACTCTTCGCAAGCTTTATCTTGGACCTGGATTTTAGGCATGGAAGGTGTAATGAATGATTTGGATGATTTGACAAGAGTGGATGGATCAATTTAGTGGGATGGAGGGGTGGAGGAAGTGGAGGATGACACCTCTTGACTGATGGGAACTTGATGTTCAATAGTTCCTTTGAGGTTGGAACAATATTGGAAAGGATCAGGGTCACCTAGGATAGTGATTTCAATGTTGTTATGTGGGAACTTGAGGTATTGATGGTAGGTGGATGTAATATCCCTCATTTCATGAATCCATGGGTGACCAAGGAGAAGATTATAATGTAAATCCAGATCCAAGACGTGAAATATTGTGTCCTGTATGGTTGGGCCAACCCTCACTGGGAGTGAAATTATGCCTTCAGAGGATTGTTCAGCATCATCATAAGCTTTGATTACAATTCTCTTGGTTTGGTCAATGGAATTCTCAGAGTATCCTAATTTCTTCACTAATTTTAGTGAGAAAATTTTAGACTTGCTCCACCGTCTACTAAGACTCATCTAATCTTGTGTGTATTAACAAATACTTCTAAATCTAGAGGACTGTTATGGTCAGATCTTGGTGCTGAAAAGTCTTGTTCAGAGAAGGTGATGTGGTGTGGCATAGTGAGCTATCTGACCATGGCTTGAAATTCATTGACATCTAGATTTACAAGAATGGAGGCTTCTTGTAGGGATTTTTCAAGGATCGCTCTATACTGTGGTGAAGTGTGAAGGAGTTCCAAGATAGAAATTTGCACTAGAGTTTTCCCTAGCTACTCTAAGAGGTTATATTGTCCCTTTGGCTGAGGACTTGTGGATGGACCTAGAATGGCTATCTTGGTTCTATGGGTAGCAACAATACAGTCTGATTTTGGCTTGTAAATAGTGATGGTGGCAATACAATCATAAAGAGGTGTTACATTAAGAATGATGGTACTGTAATAATTCTTGACAGCTGCATTGTTGGCATTGTTGTTATTATTCCCTAAATTGAAGGCATTTCCTTTATCATGGTCTTGCAAAGGGGTCTTGAATATTATATGATCAACATTTATTTTTCCTTATGAATTTTCAATTGAAATGGTTTGATCCTCAATGAGGTATTGAATGATGTTCTTGAGTGTCCAATATCTAGATGTCTTGTGTCCTTTTGTGTGATGGTATTCACAATATTCATCATGTTTCCACCAATCTGGTTCGATCAAGGAAGGTTGATAATTCTTGGTGTTTGGCAGTCCGATGACATTAGATTGCAAGATTCGTTTAAGGATTGATTTGATGGGTTCACCCAAGGGGGTTTATGTTCTCTTGGCACAAGGAGGACCTCTTCTTTGTTGGGTGTTTTGGATAGCATTCAATGTTTGGTTTTGATCTTGTGCCGGGGTACTTGGTGTACTAGATGTATTTGATGAAGAAGGACCTTTAAGTTGAATGATTGGTCCTTTGGTTATCAATTTGGCATCAACAACTCCATCGTTTGTGAAATTTTTGTTTTGGGACCAATATTTTCCTTAGTCATTGTTGGGTTTTGGAGTGTCTTTATTTATCTTGACCAATCTTCTGGCAATAAGACCGTTCTCAATAATCTTTTCAAAGGTTGTGCAACATTGCATTTTGATTTGACTCATCAACTCTCCATTACGGTTTTCTACAAACATGGTGACAAGCTATTTTTATGTAATATGACAAGGGAATTTGCTAACCATGCCTCACAATCTTTGGTAGAATGAGGTATGTGACTCCCCATCTTGTTTGGTTGTGCTCAATGTTGCAAGGGTGACATTGTTTTTACTGTTGAAGGAAAAATGATTGTTGAATTTGTCAACTAGTTCACCCCATGTTATGATTCCTTGTGGAAGATGTGATAACCAATCTAATGCTATCCCTATGAGAATTCGTGGGAATAATCTCATCAAGTAGGTAGGGTCATATGCAACTTCCATGCATGCTATGTTGAATTCACGGATGTGTTCTACTAGATCTCTTGTCCCATTGTATTTAGGCAATGGTGGTGTCATGAAATGCGGGGGAAAGGGTGGCATGTATAGGTTTTGATCAAATGGAAAAGGGCATAGTTCTTCCATAGAATATGTCTTCTTGTTGGTTCCCAATTGCATGTTGGCCATTTTTTGTTCAAGGGTTTTCATGTGCTGGATCAAATAGTCTACAAGGGATGATGTCACATTGTTTTGATGTGATGTTGTGATGTTGGCATTAGAGTCGTGTGTTGAATTTTCATTTAGGTTGATGTTTTTTGATACGAGACCTTGATTATCGTATGGGTGTGGATTGTTTTGATTTGAAATGAAGTTGGTGTTTAGGTTGGTTCCAAAGGTCATGTTTGCATTTGGTATGACATTTTGGAGTTGAGATATAGACCCTTGATTCATGTTTTGATTTTGAAAGTTGAATCATTGGTTTGTAAATGGAGGTGTGGAACCTTGATTGATGTTTTGGTATGAAGGTATAGACCCTTGATGTGAAGGGATGTTTCCTTGATTGACATTTTGAAGTGAAGGCGTAGGTCCTTGATTGACATTCTAAAATGAAGGTGTAGGTCCTTGAATAAGTTTTTCAAATGATGGAATAGACCCTTGATTTGTATTTTGAAGTGATGGAATAGACCCTAGGTTGGTAGTGGACCCTATATTGTGGTTTTGAATTGAGGTCTTGCATGAGATAATGTGCACCTTCCTAGGGTTATTTGGTGGAGGTTGGTTTAATAAAGGTGCACTTTGGAATTGGAATGAGGGCCCTTGGCTTGTGTTTTGGGATGTGGGTATAGAACTCTGGTTCAAAATTTGAATCAAGGGTATGTGACCTTGGCTTATATTTTGAATCAAAGGTGTAGGACCTTGTGATGTGGACCCCTAATTTGTGTTTTGAAAAAGAGGATTCGTGAAATTTTAACCCATGGTATTTGAGGAACTACCAAATGTGAAAGTTTTACTTTGTGTAGTAGCATGAGTTGGGATGCTTGTTGCAGTGGTAGTAGTCATGTGTGTGGTTGTCCCAAGGGGTATGTTTATGATTTTTTGTAAGAAGACATACCAAATGGGTTTTCAATTTCTTGTTCTATAATGGTTGACACTTCATAACCTTGAGGTAATTTGGCACCCTTTTTTGGCTAGTGCATAGAAAAATATCTTTGTGTTGGCACTAACTAGTTGGTAAACTATGCTTAAAAGTCTTGGATCTTGATAGGACCTTTCAATATCTTGAGGGGTCAATTGTTTGTTGGATACTTCAAATTTTATGTCTTCCCAAGGGTCACTTTGGTATTTTTGTGATGTGTTGTTGCGGGGTGTAGATTGATTTGAATCTATGACATTATCAGGAAAATGGTAACTTAGGAAATCCATGTCCCTTCGTTTGGCTTTAGTACTTGTTTCAACCATGTGAGACCTTTGCAAGTTGGGAGATAATACAAGATGGTAATGAAACTATTCTATATATATTTTTTTTTTTGGACTTTAGGATATGAATATGCAAGGATATTGATAATGTAAGGATAATAATGTCTAAAAGATGGGGGATAATGGATGCTAAAGGACACTAAAAGATTGACTAATGCAAAGATAATGATGCTAAGGTAAAATGAACTATTTTTTTGTATTTTTGGAGGATAAGGGTATAATCTAGATGCAAAGGGATATTAAACAAAGGATGAAAATGAGGCTAATGTGAAATTAAGGTAACAATCCTAGTATCATTGACCATTCAAGGAGATGACTTTAACAAGATTTGAGCTAAGACCATGACAAAGGTTTAAGGCTCAATTGTGATAAAAGTGACAATGACAAAGATTTGATAATGTAAAGGATAATAGTCAATGACAATGAGGGCATGTGACCAAAAATTCTCAAAGACTCAAAGGTTTCCTACACTCAAAATTTGAAAGCCTAGACGCAACCTAAGGATGAGGATTTAATTTGTGTAATGCAAAGGATTAAGGAATGAAACCTATAATGAAATGCTTTTCCTAATGAGGATGCTAAAATGAGATGGAAAAACTTTGTAGGTCTCTGGTTTATCAAACAAAGGTCACCGTAAATTTATTTTGATAAGATTTTGGGGATAGATTTTAGGAAATTTCATTTAATAAGCTATTGCGGCTCAATTTATATCAAATGTGTTTCACATTTACTGCTCAGGTTGGAAAATGTAGGCCTTTTTCTAGAAATTTTGGTTCAAGAAAGTAGTTGTGGTCTTTTGGCTGACAGTTGCAGTTCACAATGACAATTATGGGTATGTGTTTAATAGTTGTGGTTCCAAAATGGAAATTTTGGACAACTTTGATGTTTTTCAAAGGTTTTGATTCAATTTTTTGACTGTTTGTGATGAAGTATGACTGGAAAACACAACAAACAGTATCAAGCACTTAGTTTAGGACTGGTTTGACGTGAAATGTTTTAAAAGATAAGCACAATCCTAAGGCTGGCAAGGACTATATTCATTGGATTTCCACTTGGATTTCTCTAGCCACAATTATTCTTAGCGGGTGACTTTGAAGCTTGGGCACATTGGCTCCCCTCTATGGTACTCACTTCTTCGGGTCAACCAAGCTTCGAGTTATCATGACTCTCCCATGAAAAACTCTTCACCTCTACTAAGAACTAAGAGAACATGGGATGGCTTGGAAATGACTGTTGTTGCACAAGCGAATAGAAGGGATTTTGGCTTTCTAAAACAAGAGGGTTCTAGTGAATACTTAGGGACATGGCACCTCACGAGTGTACAACAAGTCACTTAAGGCTTTAACCACTCTACTAGGGGCTCTTATACCTTTAAAATAAAAAGTAGGTACCATGTTTTGAATGGAATTGAATGTCTAAGACCTACATACCATGAGGACTTGACAATTCAGTCTCATCCTCTTATTTACTAGCCCAAGCGAAAAATTGATTGGAGTCATTTTGTCTTGTGAGGCAGGCCCCTCAAAGGTTTAAAGACAAAAACATATGGGTATGGCTTTTTGATCACTAAGTTTTCACAAGGTGAGAGCATAATAGCTACCATCCTTCAAACACTAAGACATGGTGGTTAATTTACCCCCTAGTTAAAGCCATGTGAGAAAGAAAATCATTAATTTTAAGCACCAAAATGAAATGTTCTCTAATAAAAAACAAACAGAGTGGTTTCAAAAATAAATTTCTTGTACATTCAAACCCGCAAAACCAATTGTTAGTAGTTTCAAAAGAAAAATCCTTGGACCAACAAAAAGCTACACAAACTCCAAGTTAGCACCAAAAGGAGGTCAGAACCAAACCAAAACTAAAATCAAACAACTAAGCTAAAGAAATGAAAGCGAAAAGAGATACTAAAACTAAAGGATCCATTTTTTTTGTTGCTCTAGGGAGCAAATTTGGGAATCCACCTAAAGCCACATGCTGTAAAAAAAATATCAGAACCCAAAAACCCTATTCTACTCACAGAAAGTGAAAGAAAGATAAAAAAGAAACTAAAACTATTTTTTTACCTAATAGACAATTGCATCACACCTTTCACTAGTTGCATCTTTGTGTTGCATCACACGAGGAAAGTTGCATTGCGTTCTCAAATTCAAATTTTTCCACCTGTGGATTCCTTCAGAAAATGTGTCATTTCTGAACAAATGTATCACTGGGTCTAACAAATGCATCGCTCCTAAACAAATGTGTTGCTGCACTTAACAGTTGCATTATTTCGTACTCCAACCAAGTTAAATTCATACAAAAAAAATTGCAAAATAGTATGTTCACATCGGGTTCACCAATGTGAGATGGGGTTCTTAGTTCCTAGTCTAGAATAGCGACAACTAACACCTCTAGACTACAAAACCACATCAATAAGGAAATACAAACAATGAGAAATTTAAAATGAAAGTATGCATAAGTAAACACTTCCCATTGTAGTTGCTTCACTTCCCTTTCTCTCCTTCTTCTTCTTCTTATGCAGCTTTTCACTCATATTTCAATGTAGACTTGTGCAAAACCTGCAAATTGTAAGCAAGAAAGTTGGAGAAAATTAGCTATTAAGGCCAAAGTGGAGGGGGGAGATTGATTTTATAGAAAACCTTTCGAATGGATGACTAAGATTAATCCTCTAGAAGGATTCCAAGATCAATGGTGGAGGATGCATGAGAGTGACGTTACAAAATGGATGGCCAAGATCAAACTTCTAGAAAGATGCCAAGATCAACGGTGGACAAGAATGATGCATCAGAAATATGTTATTCTTGGAGGAATCTTGATAGGTATGATTCCTGATGGCTATGACACCTGACAACTCTGACAACAATGAGGGCTATGCCAAAAATAAATGATAGGACATCTTTGACCAAGTGGTGCGTAAATAATTTATTTTAAATAATTTATTCAAAATGGAGGAAAAGTGGAGGAACGGGACAAGTGGCAAATAAATAATTTATTCAAATTATTTATTTGGAGAAAATGAAAAGAGGAGCATTTAATTAAATTTATCAATTTAATTAAATGGAGAGATGAAAATTAGACCTTAAATAATTAATTTAGATTAATTATTTAATAGGGGAGATGACATGGGACACTTAAATAACTTTTAATAATTGTTTAACTATAGAAGAATTAAGGACCATGAATAGATAAATAATTAATGATAATTATTTAACTATAGATGATAGGTAACAATAATTAAATAAATAATAATTTATTTAACTATTGAAGAAGAGGGAGAAATTAGTGATGCAATTAGTTTATTTAATCGATCATGATAGAATAAAGATTAGAGAGTGAATTAATTAAATAATTAAAATTATTCAATTATCAAAAGACGAAGACAAAAAAAAAATGCTCGCAGGCTTAGGACATTTTCAGTGTCTACAATGTCAATACCATCGAATACAGAAATGAAATGCAAATTCCATTGACATATATACATTTAAGAATATAATATCAATACCATCGAATAAAAGAGATGCTATTGCTACCACTGAATACACAATAATTTATACATTCTTCAATCATGGGATTAGGTGTCGATCTATAGCTAGGAGTTCAATAATATGGAGCCAAAATTTTCAAATCAAATTTTTAAAAGCATATCAATAGATACATTCAAATCGACCTCCATAATAGAATAAATCCATTAAAATCAAACTATGCTTAGCGTATAATATGAAGTACAACCATTCATAAGCAGGAACAAACAAAAATAACTTGCAACAGTGACTAAAGGTGAGAGAGAGGTGTGCACAACTATGCTAGATAACTTCCAATAATTCAAAATAAACATCAAGAAAATGCATAAAATACGTCATCATCATGGTTGTGAGATATCACTCAGACAAAACAAGTCGCACCAAAAAAGAATCAACAGAGGGTGAAGTGATTCATTTGGAAAAATACACTCAAAAGCAAGAAATTTGCAACTACACATTTTTCCTATTTTCCCTTCAAAAATGAAATCAAAAGTTGGCACAATAAGGGAAGTGCACCAATCAAAGAGAATTTATAAAGAGATTGACAATCGACCAAAACTCAATGCAAAAATAAATTGTTACCTGGCTAAAATGTGATGGTTTCCAATTTATTATCAATAGCCAAAAGGGTATGAAGTAAAAGAAAATACACAAGTTGACAATGAAACCTTCAAACAAGAGAAAACAGTTGCAAAAATTGCTGCAAAGCAAACAAAAAGAGGAGAGACAATTTACAAGAAAGTAGTGGAAGTATTATATATAGATTAAAATACATGTTCTATAGTTTTAATGCAGAACAAAATAGATGATTATCACATTTTCCAAGCTTATCAAATAACAAGCATGCATATTAAACAGACAAGAGAGGGATAATTTTTTGGCATTAAACAGATAAATGAAACAAGAATAGAGATGAAGCCAACCTTGATTCCAATGCTACTGAGACGGAAATTGATGTCGAGATCAAATTCTACATCAGCAATAATCCACTTCTTTGAGGCCTTAATCAAATCCTTAGTAATTTTCCAAATCGATTTTTTTTGAAACAATCAACAAAATACAATTACTCTACAAGAATTTTCTTTTAGAAAAACTTCTCTTTTCGAAAACTAAAAATCAATCATAATCCATAATATCCCAAAATGATAATTATTAACTCCAGAAAGCTGTTGATTTTTGTAAACAAAAATTAGATAAAAATCTCACACAATAATAAGTTTCTATTCTACAAATAGTTCAAAGTCGCGCATGTGCTCCAAAACAATCTCTTTTTATCTTTTTAGTTGGCTTTACTGTTTATCGATTATCTCTTATTTTTATATTTTATTTCATATTATAATATTTTTCCACATTTTAATTTATTCTAATCTATCATTAATAATGTAGACATGGAAAATATACTGACATACTTGATCCCGTCTACTAACATCGTTTCATGCTAAATCATCCCTTAGTCTAACCATTTAATTGAATATCTTTATTTGATTAAATTCATCAATTTTCCTCTCTTAATTAAATAAATCATTTTATCTAATTAAGTCTTTTTTTCTTGTTAATTAAATCAATTTATTTGATCTAATTAACCCTATGTCCATATTTAATTAAATAATTCTATTTATTTAATTAAAATCTCTAAAGTCTATCTATTAAATTAAATAAATTAAACCTTGTTTAATTTAAGCTAAGATCACCCCTTTAGCTAAATAAATCAAAATATTTATTTAACTAAGTCAAAAATCATATTCTTCTCATATTTGATTTAAATAAATCCACAAATCTAAGTCAAATTTTTCACATCATCTAATCTCTCATCAAATTAATTAACCCTTGATTAATTTAATCCCCATTCATGTCCCATCCTCTAGCTTTTACCACTTGCACATGAAAATAGATTTAATTCATTTATTAAATCTCTATTTTCTCTCAAAATGGCATAATGGAGGAATATTCTCTCAAATTTGAATTCAAATCCAAGTGGACTTTGTCCTTTCAACAAGACATTAATTCACCTAATAATTCCTTTTTCCTTGAGCCAAGTGGCATTTAAGACATTCTTTTTCCCTCTTACATGTCATTTCACTAATTTCAAATATCACCTAATTGCATTTATGGGCACATTCATAAAAATGTGCACATCCCTCAACCATTCACATCTTGACAAGTGGCACCTTGCCATTGGTTGAAAGTTAGTCCCACATTGCTTCATTTTGTGTATTTCTCCAACTTGTAATTCTATAAATAAGAGGCATCTTTCCTCATTTCATCATCCACAACTTGAGTAAAATTATTATGCTCAAATTCATAGCAATCTTCATCCATCTCATTGAACTTTATAGCTAGGTTATGCATATTTTATCTTGGAGCATACTTCAATCATCAAAAAAGTGGATCACTCTTCATCACCAATCAACAAAGCTTGCATAGGAGTTGGGAAAGGGCCAATTTGCATATCAAATTGGCACCAACTATCCCAAGAGATCAAGAGTTTGCATTGCATTTGAATAGGATTTAATATCTTTGGCTTGTGTTTGTTTATGTTTTCTTCATTTCATTTCCTTTTCATTGCAATTTAAATGGATTTCTTGGGGAATCATGATCCTAACTTGCATTTGATCTAATAAGTTGTTTGTTTCTTGCGTTTTTGTAGGTTGGGAATCTTGGTTCACATTTTGGTGCTAGGAGGGCTTACCAGAAGTTTAAATCACATTTTTCTCACCAAATTCTGTGTTTTTTTATGTTTTGTGTCTCTATAGGGAACTCCACTGCTGGCATACCAGCATCACAGTTTAGGATTGATGGGGCTCCAACATCACTATATCGTACCACTACAAACTCCAAACTCTAATGCCCTTTGTTTCCCACCCATAATTCAAAATACAAAACTAAATCATTGAGTCATTTCCACGCGCTGGAATCTTTCCAAGCTTCAAACTCCACTGCTGGCTCAAATAACAATGCCTTCATGCTCTCTATCCCTGCTACAAAATGACACTAACTGGTAAGTGGTTCCATATAGCACCATTGGAGGGCTTCAAATTGCGATGCCTTCACAGGTTCCACCGCTGCAAGAAAGTAAAAAGTGAAGTTTAGTTTTTTATGACATGTGCCTTTTTTTCATTTCTGATCATTAGGGCTATTGCTTGCTTTCCTAGCCTTTGTTTTTTAGGTTTGACTATTTTTTCTTGTAGGTTGACTTGAGCAAAGGTGAAGGAGAAAAGAGGCATGATAGCATCACCATTTCATTATACCAAGTGTTTTTGAACACTTAAGAGTTTGTTCAACACTCTTAGAGAATTCACTTTCTCTCTTTAGGAATATTGCTATCTTTCATGCTTAGGACCTACTAGTTTTAATTTTGGGCTCTAAAAAGAACACTTTAATTTCTTGCTACAAAAGGGCTTAAAATGAACTTTAGGACACAAACTCACTAAATTTCATTTGAGTATAACAAATTGAACAAGGAAAATTTTCACATTTGATTTGGTGATTAAAAGGAAGTCACTTTTTCTTTGTGGGTTTAAAAAGAACATGTGCTACTTCATTTTGTGATTGCTTACTCAAACTAGCACCATTGAAAAGACGTATGCACTTCTCTCACACCTCACGGTGATCTTGAGAATCAAAAGGTTTTTTGGTAGTCTTATGTTGGGATAAAGTAATTGCCTCCACACTTCATTTTGGGAACTAAAAGTGAACAAAACATCTTGCGAGTGTGAGTAAACCTATCGCGTGTATTCTCTCTTTGTTTCTCAACAAAGATCAATCAAGTTTTGGATATGTTTTCTTGCTATTGTTTATCTTAGAGGGCTTTCTTTGGGGAAAAAGTACTCACCTAAGGGAATGACTCAACCTGTAACACTCTAAAGTCAAGAGTATTTCTAGATGGGATATAAAAGTGGGTACTAGAACAAAGGACAATATCACATGGTTGGCTCTGACGAGAAGGGAAGCAATGGTCTCTCACCTCGATGGGTCAACTCCTACAAATAGAAAGTTTGAATTAAAACCCTTGTTGTAGAAAGGCCAAAATTTTTATCTATCTGTTGGTGCAAGAACAGTCGTTCTGAAGCTGCCCCACACTTTTATGGTTTTTAGTATAAATGGAAAGTATTCCATGGGAGATTCATGGGTGTTTATGCTTGGATGCCCTATATAAGTGAGTGTCATGGAGGGGAGCCAATGGGATCAAGCATCTAACCATTCGCTAAAAATAAGCGTAGCTGGACTTGTCCAAGTGGGGACTCAACAAATATAGTCTTTCATATCCATAGGATTGTTCTTGTTCTTGGTTACAAAATACTTTGCTTGTTTGAAAACATTTGGAAAAAACATTTTAAATTTTTCATCAAAACTTCAAACCCTTTAGGAAGCAAATACAATTGACCAAGTTCATGTGTTATTACTTTCCCTTGGGATTCTATCCTTAGAGGTTTCTATACACTTGGATTTATATCTCAATTTCATTACTAAAGTTAAACAATAGGTAACCCTTGCCTTGATTTCATCAAAGTTCCACATGATATATCTTGTGGAATGAGAAGAAGTTGAGACATTGGACATCTAGTTTGAAAAACTAATTAAGAAGTGTTTGTGGTAAAACAAAGTCATTAAGCAAAGACTAAAAATAATTGAATCCCACACATGTATCTTGAATGATTTCACGCAAAATCAAGATCAAGAAACCGAAGGTAAAACCTCTTAGTCTAAAAGAACACCAAAAGTGTCTCTCAACGCTATATGAATTTAGACGAAGACTACTTTTTAAATTTTACAGGAAACCTTCAAGAAACTATCCCAGATTGTACTCATTTTATTACTGTTAGAATCCAACTCTTTTCCGGGAATTTGAATACCTCGTTTAGAGAAAAGCATGTTCTTCAAAATCAAGGTCTAGTAAACAAGAGTCCTTTTTAGGTACACCTAGGATCAAAATCAAACTCTCATCCATCTTTCCAAAAATCAAAACCAAAATCATTTCACCATCAACTTTTGAAAAATCTTGAAACCATCCTTCATGCTAGGCTCTTTTGGCAAAAAAAAATCATCAAAATATTTGAAACAAAATCCTTAAAATCCTTGAATCAAAACATCAAAACCATTTTGGCTAGGTATATGTAGATGCATCCTTCTTCATATGCTTAGTCAAAATTATCATCAAATCATCTTGTTTAGCTAGGTATATATAGATGCATCCTTCTTCATATACTTGGTTGAATTATCATCTTATTTGAATAGGTGTGGGTAGATGCATCCTTCTCTCCCCGCTTACTCAAATTATCATCCTTTGAACAAGTTTACCCCCTAGATAATCATCCAACATCTTGGGATTTATTTGTTCTTCACCCAAAGCCAAAGCAAAATCAAATCAAGGTCAATCCAAAAAATCAAAATAAAAAAAAAATCCAAAACAATCCAAAATTCCTAAAAAGTCTAGCATCCCCTCAATATTTCTCAAAAGATCAATCATCTATATCATCCATCCTTTACACATTTACATCATTTCACCTTTTATCCTCAAATCATCCTAAATTATCTCTTTTGTGCCTTAAGGTTAGATCAATCTAAATAATTAGAGATTCATCTCCCACATTCTTGAAAACTGATCCCTATTTTATGGTGCAAACTAGATCTCAACACAATGGAAAAGTGGAAGACCTTACACAAGATACTCTTTGTATGACCCAAGATGAGATCAATGAGATGATCCAAAATCCTGAAAATCATAGGATCATCAACATCATGATGAAAATCCATCCCCAAAATTACATGCTCGAACTAGAAAAATGAGCGACAAAACTCCCTTTGGAATATGACACGAACACCATGGTGGAATCACTATCAGCATCATTCATACCCCCCATCATATCAACATCCCTATTTCAAAATATCACTCAATCCATTCCCCAAATCATATCATCAATAGCTCCAACTCAACCAGTCGTTAACAAATGTAGTACATTTCTCAATGCATTACAAACACACCCTCTTGTAAACAATCAAGATTTGGATGCAAACACCATCTTGGGGAAGACCGTACCCCAAAATCCATTACACGCATATGTTCCCCTCACTTTTCATGATCCCAATGACCCATCATCATCATCCTTTCACTCAACACCCCAAACCTCTCTCCCCATAACCTCATAGGGAGAAGGGGACATATTTGGACCAGAGGGAATTTTCAACACTGCACCATTTCCTCAAGAGGTCACCCCCACACATTTCCACCACTTCCACCATTTCCATCAATATCAACATCACCTATTGGTTTAGGACTTCCCCCTTTACCAAGCATCAATCAACAAAACCAGATCAACCCACCAAGCATCAATTAGAACATCATTCCAAATACTTCCACTTTGCCATTGATATCGTAACAATAGATGGAAACCATACCGATAACGTAAAAAACCACCATCACATCATAAACCATCCCCCAAACATCTCAAAACATGGTCTCTTAAGGACCAACCATATCAATCACACCATCTACCACTCAAAACCCAATCATCAACACGACGGTGCCTCTCATCACCACAACAAGCACCATTCCAAACCCACCTCCACTACCACCACCAAAATCGAACACATCAAGCCAATATAGTATTGTGTTACAAGCCACTCAACAAGCTGCTTATTAAAAGGCATTACAACTAATTCAAAACTGACAAGCCACACAACTAGTCACTCATTAGGCCACCCAATCTGCTCAAGCTGCTCAAGCTGCACAACAAGCGCTACAAGGACAATAAGCACAATAGGCTGCACAAGCCCAACCCTTATTGCAACAACAACAACAAGCCACTTAGGCTGCACAGGTAGCGCAAGCCACTCAAGCCGCTCAAGTTGCTCAGGCTGCTCAGGCAGTGCAAGCTGCTTAAACAACACATATTGCACAAGTTGTCACTCAAGCACAAACACAGGCTCAAGCTCAAGCACAAGCCCAATACCAAGCCTAATAAGCTCAAGCTCAAGCCCAAGCACAAGCATAGGCACAATCACAATATCTCGCACAACAACAAGTAGCCCAACAACAAGCATATTAGCAAGTGCTGAAACAATACCAAGAGCAGCAAGAAGTAGCTCAAATAGTAGCCCAACAACAAGCCCAACAACAAGTGCAGCAACAAGCACTAATAGCACAACAACAACAGGAACAAAAATAAGCATTGTTGGTATAGTAGGAATTGCAAGCATACTTGGCACAACAGAATATGCAAACACCATCCATCAATATACCAGCCAATCTTCCCATCCCACTAACAATTGAACCACATCAGAACACTTTCATCCCACCCCCTGATCCGTAAAAAGATGTCACAACACAAATTAGGTTGCTCTCGCAACAAGTGCTCGACCTTCAATCAGGGAGAACCACGAGAACACCCAACAACTTGTGTCCTTATCCATTTAATATGATCTTCATAATGAAATGATTCTCAAAGGGATTTGAGATCCCCAAGTTTGAAAAAAACCATGGGATAGGAAACCCTAAAGATCACATCAAGGAATTCCAAGTTCATTCAATGGAGGTCGCATACGACGATACGCATCTAATGTAGCTATTTCCTAGGAGTTTGGCTGGCCATGCTATTGAATGGTTCTCTCACCTAACTCAAGGCATCAATATATTCCAAGAAATCATAGACGCATTCATCAAAAACTGCACATGCAATAACGCTATGGATGTCAGTCTAAAGGAACTATCAGCTATGAAACAAGGGAAAAATGAATCATTCACTTCATTCCTATAGCAATGGCGATCCAAGGCCAATCAGAGAAAATGGGTCATGATTGAGGAACAACAAGTGTGCACCATCATATCCAACCTTGAAGGAACCTTGTCTTTTCATCTCAAAGTGCAAGGAATCACCACATACAACCAGTTGATCTCCAATACGATCAACATCGAATGAGCCCCTATGACGAAACCTGGAGGATCAATTGCATATCCCGAACAAAACAATCACCCATCCACAAGTTACAATGAAAAACCTCTCACAAGGGAAAGAAATAAAAATGTTACCAATGATGGTACTGTGGATGCCAAAGTTGTCATCTACACCCCTCAGAAAAATACACCCGCACCACAACAACAACCCCAAAATTATCATTAAAACAACCATCAAGCGAATACAACAACACAACAACCAAACAACCAAGAAATCAACAATGTCAACGATCAAAAGGGACCACCCCAACGAAATAATAATTCCACCAAATGAAAGTACACTACCCTTGGGGAACCACTCGAGTACATCATGGAGCAATTAATAAGTGAAAATCTCATCAAGGCTCCCACTTATGAGAATTACCAAGAACCAGATGTCAAACCTCCTTGGTACAACGAAAATAAACTTTGGAACTTTCAAAAAATTAAAGGGAACACCACTAATAGTTGCATGAGGTTAAAAAACCTAATCCAAGGCCTCATTGATAAAAAAATCATAAATGTGAAGCAGCCAGCAGGAAATTAGAACCTCAAAATATACACGAATATGATGCCAAACCATAACAATAAAGGGAACAATAACATCGATAAAGGGAAAGGAACCTTCAAAAGTGTGAATCATGTGTACAACCATGTCATCACATCCCTGGATAACTACTATGCTACCATTACCATTAAAGGAGCCCATGTTGATTGTGGATTCACCACAAGAGGCATTAAAATTACCATTGCAGGATCATCCCAGCTAAACAGAGCACCTGTGCCCAACCCTAGATCTGTTTCCAGTGGTTATAGCATCCTTGATCAGCTAAAAATAACTCCAACAGAAATCTCCATCATGGAGTTGCTAAAACTTCCATCTGCCCACAAGAAAATCCTTGAGGAAGCATTGACTTCATCAGTCATCCCCGAAGACCTTGATGCGGAAGAATTCCAAGCTATGGTCAAAAACATCATCACCTCGAATCTCCTTACATTCTTCGATTAGGACTTTCCTGCTCAACCATCTCATAACCGTGCACTCCATTTAGATGTCCTAGTGCAGAAAAATAAAGTCAAGCGAGTCTTGGTGGATGGAGGTGCAGGTTTGAATATTTGTTCCCTCAAGCTTATTAAAAACTTGAAAATCTCAGAGGGTTCCATCGACAAAGGAAAAGGTATTACAATCAGAGCGTATGATGATCAAGAAAGAGTGTCCCAAGGCACAATCCAAATACATATTCAAGTAGGTCCATCTATCATGGAAACTACTTGTCAGGTCTTGGACCTCGACTTTCCTTATAACATTCTCCTGGGACATCCATGGATTCATGCAATGCAAGTAGTAGCATCAACCTTCCATCAATGTTTCAAATTCACATATGTAGGACAAGAGGTCACCATACATGGAGATCCTAAACCATTCTCCTACTGCAAGAACCTAGAGGAAAATACTACAAAACTCCTCAAGTGTGTAAATATGATGAAGCTCCATCACCACCATACATTGATCCAGCCACTCTCACTTCCACTTTTTCAATAGAGATACCCACCACTCTCGCCATCCCCACCATCTTTGATATCAAAGTTATCATCCAGGACAATGGTTGTGGAAACTATACAATTCCCAAAAATAATTTTGTGGTAGGAGAGTTACCACAATCTCCCAGACCATGAGGACATCCACAATCAAATGAAGCATCCACATCCAAAACATCCCCTAAAGAATATCCCAACTTCAAAAGTTGGGGAGATCTTGGCTGAGAATTCATAGAGGAGGACCCATCCCACCTCCTATATCAAGATAATATACCAGCAACCAATCTACCAATGGATGACAGCAACAAAGGTTCGCAAATGATGCTCGCAACGGGCTACACCAGAAACTAGATACATGGAAAAAATGACAACAAGCTTATAATACCTATCATTCTAGAGACGTGAATGAGAAATATTGGCCTTGGATGTACCCCTTTGAGTATAACCATATATGGTCAAAATTCCCCAGTTAGGAAAATCAAACCTCCTTAGCAAATGATAGCCAAACTTCACTTACCCGTATCTATAGGTACAGTCATAGACAACTTCACATTTGACATAACTGACATTTGTAGTAGTAGTGATGATGAAGATCCTATAAAAAAAACTACCCATGCTCTTGGAGGACACCACCCTTCTCATGATTAACACCCTATCCTATGAGTCTAAAAACCAAAACAATGAAATCCATCTAGTCTACCCACAACTCATCGATTATGACCAACAAGGACCACCAATTCTAGACACATTAAAAAATGATGAGGAATTCTCAGAATTCATGGGAATGTGGGATAATATTCCATATGGGGATCACAAAGTAGGATTCATCATCAAGTTGGATACACATGCATATTATGGGGAAATGATTGAATCCCTCAGTTGCAAAAGTGAAAACTTGAGAATAATCTCTAGGTCTTTGAGTGAAAACCACACTTTGGCACTCTCTGACCCAAAAATAGTAAAAAGAAAGGACACATATGATGTTGAAAACCTCTCTGAGGTGCCCAAGGATGAGGGATTCAATCTTCCTCCCAGAGAATTACACCAAGAAAAATCAATAGTCCTAGCCAAAAAATGCAATCCAGTTAACTTGGGAACAAAGGAGACCCTGCACATCATGTTATATGTAGAATCATTACTATCAAAGGAACAAGAGCTCCTAGTAGCCTTCTTGAGAGAGAGACAAGTTAACTTTGCATGGAGTTACACAGACATTCCCGGGGTCGATCCAGAGATTGTGGTTCATCATCTAGCACTGTATCTTGAAGGAAATCCTGTCTGACAAAACTTGAGAAAAATGCATCCTCAGATTGCCCTGCTAGTCAAATTGGAACTAAAGAAACTACTTGATGTAGGATTTATATGGCCAATAGACTATCTAGAATGGGTTTCAAATCTAGTTCATGTCTCAAAACTTGATTGAAACATCTGAATCTACATGGATTTTAGAGACCTAAACAAAGCATGTCCAAAAGATGATTTCCTATTGCCTAACATTGACATGATTGTAGACATGATGGTGGGACATGAAATGATTTCTCTGGATACAACCAAATAATGATTGCTAAAGAAGAACAACACAAAACAACCTTCACTTGTCCATGGGGGACTTACTATTGGAACATGATGCCATTTGGTCTAAAGAATGTTGGGGCTACATATCAAAGAGCCATGACAATAATCTTCCATGACATGATCCACAATACTATCAAAGATTATGTTGATGACATACTAGCAAAATCCAGGAAGATGAGCGATCACATAACAACCTTGAGTGTTATTTTCGTTAGGCTAGAGGAGTACAAGGTTCACCTAAATCCAAAGAAGTGCATCTTTGGTGTACAATCAGGAAAGCTATTGGGGTACATAGTGTCAATGAGTGGTATTGAAATAGATCCAACAAAAGTAACATAAATCTTAGAGATGGAGGCACCCAAAACATTGAAACAATTGAGAGGCCTCCAGGGCAGGCTTCAGTCCATCCGTAGATTCATAGCCCAACTGGTAGACAAGAAAAACCCCTATTCTCACCTACTCATAAGGGGGTAGCATACAAATGGGATGAAAAGTGCAAGGAAGCCTTAAAAAAAATCAAATAATATTTTCTCACACCGCCAATCCTCATGTTGCCAATCCCAAGAAACCATTAATCTTCTATGTGTCAGCAACAACAACAACCCTTGGAACTCTCTTAGCACAACACAATGAAAATGGGACAGAAAGGGCCATATACTATATCAACAGAAAAATGGTCGGACATGAGCTAAACTACTCATTCATTGAAAAAGCATGTCTAGCAGTAGTGTTTGCTTCACAAAAATTTAGACATTACATGTTGACACAAAAAATCAAACTCATCACCAAAATCGATCCCCTAAAGTACCTACTATCAAAAGAAATGCTCACAGGAAGGATGGCTAAATGGGTCATGATACTATTAGAGTATGACATTGAATATGTGGAGAAAAATGAAATCAAAGGTCAAGTAATCATAGATCAGCTTGCAGAAGCACCAATCTATTTAGAAAACCCACTCATATCATAGTTTCTAGATGAATCCATCTTCAATCTCAGCATAACCGATCACTGGAAACTCTACTTTGATGGCTCCTATATGCAACATGGATCAAGAGCTGGTGTTTTCTTCATCACCCCATAGGGGGATTGTATACCTAGATCCTACAAATTGGCATTCCCCTACACTAACAACATTGCAGAGTATGAGGCTTTAACCATAGGTCTCAGAATAACAGTACAATGGCACATCATGACCCTCAAAGTATATGGAGACTCTTAGCTGATAATAAATCAAGTGAATTATGAGGACCAAACAAAGGATGATAAGTTGAATCCATACAAAAAGTTGGTAGATAGCCTCAAAGAATCATTCATTGATATCACATTTGAGCATATTCCTAGAGCAAACAATAGAGCAACAAACACCATGGCAACAATTGGATCCCTACTAGACATCCCTTGCAACGTCCCAAAATATGAATTCTTGGTAGAGCAGCTTCTCGTACCCGCATTCGAGGTACCAGATTCATAATTCATGTGAAATCGTTGGTCTCGGTGATCCTTGGTACCATGACATTTATACCTACTTACGAATAAGGGTCCTACCTGTTGACTTGTGAAATCGTTGGTCTCAGTGATCGTAGGAGCATAGAAGGAACCTTATTATGCTACCTAAATGTTGAGGAGGCATTGACTACCTTAACTGAGGTGCATAACAATATTTGTGGTTCACACTCGAGTGGAATGACCTTGGCCAAGAAATTGTTGAGGATGGGGTATTATTAGCCTACAATGGAAAGAGAAGCACATGACTACGTCAAAAGGTGCCTACAATGTCAATAGCATGGGGACCTCATCCATGCTCCAACTCAATAACTTCATCCCATCATCACACCATGGCCCTTTTCATAGTGATGACTCGATCTCATTGGAAATATAACCACCACCTCATCTAATGGCCACAAGTTCATCATAACCGCCACTAAGTACTTTACCAAGTGGGTGGAACCCATCCCCATGACATACATCACTGGAAATTATATATCAAAGTTCATCCTAAACTACTTAATATGCAGATACAGTGTTCCCTAAGCTATTATCTCAGATAATGGGACACCTTTCAAAAATTAGGAGGTTCATGACCTATGTGATAAATTCAAAATCCAACATCGCTTTTCCACTCCATACTATCCCCAAGACAATAGCCACGTAGAAGCGACCAATAAAACCATTCTAAAAATCCTCAAAAAGACAGTCAATGATGGAGTTCATGACTGACATCTACAGCTAAATCCCACCCTTTGGACCTATCGAACTAGCATCTGCACACCCACCGGTGTCACCCCATTCTCCCTGGTCTATGGACTAGAAGCCATATTTCCCATTGAGATTGAGCTCCCATCATTGAGAATATCACTACAAAACCTCATCACAGATGAAGAATACCGAGTGTCAAGACTGAATGAGTTGGAGCTACTGGATGAGTGGCATATGGACACTTTAAATCATTTGCAATTCTATCAGAATCAACTTAAAAGGAGTTATGGCAAGAAGATCATGAGCAAAAGTTTCCAAGTTGGAGAACTTGTCCTAAAGGAGAATCAAAAGAATGTCCCAAATCCAAACAACAAAGGAAAATTTGAACCCAACTAGTTGGGACCATTTGTTATCACAATGAGCTATAAGTTAAGCGCATATCAATTATCAACACCCAAAGCAGAACCTCTATAGGATCCCATGAACAACTCCCATCTCAAGAAAATTTATGCCTAATATTTCTAGGTATAGAAACAAAAAATCCAAAAAAAATAGAAAATTTCCCAAAAAAATGGTTACCCTGATGAAAACGTGGAAAATAGGCGTCTTGGTGACAACAAAAATTCAAAGAAAGAAAAAAATCCAAAAAAACTAGAAAATGGATCAAAAACAGTAAAGAGAAAAATCGTCCTTTGGTGAAAACCACTTCGGTGGCACTTTGGGCAAGTACCTTGGTGAAAACCTGGAAAATAGGCACCTTGTGTAAATAAGCACTTTCCATCCACTAGGATCTTCATGGCTTGTTCTGCGTTGTCCATCCATTACTCTCCATCACCCATCACATTCCATATCTCCATCCATCACCCATCCATTCGACATCTGCATCATATCTTGGTCTTGTGTTTGTGTCATGATCCCTCCTAGTACTACTCAGCCCATTCTCAAGGTCAGTTTGTCCTACCTTTATCGGAGTAGTCTATTGCACCACACTAGGGGCATGTTCTCATCATATTGGATTCATGTATATTCTTGAAGTCAGAAAATGAAAAAATCCAAAAACATTAGAAAACCAACAAAAATCCCAAAACATTCAAAACATATCAAAATCCAAAAAATAGGTCAAAAAGTTAGTGAAAAAGTCAAAAATAGAGTCATATTGTTGAACTATAGGTCTCTGAGCCTTGAATGTAGGAAAGGTTGATCTTTGATCATCCCTTGAGACACTTAGGTCAGTCCTTTAGGAGTCCGTCATAATAAACTGGCAATTCATTTGTTCATATCTCATCAATAATCGAGTCTATGTCAATCAACTTACGTGGTCTCTATGTGTATAACGTAGGCAAGGCTAATCTGTTGATCAGCCCCTGAGGCCCCTAGGATAGGTCTTTAGGTTAGAATCTTGGTCAAAATCTTAGAAAAACCCAAAACATTGAAAATAAAAAATCAAAACATTTGTAAAATCTAAAAAAAAAACCAAAAACAACCTCAAAACATTTCAAAAAGATAAAAAAACATTTAAAAAACCCAAAAAATCTATCTGTCTCATCTCGCTTTCACCCGCAATAAACATCACTCACAATAAATCAATCATCATCCCCAACCTTTGGTGAAACAACCAGAAACAAGTCTAGCAGTTCAAAAGTGAAAACTTAAACATCAAAATCTTAAGTCTAGGTCAGTACGTAAACAAGTTAATCAACTCTTTGTGTCAATAGCCTATCATCCAATCATTCCCATATCAAATCATCTGATATCATCATGCCCTAGGATGTATCCTTCTTGCAATGAACATCAACATCATGCATCACTGTAGTTTAGTCTTGGCTAGCGATATTGAAGAACATTGGTTTGTTTGTTTACTTTATCTTTATCTTGTTGATTTATCTTATTGTGCTCATCCCAAGGACCTCTCGATGATATCTAATCAAAATATTTAGAGAGATAGGAATGGGGAAATGATCATTATCTTTTATCTGTTGTGCTTGTTGGATATTCTTCTAATATAACTTGGTCATTCGTGCTTTGCTTGGTTTGTAGGGAAGATGTTTTAGGTGTCTTGTTGACCACATAGGAAGGCTTACTTTTCTATGTTTTGGTTCAAGATGTCTAAAATATCTGAACTGCACTCTGAATAAGGTTTTGTATGCCAGATGTGAACAGTAATACTCCTATCTAATTGTCGAGTCAAATTCCATCACACTAGGTACAATGCCATCCTGGTTCTTTATACCTTGATGCATCGTACCTATGTGTATTATCAAACATAAGGTAATTAGCCCTTTGAAAATCCTAACTCCTTGGCAAGAAAATCATCATCACCATCATCATCTCATGTCTTGTTGGAATCTTTTGGCTTTCTTCTATCTCTTACTTTTCACGCTAATAGTGGTACCATGACAGTTAAATCGAATCATCATTATTATTGCATCCATCCTGCATCCATAAACCATCAGCATATGGCATATTACATAACATATCATATAGAAACATATATTGAATTTCCATACATATATTCTAAAGCATTATATAAATCATTCATCTCATAAAACATCTACATCATCATAGGTATAACATAAATCATCCCATATCATAAGCATCATTTACATTTATCATATCATAACATTGCATTGCATATATAAGCATCCATTACACTATCACATACACTAAACAACATTTGCATTCATATACCATCCATCATTTCATAATATAGATTGGTTAGTCTAAGAATCTGCATAGCATAACATCCACACATAATCATCATAAAAATAGCATAAAAAGATACTGAAAAAGAAATGCATTCATCCATCAACATCTACATCATCACTGCATCACATCATAACAACATACATTACATCATGGCATCATTGGATAGCACCATTGCATAACATATAGAAATTAAAATCCATCCATAATACATCAAGGTAAAGATAGGACATAACATATCACATTAAAATCATCATCTCATATATATCATCAAAGTATGTATTGTCATGATACAAAGAATCAGATCAAGTATCAAGTATATAAATACAAAATGGCCTGTCGGGATATCAAAAATGAGCCCATGGGGCACCAAAAGTATCCCGTCTCTGATAAAAAATGAAGGCCTAGCCCTAGTAGTTGCTGCCCTCACCACTTGTTCTCTCCTTGTGCTACTCTGCTGGCCTTTGGCTAGTCCTCTATGAAAAACCTAGCACCCTAGCTGCTCTCGGCACAACCTGATGATAATGCATCCTATCGTAATCAACCTCTCAGACAACCTCTCTATAAGCCTAGAGTGATATTGTGTTCCAGGAAGAGGAGGCAACCATGCCCTCTAGTTGTTGTTGGCGACCCATATTTGCTGCCACGTGTAACTCTGCAGCCTACCTCTACAAAATGGCTCGGTCCTGCTTGACCCTAGCTTGATCTCTCTTTGCTGTCAGTGTCCGTACTTGGGCTTGTAGCTGAAAAATATACCCATCCCTAAGATCTAGTTGTAATGGTGGCTGCATGTGAGGTTGATCCTGGTCCCCGTCCCTGGGTGGTGTTGAGATCCTATCGTGATGTCCATCCTAGTGACCTAGATCCTGATCCTGTCAGGGGACCTCCTGCCTCTGCTCTCCATCATGCTGATCTGGAAGTGCCTAGTCTTGAACTAGCTAATCTGGTGTCAACCCTTTGCCTCCCTGATTGTGAACCTATCCTCCCCGGCCTCACCCTGCCCCTCTGCCTCTCACTCTGCATCAAGAGGATGGTGTCCTTGGCACTGTGAGTCGTAGAGGTGGTTGAAACCAATCTATGTATGCCTGTGTCACTTCGGGATCTGCCACTCCTTGATCGTATGGCCACTGCTGGGCCACCAGCTATCTGAAGCTCTCTACTGCCTCATGGGAAGGTATATATTGGCCCAATCCACCCTGTGTCACTATCCTCACAAAAATGGCCACATAACCATCATCTGGCTTGTCTTGGGGCTCCCCAAGCTGATGCTGGACCCTACCCAATAGATACATCTCCAGCATGGTATGCTCTCACCCCTACATCAAGTGGTCCTGGTGAGCAAAGAAAAACTACTGAATATCATCAAACCATGTGGGTTGTCCAAGGTATAGTTTCCATCTGAATACTCGCAGGTCATCAAGGACCCTCCTCCAACGAGGAATCCCATGTTTTTCTATGTGCATAAATGAAAGGAATCCCCTGTAGCACCAAACAACTAGATCATCTAGCTCCATTGGCACTAGAATGACTCATGGATGAAGCACAAGGATGTGCTCCCATGCCCAGATATGCAAAAGTGTAACTCCTTCCCTAGGTTCTCTACCATCCAGGTATGCAAACTCATGTAAATCCTTGTAAAGGGAGGCTAGAAAAATTGGGCCCCATGCAAAAAGTGTCGATTGTTGTTGGACCATCTACTCCCAAGCAAGCCCCCAACTAGGACTAAAATATCAGCCTTACCAATCTGGGGCAACAAGACCTAATATAATCGCAACAATAACCAAGTGGTAGGGTGAGGCGAAGGGCTTGTGGCACTCCAACTTGATCTAACCCTCATAGAATATGATGTCATTAGTGTTTAGGATGGCATAGCAGGCCTCCCTCCCAGAATTCAAGTCATAAATGACCTGTTCACCATAAATAGGTAATCTCAAGATCTGCCACACGTCCTCCAACATGACTATGGCCTCACCAATCGAAAGGTGAAATGGCAAGGTCTCACTGTGCCACCTCTAAGCAAGCGTTGTCATCATTCCCAAGTGCGTTTGCATGGGAAGTGCATAGGCGATATACCAGAGCCCCATCTCCCTGAGACGCTCCTGCTCCCACTTAGACAAATCCCGCAAAAGGCCAAAAATCTCCCAAGACTTGTGCTCATGTGAATAAATCTCTCTCGCCTCCTCCTACATCCGGATAGGTCACCATGTTAAAATTCATCAAAAAATATTTTCCCAAGCTAATCTTAGTGTTTAGAAATTTACCCCAACATCACAACTTTTCAAGGTGTTGTAGTTTGAAATTTGCAAACTGCAACATTGGAATCTTCAAAATCTCAAACTGCACCACGGCGATGCACTTTGTCAAAGCAGCGTAGTTTAGCTTGAAACCCTAATTTCAAAGACCACTGCGGCGCCAGAGTTTAAAGCATAGCGGTGCATTTCATAAAGGCATCATATTTTGAAGTTTGCACTCAAACTCCAAACCCCACCACGACAGTCCATCATGTGATGGTGGTATAGTTTAAAAGATCGAGTAGTCCAGTTTAAAATTTGAGCAGTGCAATATGGCACTGCGCCTAGGGACCTATCTTTAAACACATTAAATGGGTGCATAAA
This sequence comes from Sequoia sempervirens, assembly GCA_007258455.2. Classification (NCBI taxonomy): domain Eukaryota; kingdom Viridiplantae; phylum Streptophyta; class Pinopsida; order Cupressales; family Cupressaceae; genus Sequoia; species Sequoia sempervirens. The sequence goes on along the minus strand of VDFB02105785.1, from coordinate 551,032,520 downwards.
ATGAAAAATCAAGCTTGGGTAAAGTTGACTCACCGGTGCTCCAGTGCCGGGAAGCCTCTAGTACATCCAGACTCGGTCAGAAATGTGCATCGGGAGCTGTCATTGCACCATCTCGCGAAGGTGTTAGAGCTCAAAATTGTAAGATCTCTATAGGATGAATGTGAAAATGAATTGGAAGTGGCCCCTCAAGGCCTATTTAAGCCTAAAAATTAGGCTTTTTTAACCTTGTTTGGCCATCTTGTTAGGGTTTTGGTCCCTCGACCCAATTTTTGTTCGTCCAAAGGTCCTTTTTCATTGTTTTTTGCATTTTATCTTGTTTTCTTATCTCATGGAGCCTTTCTAGACTTGTTGGGCACCTTGTCCTCTCTTTTTTCGTGAGATCACCTAAAAACATTAGAATTTTCATCCGATCTCTCAAGGGGGCATTATATCAGCATATTTCTCTCACTAAAGCAACACTGGGGTAAATTTTTAAAATAAAAAATTTTTGGCATTTGATCGAGACAGTTTATTCTTTGAACCAAGGTAACGAGTACTTTTCTTCAAAGAGGGGAAGAATGTAGACATGGAAAATATACTGACATACTTGATCCTGACTACTAACATCGTTTCATCCTAAACCATCCCCCAGTCTAACCATTTAATCAAATATCTTTATTTGATTAAATTTATCAATTTTTCTCTCTTAAATAAATCATTTTATCTAATTAAGCATTTTTCTCTTGTTAATTAAATCAATCTATATGATCTAATTAACCCTATGTCCATATTTAATTAAATAATTTCCTTTAATTAATTAAAATCTTTAAAGTTTATCTATTAAATTAAATGAATTAAACCTTCTTTAATTTAAGTTAACATCACCCCCTTCAACTAAATAAATCAAAATATTTATTTAACTAAGTCAAAAATCATATTCTTCTCATATTTGATTTAAATAAATCTACAAATCTAAGTCAAATTTGTCACATCGTCTAATCTCTCATGAAATTAATTAACCCTTGATTAATTTAATCCTCATTCATGTCCCATCCTCTAGCTTTTACCACTTGCACATGAAAATAGATTTAATTCATTTATTAAATCTCTATTTTCTCTCAACATGGCATAATGAAGGAATATTCTCTCAAATTTGAATTCAAATCCAAGTGGACTTTGTCCTTCGAACAAGACATTAACTTCACCTAATAAGTCCTTTTTCCTTGAGCCAAGTGGCATTTAAGACATTCCTTTTCCCTTTTACATGTCATTTCACTAATTTCAAATATCACCTAATTGCATTTATGGGCACATTCATCAAAATGTGTACATCCTTCAACCATTCACATCTTGGCAAGTGGCACCTTGCCATTTGTTGAAAGTTAGTCCCACATTTCTTCATTTTGGGCATTTCTCCAACTAGTCATTCTATAAATAAGAGGCTTCTTTCCTCATTTCATCATCCACAACTTGAGTAAACTTACTATACTCAAATTCATAGCATTCTTCATCCATCTCATTCAACTTTATAGCTAGGTTATGCATATTTTATCTTGGATCATACTTCAATCATCAACAAAGTGGATCACTCTTCATCACCAATCAACAAAGCTTGCATAGGAGTTGGGAAAGGGCCAGTTTCCACATCAAATTGGCACCAACTCCCCCAAGAGATCAAGATTTTGCATTTCATTTTAATAGGATTTAATATCTTTGGCTTGTGTTTGTTTATGTTCTTCATTTCATTTCCTTTTCATTGCAATTTAAATGGATTTCTTGGGGAATCATGATACTAACTTGCATTTGATCTAATAGGTTGCTTGTTTCTTTTGTTTGTTCAGGTTGGGAATCTTGGTTCACAAATAATAAATATGTTTATATTTAGTTTTCAAATTACTTTTTAACTTAGTAAATTAATTAGCCAAGCATAACTTATATATCTATTTATCAAAGAGATTTATTTGATAGTTTATTTAATCCACCAATTAATCAAAATAATTATTATTAACAAATTTAATTTGAACGACTAAATATCAATACTGATCACCTAAGCATAAACAAGGTTGAAAATGAGAACAATTGACCACAAATAGCAAACAAGACTAATAGGGTGACCGACTGGATACTCATCCTCTTCGAGGATGATGGCTAAAGTAGGGGACCATATGTTATCACAATTTAAAAATTTCCATTGGATTTAAGGCACACTCAGACTTGTCAATTTAGGTGGAGTTGATGCATAGTACTTGCAACCTACAACACACAAAATAGTCGTACATATACATAATCATACATTCAGGAACATCGTGAAAGGGAATCGCAGGGTTGTGAAGTACTCACAACTGAGTGATGCAACATTGTCCCATTAACTCACAAAAAATAGTAAGAACAACACCAAGTAGTCCAACCCACTCATAAACAATCAGCTACATAGCATTTTGAATGATAATCACATAATGGTTATGGTAAAATTATCACATACTAATCATAACAATGCATCTATAAATATCATCATAAAACATATCAACTATTTACATCATTAGCATGCACCTTTAAAGTTGCACATTATTTCACCTTCATCTCTGAGTTCCAAAGTAGACTACCTGCACATCCACTGTGAGAATGGAGGGGCACTACACTATAACTACCAGACTCAAAATATTTTCATTCATAACTTTAACACCATAGACCAAAACACTATGAAACTATAGATTTAGATTCTTCTAACATCCAACAAAATTACACCAAAACTATAGAGAATGATTCTACATAGCAAAATAATGTAGACTAAAATACCAGATGTTATGTACATCATATTACCTATTTTGACACAACCAAATTTTCATATCATTGTATTTACCGAATCAAACCTTCTTGCAAAGTTGCACTAAACAACCATCTTCAAATATGTTCAAGCTATATGTTGTGTGGTATCACAACACGCCCCATTTTTCCTCTTGGAAAAATGTGGACCCCCTTTTTTTTCCTTTTCCTTTGCTTATCTTTTTTCTTTCGTTTACTTTGGTGTCATTTTGATGCTCAATGGGTTGTTGATTTCTCTTTTATTTTCACTTGGCCTCTTTGTTGTTGTATCCTTTTGTTTCCTAGATTTGGTGTTTCGGTCTTTTCACAAAGTTTATCATGTTACCGAAAACCGGAGTCCTAGAATCTTGTATTTGTGCCAAGGGGAATTTGTATATTCATATGATTCTAGCTCTGCTCAGTATTTCATTGACCAGAGTTGTCATTCTTGGTAATTTCCTTTTTACCAAAGTCCAGTATTTTTTTTATTTTTTTTATTTTATTTTTCAAAAGTTGGTAATTAGAGAGTATGTTGTTGAAATTTGTAAATCTATCTTTTGGACTTGGTTTCTACTCTTTCCTCTCATTCCAATTTTCTCTTTCCTTAGAGGGTATTTCTCATATCTCAGTGTTTGTCCTTTTTTCAAAGGAAATACTGGAAAGCTTTAATCTCGGTGATCGCCAATCGATCATGTATCTTTAATGACATATACCTTGCAAAAATTTAGTGTGAAATATAATTTCCACGTATAATCATCACATCATCTTTCTTCTCTAGTAGCGAGCCAACACGAAAATCTAGGTGTTCATGATTTGGACTATAATCCATAATGATTGCATCTTTATTTGAGGAATTAATGTGAAATAAGAGGTAATTAATGAAGGTGGCAAACTACCTATGTACTTGGCACCATCTCAAGCATGCAATTACTTTTGCAACACTCCACTTCATGTCATATTGCAAATTTGCTAAGGACATTGAAGTAATGAAATGACATTGGTGCGTAAGGAGAGGTTAATTCCGAGAAACCAAGACACAACTACCAAGGGTTTTGAAGTTGCATTTTGAAAGATCATCATTTTTAACTAGAACCAAGTATGTTTCGAATAACTGATATTTTTTTTAAATCTTTCTCAAGCTGAAAAATATTGATAATGGTATTTCCATTCAAAAATTGAAATGTTGCTTATTCTCTGATTTCTTGAATTTAATCGAAATGAATTGAAAATTTTATAAATTGTAAGTTTCGGTTAAATTTAACCCTAACTCACACACAAGACACATATTCTAAAAACTGCAGAAAATATTATACAAAATGAGCACTTCTAATGCAAGGCTAGAACATGAATTCAAGTATTGCAATTCACAAGCCATACCCATCAATGTAGTGGTTACAAAAACTCATATGGGATGGTCTTCCTACATTGAAATCCATTCGTGGCTATTACAAGAGAATTCTTCTCAATGTACCAAGAATGCTGTGGAAAATGGGTTACTTCCTACATGAGGGTTTCCACTAGTGATGGAGGCTCTTGAATTAGTTATGCAATGTATAAATCATTACAACCCAACCAAGAGGATCATTGAGAAAGAAGGGAGAATTTACGCAGAACTATCATAGAAAGGAATCATATACGTATTTGGTCTCCCCATTTACACACAGATGTATAATGTTGAGATAAAGGTTAAAACCAAGAAATATCAGAATGTTGAAGAGCGTAATAGAGAAATTATGAGCACCCAATGGTGCCAAGAGCCAATTACACCATAGACCAAGGTAATTCAGAGGTCTATGTTTAAACAATAAATGAAAGATATTATAACTTTGCTGAGCAGATTAACTAGTTTAAGAGATGCAAGCAAATTTGAACCTTGGAGGTTTGTGATAATATCCCGCATGATAGAGGGTCATGTAGAATTGTATTGGGGAAAGCTGATAAGTGACAAACTACATGAAAAAATTACTACATTTCCAAAAACCAGATGCTTCTACATGTCTTTGTATGTTATTTACTCATGTGCTATGAGAGCCAGTAAACAAGGGTTAAGATAGATTGGTACCCTGGGTACAAAGGTTGGCAACAATTTGATATATGAACATCTACCCCAGATCACCATCCATGGGTATAAAGATGATTACATGAAATTTAATGATTTTTTCTCCATGAAATTGGTTAGAACAATGGAAGGTGATAAAGCCAAAAGATTATCCCTGGAAGCACAAAGTGCCATTTAGCCAATGGGAGGTTGATACATATAGTTCCCAACCTACTCCTACATTAGAGCGGAGGGATTTGATGGACATCCATTCATGTTTCCCATGTATCCTATAGATAAATTTTTTTTATTGGAATTATTGAGACAATTGAAACCATCTCAGGCTCTTTATATCCATGCTCGCAAAAAGGCCTCTTTTTAATTTCCCATTACAATAGGAAATTATAAGTGCAATGAAATTAAGGTAACTGACTTGTGTGAAGAAGAGCTAAGGACATACCATTTTGAACAATTCCCACTCTAGAGAGTGTATTATGATATTGAAGGAAATATTGCTAGAAATATAGATAGTTTTCATGCTCATGTGCCACATTAAGAAGATTATTGGCTTAACTGTGAAGATGAGCACATGGTAAGAAGAAGAAAATATGAAAGAATGTATTTGATATTTTCTCAGATGCTCAATCTTTATGATATTCTAGATCAGTTGGAAGAAGATGATGGCCAAGTGTTGAACAAGTTCTACAATGAAGACAGGGTATATAATGAACCCATTCCAGACCTAGGTGTTGATGATGAGGATATGACATCAATTGATGAGTTCACTAGACCAGTCTTATAGTATGCTCAACACTCGATTGATGATTTTTTACAAAGGTTTGAGAGAAAAAGGAATTGAGCCTATCTTCTTAGAAGATAAAAGGAGGAAACAAAGAGATGAGACAATATTTGAAAATGGAGAGCCTAACAAGAAGAGAAGAAAAATTAGTAAGATAGCTCCAAGTATAAGAATTGAAGAAAGAACCCTTGAAACTACAAGACAAGAAGTTCTCATAAAACCATCTCATAAATAGGAAGATGCAAAAATATGCAAAGATAAATAAAAAGCATGACCTAAAGGTGTATCTTCCTTTAGAAAAAAACCAAGAACAAGAGTGATTATTGATGAAGGAACAGGAGCAATAAAAAATGTTGGTGCACAAACTAGGTTTGCATCTCAAAGGGCTACAACATTGTTTACTTCTCCCCCTTTTGTTAATATGGCTAGTATGAAACAAGTACTGGGAGAGACTCCTCTAGCATTAGAAGAAATTTTTGAAGAAGATGAATCTAGAATTAAAGAACATGTGGATAAATGGGGTGCTATGTGCGAGAAAGTGAAAGAAAGGAAGTTTAAAGACAAACCCATGGCACATTAGTGACAAAAGAAATTCAAGATACAGGTGCTAATCCCATAAATGTTGAAGAAGAAGAGTTTATTCAAGGAATGCTCACCTCATAGGTAGGAAACCCTAGTGTACTTGAGATGGAAATATGGGAGACTACAGAGCAGGATCCTATTGATGAAAGAATTGTTGAAGATACTCTTGATTCCCATCCTTTGCTTGGGAATGTGAAAAATGTTGATGAACAGTCATAGGTCTTTGAAGAACTAGAGAAAGGCCATGCTGAAACTGAAATTGAAATTGTAGAAGAGGAAGCTACACAGTTTTCAAGAGATGGAATTGAAAATGAAGAGAATCCAGGTGTAGCAGTGCATAAAGAAGATAATGTTTAGAGAGATGAAGTGGAAAATATTGATAGAAAGGAAAATATAAGTCTTCAAAGAGAGGAGACAATTTCAAACCCTACTAATCCCAAATCTATGCTACATATCATTGAAGAAATTCCCATTTTAGACAATGTGACAAGTCAAAGAGAAGTTCCTAAAACAAGTGGTAAATAGGAACAAAGAAATGTTACAAAGGTACAACAAGATGATGATACACCTCATTGGTTAATAAGAGAATTATTTTCTCCAATGGAAGTGGAAGTACTACCTCTAAATATTAATAATTTCATACAAGAAGTAGATACTCCTAAACCTAGGCATAGATCAAAGGAAAAACATGTCATATAGAGAAATGGATATGGAAATAGAACTATTCAGATAGCTACTCCAATATTTGATAAAAAAAAACATGAAATAATGCCTAAGGAGTATAAGATAACAAGTATTAACCTTGGACACTCATCTTGGCAACAAGAGTTAGAGGAAATAAAAGTGAATTTAAATGCTACTATTGCTAGAGTGTAGAAATACAAGCAAAAGAAAAGAGAATTGAAAGAACGGTTTACTACCTTGGAACATTTTATAAATTCATTAACTTTATCTAGTCGAGAACAAGCTAAACTGCCCCAACATCCGGTGTTGGTGTCACAAGAACAAGTAGATGCAATTGCAATAGTTCATCATAAAATGAATATGTTTGAAGAATGGATTGAGTACTGGGTAAAGCAAGGAGAAGAATTTATTATAGATGCAATAAGCAAATACAAGGAAGCATACCACCATTCACAGAAATCAAAAATATTTTAAGATGAGTGCAGACTTTGCTAGGAGCAAGTCATTGAAGAAAGGAAAAACATTAAAATTCGCATGGAATCAAATATCCAATAGTTAATATAGGGTGATGTAATATCATAACCTAAACTTCCATTGCTATAAAATGGAAGAAACAGTTGAAATGGGAAGGTGACATGTTAATACAATGTATCGAAGGATTTGAAAAGGTCACTGTAGAATGCAAAAAATTGATTGGTGAAAATCAAGAATTTATTGAAATATTAGCACGTCAAGATTTTGATCCCCAAACATTAGGATAGGAAGGAAAAGAAGCTAAAGCCTTCAAGGAATGGATAGAAAGAATAAATAGAGATCCTTTTTAATTTTTGACGTGAGAGTTCATTGATGAGATTATATAGTGCATAAGTATTATAGCCAAGTATGAAGCAAAAAATGTACAGAAGAATGATATCATACTCCAAGTAACTGAAGAATATATTAGACTCAAGCTCACTTGGAAAGCAATACAAGGGATTTCAAAAGAACGTATACATCAAGTATTGAGTGCTTTCTGACAATATTAGTTAAAGAAAGGTGAAAGAAGAATCATGTAGCCCGAGTCATGAGTGAAAAGAGAAAGAACTGGATACTGGATACTGGAAGTGTGATGAAGTTTATTTTGTTTCAATTTTGAGTTTGCAGGTTGATCCCGGTCCTGGTAAATGTTCTTTATTCTGGTATTTTGGAAAGGAGTTGATAGCCTCGTCTAATGCAAAGTGTTTGTGCTGGAGTACGAAGAAAAATATTGTTGTAGATGAAGTCAAAGCCTTGACTTATTCTAGAATGTTCTTGATGACAGTTGGCAGATGCCACATGCCACATTTTAATTTGTTATTTCTAATTCTTTGGATAGAATTTTAAGTTGAAATTTTGGGGCCTTGTTCCTATAAAAGGCCATCTCCTCCATTTTTATTTTAACTTCAGAATTTGTGGATTTCGAAGGAGCATAAAATTTTAAGTTTTTTTTTTCTTTTTTCCTATTTTCTGAACCATTCTGGCATAAAACTTTGTATGCATGTAGAAATTAATTAATATCAAAGCTTGTTAGATAGCTACCTATCTTAGTATCTTTTGTAGTTGGTTTTGTTAGTTTGGCCAAACAAGACTATATGTTGCATCATTTAAGGGTGCATACAAAACCTACTTGGTGTCCAGAAATGAAACCCCTCTCTTTAAAATCTTGCACCGTTTTATATGTAGCTATGAAACAATCTGGTGAAGTATAAAGAGGTTTTCTCTATTTTAATTAATTCTTTGGGGCATCCATGGAGAATAACCAAGAAAATTTTAATTTTTAGTATTTTTTATTCATTTTTTTAGAATAGATGTTTAAATATTTGAAAATGTTCCAAAATTTAAATGAATGGAAGAAGTTTTATTTAAAATATTTTGTTCCATAAAGTTGTTGAATGATTAATGCTAAATCTACTTAAGTGATAGCAAAGAATTTGTGATGTTTATGAAATTTTATGGAAAATATTTTGGTTTCATGATGTTTGAACTTATTGTTTCAATTTGGAATTTATGCCTAAAATATTCAAGACATAACCATAATCCCTTTGAGATTAACAACAATATCACATCAGTACCCGAGAGCGACCCTAGTGCAACCATGACCTAGTTATCAAAGACTTGGGGTTGAACAAAAGATAATGTTTGCCCTGTAATGCAAAATTCCCCTTTAGGTTGTCTTTGTTCCATATCTTTCAAGAAGGATAGGCTATTTGTGGTCTTGTCTATGAAGAATTTATTCACCTTGTTTGTTGCAAGTAAAATCATCATCAACACTATACAAACTAGTCTGCATGGTGATCTTCACACTCAATTACAATTTTGACATCAATGAAAAAACTGAACTACATACTATATAACTTATGCTCATACTCCATGCTCATGTTCTTTCAATAATGAAAAACTCCTTATTCTTTCAACAATCACCCCTTTGTCATTGATGGCAACATGCAAAAAAAAATCTCAAGAACTATTCTTCCCCTTTGATATCAAGGACAAAGGATGCATACTTATGTTCTCATATACCAAAACTCCCCTTGACTGATATGTATATATATACAAGAAAATAACAATTTGAAAACTTTTACTAAATCCCCCTAAGGGTGTTATTTGCACTAGAAAATTGTCCTATACCATCCACAGGTATAAATGCTAGAGATCAATGGATCCATAGGAAGCAGTTAGTCGATGTCTCAAATTCGAAAGGAGATGCTAGCAATTAGTCAAAAATTACCCCATCACCATCACCTGAGGGGATTCAAATCCACAAACACAGATTTGATATCATTTGTTGGAACACATTTTTAATTGCGCTAAAAGATCAACCTATTAACACCTGATACAAATACCAGAGATAAATGGATCGATAGGAGGTATTTATTCCATGTCTCAAATCTGAAGGGAGACATTGGAGATTAGTCAAACATAGCTCTCAACCCCTCATATGTTGCTCTCACATAATCATGAGCATATGTAAAATCCTCATAAGTTGTCTTCCATTGTAACATGGGCTAAAAAAGGATTGTATGACACCCTACACTTGGTGGTGGGTATGCTCAAGTGATGTGGGCTAATGTAGGGGTATATCTAGTACTATATCTACCATGAATCAACTGAAAAAGTTGATCCAATCACACATACCAATTACAAAAAAATACATAAAATACATTAGAACCAAGCATGATATACTTAAAAGAATAAATGACTAAATAATAATATAAAGTAAACAACACATCACATCACTTGGATCATCAGCTCGCTAATTAAGATCTCGGTATGATACTATGGTGTCTTCAGCTGGACTCCCCTAAGAGGTTGGTGGCATGGCAGGAGCTACATTGCTTCTCTACCCATTCTCATAGGTTTGTGGTCTCTTAGGAGTAGTAGACTATTCCCATGAGATATGAGGACAAGACATAGTTCTCTCCATTGGGGCATCTTTGGCCTTTATATGCTCATTAAGATATCAAAATATTGGTTGCTAATACTCCAAACCCTCATCATTCATCATTCTCATTCACATATATATTAATATCCTTGTCATCCCTCTCTGCATGATCCTCTTGATGTCATGGCAAAGGCATGGGGTCGCCTATAGGATGGATGATGAGGAGTACATGCTCTAGATGTGCAATCCTCAACCACCTCTCATGCAACTGTGATGCCAACATTATCCTCTTCAGATGCTAGATGTGCATCTCAATCCTCATCATACTAGTCACTCAAAGAGATGTTTGTGATGGTGGGACATGATATGTCTTATGGATTGATGCCACTCTATGTGGATCTTAGGTATGTAGGCCGAAGAGTAGGTGCAACCTAAGGCTAGTTGAACTATCTCATTACATGATCATAATAGAATGGCATGATGATTTGATCATATCGCCCAAAAATTAATCTATCTCACTACATCTTGGCTATTTGTCATGCTAGACCTAGCCAAGGATTAAGAGTCATTTATGGACTCCAAATGATATTTTCATCATCTAGTTGAATGAAGATGACTCTCCAATACAATAGGTCTTCATACTACCAACATTGTTTGAGAGTGTAGACACACAACTAAGTCCTGATCAATATTACACATCTGAATCTAATTACTAACATCATTTATTCCTAAATCAGCTCTATTCTAATTATTTAATTAAATAATCTATATTGTTTAATTAAATTCATCACTTTCTCCTACTAATCAAATAATTAAATTTATCAAGTTAATTCATCCTTTTTTTTTTTAGACTGTAGGAATCGGGTAGCATGACCCCCTATAAACTGTAGTGCGCTTGGTAAACTTTTTAACGTGACCGGCGGCGCTGGTGCGACACGCCCTCCGGTACCACGGGACGGGGAGAGACTAGAACTCGTGACCAGCAGAGCCGCAACGGAATTACTTAGCCAACCAAGCTAGGTCCCCCGCCCCAAGTTAATTCATCCTCTTCTCACTATTTTTCATCGCATTTAATTAAATAAATCAAACTATTTAATTGAAACCCCTATGCCCTCTCATTTAATTAAATAAATCCAACTATTTAATTAAATTTCACAAACCCCACCTAAGTTAATTAATTCTGAATTAATTAACCTTAAACTACTTGCTAATCTTCATTAGCAAATCCTCTAGCTTTTAACTCCACCTTGGTTAAATAAACCTATGGTTTATTAACCCCACTTGCATATAAAATTAATTTCTTCTAATTAAATAAATAGGTATTTTTCTCACAAATGGATATCCCATGAGAATATTCTCTCAAAAACCCACTTGTTGAATTTCCCTCCAAAGACTTTGAAAGCTTCTTAAAAATGCCTTTAATGCCTCTTACAAAAGGAATTCAATTAATATTTCATGCCATCTTTTCTCTTACAAGGGAATTTACCCCTCTTATATCCTCACCAAAATTCCATGACATTCTTAACTACACTACTTAAATTCTCTCTTACACCCCTCTTACACAAGCCACCTATGCATTAACTTCTTGCAAATCTTCTCCCAAGATGTGCACACACTTGTGTGAGGCACATATCCCTATTTCTTCCCTTAGCCTTGTGACACTTGTCACTTAGATATTGATCCTCATTTTAGTCCCACATTTCTTAATTTCACATCCTCTTCCAACCCTTTAGTCCTATAAATAGAAGGATGATCTCTTATGAAGAATGGATCCACTTTTGAATGCATTGTTACTCTACTCATTTTCATACACAATCACATGCTTTCTCCATCATTTTAGCTTGAAATTACTATCTTATTGCATGAAATCCATCACTTTACATCAATATATTGGGTTTTTTCCTCTAAGGGATTGGGAAAGGACCACTTTCCACATCAAATTGGCATCAATAAACCTATTAGTTGAAGGTTTGGAGTACTTAGATAGGTTTTCATGCATGCTTTTGTTTGATATTTCATACTTTTGTGTTCATGTCTTCATTTATTTATATGTTTAAGTATTCAATAGGGAATGTGATTTCTATGCTAATGTGATTAATACTTGTGTTTTTTATTCATATTTAGCAAAGGTACAAAGTTGCATTCACACTAGCACTAGAAGGAGGGCTCTAGACATCACATTTGGCATTTTGTTGAGATTTTTCATGCCTTGTAGGATTCTAGAATGCAATGATGCAACGTGATTTGGAATAGCGACACATCTATCTTGTAGCTACACTTTTGTTAATAATAGCAATGCCATTGTTTACAATGACAATTTTTTGAATTTAAACTATTTCTTAATAGCTATGTGTCTCTATTCAAATTTATTTATTTATTTTAATTCTAGTGATGCTTTTGAATTTATTGACCCATTTGTGATTTTTGTTTCTTGTAGAGAAACACCTTAATTTTTTCACTATAGTGACACCATTGATTCTCGTGATGCTATTGTGCTCCTTGTTTCAGAGTAGAGTGATGTTATTGTTTACCAGAATGATGCAATTATTTTCAATAACACCTTTGTTAGAAGGGCATAAAGCATTGACTTGAAAGTTGATAAAGCAGTTAATGCTCATTGTAATAGTGCTATAGGATATCTACTCTAGAACACTAGTTTTCAATTGGGCCTAAAATTGACCATTGCAATGTTATTTTCAAAGTTGGTTTAAAATTGAACCCCTCACTTACTAGTCATTGTAATTGTGGTTAAAAAAAAAAAAAAACTTCACATCTAGTTTGGTGCTTAAAAATAACTCATCAATGATTTGAAGGATAAAAATAATGTAAGTGAATTGTGTGAGTGATTTCTTTTGTAGGAGCCTCTGAGTGCATATCCTCTCCCCTTGCACTTCATGCAAACTTGGGTGACAAGAAACACTTTTGAGCTTCTTTTTCTTTTTTGATTCACCTTTAAACGAGGGCTTTCTATGAGACACATCCCACAATGGAGAACTCATAGTCAAGTTCTTGCATGCACGTTTACTAGTGAGCTATATTAAAGGTTACAAAATAGTGAGAAAGTAGCTTATATTTGTGCCAACAACATACTGCACCTAATCCCATTCCTTAAGTGGAATGAGAATGGTTGAAGAGCCTTAACTGGCCAAGTAGGTGAATGTTAGTTTCAATGTTCTTGGTTTGTTGTCATTAGAAACCCTTGTGTAGTGGCCAACCAAGTCCATTTTTGAAACGTTCCTTGAGAATGGTGCATTGGAATTTTATTCCAAGAAATTACTTACGAGGTCTTATTTTTGGTTGATGCGTAGAGGCTAAGAGTTCATTCTTAACATAACTCTTCATTCCTCCATTAAGTGCATTTAAAATTATCCCTTCAAGGCATGAGGTAAGCCCATTGTCAAAGATACATACCTTTTTCTAGGTTGTAAAGATTGTCTTTGATCTATCAAAACACATTGCTTGGTTACAAACAACAAAAAAAAACATTGAACAATCATTGAGATTTCAAACCCTTTGGATTTGGTGTTGTAATGATGGAAAAAAGTCCCTCATAAAATGACCTTGATTTAGTGTTGTAATGTGTCTAACATATTCACATTAGGTCTTGGGACCTTGTGAACAAAATGAACCTAATTGTACCTTATTTTAGAATGTTGTAAAGTGTTGTAACACACTATCAAACTTTTATAGGGTTTTCATAAATAATTGGGCTTCTTGATGCCTTATTTGGCCTGATTTTACATCCAAAAGCCTTAATTAATGCATCTTTTTGAGGATAATCCTGACACAAGTCAATATCCAATTATAATTTATGTTTTTTTAGGTTTTTTGGCCTATATTTGGTGATTTGGGACTCATTCACCACCTTGGGCGTATGAGTCCCACCTAGGTTTTTAGGTCCTGAACCTAGTTTCACTCCTTTCTAAGCAATTGTTAAAATGGTCCCATAAATTATTCATAATGGGACTCATTCTCCACCATGGGAAAATGAGTCCTGTGTGGCCCAAAATCAAAATTAATTAAAATTTTGGGTGGGATTTTATCCTCCTAAATTTGATGTCAGTTTGTAGTGTTGTAATTTTGGGAATTCTCACATAATTAAGTATAAATACAAGTTTCTTCCACTCATTTTACACCTAGCAAGTTAAATAGGCATCCTTATAGCAAGTTTGAGTTTGCAAGAGCATTCAAGTATGTACAAGAGCATTCAAGAGAATTCAAGAGTAGATTATCAAGAATTTTAGAGCATTCTTCAAGCATCAAGCATCATGTCAAAGTCTTCATGTATCATGTTTTTTTTTAGCTAACAATTGTGATGTAGGGTTGTATGATTCAAGCAAGCATTTCATTCAGGATATATCCTAATCAAGCAAGAGACAAGTTATACATCCATTGGAGCCACTTCATACATGTTTGCAATACTTCATTACTAGGGTTTGGTGAGTTGCAACATCATATTTTGTTCATTCATCATTCTCCATTCCTATTTCATATTATTTCAATGTTTGATTAGTAAAATGGGGTTTGACCAAGGAAAACCCCTTTCCACTAACTTGAAACAACATTTTTCACTCTCTTTAGTGTGTGATTTGTAGGTTTAGATTGAAGATACATTGAAGAGAAAGTTTGGAGAAAGTTGTCAAAGTGCCCAAAATTGTCAAAGTTGTCACCTTACATTGGAGATACTTGAAGAGATTTTATAGGTTGCAAATTAGGGTTTCAGATCCAAAAATCAATTGGGAAGCAAAGAGTAGACCTTGAAGACCAGATTTAGATTTTAAATTTTTAGAAAATCCTACTGGACTGATTCACCACGACTGATTCACCACTCCTAGCATATGAGTCCCAGTTTGGGTCAAAATTTAGATTTTTTCAAATTTGGATACCCATTTTCCAAATTATTATTTCTGCATAGAAACCCAGATTAGGGACTAATTAATCTAGCTTAGCATATGAATCCCATTCAACATTAAACTAAAATTTTCTAGCATTTTAGAGCTTCAATCAATCATCTTTAGATTCCTAGGTACATATATTACATCCTATAGCTTTTTGTTTTGTTTTAAATACTTCTCTAGGTCATTTAGTGAAGCATTGCATCATATTAGTGTTGCAGGTATGAGAAAGTTTTGGTGGTGTTGTCATTAATGTTCTCATTGATGTCAACATAGTTCAATATGTTGCAGATGATACATGTATAGTTGAGATGCTATTGAGATGTTGTGAGTACATAGAGCTATCTTTATAGTGTTGTAGATGTGTTGGTTTGGTAAGTTTCTAAGTGCTTTTGAGAAAATTAAATAAAGAAGAGAAGTCAGAAGGATAAAAGTGTTCAAAATGTGATCCTATATGTGCTCTGCACTTCTCCTATTTTGATCCTATGCCTGTGTGTATCTAAAGTTTTAATGATGGTAATCTTGTGGTGATACCTCCTGTGTTTTAGCTTTTGGTTTGATGGTTCATGAAATTTTCATTCACTGGTATGTGAACTATTCTGGTAGAGATGGTCTTCTGTGGACTGGGAGAAATATTGTTGCTCTGTAGTTTTTTTTGTTTTTGTTTTAGATCTTATGGATTTGGAATATGTCTTATGAAGGTATTTTCTCTTCTTTGGAAAAGAGGTTTGAAGATTGGTGATTCAAAAGGCATGTTTTAGTATTCCAGTGTGACTTAGTTTATACAGTCTAGATAGACTGGTGAAATGTGTTCAGTGATTGAAGTTTTTTGTTTTGTTGCAGATGTATCTAGAAGATTATGAGATGTATTTTCATGCATAAGGAAGCATGTCGTGGTGTCCATGTGTCATATTTTTGTTGGAGAGTGTGTACATCAATGTTCATTTTTGTTTTCATTAGGTTTGGTTGACCTGGTGTTTACACTTCATTCAAAGAATAATATTTAATTAAGGAAGCATGTGGTTGTTCTGAAATATTATTCTTGATCTTGAAAAATGTTTGGTCCACTCTTATTCCTTTCCACTGCGGGAATTTTGAGTTTCTGACCTATTTTGAAATTATGAAATGAGGTATTTGTGGTCGACCTTGGATAAATTTTCTAAGGATGAGGATGATATAAAATCAAGTCAAAGTGTGAAGAGTTGTATGACAGTGTGATGCAAAGTGACAAAAGTGAGCCACAAATCATAAGAGAAGAAGTGTGTGTGTGTGAGTTGTGATAGCAGTTCTTCGTTGTATTAAAGGGAGTAAGATAAAGGTTTCTACAATCCTGCAGATGTGCATTAATTATTGTGTTGGATCATTTTGTTCTCTTTTGTATGTATAGGTAATGAGCCTCCCTATTGGACAGTGAGTCCTTTCTGTGGACAGTGAGTCCCTTTGTAGGAAGTGAGCCTTTGTACTTAGATAGTGTGTCCTCTTTTGGGCAGTGATCTCTTGGTAGTGAGCCTTTTTATTCTATTTATAATATTTATATTGTGAGTAAACCCTCACTGTGGTTTTTCCCTCATTGGGTTTTCCACATAAAAAATATAGTTTTCATTGTGTTGATTTTCCTTCTATTATTTTTGTTTCATGCTCTTACTTAATAACATAATAGTATGGTTGTGGAATTAATATGTGTCAAATTTTTAAGTTTGAATTGTGTGACAACTGATTCACCCCACCTCTCAGTGTTTTTCAACTTGTTTAACAATTGGTTCCTTGGTGTATTGCTTAACAACTTAAGGAAGATCTGATGGCACATAAGTTGGCAATCCCTATGTTTGATGGAACTAACTACAATGACTGGAAGGGACAAATTAAAGGATATATCATCTCCTTTGGTTTCAAGACCTAGAAGGCTATTGAGACAAAGTATACATACCCATCTAGTGGTCTTACTACTACAGATGAGATCTGTGCTTATGAAGAAAATGAGAAGGCGAAGTATGCTATTTGCAGTGGTTTATCTAAAAATGAGCGAGCGAAAGTTTCTTCTTTGGAAACTACATATGAATTCTAGAAGAAGTTAGAAGATATGTATGAAGGAAATGAAAGAGTGAAATTGAAAAAGAAGCTAGTGGTGAAGTGCAGATTTGTGAATCTGAAGATGGAAGAAGGTGAAGAGTTTACAAGTTTCTTTCAAAGGGTTGAACTGATTGCAAATTAAGTTAGAAATCAAGGAGGAAAACTATCAGATGAAGATATAATTAAGAAGATCTTGATCACCCTACTGGACTGTTACAATAATAAGATCTCGGTGATTGAAGAATTCTATGATCCTAAGAAATACACATTGGAATAGTTGTTCAACACCTTGCAAGCATTTGAGTTGAGAAAGTTTTGGAAAGAAGACAAGATAGAAGAAAATACAAAAACGACATTTAAAACATTGAAGATTGAAGAGGAACCAGATAGTGATGGTGCATATGAGTTGGAAGCAAACATCACCAGGAAGTTGAAGAAAGGAACCAAAAAGTATATAGTTATGTTTCCCTTTAAATATTTTTTTTGTGGTAATATTGGTCATTATGCTTCAATATGTCTGAATAGAGTTGTGCATAAGAAGAACAAGGATTATAAGGATAAGGATAGGAAGGAGAAGAAATATAAGTTGTACTATGTTAAAGAAGAAGCAATAATTTCTGATGATGAATCTAAAAATGGGGTTGATGATAGTGAATTCTTATTCTTAGCTTTGTAAAGTAAATCTGTATCCACTAACCCTGGAAAATGTGTAAGAAAGAAAGCTCTAGAGAATAAGAGATAGTGAATTCTTATTCTTAGCTTTGTAAAGTAAATCTGTATCCACTAACCCTGGAAAATGTGTAAGAAAGAAAGCTCTAGAGAATAAGAGAAATAGGATGGAAGGTACTTTGGTTACTACTTTTCATGCAAGATAGGATGAAGACTACTAGGTAATTGATAGTGGATGTTCAAATCACATGACCAAAGATAAGAGTTAGTTTACTAAACTTGAGAAATATGATGGTGGTTTAGTTATGTTTGGTGATGATTCAGGAGCAAAGATCTGTGGGAAAGGTTCAATTAGTTTTGATGAGGTGCACCATACTGATTATGCATATTATGTTAAGGGTTTGAGGCATAACCTTCTAAGTGTTGGTCAGATGTGTAGCAATGATTTCAAACTTGTGTTTCAGAAAAATAGCTGTGAAATCAGAAAATGATCCAGAAATAGAGATATGATTTCTATTGGAAGAAGAACTCAAGGAAACATCTACCAGCTGAAGGGAGTTGATGGTCATTGCATTGTATCTCAAATCATTGAAAGTTGGTTACGGCACCAAAGAATGGGACATGTAAATTTTGATAACTTGGTCAAGATCAGTGCAAAAGAGATTGTTTGAGGACTGCCTAGAATCACAAGACCTGATAATGCTATCTGTAGAAGTTGTCAATTGGGGAAGTGGACAAGATGAAACTTTAAGGGAAAAGAGCATTCTACTATCGAAATGTTGGAGTTAGTTCACACTAATCTCTATGGTCCGACTAGAACTGGAAGCCAAAATGTTGACAAATATTTCATTTTTCTTATTGATGATTATACTCGAATGACATGGGTTGCTTTTCTCAGAGAAAAGACACGAGATTTGGATAGGTTTAAGGTATTCAAAGCAAGAGTGGAAAATGAAGTAAATTTGAAAATCAAGTGTTTGAGATCTGATAGAGGTGGAGAATTCACTTTTGGTAAATTTAATGCATTCTGTGAACATCATGGCATAAGAAGATGGTTTTCCACTCCAAGAACCCCTCAACAGAATGATGTAGTTGAAAGGAAAAACAAGACTATATAGGAAGTTGCTAGAACCATGATGAAATAATCAAATGTACTAGATGTGTACTAGAGAGAGGTGATAAATACTATTGTTTATGTTCTTAATAGAGTCCAGATTAGATACAACAACACTAAGACTCCTTTTGAGTTATTGACTAGTAAGACACCTACTGTGAAGTATTTTAAAGTATTTGGAAGCAGATGCAATATTAAAAGAGATGATGAAAATATTGGAAAGTTTGATGCTAGAAGTGATGACAACAACACTAAGACTCCTTTTGAGTTATTGACCAGTAAGACACCTACTGTGAAGTATTTTAAAGTATTTTAGAGTATTTCTTGGATAATCTACTACTAGTAAAGCATACAAATGCTTTAACAAAAGATTGAGAAAGATTATTGAAAGTGCTAATGTGAAAGTTGATGAATACATATGCATACCTATTGAGATAAGTGAAGTTGAACTTGATGATCCTATCTATGGACATGTACCTAAATAAAAAAAGAAGGAAGAAGAAGGAGAAGAAGAAAATGAACCAAAACCTATTGTTAGAACTCCTAAGTATGTACAAAAGACTCATACAGAGGATCAGATAATTGGAGATAAAAGGGAAGGTGTGTAGATAAGAAGCAAAGTTGTACTTGAGGTAATTTTTTGTCTATTAGCTAAAATTGAACCCAAGTTGTAAGTGAAGCATGTGAAGATAAGAGTTGGATGAGAGTTATGAAAGAAGAGTTACAGCAGATAGAAAATAATCAGACATGGGAACTAGTCCCTAGGCCTATGAATAAAAATGTGATTTGTTCAAAATGGGTGATCTGGAATAAGTTGAATGAAAGTGGAGAAGTTGTAAGGAATACAAAAAGATTGGTATGCAAAGGATATTCACAAGTTGAAGGAATAGAATTTGAAGAAAAATTTTCCCCTGTGGCCAGAATGGAAGCTATCAGGATGTTTTTGGATTTTTCTTCCCATAAGGACTTCAAAGTGTATCAGATGGATGTTAAGTCAGCATTTTTGAATGGTGAGTTGGAGGAAGAGGTGTACATGGAGAAACCTAAAGGGTTTCAGTTGTCTGACAAATCGGACGTGGTTTGTAGTTGAAGAAGGAATTGTATGGGTGAAAGCAAGGTCCCAAAGCTTGTTATGCAATATTGGACATATATATGGCAAAGCAAGGATTGAGTAAAGGTTCTGCTGACAAAAATCTTTACTTCAAAGTGAAAGGTAACAAAATGTTAACAGTAGTTGTTTATGTTGATGATATCATTTTTGGTGGAAATGAAGGCATGTGTAAAAGGTTTGCTGAAGAGATGTAAAAATAATTTGAGATGTCTATGATCGGTGAATTGAATTTATTCCTTGGTCTACAAGTGAATCAAACTAATAAAGGGATATTCATTTCACAATCTAAGTATGTAAAAGAACTGTTGAAGAAGTTTGAGATGGATGATTCCAAACCAGTTTGTCCTCCTATGGTAACCAGATGTAAACTAAGC
The DNA here is from genome assembly GCA_007258455.2 of Sequoia sempervirens. Taxonomy (NCBI): domain Eukaryota; kingdom Viridiplantae; phylum Streptophyta; class Pinopsida; order Cupressales; family Cupressaceae; genus Sequoia; species Sequoia sempervirens. Next base: position 551,012,003 of record VDFB02105785.1, on the reverse strand, counting down.
AAAGATGATGAATCTGCTAAGATTGATTAGAGAAAATATTGATCTATGATTGGTGGACTATTGTATCCTACTACTACCAGACTACCAGATTCCAAGCAGATCCCAGAGAAGCACATGTCACAGTTGTAATGAGAATATTTAGATATATGAAAGGTACACCAGATTATGGACTGTGGTATCCTAAGAGTGATGATTTCACCCTAAGTGCTTATACAGATGTTGATTAGGCTGGATGTGTAGATGACCAGAAGAGGACTAGTGGTGGTGCTTTCTTTCTTGGTAGAAGATTAGTTTCATGGTTGGGTAAAAAACAAGAATAGGTTTCTTTATCCACAACAGAAGCATAATATATTGCTACAACATCCTGCTACACATAGGTTTTATGGATGAAGAAGACACTGAAGGACATTGGTGTTGTATGTGATGAGCCTATTTCTATTTTTTCTGACAACACAAGTGCAATAAACATTTCAAAGAACCTAGTTATGCATTGAAGAACAAAACATATATCTATCAAGTATTATTTCCTAAGATAAAAAGTGTTGGAGAATGAGGTCAAATTGGAGTATGTGACAACAAAGGAACAAATTGAAGAAATATTTAATAAGGATCTTCTAAAGGATACTTTTGAGCATCTTAGGGAGATGTTGGGGGTCATTTTCCCTCCTAACTTGGTGCACATGAAGGTGCACCGGTCTAGTGAATTCACAAAATCTTCATCTATTTAGATTGATAAATGCATCTACTCCGTAGGGGGAGTAGAAAATGTTTTAATTGTTGTAGTATGGGTGTACTCCTAAGGGGGAGTAATCAGTGTTGTTGATCTTTTCCATTGATGTCAAAGGGGGAGAGAAAGTCATGTGAAAAATAGGTGAAGAAGAAGAGAAGGTTTTCTCCTGGGATAGTGTGTAATTTTTTTTTGTCTTTGATGGTTTTTCACATCATGTGTCACCATCAATGGCAAAGAGGGAGATTGTTGTAGGTATGAGCAAGTTTTGGTGGTGTTTTCATTAATGTTGTCATTAATGTCAACATAGTCCAATGTGGTGCAGATGATACATGTATAGATGGGATGTTGTTGAGATGTTTTGAGTACATGGAGCTATCTTTATAGTGTTGTAGATGTGTTGGTTTGATACGTTTCCAAGTGCTTTTGAGAAAATTAAATAAAGAAGAGAAGTCAAGATGATGAAAGTGTTCAGAATGTACTTCGGTGTGTGCTCTGCACTTCTCTTGTGTTGATCTTATGCCTGTACAAATTTGAAGGTTTGATGATGTTAATCTCATGGTGATACCTCCTATGTTTTAGCTTCTGGTCTGATGGTTCATGAAAGTTTCATTTACAGGTATGTGAAGTATTCTGGCAGAGTTGGTCTTCTATGGAATGGGAGAAATAATGTTGCTCTATAGTTCTTCTCTATTTTGTTTCAGATCTTGCAGATTTGGAATATGTCTTGTGAAGCTCTTTTCGATGCTCTAGCAAAGAGGTTTGAAGATTGGTGATCTGGAAGGCATGTTTCAGTATTCTAGTGTGAAGTTTATATAGTTCGAACGAGCTGGCAAAAGGTGTTCAGTGATTGAATTTTTTTGTTTTGTTGTGGATGTATCTGGAATATTCTAAGATGTATTCTCATGCATAAGGAAGTGTGTCATGATTTCCACATGTCATATTTTTGTTGGAAAGTGTGTACATCAATGTTTTCATTAGGTTTGGTTGGCCTGGTGTTTACACTTCATTCGAAGAATAAAATTTAATTAAGTGTGTGGTTGTTTTGAGATATTATTCTTGATCTTGAAAAATGTTTGGTTCACTCTTATTCCTTTCCACTATGGGAATTTTGAGTTTCTAACCTATTTTAAAATTATGAAATGAGGTATTTGTGGCTGACCTTGGAGAAATTTTCTAAGGATGAGGATGGTATAAATGCAAGTCAAAGTGTGAAGAGTTGTATGATAGTGTGACACAAAGTGACAAAAGTGAGCCACAAATCATAAGAGAAGAAGTGTGTATGTGAGTTGTGATAGCAGTTCTTCATTGTGTTGAAAGAAGTGAGATAAAGGTTTCTACAATCCTATGGATGTACATTAATTTTTGTGGTGGATAATTTTGTTCTCTTTTGTATCTATAGGCAGTGATCCTCCTTGTTGGACAGTGAGTCCTTTCTATGGATAGTGTGTGCCTTTGTAGGTAGTGAGCCTTTGTACTTGGACAATGAGTCCCCTTTTAGGTAGTGAGCCTTTGTATTCTATTTATAATATTTATATTGTGCGTTAACCCTCACCATGGTTTTTCCTTCATTGGGTTTTCCACGTAAAAAATCTGGTGTTCATAGTGTTGATTTTCTTTTTGTTATTTGTGTTTCATTCTCTTACTTAATAGCAGAATAGTGTGGTTGTGGAGTTAATAAGTGTTGAAGTTTTAAGTTTGAATTGTGTGACAACTGATTCACCCCCCGTCTCAGTTGCCATGCACATGTTTAGCAATTAGGGTTTAGGATTGTATTTTACATTGAATTTTTCTTTCCCAATCCTAGCTTTGTGGTGAGCCCCTCATTAATTTACAATCATCCCCTAGGAAAACCCTATTGCAAGATCTCTTTCTCCTTTTTATTGAGATATCTATGGTTATCCTTGAATGAAATTGGAAAGTGGGTGTGCTCTATGTCCTAAACCATACAAAATCATTCATTCATCCTAACCCATTTTCATTCATTTCATTTTGGTGAACCTGCATTTAGAACATTATAATTTTGATTTGGAGTGCATTACCATCCTAGATCTTTCTTGCATTAACATTGCATTAAGGTTTTCATTAGTTAATTGGAATTCTAGGGTTTCTAATTTTGCATTATTGAAAGTTCATATAGCTTACATTTTTTTGCATCTCCAATCATTGAAAAAAATAAAGAAATCTATATTTACACTTAGGTTACAAATCATACAACATAAAAATCATAAAAATCAACTAAAAATTTCTAATTTTTTTGAAAAAACCCTCACTAGGATTCATACACCCCTCTAGGTGAATCGGTCCCAGTTTAGATTTTGTATTGCATTTTCCAAAATTTAAAGAATGGTTTCTAACCTTTTGTTTGTTGTTCATAAATTTTTGTTCTTGTTTAAATATTTTTTGTTTCATTCAATTCATTATGTTTAGTTTAATTAGGTTCATCTTGTGCATTGCTTAAAATTAAAAATTGCATCTATAACATTACATTTCACATTGTTGCATAGTCTAGAATAAAAAATTTGCATCATGGATATGTGCTTTGGTAAGTTTTCAATGTCCTTGAACTCCTTAGTGGATGTATCAAATTGTGCTTTTGGAAGTGGCCCTAATGAAATTTAACTGAATCATGCTCCTTCAACTCCTAATGCATGTCCTCCTTGTGATGCTGACATCATTAGAGAAAATGATGACAACATGAATAAGTTCCTAACTGATTTCCTTAAAAACCTTGAAGCTAATGCATCCTTTTACCCATCAATGTAAAAACCAACACCCCCTATAATACCACCTCTTGAGATGTTTGGTTACTTACATACTTAATTGAGGCAAGAACTGAACCTAAGTTCTCTACAATAGGTGAACCTATTTCCTCTAAGTAAGTAAACACTCAGCCATTCTATGTTAACAAAGTGACAAACACCCCCATCAACTTAGAAGAGACATATGGAAAAGGATTCACAATCTTGAGTAAACAAGGATGTGATACAAGAAGTGAACATGAAATTGGTCAACTCTTAGAGAAAATTCCAATTGAAAATACAAAAGGGCTAGGATATCAAGATCCTCCTCCAAGTATGAGTATACTCCTAGCTAAAGAAAAATCAGTGATTCTCAAGAAAGAAGAGATCATCTTTGGTCCTCCTCCTCAATGTTTAACTTGAGAAATTGGTTAATCTAGAAAATGTACCAATGAGTGTTGCGCATTCAAAATCATCTTGAGTAAATATCACTTTGATAACAATAATTGTTATCTAGTAATTTCATAACATACCCTTTCACTCCTTGTCATGCAATAGTTGTATAATCTTGTATTCTCACCATTACATGATCTTTCCCATCACCTACCTCGGCTCATTCTTGTCTTACACATAGTACGGGCAAGAATTAGATAACCTTGTCCTAGTAGTGCATTTGTCATTTTCCCTTTAGCTAGGTTGACTCACATGTGCCTTACTAGTTTCTTTGCATTATTTATTTTTCTTTTGTGTGATTGAATGTGCATAACATGATTCTCCTATGATGTCTTGTTTGATGTTCTCTCTGTTTGTGAAATTCCTCTATTTATACCTTTATTCTTCTCTATGTCATACATCTTTTCACTTTACACTTATATTTTATTTGTCTTGTGTTTTCCTTTTGGGGATGATGCAAGGCATCGAGAAATTCATGTCTCTTCCATGTTGACCCAAAAGCTTTTCCTTTGTATTTTTCTTTTTCTTGTGTTTTCCTTTTGGGGATGATGCAAGGCATTGAGACATTCATGTTTCTTCCATGTTGACTTGAAAGGATTTTTCTTTGTTTTCACTCTCTTTTTTTCATTCTTATAGTTCTATGTGTATCTAGGGAATGATGATAGTTTCAAACTCTCTTAAAAACATTGTAGCTAGAACATACTAACCCTAAATCCATAGATACCTTACGTGTTTGATTTTGTGGGGCAAGCCTTCTATTTTATTTTCATGACATAACTTCATTTGGAAACATATGACTTGGCACAGGGCTTTCCAAGTTATCTCTCATGTCTTCTTTATTGATATCATTTATCATTTTCTACTCTAAAGTAATTTCTCATAGTAGGGTGTTTAGAAATTCTTTAAAGTGGGGGCATACATTGGCATTATTCTCTTTTTCATGGTTCTTGTTGTAGTGTTTTTATTTTATGTGATTTTTCCTTCACTTTTTGGATGAAATTGGGTGTGATGTCCTTTAGGAGCATGATCTCTCTTAGCATATTATATTCCTCTTAGTGGCTTGATGTGACACACTACATCCCCTAAGTTATGAATCTTCTATTCTTTGATTGGTCCTCTCTTGGAGACATTAGGCACAATGTCCCCTAAGTTAAGACCTTGTATGAATTAAGCAAGACTCCTTTGAATGTCCTTTATATTTTGCATTTGTATTTTCATTTAAATGGACACCTTGCATAATACAACTTGCATTCCTATGGAGCCATCTTGTTTGTTCATGAGCTCCAAGGATATAAAGTTTTTCTTGTCTCATGAAGCTCAAAGTTCATTTTTGTGTGCACTTTATCAAAGTTATCAGGAAGTATAACTTTGGTATGGTTTGATGGGAAGAAAAATGAGGGCATGAATTTCCCTTAGCCACTTGCATGTGTGTGTGAATGCATAATTTCCATGAGTGAATGTGTCTCACCTTCTTGGACTTCTCACCCAACAAGAAATCTAGAGTTTTGTTGCCTCAAATTGAGTGTGCACTTTTTAGACAAACAACCTAGATCTGATCCACATCGTGTTGGAAAAATGATTGAAGCTTGATCCACCCCTTCTTTTACTTTTTATCCTCTCCATGCCTTTGGCATTATATGCTTGTTCCTTGTTGTTGCTCTTTATATCATTTTCATGTGTGCTCTTTTGTGCCTATGTTGGTTTTCCATAAGACCTTGGTCTAAGGAGCTTGCACAACCCTCTTGATTATGGCCATCCTATCTTACTAGTATTGGTTCATTTGAACCCCTCTTGATCATGGCCATATTACTAGAAATGGTGCATTTGGTCTACTTTAGTGTGAGCTGGAAGCAAGTTCCTCCTCTCACTAAAGTGGGGGCTAGATGTAATGATGGAAAAAGGCCCCCCTAACATGACCTTGATTTAGTGTTGTAATATTTCTGACATATTCACATTAGGTCTTGGGCCTTTGTGAACTAAATGAACTTAATTGTACCTTATTTTAGAGTGTTGTAAAGTGTTGTAACAAACTTTCACACTTTTCTATGGCTGTCATAAGTAATTGGGCTTCTTTATTCCTTATTTAGTCTTATTTTACATCCACAAGCCTTAATTAATGCATGTTTTTGAGGATAATTGTGACACAAATCGATATCCAATCATAATTTAGGTGTTTTTAGGTTGTGTTTCCCAAATTTGGTGATCTGGGACTCATTCACCACCTTGGGCATATGAGTCCCACCTAGGTTTTTGGGTCCCGAACCTGGTTTCACATGTTTCTAAGCATTTTTAAAAATGGTCCCATAAATTATTCCTAATGGGATCCATTCACCACCTTGGGAAACTGAGTCTTGTGTGGCCCAAAATTAAAATTAATTAAAATTTTGGGTGGGATTTTATCCTCCTAGATCTGATGTCAACTTGTAGTGTTGTAATTTTGGGAATTCTTGAATAATTAAGTATAAATACAAGTTTCTCTCACTCATTTTACACCTATCAAGTTGAATGAGCATCCTCATAGAAAGTTTGAGTTCATAAGAGAATTCAAGTGTTTACAAGAGCATTCAAGAGCATTCAATAGAAAATTATCAGCATTTTAAAGCATTCTTCATGCATCATGTTTTTTTTTGAGCTAACAATTGTGATGTAGGGTTTCATGATTCAAGCTAGAATTTCATTCAAGATCTATTGTAATCAAGCAAGATTCAAGATCTACATCCATTAGAGCCATTTCATACATGTTTTTAGCACTTCATTGGTAGGGTTTGGTGAGTTGCAACATCATATTTTGTTCATTCATCATTCACTATTCTTATTTCATTTTATTTCAAGGTTTGATTACCAAAATGGGGTTTGACCAAGAAAACCCCTTTCCACTATATTGAAACAACATTTTCCCCTCTCTTTAGTGTGTGATTTGTAGGTTTAGATTGAATATATATTGAAGAGCATGTTTGAGGAAAGATGCCAAAGTGCCTAAAATTTTCAAAGTTGTCACCTTGCATTGGAGATACTTGGAGAGCTTCTATAGGTTGCATATCAGGGTTTCAGATCTAGAAATCAATTAGGAAACAAAGAGCATATCTTGAAGATTGGATTCAAACTTTAAAGTTTTAGAAAAATATAGCTGGACTAATTCATCACTCCTTGTGTATCAGTCTCAATTTAGGTAAAATTATGATTTTTACAAATTCAGATACCCATTGGCCAGATTCATTTTTCTTCACAAAAACCTAGATTTGGGACCAATTCGCCTAGCTTGGAATTTGAGTCCTAGTCAACATTAAAGTCATAATTTCCAACATTTCATAGCTTCAATCAGTCATCTTCAAATTCCTAGGTGTATATATTCCATCATTTAGTTTTTGTTTTATTTTACATACTTTTCTAGGTCATTTAGTGAAGCATTGCATCATATTAGGGTTTAGCATTATATCTTGCATTGCATTTGTCTTTCCAAGCCCTAGCTTGGTGGTGATCCCCTCATTAGTTTACAATCATCCCCTAGGAAATCCCTATTGCAAGATCTCTTTTTCATTTGCATTGGGATCTCTAGGGTTATCCTTGAATGAAGTTGGAAAGTGGGTGTGCTCTATGTCCTAAACCATACGAAAGAATTAATTCATCCTAACCCATTTTCCTTCATTTTAGATGTGAATACCTTTGAAAATTAAAATATTACTACTTGTCCCTAAGGATGTCTTGTCTTTAGAGGCTTCTAAATATTTAGACTTATATCTTAATTCACACTTTCCAAAGTTAACATAGGAAACTATAGCTTTAGCCTCTTGATTTCCACATGGGATGAAAGATGTTCAAAGTTGTAGAAATTTAGTTTGAAACTTAAGCAAGATGAGTGGATGTGGTAAAAGCAAGTCATTAATCAAATATTAAATCAATTGAACCTCACACATGTGCTTCATATTTTTTTTCTTATGGTCTTCAAAATAATTGATCTTTTGGGTTTGAGTTATTCATAGGGTTAAGCATGTTCTAGTTAAATTAGCAATCCTTTGAAAAAATTTGTGCTAAGGTCCCAAGTCCATCTTAGCATTCACAAGTTCATTATCAAATCAAAACATCAAAATAAAAACCCTAATTCTAGTATTGACCAAATTCCTTAAAGTTCAAACACTCATATCATTCACCCCTTCATCTCCCATATCGTTCTTGACCCTAAAAAGCATCCTACAGGTTCTTTTTGTACCTAAATTTAGATCAACCAAAGAATTCAAAACACCAAATCCATCACATATACTCCTAAAGTTGATCTCCAATTTATGTTCCAAAAAAGATCACAAAATAAGAGGAACATGGAAAAAAACAAGGAAACATCAACCATGAGTGACCTAAGCCAAGCCGAATTTAACCCAAGAGAATCTAAAAACCCTCTACCTTATCACCCTAAACCACCTCAAGATTCTCAAGATGGAGGATGTCAAGTAGAGGATGTTACACACAATTTCAAAGAAATGACCCATAATGAATTTATTGAATTGATACAAGATCCAAAAACCCATAAATTTGTCAACACCATCATGAAATTAAATCCCACCCAATATATGTTGGAGTTGGCAAAAGAAGGGACTAAAATTCTTTCAAATTTAAATTTGAGCACTATTTGAGAAACCTTTGGGAACCATTCCCAAAACATCTTTCACATCATCATTTCCAAATGTAATCCAACCCATTTCCCAACCATCATCATCACATGCCCCATGTCAACCAATGACAACAAAAGGAAGTTCATTACTACAAGCACTTCAAGGGCACCCACCCATCAATAACCAAAACTTGGAAGCTAACACAATCTTGGGTATCTCAAACACCAACATCCCTCAAGACCCTCAAAAACCATATGTAACACTCATATTCCATGACACAAAAAATTCATCAAATTTTTTTGCCACACCATCCTATACCCTAGATACACAAGTTTATGCTCCTAACATTCCACAAGGACAAGTGGATCTATTTCAAAAAATGAGAACCATAGATTCTTCATCTTCACTCCTACAAGGGCACACACGAAAAAATAATCAACTAGTCCCTATCATTACCCCATCACCCACATTGATCCAAGGTCTAAAACAAATTACTTCATCAAGTACATTGACATACAATAAAAGCAATCAAACCAATCCACCAAACACAAATAAAATCAATTTTTCCAACACAAATCTAAACATGCCACTAACATCCCAACACCAAGTGGCCTCATATAAAATATGCCAACCATTAATCACACCATAAAAAATATCCCAAGAATCCCAAATTCAAGTATCACAAGGGTTAAACACATCAAATCAAAATCCAAATCAACCATCTATCACCCAACCTCTCCTCACACAAAAAAAACCCCAACAACCCCTTAACATACCATCACACCAAAATCCATCAAACCCACCTCAAAATCCAAATGTGGAAAATCAATATAGAATCACATTGGAAGCAACACAACAAGCCTAGAAAAAATCATTGCAACAACTACAAGCACAACAAGTGAAAGCATAAGCACAAGAACAAGCACAAGCACAAGCACAAGCATAAACACAAGCACAAGCACAAGAACAAGTGCAAACACAAGCCTTGCTATAACAACAACAACTACAAGTGTAACAAATGGAAGCTCAATCCTTGCAATATCAGAAAGCACAACAAGCAATACAAAAAGCACAAGCCCAAGCGCAAGCACAATACTAAGCACAACAATTAGAAGTGCAAGCCTTACAACAAAAATCCTATCAACAAGCCCTACAAAAATATCAAACATAGCAACAAGCATTGGTAGCACAACAACACCAAATAACACAACAATAGGCACAACAACAAGCTCTATTGTCACAACAACAACAACAACAAACCCAACAAAAAGCATTTTTGGAATAACAACAACAATAGGCATATCAACAAGCATTTCTTGCATAGCAACAAGGTTTCCAACAAACCTACAAAAAAATGAAACAAAATTACTCGAATCTTAACATGTGAGGGGTGCATGCCACTCCAACATTCATACAACAAACCAACCCCCCACATACACCACATAACACATTTAACTTTGTTGGAAGAATGAAGAAGAACATTCCTTTTTTGCAGCTTTGTGTTTCCATTGATGTCACCATGTTGATTGAGTCATTAGTTTGATCTGGTATTCATAACTAGTAACTGGACTGGTATGCAGTTATCATCCTTTGGTATTTTGGTTTGCAATCCTCCGTGGTTGATTTTTGCTGCTTGTAGTTTTGGGAAATGGTTTATGGATGTTGTAAGTGTGTATATTCAAAATCTCATGTACACAGTTGCTCATATGGCGAGTTGGCATTATTCAGTTGTTTCTTTTTGCTATTAGGTCTATCTTTGGCCGACCTAATAGATAATTGGTGTTATGGTGAATTAACTTTTGTATTGTGGATATATGTGTGACCTATCTTAGGTCTATGCTGACATGATGTAGCATGCTACACATTTGAATTGTTTTTAGAAAGATTTTGTAAATGCTTGAAGTTGACAATTGATTTTTGGTGAATAAGGGTTGCAGCTAATTAAGTTGACCTAAGTAATGCTTGTAGATGAATCAAATATCTATATTAGATAGTTTTGAGATCAAAGTGTGTGTGTTTGGAAAGGCTAAAGTGAAAGAAGTATTATGTGCTAGATGCAAAAATTAAGTGTATCAAGTTTGTTTACTAAGCATTATCAGAATTGAATCAACACTTGTTAGGTGTACTCTTATAATTTTATTCTAGCTATGAAGCCACTTCTATATTGTAAAATTTTTGCAGGTAGTGATCCTCCTTGCATGGATAGTGAGTCCTGTTTGTAAGTAGTGAGATTTTGTATTTGGGAGTGAGTCTTTTGTATTCAGTTTGGGAACTACATTATATCATTAGCTAATCCTCACCATGGGTTTTCCCTTATTGGGTTTTCCATGTAAAACCGATGTCTCTTATGTTGATATTGCTCTCTATTATCTACATTTCATGTTCATCCATAATAACAAAATTAAACTAGTTGTGAAGTTGATAAGTGTTTGAGATTTGAGTTTGAGTTTGGTGACAACTGATTCATCCCCCCTCTCAGTTGTCTTGCGCCTTTCAACAATTGGTATTAGAGCTTGGTTCCTCTAGAGAAGCCTAATAGTTTGAGGAAGATCTTGAAGATTGAAAAAATGGATGATAAAGATGAGCTCTAGGCTGCACTTGAAGATCTTGACATGGATGAAAGTGAAAACAAAGATTTGAAAGAAAATCTTGATGAGGAAAATGAATGTGTCCAAAATTGAAAGAACAATTGAAGAAATTTAAAGAAAGACACAAAGAAGTGAGAGAGAAATTGAAGCAAGCTAATGAAGAGGTTACCAAATTGAAGGTGCTAGTGGAGGAAAAGAAAAAAAATTAAGAATTCTTGAATAAAGTGGTGCAAAGAAAGACTGATGAATGCACTAGGCTTGAACAAGAAGTGAATTTGAAGATATGGAGAAAGAAAAACTCTGTGAAGATAATTTCAATATAAGGTTGACCAAGCTTGATGAATTGATTGTAGGGCAGAGACCTAAAGAAAAAGGTGGTTTGGGAAATGAAACAGGTGAAAGCTCTAAGGTTGTGTAGAATCTAGTGGACAATCAGAAGACTTAAGATAAAGAAAAGCAGAAAATAAATCCAAGGAACTTTGTTAGAAGACCGCCTATCAGATAGACAAATGGTGAAAGGTACTAATCTTTCAATGGTGTTTTCTCTTCTTGTAATAAATTTAGTCATAGGTAAATAGAGTGTAGAAGTAAAATAAACCGGTATGCTAGTTCCTTCTCAAGACAATGTTTCACATGCAAGAAATTTGGACATAGAGCTATTGAATGCAAATCACAGGTGATTATGATTAGTCAAGTGATGATGAATATGTTGAATGGAGGTAGAATGAATTAATATTTTTTGGCTACTACTATACATGTAACAAGTTGGACACAAAGAAAATCAATGTGGATCAAGGGTTAATGGAGGTCAAACAAATTGGATAAATTTTGTCTGCTACATTTGCAACAAATCGGGACACATTTCAAGGGTATGCAAAAGTAAAAAGGGAAAGAAGTTTGATCTTGTAAAGAAGAATGAACCAGTGAAAAAAATTGGCAAGAATGAGGTTAAGTAGGAAATAAACAAGATTTGGAAAAAAAAAAAAAGATCTTGAAACAATAGATGCATCTGTGCCCCCATCTGGTGTAGACAATTCCTCCAAGAATTAGACCTAGCATGGTCTTAGGGGGAGCATTAACATAAATTTGTTCAAACCCCCTGGATATATGGTGTGTCAGATGTTGGCACAAGGATATGTTGTGGAGAATAAGTAGATAGAGGTTTTGAAAAAGAAACCAGAATAAAATGTGAAGGCATGCTCAATTGCAGAGTGAATTAGGGTTTCTCAGTGCAGTGAAGAAGGGTTTTTAGCAACTTTTTTGAAACCTACCGCATTTAATGTGCATTATGGCAGCAAGATGGTGTATAAAGCGAGATTCATAAGTCATCTTTTATCACTTATGTGGTTGAAGAGTTTGAAGAATGATTTGGAGCAATCTTGAAGTGATCCTGAAGAAAATTGGAACGATTATGAGGAAATCTAGAGAAATCATTATGAATAATTAAGAATAAAATATGGAAGTTTTCAAAATCATCTCTCGCAGTTTACAAAAAAAAGGGGAAAAAGAAGAAGTTTTGTTCAACAAGAAAGAGTTTGAAGAAGATAAGCACGATAATGGAATCTGTTGATAGAGGATCGAGTGGTGATATTCTATTAAGGCTGAAGGGAGTTGAGTTGGAAGAGTTTGATCATTAGAAGATGAAAGAAATGGAACTAGGGTTGAAGACAAATGAATTTCAAAATGTAAGAACTCTGGTGTTGGTACCTCCATGGGAAGAAAATAGTGAAATAAAAAGACATGGAGGAACTTATTGGTGTTGACAAAGACCCTCGAGCTCTACTGATAAATACTATTGTCGATCCTGTAGAAAAGTATGTCGCCTATGAAATCACTTATAAAGTCTACTTCAAAAATTGTGAAGGTTATACTTCAGCTATTTTCATGTATCTTGCACATAAAATGGTGAAGGAAAACAAGTTGTTTGATTTGTGTAGCCTAATTATGGAAAACCTAATTGATAATGTTAGATGTATTTGGCCAATGGTTATCCTTTCTGGTTTGGGTATCTTCTTATATGTTTCTACTAGCAAGAGAGAATGTTAAGTGGGAATCCATAATCCCTATCAGAAAGTAATTTTATAGGTATTTGGAATGTATGGAAGATAAAGCAAGTGCATGCAAAATCTATTTCTCATCCTTACAGATGAATTTGTGCTCTAGTGTGTTAGTGTCTAGTCAGTTTGAAGAGGGTACCTCTTTTGGTAAGAAAGAGTTGGAAGTTGTTATTGGTGGTTTCCTTCCAGAATATAAAAGGAGAAAAATTATCACAAAAGATGTCATCACTATCCCGAAAGAAGAGAAGAATGAAGAAGAATATGTGCTTGAATGTGATCCATAGGACATTCAGATGATGTTAGATAATGGTGATATGAATAAGGTTGGTGAAATGTGGTGTGCCTGCTCTCCAATCTAGAGACTTGAAACTAATGATGTGTTGATTGATTATTTTCTCTAAAAGGGTATTGCGGTTTCAAATGTGTCTGACTCATTACTAGATGATCTAGTAGAACTTATTGAAGAAAGAATATTGTTGGAAGGACCTTAAGGAAATAAGTTCGAAGCTATGATTGAGAGAATGTGTCAAAGCCAAACAAAAGTTATCCAATCACATTAATGAGACAAGAGAATGCGTTAAGGAAATTTCTAACATCTATAGATATTGTCTCCGGTGTCTTATAGCTATTGATAATTTTAGAAGAAGAATTGAAGCTATTGAATCTGAGATAAATAATATTGGAAATATTTTTGATTTCTTCAAAGAAAAAAATGGAAAATAGAGAATAAGATTTGGTGAATTGCAAGTAGAGTTACTGATTGCTCAGAGACAGAGGGAAGAATTGGGTAAAACTTTCTCGTTGGTTAAAGAAATTGTTAAGGTCCAGTTGGATCATCTCTCTGGAATACTTTCTGATGCAAAAGATTGTGAATGGAAATGTCTGTCTTTAGACTAGACATCCTAATTTATGTTGCTATATTTATTGGATAGTATGAGTGCCATAATGGGTTTGCTAATCTTTGCTTGGAAGAGGATTCTTCCGATCATAAGAGAAAGGTACAAGCAAAATTTTCATGTAAAAATCATTATTTTCACTTGAATGTTTGAAATGGGGAGTTAGAATTCCTTTGTATACACATTTTCACCATGTACATATGTTTACATCCTATTTTTGGTCAACCTTTGTCCTTGATGTCAAAGGGGGAGAGATTGTCATGTAGAAAGGGGAGTGTGAAGTGAAAAGAATGAAGTGTTGTGTGAAGATGTGTAGAGGGTTATACACTCTATTGGCACATGTTTCCATCAATGAAAAAGGGGGAGATTGTTGGAAGAATGAAGAAGAACATCCTATTTTTGTAGCTTTGTGTTGTCATTGATGTCACCAGTTGATTGAGTCATTAGTTTGATTTGGTATTCTAAACCGATAACTAAACCGGTATGTAGTTATCATCCTCTGGTATTTTTGTCCACAATCCTTTGTGATTGATTGTTGTTGCTTGCGGTTTTGGGAAATGGTTTATAGATGTTGGAAGCATGCATATTCAAAATCTCATGTACATAGTTTCTTGTATGGTAAGTTGGAATTATTATGTTGTTTTTTTCTATTTGGTCTATCTTTGGCTGACCTAATGGATAATTGGTGTTATGGTGAATTATTTTTTGTGTTGCGGATGTATGTGTGGCCTATCTTAGGTATATGTTGACATGATGTAGCATGCTACATGTTTGAATTGTTTTTAAAAAGTTCTTTTAAATGCTTGAAGCCGACAATTGATTTTTGTTGAATAAGGGTTGCATCTAATTAAGTTGACCTAATTAATGCTTGTGGATGAATCAAATATATATATATATATTTATTGGGTAGTTTTGAGATCGAAGTGTGTGTGTATGAAAATGATAAAGTGAAATCAGTATTATGCATGAGATATGAAAATGAAGTGTATCAAGTTTGTTTACTAAGCATTACTGAAACTGAATCAACACTTGTTAGGTGTACTCTTATCAGTTCATTATGGATGTGAAGCCACTTTTGTATTGTAATATTTTTGTAGGAAGTCAGCCTCCTTGCTTGGACAGTGAGTCCTCTTTGTAAGCAGTGAGCTTTATATCTGGTAATGAGCCTTTTGTATTTGGTTTTGGAACTACATTATATTGTGAGCTAATCCTCACCATACTTTTTCCCTTATTGGGTTTTCCACATAAATCTGGTATCTCTTGTGTTGATATTTCTCTCTATTATATGCATTTCATGTTCATACATAATAATAGAATTAAAGTAGTTGTGAAGTTGATAAGTGTTTGAGATTTGAGATTTGAGATTGAGTTTGATGACAACTAATTCACCCCTCCTCTTAGTTGTCTTGCACCTTTCAACAAACTTATCAACCATACCACCTCAAAACATGTACCTTCCACCACCCAATCCATAAGACAATCTTTCCTCACAAGTAAAATTTCTCTCACAAAAAATACAAGACAATCAAGTAGGAAAGAAGAAAAGATCATATGTTTAATGAGATTTGTGCCCCTATCCCTTTGATAGGTACATTTCCATGGTTCCATTCCCACCAGGATTTGAGATGCCAAAATTTTATAAATGCAGAGGAAAAGGAAATCCTAAGGACTACATAAGAGAGTTTTGTGTGCATTGCATGGAAGTAGCCTATGGTAACTCTTATCTAATGTGGCTCTTTCCATGAAGCTTAGTTGGCCCCACAATCAACTGGTTCTCCTACTTACCTCAAGGAATCAAAAATTTCCAAGAAACCATAGATCTATTGATAGATCACTTTTCATTCAATCTAGATATGGATGTAAGCCTGGAGGAGTTATCTAACCTAAAAAAAGCTAGAGGAGAATCATTTAGAACCTTCTTGTAGTGATAGAGGTCCAGAGCTAGCAAAAGAAAATGGTCTATGCCTGAAGAGCAACAAATAGGAACCATCATTTCTAATCTTGAGGGAGAATTGTACTTCCAATTGAAAATGCAATATATCATGAGATATAATCAACTTATCCCCAAATCTCTTAACATTGAAAGAGACCTCATATCACAAGGGAACATACCAATATACAAGGATAATAGACCATCAACTAAATGTAACAAAAAACCCGCACTTGCAAAAAAAAAATGTTACCAATGATGGTGCCATCGATGCCAAAGTGGTTATTAGTGCTCTAAAACAAAACACATAACAAACCACATACCCACAACCCAACACACACCAACCAAAACCTAACATACAACAACCAACCTATCAACAAAATACACCACAAACAAACCCACCACAACAAAAAAAAAAATCAAATGGTCAACAACACAATGCTCAAAGAGGACCAAACCTGAAGAACAATTTCCCATAGAAACAAAAATATACAACATTGGGGGAGCTTATTGAATCCGTCATGTAAAACCTACTACAAGAAAACATCATCACACTCCCTATTTATGAAAATTACCAACAACCTCAAGTTAAACCACCACAATATTGTTAGCTCTCAAAAACGTAGGTAAAATACCTCAAGAGGTTTCCAAAATCTTTGTATGTTTCAGGGTAACATACAAGGCCAAATGGTTTAGACCTTCCTCTCTTTAGGTGCTGCTAAACCTAGGTGGGTTTACCTATGTGACTGATGCAGGCTTGAACTATGTGATTCTTCTAAGAAATCTATCCACAATGGCAATCTGATGTGAAGAGATGAAATCGTTATTTGGTATAGATTGTATGAGTAGTAAAGATCAATATGTCCAGTTAATAGATGTAAAAAATAAAAGGAATGAAATGAAATTTATAGGACTAGTTCCTATTTGTTATATGGAGTCAAATAGAAATAAGAGTTAACTGACTTATAACTAGCAATAATTCTAATTGTTTGGAACTTCTATGTTTATAACTTGTATAAACTAGAAGGGATGTAATTATCAGATTCTTCTTTAATGTTCCAAAATAATAATTCTAAGTTGTTGTGAATAATCAAGAGGATTTTTAATCTTTACTTGAAAGACCCAATCGATTACACACATAGATACAACAAATGTGCATTGATAAATTGAAAATATGCTTGATACATCAATTTAAACAATAGAGAATATGGAGACAAACTAATAATATCTTCAATTAAATTAAAAAAAAATGATACCAATACTGAGCTACCGAATTAGATATTTTCCATTAACTCTATCAAAATTTACACATACATCTTGGTTTTTTTTGCTGAAAATATTATTGAAAACTATCTATTGTATACTTCTTCTATTCGCCTATATCTATTTTCATATTATGAAACATATATAAATATATCAAAATCGTGAAAGGACACGTCCTTTCAAAAATGTTTTTGTTTAACAACAATAATGAAACTAGAAATGGAATTTTAAAAAATGATCCAAGTAATCCTCTTATTCATGTGTGTTAGCATCTCCTAGTGCATTCTGGATCGCTATCTCCATTATCACCATCCTTTTGTTCTACTCACAAGCCTCGTCTAGTGTTGAATTGTTTCTTATGGCCATCTCTAGGATCGCTTGCAGCATTGATTCACATTCCTTAATTCACCTATCCTTTTCTTTCATGTTTCCTTCTTCTTCAAATAGCATTGTGATTCGAAGGATTTTTGTCAAATTTTGAATTTCCTCATTTTTCTCCAGAAGCATCTTCATCAGAAAGTATTTGGAATTCTGACTCCAACGCAATTGGAATGGAGTCAAATAGAGCTACGAAGCTCGAGTTATGCTTGGTAAAACCTTCAGTCAACTCAAAGACCTAGGTCAGAAAAAAGGTCAAAAATCAAAGTTGTCAAAAGTGGTCAAGACTGGCGTTCATTTCATCAAAATTGGAGTTCGTTTGCCTGAATTACGAGTAGTCAAAGCCAACCAATCATGTTTGGACAAGTGGCAGTCCAGTCAATGCCACATCATCAGTCCAGTCAGCGAACACATCACTCCGAAGTCTTTGAGCAACAAATGAAATTTTGATATGGCATCATCTCACCCCTCCACGTGGTAGGCCATTATTGGTAAAAGGTAGCATATTATTTTTATAAAAAAATATATAATAATAAAAAATAATAAAATATATAAAACAAATTAAAAAATGCCACATTCTTTTAAAAAATGTGGGCTCTCCTATATTAAAGGATCTCCACCTATCTTAAAGCCCATATTAAAGCCACGCTATATTAAAGCCATGAGTTTTGTTTTAAAAGCTTTCTATGTTATTTTTAAAAAGCCAATTTTCAACGAATCCCTATTTTAAGGGATTTTAAACCATTTTTTTATTATTACCCCTATTCAAAAGGAATAAACTCCTATAAGATAGCAATGGGATTATTTTCAAGGCGATAAAATTTAAAAGATCTCCTTTAAAATATATACGTAATCCTGTAAGAGTTATCAAACAAAATTATAGAGTTTATTATTTTCCTTTGTAAGCCCAAAATTATAAGGGCCCTTCATTATTTATCTTCAAGAGATTTTATTATGTAACAGGTGGATTTCTTTTGGATTTACCTATAAATTTGGGGAGATTATAAATCAAGTTGTTTTTTTGGGTAAAATTGGTGTATAAAAAGGGGTAAATGGGTGAGAGTTTGGGAGTGTGTTTTAGCTAATTATTTTTGTAAGGGGATTTTGGAGGAAAATTGGTGATGCATTTTTGTAACCAAGTTATTGAACTTGGGAGATAGAATTTTGAGAGTGGTGTTTTTTTGTAGTTCCTTGGTGAAATTCTGCTTGAATCCCGTGCTTTTCAGGAGAGTGTTCCTGCACACTTTGGAGGACCTTTTCAAAATTTCTTTGTACCAGGGAGGATACATGCCAAAGCTTTGTATCTGAATATTCTAGAGAATTAATTGGATCGATTCACTCCATTGGAATGGACCCGGAGATGTAGTCACGATTGTGGAGAACTCCATTATCAGATTGTTCGCACTTTCTCTCTTCTTATCTCTCACATTCTGGTTATCACTTTGATTTTTAAAGCATAATTTCAATAATGTACATTTGTTTTTGAGTTTCTATTAAATTTTTTAAGCTAAGCATTCAATTATGCAATTAGTCTAAATCCTAAATCAGATCAAGTTTAGGTATCAAAGCATTTGGTGACTAGTATTACAGATTTGTTGTGAAATCTAAAAAGATCCAGGATTCAGAAGGGCGGAGAAAAGCTTGAAGAATAAAATCTTGAGATAGAGAAATGAAGAAAATTTCCAAAAATGTCTATGTCTGGAATGGAGGTACCCAAAGAACTCAGTGAGCAGGAGTTTCGAAGAGCCTTTTGGAAAATAAGAGTTGTGTTAGAGATTCTTCTCAAAGAAAGGGAAGAACACATG
>VDFB02105785.1:550963126-550992461 GCA_007258455.2 Sequoia sempervirens | reverse complement strand
CTGACTCCTTTTTCGTCCGTTCAAGTTGCACCGGATTTGGTTCTTCGAGCTCTTTGTGATGGCATCACTTCTAGGAGAAACTAGAACACTTCAATTTTTAGGTTGTGAAGATCCACCTAGATCAAACCTCCCCACTGAAGAACTTGTGGTCATCCAAAAGTTTACAGTTCCTTCAAATCATCTCCCACTTTGCATCTTGTCACTCACCACAGTCTCAACACTAGGATGTACACACTGCCACCTTTTCCTACTGAGGTCTTACACTTTGACGATGTAGAGTTCATAGCTCAACATGATGCAGTTGAAAATGGAACTTAGTATACCTAAAGCAAGAAGAAAATTGAGTATGGTAAACCTGTCTCTCAGTGCTTCTCACGAAGTAGTTCACATGCTACATCTCTCACCATCTTTTCTGGCACACTTTTTTTGCTTGTCCAACTACTCGAGCATGGCATCTGAGACTCAACTTGAAACATTCCTTCACCTTTGTACTTCAAAATAGCTAATTCAAGGCTCCACCATACAACTCGAGTCCCATTCATCTAAATCAAAAAGGTCATTGATAAAATCCTTCAAGAACTCCAACTGAGTTCAAATTTATCCTCAAAATGGCCTCAATTGAGTCCTCAAGCTAAGAACATGCAAGGTCATTGTTGACCATTCTTGACAACTCCTTGTCTGAAAGTGCTCTTCAATAGAAGCTTCACACTTGAAATCTATAGGTAAAGTCTTACCAAAAAAACCTGTAATACGAAGTTATACAATATTCTCCTTTCTAATTACAAGAGATGTGGCTTCAAGAGCCTTGCAAAATCTCAACCTCTAGAGAAATACAACTTCATAAAAAAAAATGTTACAAACAATTTTATTCAGAGTTTCATACTCCAAACCACACTAGTCTAGTATCAAAATACATATTACCACAATACAAAAGAAAGTAACATAGACAAATCTGACACAACTAGTTAGAGGCAAGGCATTCCCAACTCTTACAGAGCTATTCGAAGGAACTTTCTTTCTCTAGCTACTCAGTCTTTTGCTGAGTTTCCTCTTGGACTACCTCAGGGATCATAGCAATCACTGGCTCCACCTTTGTCTCGATACCTTCCTTGTAGTTTAGCTCTGCAACCACTGGCCTCTGATGAAGTTTTGGATGTAGTTTCCACCATTTCTCATCCCAATGCCCACTGATTTTGTAGTGGGAGCAATAGTTACGAGTTCTAGATGATTCCCCAGATGCTTCGAAGCCCAAACCTCAATATTGAGGTCTTTTCTTGGCCTCAATAGGATTTACAATACCCTAAGCAGAGGTGCCCAAGCCTTTGCCATCATAGCACATCTTGGAAAGTAGCTTCTTTCCAATGCCTTTAGTGTGCTTCTTGAAGTTTCTGAAAGAGTTCTTCTCATCCTCCATTTGCTTCTTCTGGTTTGATGTAGAAGATGCCACTTGATAACTACTGTCACTATCAGGAAAGTAGAGAGTCTTCAGATACTCCATCTATTGATAATAAGCACATTTTGTTGCACTAGGTGGATTAGCCCAGTGATGACCACAAGCCAATTTTGACTTAGGACCTTCTGCAATAGACTTCATTACTAAAGTTGCTTCCAAACTCTCAGGTGGGGTAAGCGGGGAGTATGAGGATGGAGTATCCTCAGAGTGCAGACAGAAGGCACTCATGTGCACACTCCTTGATATAGGAGGACTTCCTCTATTCTTCTCCTCCAAGACCTCCTACAACAACACTTGCAGTCTTTCCTTCTTGGTGTTGGATTCTTCAAGCAGCCACTGAAGTTCTACATTCTCTGTTTGCAGGCATCGATTGGCTTCTTCCAACTCTTGCATCCTATCAGTCCTCTCTCGATGGTCTTGATAGAGTTCTTCAACCATGCCTTTCATTGACATGAAATCATCCACCATGGATGCGATTAATGTTAGCCTTGAAGATTCACCCTTCTCTTATGCCATCTTTGCTCCAAAATCCAAATGTTCACCTATAGTAAACTGACTCAAATCACTCTTGCAAAACCAGCCAAACAGGGCTATGATACCACATGATCCATTAACTAGAAGGGATATATGACAAATGTTGCTAAGTGATTATGTAAAAAGGTGAAAATACATTAACTAATGAAGTAACAAGAATAATAGATATAAAATGATAACACCAAGAAAAGAGAGAGAAAGAACACACCAATTTGGTTATAGAGTTTGTTCGAGTGGACTATGTCTCTGAGTCTAGCTCAACTTAGCGACTAATCTATTGAAATTAACTGAACTGGCAGTACAATCTCCAATGGAGCCTCTTGCAACACTAATTCACAAATATTTGTAGCCTATCCACAAAGTCCCAAAAAGTCTCACTCAAACCCCTCTCAAAAGCTCTCCAATGTAGGGGTGATTAACAAAGAGTAAGAAAATTGTCTTTTCTTAAAAATAGGACCTACTACAAACTCAGAATCATATTCTTCTCAAATCCTCTATTTCCCCAAATTATCTCACAAAAAGCTCACAAGGCTAAGAGAATGGAATGAGGAATTGGATACAATGGAGAATGATCAATTGATGGATGATGGATTTCACTTGGCCTACTCACCCTTTTTTATATGTGAAATTTTCCAAGTATGGTGGAAACCCATAAAACAAATCCCCTAAAAATAATTAACAAACCCTCTAATAACACAACTAAATTGTTTTGAAAGCCCTTGTTTTATTATATCTTTAGGCTTAGGTTGTTTGTGTTTGTTTTCATGGTTTTTATTTTGTTTATTTTGTTTTCAACAAAATACCCATTTTTGGGTTATTTGGTTAGGCCTCGGGCCTAACTCTTAACCAAATCAAACCCATGCCAACTCCATTTTAAAAGGCATTGGTGGTCTAGTGGTGCTTATTGCTTTTGTTTCCCCACCAGTCGAGGGTTCAAATCCTCCACTAGCTATTTTTATATCACCAATTTCAATAGACACTTAATAAAAGAAAACTCCAACACATACATAGTTGAGCGGTTTGTGTGGCTGAATGGTGAGTGCATTGGTTGTTGTTGAGTAGGTTAGGGGGTCAAACTCCTCTAACCTTATTTTGGAAGACGTTGTAATGACACCTGAGGAGAGATGAGAGATTGCCACATATCAGGCTCAAGAGATGCCACATGTCTAGAAGCAATTCACCGAAGACTCCTAGTCAACATCCATCTCACCAACTATATCATTTGACATGTCACCCACCACGTCGGAGTCCAATCACCATGCCACGTCATCAGAGGACATGTGTCAACACCTGATTCATTGACCATGCTACATCATTTTCCATGTCATTTTCCACATCATCTATACGGCCACCATGTCAAGACTCTATTGGTCCACCTTGGTATTTGTACGATGACTCATCTGCCAAGTCAACATGATGATGTCATGCTGACATCAGTATTGTACCTTCAGGTTGACCTAGTCAACCACGAGCTTTGAACTTCCATATCTCGCACATATGAGCTCTGATTTGCTCGAAACGAATGTCATTGGGATCATGACAAGGAGACCTTTGTGAAGATGCCATTTTCACCAAATTCCATGATGATGAATTTTCCACCTTTTTTCTCATCCTTGGTTCCTAAGTTGACCGACCTTTGACGAAACTTTGACTAGTGATATCTTGCATGTACGGCCTCAAATTATGATGAAACAAACATCGTTGGGTTCGTGTCATTGAGCCCTTTGAATTGAAATCACTTTTGACCGATTCTGAGTTATTTAAATTTTCCACCTTCTGACAGGCTCCTAGTCTAGGTTTGACCAAATCTTTGATTGCACATAACTTGAGAAAATGGACTCCTTTTTCTTTCATTCAAGTTTTTCCAGATTCGGTTCTTTGAGCTCTCTGTGATGGTATCACTTCTAGGAGAAACTAGAACACTTCAATTTTTAGGTTCTAAAGATCCACTTGGATCAATTGTTCAATTGGCAATTTCTTAGTTTCAATGTCCTCCTCTTCCTTGTACAACCGTGTAAGAATGTGGTTATCTAGAGACTCCTTAGCAAGTTCCCCACATCTGGTGATGGTGGTAGGAGGATTGTGAATAACAAATTTGGGCTGCATAGGATGTTGCTTTCCATATGAATTTGGTGACTTAGGTAGCTTTCCAATGAAAAAGAGACTCTTCATATCATACTCTTCGCAAGCTTTATCTTGGACCTGGATTTTAGGCATGGAAGGTGTAATGAATGATTTGGATGATTTGACAAGAGTGGATGGATCAATTTAGTGGGATGGAGGGGTGGAGGAAGTGGAGGATGACACCTCTTGACTGATGGGAACTTGATGTTCAATAGTTCCTTTGAGGTTGGAACAATATTGGAAAGGATCAGGGTCACCTAGGATAGTGATTTCAATGTTGTTATGTGGGAACTTGAGGTATTGATGGTAGGTGGATGTAATATCCCTCATTTCATGAATCCATGGGTGACCAAGGAGAAGATTATAATGTAAATCCAGATCCAAGACGTGAAATATTGTGTCCTGTATGGTTGGGCCAACCCTCACTGGGAGTGAAATTATGCCTTCAGAGGATTGTTCAGCATCATCATAAGCTTTGATTACAATTCTCTTGGTTTGGTCAATGGAATTCTCAGAGTATCCTAATTTCTTCACTAATTTTAGTGAGAAAATTTTAGACTTGCTCCACCGTCTACTAAGACTCATCTAATCTTGTGTGTATTAACAAATACTTCTAAATCTAGAGGACTGTTATGGTCAGATCTTGGTGCTGAAAAGTCTTGTTCAGAGAAGGTGATGTGGTGTGGCATAGTGAGCTATCTGACCATGGCTTGAAATTCATTGACATCTAGATTTACAAGAATGGAGGCTTCTTGTAGGGATTTTTCAAGGATCGCTCTATACTGTGGTGAAGTGTGAAGGAGTTCCAAGATAGAAATTTGCACTAGAGTTTTCCCTAGCTACTCTAAGAGGTTATATTGTCCCTTTGGCTGAGGACTTGTGGATGGACCTAGAATGGCTATCTTGGTTCTATGGGTAGCAACAATACAGTCTGATTTTGGCTTGTAAATAGTGATGGTGGCAATACAATCATAAAGAGGTGTTACATTAAGAATGATGGTACTGTAATAATTCTTGACAGCTGCATTGTTGGCATTGTTGTTATTATTCCCTAAATTGAAGGCATTTCCTTTATCATGGTCTTGCAAAGGGGTCTTGAATATTATATGATCAACATTTATTTTTCCTTATGAATTTTCAATTGAAATGGTTTGATCCTCAATGAGGTATTGAATGATGTTCTTGAGTGTCCAATATCTAGATGTCTTGTGTCCTTTTGTGTGATGGTATTCACAATATTCATCATGTTTCCACCAATCTGGTTCGATCAAGGAAGGTTGATAATTCTTGGTGTTTGGCAGTCCGATGACATTAGATTGCAAGATTCGTTTAAGGATTGATTTGATGGGTTCACCCAAGGGGGTTTATGTTCTCTTGGCACAAGGAGGACCTCTTCTTTGTTGGGTGTTTTGGATAGCATTCAATGTTTGGTTTTGATCTTGTGCCGGGGTACTTGGTGTACTAGATGTATTTGATGAAGAAGGACCTTTAAGTTGAATGATTGGTCCTTTGGTTATCAATTTGGCATCAACAACTCCATCGTTTGTGAAATTTTTGTTTTGGGACCAATATTTTCCTTAGTCATTGTTGGGTTTTGGAGTGTCTTTATTTATCTTGACCAATCTTCTGGCAATAAGACCGTTCTCAATAATCTTTTCAAAGGTTGTGCAACATTGCATTTTGATTTGACTCATCAACTCTCCATTACGGTTTTCTACAAACATGGTGACAAGCTATTTTTATGTAATATGACAAGGGAATTTGCTAACCATGCCTCACAATCTTTGGTAGAATGAGGTATGTGACTCCCCATCTTGTTTGGTTGTGCTCAATGTTGCAAGGGTGACATTGTTTTTACTGTTGAAGGAAAAATGATTGTTGAATTTGTCAACTAGTTCACCCCATGTTATGATTCCTTGTGGAAGATGTGATAACCAATCTAATGCTATCCCTATGAGAATTCGTGGGAATAATCTCATCAAGTAGGTAGGGTCATATGCAACTTCCATGCATGCTATGTTGAATTCACGGATGTGTTCTACTAGATCTCTTGTCCCATTGTATTTAGGCAATGGTGGTGTCATGAAATGCGGGGGAAAGGGTGGCATGTATAGGTTTTGATCAAATGGAAAAGGGAATAGTTCTTCCATAGAATATGTCTTCTTGTTGGTTCCCAATTGCATGTTGGCCATTTTTTGTTCAAGGGTTTGCATGTGTTGGATCAAATAGTCTACAAGGGATGATGTCACATTGTTTTGATGTGATGTTGTGATGTTGGCATTAGAGTCGTGTGTTGAATTTTCATTTAGGTTGATGTTTTTTGATACGAGACCTTGATTATCGTATGGGTGTGGATTGTTTTGATTTGAAATGAAGTTGGTGTTTAGGTTGGTTCCAAAGGTCATGTTTGCATTTGGTATGACATTTTGGAGTTGAGATATAGACCCTTGATTCATGTTTTGATTTTGAAAGTTGAATCATTGGTTTGTAAATGGAGGTGTGGAACCTTGATTGATGTTTTGGTATGAAGGTATAGACCCTTGATGTGAAGGGATGTTTCCTTGATTGACATTTTGAAGTGAAGGCGTAGGTCCTTGATTGACATTCTAAAATGAAGGTGTAGGTCCTTGAATAAGGTTTTCAAATGATGGAATAGACCCTTGATTTGTATTTTGAAGTGATGGAATAGACCCTAGGTTGGTAGTGGACCCTTGATTGTGGTTTTGAATTGAGGTCTTGCATGAGATAATGTGCACCTTCCTAGGGTTATTTGGTGGAGGTTGGTTTAATGAAGGTGCACTTTGGAATTGGAATGAGGGCCCTTGGCTTGTGTTTTGGGATGTGGGTATAGAACTCTAGTTCAAAATTTGAATCAAGGGTGTGTGACCTTGGCTTAGATTTTGAATCAAAGGTGTAGGACCTTGTGATGTGGACCCCTAATTTGTGTTTTGAAAAAGAGGATTCGTGAAAGTTTAACCCATGGTATTTGAGGATCTACCAAATGTGAAAGTTTTACTTTGTGTAGTAGCATGAGTTGGGATGCTTGTTGCAGTGGTAGTAGTCATGTATGTGGTTGTCCCAAGGGGTATGTTTATGATTTTTTTTAAGAAGACATGCCAAATGGGTTTTCAATTTCTTGTTCTATAATGGTTGACACTTCATAACCTTGAGGTAATTTAGCACCCTTTTTTGGCTAGTGCATAGAAAAATATCTTTGTGTTGGCACTAACTAGTTGGTAAACTATGCTTAAAAGTCTTGGATCTTGATAGGACCTTTCAATATCTTGAGGGGTCAATTGTTTGTTGGATACTTCAAATTTTATGTCTTCCCAAGGGTCACTTTGGTATTTTTGTGATGTGTTGTTGCGGGGTGTAGATTGATTTGAATCTATGACATTATCAGGAAAATGGTAACTTAGGAAATCCATGTCCCTTCGTTTGGCTTTAGTACTTGTTTCAACCATGTGAGACCTTTGCAAGTTGGGAGATAATACAAGATGGTAATGAAACTATTCTATATATATTTTTTTTTTTGGACTTTAGGATATGAATATGCAAGGATATTGATAATGTAAGGATAATAATGTCTAAAAGATGGGGGATAATGGATGCTAAAGGACACTAAAAGATTGACTAATGCAAAGATAATGATGCTAAGGTAAAATGAACTATTTTTTTGTATTTTTGGAGGATAAGGGTATAATCTAGATGCAAAGGGATATTAAACAAAGGATGAAAATGAGGCTAATGTGAAATTAAGGTAACAATCCTAGTATCATTGACCATTCAAGGAGATGACTTTAACAAGATTTGAGCTAAGACCATGACAAAGGTTTAAGGCTCAATTGTGATAAAAGTGACAATGACAAAGATTTGATAATGTAAAGGATAATAGTCAATGACAATGAGGGCATGTGACCAAAAATTCTCAAAGACTCAAAGGTTTCCTACACTCAAAATTTGAAAGCCTAGACGCAACCTAAGGATGAGGATTTAATTTGTGTAATGCAAAGGATTAAGGAATGAAACCTATAATGAAATGCTTTTCCTAATGAGGATGCTAAAATGAGATGGAAAAACTTTGTAGGTCTCTGGTTTATCAAACAAAGGTCACCGTAAATTTATTTTGATAAGATTTTGGGGATAGATTTTAGGAAATTTCATTTAATAAGCTATTGCGGCTCAATTTATATCAAATGTGTTTCACATTTACTGCTCAGGTTGGAAAATGTAGGCCTTTTTCTAGAAATTTTGGTTCAAGAAAGTAGTTGTGGTCTTTTGGCTGACAGTTGCAGTTCACAATGACAATTATGGGTATGTGTTTAATAGTTGTGGTTCCAAAATGGAAATTTTGGACAACTTTGATGTTTTTCAAAGGTTTTGATTCAATTTTTTGACTGTTTGTGATGAAGTATGACTGGAAAACACAACAAACAGTATCAAGCACTTAGTTTAGGACTGGTTTGACGTGAAATGTTTTAAAAGATAAGCACAATCCTAAGGCTGGCAAGGACTATATTCATTGGATTTCCACTTGGATTTCTCTAGCCACAATTATTCTTAGCGGGTGACTTTGAAGCTTGGGCACATTGGCTCCCCTCTATGGTACTCACTTCTTCGGGTCAACCAAGCTTCGAGTTATCATGACTCTCCCATGAAAAACTCTTCACCTCTACTAAGAACTAAGAGAACATGGGATGGCTTGGAAATGACTGTTGTTGCACAAGCGAATAGAAGGGATTTTGGCTTTCTAAAACAAGAGGGTTCTAGTGAATACTTAGGGACATGGCACCTCACGAGTGTACAACAAGTCACTTAAGGCTTTAACCACTCTACTAGGGGCTCTTATACCTTTAAAATAAAAAGTAGGTACCATGTTTTGAATGGAATTGAATGTCTAAGACCTACATACCATGAGGACTTGACAATTCAGTCTCATCCTCTTATTTACTAGCCCAAGCGAAAAATTGATTGGAGTCATTTTGTCTTGTGAGGCAGGCCCCTCAAAGGTTTAAAGACAAAAACATATGGGTATGGCTTTTTGATCACTAAGTTTTCACAAGGTGAGAGCATAATAGCTACCATCCTTCAAACACTAAGACATGGTGGTTAATTTACCCCCTAGTTAAAGCCATGTGAGAAAGAAAATCATTAATTTTAAGCACCAAAATGAAATGTTCTCTAATAAAAAACAAACAGAGTGGTTTCAAAAATAAATTTCTTGTACATTCAAACCCGCAAAACCAATTGTTAGTAGTTTCAAAAGAAAAATCCTTGGACCAACAAAAAGCTACACAAACTCCAAGTTAGCACCAAAAGGAGGTCAGAACCAAACCAAAACTAAAATCAAACAACTAAGCTAAAGAAATGAAAGCGAAAAGAGATACTAAAACTAAAGGATCCATTTTTTTTGTTGCTCTAGGGAGCAAATTTGGGAATCCACCTAAAGCCACATGCTGTAAAAAAAATATCAGAACCCAAAAACCCTATTCTACTCACAGAAAGTGAAAGAAAGATAAAAAAGAAACTAAAACTATTTTTTTACCTAATAGACAATTGCATCACACCTTTCACTAGTTGCATCTTTGTGTTGCATCACACGAGGAAAGTTGCATTGCGTTCTCAAATTCAAATTTTTCCACCTGTGGATTCCTTCAGAAAATGTGTCATTTCTGAACAAATGTATCACTGGGTCTAACAAATGCATCGCTCCTAAACAAATGTGTTGCTGCACTTAACAGTTGCATTATTTCGTACTCCAACCAAGTTAAATTCATACAAAAAAAATTGCAAAATAGTATGTTCACATCGGGTTCACCAATGTGAGATGGGGTTCTTAGTTCCTAGTCTAGAATAGTGACAACTAACACCTCTAGACTACAAAACCACATCAATAAGGAAATACAAACAATGAGAAATTTAAAATGAAAGTATGCATAAGTAAACACTCCCCATTGTAGTTGCTTCACTTCCCTTGCTCTCCTTCTTCTTCTTCTTATGCAACTTTTCCCTCATATTTCAATGTAGACTTGTACAAAACCTGCAAATTGTAAGCAAGAAAGTTGGAGAAAATTAGTTGTTAAGGCCAAAGTGGAGGGGGAAGATTGATTTTATAGAAAACCTTTCGAATGGATGACTAAGATTAATCCTCTAGAAGGATTCCAAGATCAATGGTGGAGGATGCATGAGAGCGAGGTTACAAAATGGATGGCCAAGATCAAACTTCTAGAAAGATGCCAAGATCAACGGTGGACAGGATTGATGCATTAGAAATATGTTATTCTTGGAGGAATCTTGACAGGTATGATTCCTGATGGCTATGACACCTGACAACTCTGACAACAATGAAGGCTATGAAAAAATTGAAGGCTATGAAAAAAAAAATGACAGGACATCTTTGACCAGGTGGTGCATAAATAATTTATTCAAAATGGAGGAAAAGTGGAGGAAGGGGACAAGTGGCAAATAAATAATTTATTCAAATTATTTATTTGGAGAAAATGAAAAGAGGAGCATTTAATTAAATTTATCAATTTAATTAAATGGAGAGATGAAAATTAGACCTTAAATAATTAATTTAGATTAATTATTTAATAGGGGAGATGACATGGGACACTTAAATAACTTTTAATAATTGTTTAACTATAGAAGAATTAAGGACCATGAATAGATAAATAATTAATGATAATTATTTAACTATAGATGATAGGCGACAATAATTAAATAAATAATAATTTATTTAACTATTGAAGAAGATGGAGAAATTAGTGATGCAATTAGTTTATTTAATTGATCATGATAGAATAGAGATTAGAGAGTGAATTAATTAAATAATTAAAATTATTCAATTATCAAAAGACGAAGACCAAGAAAAATAATGCTCGCAGGCTTAGGACATTTTTCAGTGTCTACAATGTCAATACCATCGAATACAGAAAGGAAATGAAAATTCCATTGACATATATACATTTAAGAATATAATATCAATACCATCGAATAAAAGAGATGCTATTGCTACCACTAAATACACAGTAATTTATACATTCTTCAATCATGGGATTAGGTGTCGATCTATAGCTAGGAGTTCAATAATATGGAGCCAAAAAATTGAAATAATTTTTTTAAAAGCATATCAACAGATACATTCAAATTGACTTCCATAATAGAATAAATCCATTAAAATCAAACTATGCTTAGCGTATAATATGAAGTACAACCATTCATAAGCAGGAACAAACAAAAATAACTTGCAACAGTGACTAAAGGTGAGAGAGAGGTGTGCACAACTATGCTAGATAACTTCCAATCATTCAAAATAAACATCAAGAAAATGCATAAAATACGTCATCATCATGGTTGTGAGATATCACTCAGACAAAACAAGTTGCACCAAAAAAGAATCAACAGAGGGTGAAGTGATTCATTTGGAAAAATACACTCAAAAGCAAGAAATTTGCAACTACACATTTTTCCTATTTTCCCTTCAAAAATGAGATCAAAAGTTGGCACAATAAGGGAAGTGCACAAATCAAAGAGAATTTATAAAGAGATTGACAATCCACCAAAACTCAATGCAAAAATAAATTGTTACCTGGCTAAAATGTGACGGTTTCCAATTTATTATCAATAGCCAAAATGGCATGAAGTAAAAGAAAATACACAAGTTGACAATGAAACCTTCAAACAAGAGAAAACAGTTGCAAAAATCGCTGCAAAGCAAACAAAAAGAGGAGAGACAATTTACAAGAAAGTAGTGGAAGTATTATATATAGATAAAAATATATATTCTATAGTTTTAATGCAGAACAAAACATATGATTATCACATTTTCCAAGCTTATCAAATAACAAGCATGCATATTAAACAAACAAGAGAGGGATAATTTGTTGGCATTAAACAGATAAATGAAACAAGAATAGAGATGAAGCCAACCTCAATTCCAATGCTACTGAGATGGAAATTGATGTCGAGATCAAATTCTACGTCAGCAATAATCCACTTCTCTGAGGCCTTAATCAAATCTTTAGTAATTTTCCAAATCCTTTTTTTTTGAAACAATCAACAAAATACAATTACTCTACAAGAATTTTCTTTTAGACAAACTTCTCTTTTCAAAAACTAAAAATCAATCATAATCCATAATATCCCAAAATGATAATTATTAACCCCAGAAAGCTGTTGATTTTTGTAAACAAAAATTAGATAAAAATCTCACACAATAATAGGTTTCTATTCTACAAATAGTTCAAAGTCATGCATGTGCTCCAAAACAATCTCTTTTTATCTTTTTAGTTGGCTTTACTGTTTATTGATTATCTCCTATTTTTATATTTTATTTCATATTATAATATTTTTCCACATTTTAATTTATTCTAATCTATCATTAATAATGTAGACATGGAAAATATACTGACATACTTGATCCCGACTACTAACATCGTTTCATGCTAAATCATCCCTTAGTCTAACCATTTAATTGAATATCTTTATTTGATTAAATTCATCAATTTTCCTCTCTTAATTAAATAAATCATTTTATCTAATTAAGTCTTTTTTTCTTGTTAATTAAATCAATTTATTTGATGTAATTAACCCTATGTCCATATTTAATTAAATAATTCCATTTATTTAATTAAAATCTCTAAAGTCTATCTATTAAATTAAATAAATTAAACCTTGTTTAATTTAAGCTAAGATCACCCCTTTAGCTAAATAAATCAAAATATTTATTTAACTAAGTCAAAAATCATATTCTTCTCATATTTGATTTAAATAAATCCACAAATCTAAGTCAAAATTTTCACATCATCTAATCTCTCATTAAATTAATTAACCCTTGATTAATTTAATCCTCATTCATGTCCCATCCTCTAGCTTTTAGCACTTGCACATGAAAATAGATTTAATTCATTTATTAAATCTCTATATTCTCTCAACATGGCATAATGGAGGAATATTCTCTCAAATTTGAATTCAAATCCAAGTGGACTTTGTCCTTTCAACAAGACATTAATTCACCTAATAATTCCTTTTGCCTTGAGCCAAGTGGCATTTAAGACATTCTTTTTCCCTCTTACATTTCATTTCACTAAGTTCAAATATCACCTAATTGCATTTATGGGCACATTCATCAAAATGTGCACATCCCCCATCCATTCTCATCTTGACAAGTGGCACCTTGCCATTGGTTGAAAGTTAGTCCCACATTGCTTCATTTTGCGCATTTCTCCAACTTGTAATTCTATAAATAAGGGCATCTTTCCTCATTTCATCATCCACAACTTGAGTAAAATTATTATACTCAAATTCATAGCAATCTTTGGCTTGTGTTTGTTTATGTTTTCTTCATTTCATTTCCTTTTCATTGCAATTTAAATGGATTTCTTGGGGAATCATTATCCTAACTTTCATTTGATCTAATAAGTTGTTTGTTTCTTGCATTTTTGTAGGTTGGGAATCTTGGTTCACATTTTGGTGCTAGGAGGGCTTACCAGAAATTTAAATCACATTTTTCTCACCAAATTTCGTGTTTTTTTATGTTTTGTGTCTCTATAGGGAACTCCACTGCTGGCATACCAGCATCACATTTTAGGATTGTTGGGGCTCCAACATCGCTATATCATACTGCTACAAACTCCAAACTCTGATGCCCTTTGTTTCCCACCCATAATTCAAAATACAAAACTCCATCATTGAGTCATTTCTACATGCTGGAATCTTTCCAAACTTCAAAATCCACTGTTGGCTCAAATAACAATGCCTTCATGCTCTCTATCCTTGCTATAGAATGACACTAACTGGTAAGTGGTGCCATATAGCACCATTGGATGGCTTCAAATTGGGATTCCTTCACAAGTTCCACCGCTGCAAGAAAGTAAAAAGTGAAGTTCAATTTTTTATGACATGTGCCTTTTTTTCATTTCTGATCATTAGGGCTATTGCTTGCTTTCCTAGCCTTTGTTTTGTAGGTTTGACTATTTTTTCTTGTAGGTTGACTTGAGCAAAGGTGAAGGAGAAAAGAGGCATGATAGCATCACCATTTCATTATACCAAGTGTTTTTGAACACTTAAGAGTTTGTTCAACACTCTTAGAGAATTCACTATTTCTCTTTAGGAATATTGCTATCGTTCATGCTTAGGACCTACTAGTTTTAATTTTGGGCTCTAAAAAGAACACTTTAATTTCTTGCTACAAAAGGGCTTAAAATGAACTTTAGGACACAAACTCACTAAATTTCATTTGAGGATAACAAATTGAACAAAGAAAATTTTCACATTTGATTTGGTGATTAAAAGGAAGTCACTTTTTCTTTGTGGGTTTAAAAAGAACATGTACTACTTCATTTTTTGATTGCTTACTCAAACTAGCACCATTGAAAAGATGTATGCACTTCTCTCACACCTCACGATGATCTTGAGAATCAAAAGGCTTTTTGGTAGTCTTATGTTGGGATAAAGTAATTGCCTCCACACTTCACTTTGGGAACTAAAAGTGAACAAAACATCTTGCGAGTGTGAGTAAACCTATCGCGTGTATTCTCTCTTTGTTTCTCAACAAAGATCAATCAAGTTTTGGATATGTTTTCTTGCTATTGTTTATCTTAGAGGGCCTGATTTGGGGAAAAAGTACTCACCTAAGGGAATGAATCAACCTGTAACACTCTAAAGTCAAGAGTATTTCTAGCTGGGATATAAAAGTGGGTACTAGAACAAAGGACAATATCACATGGTTGGCTCTAACAAGAAGGGAAGCAATGGTCTCTCACCTCGATGGGTCAACTCCTACAAATAGAAAGTTTGAATTAAAACCCTTGTTGTAGAAAGGCCAAAATTCTTATCTATTTGTTGGTGCAAGAACAGTCATTTTGAAGCTGCCCCACACTTTTATGGTTTTTAGTATAAATGGAAAGTATTCCATGGGAGTTTCATGGGTGTTTATGCTTGGATTCCCTATATAAGTGAGTGTCATGGAGGGGAACCAATGGGATCAAGCATCTAACCATTCACTAAAAATAAGCGTAGCTGGACTTGTCCAAGTGGGGACTCAACAAATACAGTCTTTCATATCCATAGGATTGTTCTTGTTCTTGGTTACAAAACACTTTGCTTGTTTGAAAACATTTGGAAAAAATATTTAAAATTTGTCATCAAAACTTCAAACCCTTTAGGAAGCAAATACAATTGACCAAGTTCATGTGTTATTGCTTTCCCTTGGGCTTCTATCCTTGGAGGTTTCTATACACTTGGATTTATATCTCAATTTCATTACTAAAGTTAAACAATAGGTAACCCTTGCCTTGATTTCATCAAAGTTCCACATGATATATCTTGTGGAATGAGAAGAAGTTGAGACATTGGACATCTAGTTTGAAAAACTAATCAAGAAGTGTTTGTGGTAAAATAAAGTCATTAAGCAAAGACTAAAAACAATTGAATCCCACACATGTATCTTGAATGATTTCACACAAAATCAAGATCAAGAAACCGAAGGTAAAACCTCTTAGTCTAAAAGAACACCAAAAGTGTCTCTCAACGCTATATGAATTTAGACGAAGACTGCTTTTTAAATTTTATAGGAAACCTTCAAGAAACAATCCTAGATTGTACTCATTTTATTACTGTTAGAATCCAACTCTTTTCTGGGAATTTGAATACCTCATTTAGAAAAAAATCATGTTCTTCAAAATCAAGGTCTAGTAAACAAGAGTCCTTTTTAGGTACACCTAGGATCAAAATCAAACTCTCATCCATCTTTCCAAAAATCAAAACCAAAATCATTTCACCATCAACTTTTGAAAAATCTTGAAACCATCCTTCATGCTAGGCTCTTTTGGCAAAAAAAAATCATCAAAATATTTGAAACAAAATCCTTAAAATCCTTGAATCAAAACATCAAAACCATTTTGGCTAGGTATATGTAGATGCATCCTTCTTCATATGCTTAGTCAAAATTATCATCAAATCATCTTGTTTAGCTAGGTATATATAGATGCATCCTTCTTCATATACTTGGTTGAATTATCATCTTATTTGAATAGGTGTGGGTAGATGCATCCTTCTCCCCACGCTTACTCAAATTATCATCCTTTGAACAAGTTTACCCCCTAGACAATCATCCAACATCTTTGGATTTATTTTTTCTTCACCCAAAGCCAAATCAAAATCAAATCAAGGTCAATCCAAAAAATCAAAATAAAATAAAAAATCCAAAACAATCCAAAATTTCTAAAAAGTCTAGCATCCCCTCAATATTTCTCAAAATATCAATCATCTGTATCATCCATCCTTTACACATTTACATCATTTCACCTTTTATCCTCAAATCATCCTAAATTGTCTCTTTTGTGCCTTAATGTTAGATCAATCTAAATAATTAGAGATTCATCTCCCACATTCTTGAAAATTGATCCCTATTTTATGGTGCAAACTAGATCTCAACACAATGGACAAGTGGAAGACCTTACACAAGATACTCTTGGTATGAACCAAGATGAGATCAATGAGATGATCCAAATCCTAAAAATCATAGGATCATCAACATCATGATGAAAATCCATCCCCAAAATTACATGCTCGAACTAGAAAAATGAGCGACAAAACTCCCTTTGGAATATGACACGAACACCATGGTGGAACCACTATCAATATCATTCATACCCCCCATCATATCAACATCCCTATTGCAAAATATCACTCAATCCATTCCCCAAATCATATTATCAATAGCTCCAACTCAACCAATCATTAACAAATGCAGTGCATTTCTCAATGCATTACAAACACACCCTCTTGTAAACAATCAAGATTTGGATGCAAACACCATCTTGGGGAAGACCATACCCCAAAATCCATTACACGCATACGTTCCCCTCACTTTTCATGATCCCAATGACCCATCATCATCATCCTTTCACTCAACACCCCAAACCTCTCTCCCTATAGCCTCATAGGGAGAAGGGGACATATTTGGACCAGGGGGCATTTTCAACACTGCACCATTTCCTCAAGAGGTCACCCCCCCACATTTCCACCACTTCCACCAGTTCCATCAATATCAACATCACCTCTTGGTTTAGGACTTCCCCCTTTACCAAGCATCAATCAACAAAACCATATCAACCCACCAAGCATCAATCAGAACATCATTCCAAATACTTCCACTTTGCCATTGATATCACAACAATAGATGGAAACCATCCTGATAACGTAAAAAACCACCATCACATCATAAACCATCCCCCAAACATCTCAAAACATGATCTCTCAAGGACCAACCATATCAATCACACCATCTACCACTCAAAACCCAATCATCAACATGACGGTGCCTCTCATCACCACAACAAGCACCATTCCAAACCCACCTCCACCACCATCACCACCAAAATCGAACACATCAAGCCAATATAGTATTGTGTTACAAGCCACTCAACAAGCTGTTTATTAAAAGGCATTACAACAAATTCAAAACTGACAAGCCACACAACTAGCCACTCATCAGGCCACCCAATCTGCTCAAGCTGCTCAAGCCACACAACAAGTGCTACAAGGACAATAAGCACAATAGGCTACACATTTAGCCTGTGTAACAACAAGACACTTAGAATTGTACATAAGCCAGTCCAGGCCACTCGGGCAGCTCGGGCTGCCAAGGTAGTCCTGGCTTCATAGGCTCTTCCTGAATTGCACAAGTTGTCACTCAAGCACAAACACAGGCTCAAGCTCAAGCACAAGCCCAATACCAAGCCTAATAAGCTCAAGCTCAAGCCCAAGCACAAGCATAGGCACAATCACAATATCTCGCACAACAACAAGTAGCCCAACAACAAGCATATTAGCAAGTGCTGAAACAATACCAAGAGCAGCAAGAAGTAGCTCAAATAGTAGCCCAACAACAAGCCCAACAACAAGTGCAGCAACAAGCACTAATAGCACAACAACAACAGGAACAAAAATAAGCATTGTTGGTATAGTAGGAATTGCAAGCATACTTGGCACAACAGAATATGCAAACACCATCCATCAATATACCAGCCAATCTTCCCATCCCACTAACAATTGAACCACATCAGAACACTTTCATCCCACCCCCTGATCCGTAAAAAGATGTCACAACACAAATTAGGTTGCTCTCGCAACAAGTGCTCGACCTTCAATCAGGGAGAACCACGAGAACACCCAACAACTTGTGTCCTTATCCATTTAATATGATCTTCATAATGAAATGATTCTCAAAGGGATTTGAGATCCCCAAGTTTGAAAAAAACCATGGGATAGGAAACCCTAAAGATCACATCAAGGAATTCCAAGTTCATTCAATGGAGGTCGCATACGACGATACGCATCTAATGTAGCTATTTCCTAGGAGTTTGGCTGGCCATGCTATTGAATGGTTCTCTCACCTAACTCAAGGCATCAATATATTCCAAGAAATCATAGACGCATTCATCAAAAACTGCACATGCAATAACGCTATGGATGTCAGTCTAAAGGAACTATCAGCTATGAAACAAGGGAAAAATGAATCATTCACTTCATTCCTATAGCAATGGCGATCCAAGGCCAATCAGAGAAAATGGGTCATGATTGAGGAACAACAAGTGTGCACCATCATATCCAACCTTGAAGGAACCTTGTCTTTTCATCTCAAAGTGCAAGGAATCACCACATACAACCAGTTGATCTCCAATACGATCAACATCGAATGAGCCCCTATGACGAAACCTGGAGGATCAATTGCATATCCCGAACAAAACAATCACCCATCCACAAGTTACAATGAAAAACCTCTCACAAGGGAAAGAAATAAAAATGTTACCAATGATGGTACTGTGGATGCCAAAGTTGTCATCTACACCCCTCAGAAAAATACACCCGCACCACAACAACAACCCCAAAATTATCATTAAAACAACCATCAAGCGAATACAACAACACAACAACCAAACAACCAAGAAATCAACAATGTCAACGATCAAAAGGGACCACCCCAACGAAATAATAATTCCACCAAATGAAAGTACACTACCCTTGGGGAACCACTCGAGTACATCATGGAGCAATTAATAAGTGAAAATCTCATCAAGGCTCCCACTTATGAGAATTACCAAGAACCAGATGTCAAACCTCCTTGGTACAACGAAAATAAACTTTGGAACTTTCAAAAAATTAAAGGGAACACCACTAATAGTTGCATGAGGTTAAAAAACCTAATCCAAGGCCTCATTGATAAAAAAATCATAAATGTGAAGCAGCCAGCAGGAAATTAGAACCTCAAAATATACACGAATATGATGCCAAACCATAACAATAAAGGGAACAATAACATCGATAAAGGGAAAGGAACCTTCAAAAGTGTGAATCATGTGTACAACCATGTCATCACATCCCTGGATAACTACTATGCTACCATTACCATTAAAGGAGCCCATGTTGATTGTGGATTCACCACAAGAGGCATTAAAATTACCATTGCAGGATCATCCCAGCTAAACAGAGCACCTGTGCCCAACCCTAGATCTGTTTCCAGTGGTTATAGCATCCTTGATCAGCTAAAAATAACTCCAACAGAAATCTCCATCATGGAGTTGCTAAAACTTCCATCTGCCCACAAGAAAATCCTTGAGGAAGCATTGACTTCATCAGTCATCCCCGAAGACCTTGATGCGGAAGAATTCCAAGCTATGGTCAAAAACATCATCACCTCGAATCTCCTTACATTCTTCGATTAGGACTTTCCTGCTCAACCATCTCATAACCGTGCACTCCATTTAGATGTCCTAGTGCAGAAAAATAAAGTCAAGCGAGTCTTGGTGGATGGAGGTGCAGGTTTGAATATTTGTTCCCTCAAGCTTATTAAAAACTTGAAAATCTCAGAGGGTTCCATCGACAAAGGAAAAGGTATTACAATCAGAGCGTATGATGATCAAGAAAGAGTGTCCCAAGGCACAATCCAAATACATATTCAAGTAGGTCCATCTATCATGGAAACTACTTGTCAGGTCTTGGACCTCGACTTTCCTTATAACATTCTCCTGGGACATCCATGGATTCATGCAATGCAAGTAGTAGCATCAACCTTCCATCAATGTTTCAAATTCACATATGTAGGACAAGAGGTCACCATACATGGAGATCCTAAACCATTCTCCTACTGCAAGAACCTAGAGGAAAATACTACAAAACTCCTCAAGTGTGTAAATATGATGAAGCTCCATCACCACCATACATTGATCCAGCCACTCTCACTTCCACTTTTTCAATAGAGATACCCACCACTCTCGCCATCCCCACCATCTTTGATATCAAAGTTATCATCCAGGACAATGGTTGTGGAAACTATACAATTCCCAAAAATAATTTTGTGGTAGGAGAGTTACCACAATCTCCCAGACCATGAGGACATCCACAATCAAATGAAGCATCCACATCCAAAACATCCCCTAAAGAATATCCCAACTTCAAAAGTTGGGGAGATCTTGGCTGAGAATTCATAGAGGAGGACCCATCCCACCTCCTATATCAAGATAATATACCAGCAACCAATCTACCAATGGATGACAGCAACAAAGGTTCGCAAATGATGCTCGCAACGGGCTACACCAGAAACTAGATACATGGAAAAAATGACAACAAGCTTATAATACCTATCATTCTAGAGACGTGAATGAGAAATATTGGCCTTGGATGTACCCCTTTGAGTATAACCATATATGGTCAAAATTCCCCAGTTAGGAAAATCAAACCTCCTTAGCAAATGATAGCCAAACTTCACTTACCCGTATCTATAGGTACAGTCATAGACAACTTCACATTTGACATAACTGACATTTGTAGTAGTAGTGATGATGAAGATCCTATAAAAAAAACTACCCATGCTCTTGGAGGACACCACCCTTCTCATGATTAACACCCTATCCTATGAGTCTAAAAACCAAAACAATGAAATCCATCTAGTCTACCCACAACTCATCGATTATGACCAACAAGGACCACCAATTCTAGACACATTAAAAAATGATGAGGAATTCTCAGAATTCATGGGAATGTGGGATAATATTCCATATGGGGATCACAAAGTAGGATTCATCATCAAGTTGGATACACATGCATATTATGGGGAAATGATTGAATCCCTCAGTTGCAAAAGTGAAAACTTGAGAATAATCTCTAGGTCTTTGAGTGAAAACCACACTTTGGCACTCTCTGACCCAAAAATAGTAAAAAGAAAGGACACATATGATGTTGAAAACCTCTCTGAGGTGCCCAAGGATGAGGGATTCAATCTTCCTCCCAGAGAATTACACCAAGAAAAATCAATAGTCCTAGCCAAAAAATGCAATCCAGTTAACTTGGGAACAAAGGAGACCCTGCACATCATGTTATATGTAGAATCATTACTATCAAAGGAACAAGAGCTCCTAGTAGCCTTCTTGAGAGAGAGACAAGTTAACTTT
The DNA here is from genome assembly GCA_007258455.2 of Sequoia sempervirens. Classification (NCBI taxonomy): domain Eukaryota; kingdom Viridiplantae; phylum Streptophyta; class Pinopsida; order Cupressales; family Cupressaceae; genus Sequoia; species Sequoia sempervirens. The sequence continues at coordinate 550,970,894 of VDFB02105785.1, read as the reverse complement.
GCATGGAGTTACACAGACATTCCCGGGGTCGATCCAGAGATTGTGGTTCATCATCTAGCACTGTATCTTGAAGGAAATCCTGTCTGACAAAACTTGAGAAAAATGCATCCTCAGATTGCCCTGCTAGTCAAATTGGAACTAAAGAAACTACTTGATGTAGGATTTATATGGCCAATAGACTATCTAGAATGGGTTTCAAATCTAGTTCATGTCTCAAAACTTGATTGAAACATCTGAATCTACATGGATTTTAGAGACCTAAAAAAAGCATGTCCAAAAGATGATTTCCTATTGCCTAACATTGACATGATTGTACACATGATGGTGGGACATGAAATGATTTCTCTAATGGATGGTTTCTCCGGATACAACCAAATAATGATTGCTAAAGAAGAACAACACAAAATAGCCTTCCACTTGTCCATGGGGCTACTATTGGAATATGATGCCATTTGGTCTAAAGAATGGGGCTACATATCAAAGAGCCATGAAAATATTCCATGACATGATCCACAAATTCTCAAAGTTATGTTGATGACATACTAAATCCAGGAAGATAGAGATCACATAACAACCTTGAGAATTCGACCCATTTTGTTAGGCTAGAGAGTGAAGTTTAGCCTAAATCAAGAGATTAAATCTTTGTAGCCTGTCCAGAAAGCTATTAGGGTACATAGTGTCAGTGGTATTGATAAAGATCCAACAAAGTAACATAAAACTTAGAGATGAGGCACTTAAAGACAGTGAAACAATTGAGGCCTCAGGAATAGCAACTGATCCATCAGTAGATTCTTAGCCGTGGTAAACAAAAGGAAAACCCTATTCTACTCCATAAAGGGGTAGCATGCAAAATGGGATGAAAGTGCAAGGAGATCCTTAAAACAAATCAAATAAATATTTTCTCCATGAAATCCTCATGTCACCAATCCCAGAGAAACCGTTAGTCTTCTGTGTATTAAAATGACCCTTGGAACTCTCTTAGCACAACACAATGAAAATGGGACAGAAAGGTCCATATACTATATCAACAGAAAAATGGTTGGACATGAGCTAAACTACTCATTCATTGAAAAAGCATGTCTAGCAATAGTGTTTGCTTCACAAAAATTTAGACATTACACGTTGACACAAAAAATCAAACTCATCACCAAAATCAATCCCCTAAAGTACCTACTATCAAAAGAAATGCTCATAGGAAGGATGGCTAAATGGGTCATGATACTATCAAAGTATGAAATTGAATATGTGGAGAAAAATGAAATCAAAGGTCAAGTAATCATAGATTAGCTTGCAGAAGCACCAATCTATTTAGAAAACCCACTCATATCATAGTTTCCAGATGAATCCATCTTCAATCTCAGCATAACCGATCACTGGAAACTCTACTTTGATGGCTCCTATACACAACATGGATCAAGAGCTGGTGTTTTCTTCATCACCCCATAGGGGGACTGTATACCTAGATCCTACAAATTGGCATTCCCCTACACTAACAACATTGCAGAGTATGAAGCTTTAACCATAGGTCTCAAAATAACAGTACAATGGAACATCATGACCCTCAAAGTATATGGAGACTCTTAGGTGATAATAAATCAAGTGAATTATGAGTACCAAACAAAGGATGATAAGTTGACTCCATACAAAAATTTGGTAGATAGCCTCAAAGAATCGTTCATTGATATCACATTTGAGCATATTCCTAGAGCAAACAATAGATCAACAAACACCATGGCAACAATTGGATCCCTACTAGACATCCCTTGCAACATCCAAAAATATGAATTCTTGGTAGAGCAGCTTCTCGTACCCGCATTCGAGGTACCAGATTCATAATTCATGTGAAATCATTGGTCTCGGTGATCCTTGGTACCATGAAATTTATACCTACTTGCGAATAGGGGTCCTACCTGTTGACTTACCCTCAAGCCTAAAAAGAACCTTTGTAAAGAAAGCATCCTGATTTGTCATCCTAGGAAACACCCTTTACCGTAGGAGCATAGAAGAAACCTTATTACGCTACCTAAATGCTGAGGAGGCATTGACTACCTTAACTGAGGTGCATAACAATATTTGTGGTTCACACTCGAGTGGAATGACCTTGGCCAATAAATTGTTGAGGATGGGCTATTATTAGCCTACAATGGAAAGAGAAGCACATGACTACGTCAAAAGGTGCCTACAATGTCAACAACATGGGGACCTCATCCATGCTCCAACTCAAGAACTTCATCCCATCATCACACCATGGCCCTTTTCACAGTGGTGACTCAATCTCATTGGAAATATAACCACCACCTCATCTAATGGCCACAAGTTCATCATAACCGCCACTAAGTACTTTACCAAGTGGGTGGAAACCATCCCCATGACATACATCACTGGAAATTAGATATCAAAGTTCATCCTAAACTACTTAATATGCAGATACAGTGTTCCCTAAGCTATTATCTCAGATAATGGGACACCTTTCAAAAATTAGGAGGTTCATGACCTATGTGATAAATTCAAAATCCAACATCGCTTTTCCACTCCATACTATCCCCAAGACAATAGCCACGTAGAAGCGAGCAATAAAACCATTCTAAAAATCCTCAAAAAGATAGTCAATGATGGAGGTCATGACTGACATCTATAGCTAAATCCCACCCTTTGGGCCTATCGAACTAGCATTTGCACACCCACCAGTGTCACCCCATTCTCCCTGGTCTATGGATCAGAAGCCATATTTCCCATTGAGATTGAGCTCCCATCATTGAGAATATCACTACAAAACCTCATCACAGAAGAAGAATACCGAGTGTCAAGACTGAATGAGTTGGAGCTACTGGATGAGTGGCATATGGACACTTTAAATCATTTGCAATTCTATTAAAATCAACTTAAAAGGAGTTATGACAAGAAGATCATGAGCAAAAGTTTCCAAGTTGGAGAACTTGTCCTAAAGGAGAATCAAAAGAACGTCCCAAATCCAAACAACAAAGAAAAATTTGAACCCAACTAGTTGGGACCATTTGTTATCACAATGAGCTATAAGCTAGGGGCATATCAATTACCAAGACTCGAAGCAGAACCTCTATAGGAGCCCATGAACAACTCCCATCTCAAAAAAAATTATGCCTAATATTTCTAGGTATAGAACCAAAAAATCCAAAAAAAATAGAAAGTTTCCAGAAAAAAACCCTGATGAAAACGTGGAAAATAGGCGTCTTGGTGACAACAAAAATTCAAAGAAAGAAAAAATCCAAAAAAAGTAGAAAATGGATCAAAAATAGTAAAGAGAAAAATTGTCCTTTAGTGAAAACCACTTTGGTGGCACTTTGGGCAAGTACCTTGGTGAAAACCTGGCAAATAGGTACCTTGTGTAAATAAGCACTTTCCATCCACTGGGATATTCACGGCTTGTTCTGCATTGTCCATCCATTACTCTCCATCACCCATCACATTCCATATCTCCATCCATCACCCATCCGTTCGACATCTGCATCATAGCTTGGTCTTGTGTTTGTGTCATGATCCCCCTAGTACTACTCAACTCATTCTCAAGGTCAATTTATCCTACCTTTATCGGTGTAGTCTATTGCACCACACTAGGGGCATGTTCTCATCAGATCGGATTCATGTATATTCTTGAAGTCAGAAAATGAAAAAATCCAAAAACATCAGAAAACCAACAAAAATCCCAAAACATTCAAAACATATCAAAATCCGAAAATAGGTCAAAATTTAGTGAAAAAGTCAAAATAAGAGAGTCATGGCCCCAATGAACTAAGGTCTACGAGCCTTGAGCATTAGGAGAGTTTGATCTTTGAATATCCCTCGAGAGACACTTAGGTAAGTCCTTTAGAAGTCAGTCATAATAAATTGGCAATTCATTTGTTCATATCTCATCAATATTTGGTCTATGTCCAATCAACTTAAATTGAGACTTGTGCCTAACATAGAGCAAGGCTAATGTTGTCGACCCACGAGGCCCCTAGGATAGGTCTTTAGGTTAGTCTTTGGGTGAGTCGGCCCCAAAACAATTGAAAAATCAAAAATCAAAACATTTGTAAGATATGAAAAGGCAAAACAACCTCAAAACATTTCAAAGAATCAAACATTTAAAAACCCAAAAATCCATCACGTCTCATGTGTAAGCTTTCACACCGCAATAAACATCACTCTATTGATAAATCATCATCCCACAGCAGGTGGAAACAACTAAGTCTAGTAGTTCAAAAGTGAAAACTTAAACGTCCAAATCTTAAGTCTAGGTCAATACCTAAACAAGTTAATCAACTCTTTGTGTCAATAGCCTATCATCCAATCATTCCCATATCAAATCATCTGATATCATCATGTTCTAGGATGTATCCTTCCTACAAAGGACATCAACATCAGGCATCACTGTAGTTTAGTCTTGGCTAGCGATATTGAAGAACATTGGTTTGTTTGTTTACTTTATCTTTATCTTGTTGATTTATCTTATTGTGCTCATCCCAAGGACCTCTCGATGATATCTAATAAAAATATTTAGAGAGATAGGAATGGGGAAATGATCATTATCTTTTATATGTTGTGCTTGTTGGATATTCTTGTAATATAACTTGGTCATTCATGCTTTGCTTGGTTTGTAGGGAAGATGTTTTAGGTGTCTTGTTGACGACATAGGAAGGCTTACTTTTCTATGTTTTGGTTCAAGATGTCTAAAATATCTAAACTGCACTCTGAATAAGGTTTTGTATGCCAGGTGTGAACAGTAATACTCCTATGTAATTGTCGAGTCAAAGTCCATCACACTAGGTACAACGCCATCCTGTTCTTTATACCTTGATGCATCATACCTATGTGTATTATCAAACATAAGGTAATTAGCCCTTTGAAAATCCTAACTTCTTGGCAAGCAAATCATCATCACCATCATCATCTCATGTCTTGTTGGAATCTTTTGGCTTTCTTCTATCTCTTACTTTTCACGCTAATAGTGGTACCATGATAGTTAAATCGAATCATCATTATTATTGCATCCATCTTGCATCCATAAACCATCAGCATATGGCATATTACATAACATATCATATAGAAACATATCTTGCATTTCCATGCATATATTCTAAAGCATTATATAAATCATTCATCTCATAAAACATCTACATCATCATAGGTATAACATAAATCATCCCATATCATAAGCATCATTTACATTTATCATATCATAACATTGCATTGCATATATAAGCATCCATTACACTATCACATACACTAAACAACATTTGCATTCATATACCATCCATCATTTCATAATATAGATTGGTTAGTCTAAGCATCTACATAGCATAACATCCACACATAATCATCATAAAAATAGCATAAAAAGATACTGAAAAAGAAATGCATTCATCCAACAACATCTACATCATCACTGCATCACATCATAACAACATACATTACATCATGGCATCATAGGATAGCACCATTGCATAACATATATAAATTAAAATCCATCCATAATACATCAAGGTAAAGATAGGACATAACATATCACATCAAAATCATCATCTCATATATATCATGAAAGTATGTATTGTCATGATACAAAGAATTAGATCATCAAGTATATAAATACAAAATGGCCCATCGGGATATAAAAAATGAGCCCATGGGGCACCAAAAGTATCCCGTCTCTGATAAAAAATGAAGGCCTAGCCCTACTAGTTGCTGCCCTCACCACCTGTTCTCTCCTTGTGCTGCTCTGCTGGCCTTTGGCTAGTCCTCTGTGAAAAATATGGCACCCTAGCTGCTCTCGGCACGACCTAATGATAATGCATCCTATCGTAATCATCCTCTCAGACAACCTCTCAGTAAGCCTGGAGTGATATTGTTTTCCAGGAAGAGGAGGAAGCCATGCCCTCTAGTTGTTGTTGGCACCCCATATTTTCTGCCACCTATAACTTTGCGGCCTACCTCTGCAAAATGGCTCAATCCCGCTTGACCCTAGCTTGATCTCTCTTTGCTGTTAGTGTCTGTACTTGGGCTTGTAGCTGAAAAATATACCCATCCCTAAGATCTAGTTGTAATGGTGGCTGCACGTGAAGCTGATCCTGGTCCCCGTCCCTGGGTGGTGTCGGGATCCTACCATGATGTCCATCCTGGTGACCTAGATCCTGATCCTGTCAGGGGACCTCCTGCCTCTACTCTCCATCATGCTGATCTGGTGTCAACCCTCTTCCTCCCTAATTGTGAACCTATCCTCCCCGGCCTCACCCTACCCCTCTGCCTCTTGCTCTGCATCAAGAGGATGGTGTCCCTAGCACTGTGAGTCGTAGAGGTGGCCGAAACCAATCTATGTATGCCTGTGTCACTCCGGGATCTGCCACCAGCTATCTAAAGCTCTCTACTACCTCATGGGCAGGTATATATTGGCCTGATCCACCCTGTGTCACTATCCTCGCAAAAATGGCCACATAACCATCATCTGGCTTATCTTGGGGCTCCCCAAGCTGATGCTGGACCCTACCCAATAGATACATCTCCAGCATGGTATGCTCTCACCCCTACATCAAGCGGTCCTGGTGAGCAAAGAAAAACTACCGAATATCATCAAGCCATGTGGGTTGTCCAAGGTATAGTTTCCATTTGAATACTCGCAAGTCATCAAGGACCCTCCTCCAGCGAGGAATCCCATGTTTTCCTATATTGTATAGAGAAGTAAGAGAATTGCGGCACAAACAACTAGATCATATACCATCTACTCCCCAAGAAGAAGCCCCCAACAAGGACTAAAATATTGGCCTTACTGTCCGGGGCAACAAGACCTAATATAATCGCAACAATAACCAAGTGGTAGGGTGAGGCGAAGGGCTTGTGGCACTCCAACTTGATCTAACCCTCATAGAATATGATGTCATTAGTGTTTAGGATGGCATAGCAGGCCTCCCTCCCAGAATTCAAGTCATAAATGACCTGTTCACCATAAATAGGTAATCTCAAGATCTGCCACACGTCCTCCAACATGACTATGGCCTCACCAATCGAAAGGTGAAATGGCAAGGTCTCACTGTGCCACCTCTAAGCAAGCGTTGTCATCATTCCCAAGTGCGTTTGCATGGGAAGTGCATATAGCTTATAAGCAACGGGAGCTCCATCTCCAAGACGCCCTCGCCCCACTGCATAAATCCCGCGAAAAGCGTCAAAACTGTAGGGACTTATGCTCGCGGTGAATAAATCTCTTTGCCTCCCGCGATGGAGGGGAAAGGTCACCTGCGTGTTAAAATTCAACAAAAAAATATTTTCCCAAGCTAATTTTAGTGTTTGTGCGACCCCAACATCATTAAACTTTTCAAGGTGTTGGCTTGAAATTTGCAAACCGCAACACCGGAATCTTCTGTAATTCAAACCAGACCATGGCAGATGCAATTTGTCGTAAAGCATAGCTTAGCTTGAAACCCCTAATTTCAAAGCTAATCATTGTGGAAGGCCGAAATTTTAAAAGCATAGCCGCATTTCCATAAAAGGCATCAAATTTCGCAATTGGTAACTCGAACCCAAACCCTGTTTTAAAAGATCGAGTAGTCCAGTTTAAAATTTGAGCAGTGCAATATGGCACTGCGCCTAGGGACCTATCTTTAAACACATTAAATGGGTGCATAAAATGAAAAATCAAGCTTGGGTAAAGTTGACTCACCGGTGCTCCAGTGTCGAGAAGCCTCTAGTACATCCAGACTCGGTCAGAAATGTGCATCGGGAGCTGTCATTGCACCATCTCGCGAAGGTGTTAGAGCTCAAA
>VDFB02105785.1:550941109-550963026 GCA_007258455.2 Sequoia sempervirens | reverse complement strand
AAAGTTTCCATTCAAAATCTACCAAATTTCAAAATTTTACCTTCTTTCACTAGATTTTTCTAATTTTATCCATCACTAATCTTATTTATCAAGAAAAACAAATAATATGAGTGATTGTTTTCTATATTCCTTTTTCTCTTTCTTAGCATGATTATGTTCACTTTTCTTTCAAGCTTTTTCTATGCAACTTTGAATGCCTTATGACCCAACACAAAGGTTTCCTAATTTCAAAGTTTTACAACTCATTATAAAGTTTTGTAACTCATTATTCCTCAAATATTTATAAAAAGTTTCACATTTTCATGTTCTAAAAACTAAAATATCTAGCACATTTTACATCATTCTCACTCCACCCAAGTATCATTGCACCATAATAAGAGGTAGAGTGTCCTAGGTTAGGTTTAACCATAATAACATTTATTTAGTTTTTATCACATTAAAAGGTAACCCATTAAATATCTAACAAGTTGGCTAAGCAATTTTGATAGTTTTACCAAATGTGGAAGATTAATATTTAGAATGTTTAGAGAAGCACACAATTGAGTACATGCCACAACGTGTAATTAAATGGTTTACTGATTCAAGATTAATAATGTTAAATTATAATATAACATTAACTTGGATGTATTAAATTGCAATCTTGATCAACTATTTTTTCATTTAACATTTCTCATTATTCAAATTTCGGAATCATTTGACTTTACAATTTAATCTCAATGATTATCTTATTAAAGATTTAATCTTGTTATTATTTAAATAACTTGATTGATTAATGTGCCACTCTGAAACACTTTGAAATCATCTAGCCACTATAAATTTCTTTTACGATTTTTGACAATCCTTCACTAACCAATTAGTTAATATTAAACCTTAGTTTCTCTAGTTTAAATGCCTAACTTGATTTTGGCAAACATGATATTGAAATTACTGCCTATGCTTTGGTGACAAATGCTTGATTACATAGTCCAAACTACAATAGCACATATTAATATAGATAACTAAGAATGCAACGCAAACACTCAAATTACATTCTACTTAGTGTCCTCTAATCTTCATCTTATTTGAATTTCTCCTTCCCTTTAGATTGAGATATGAGGTGATAATCCCTTACTCATTTCTTTGCATCTAGCGCACAAATCACATCATCCAATGCTTCATCTAGATCGTCTTTTTTTTTGATTAGACATACCTTATTGATGTTTCAAAAAAGATTACATCTAAGTTTCACAGAGAGCTAGCTCCATGGCTAGAAGCCAAATATTACAGAGACTAAATGGACCATACATTTCACTAAGCCACCCAAAAAATTGACATACAAAACAAGGAACAACCAGTATCATGCCAGGCCACCAAGTCACACCCAAAACACGCCCCGGGGGATCATTAGCCCATGCTAGCTACTAGATAAGAGGAGGCCATATCCCGACAACGAGGAACCCATTTGATCAAGATACTCCGCCCATACCATCCCAACAAAACATGTGGAAACACGACACACCAGGTAACACCAAACACCGATGAACAAAGCAACACCAGTGACAAAAACTGGAGGGAACGAAAACCTACAAGCAAAGCCCTAGATCACAACCGTATTAAGTAAGAACTGAGCGAACTTCTCTATCCAAGCGTGACCCGGGGGGACTTCGAGATCCAGAAAGCATTTCAAGAACACCGCACCTTCCTCGGCCCTAACCCAATGGCGAACTAGAGTGCCACCCTTCACATCCAGAATGAACGAATACATTTTAACCTACCTCCCTTGTAGCCTCAGCAAAAACTAGTTCTGAGGACACATGATCCCAACACCAATCCTTGCATTCACCAACACATTCTCCAATTCAACCAAAAAGTTTTCTTTCACCAACAGAAGAGCCATCATCCAAACCGTCACCTTCGACAATTGAACATCAAGCAATGATGTGACAAACATAGATGCCACATCAAAGTTTACTCTAAAACGCTCGCTCCCCTATCTGGGTCGCCCATTTTATGCATCAGAATTTCTATAATTTATGCAGGAGTCATCTCAGCCCCGCATCCAATCTTCTCTTCCACGACGGGAAATAGCGGATGATTCTCAATCCACAAACAATTGAGAGGAAGAGATTTGAGTGTAGGGAAAGAGCAGAAAGAGAGTAGAACGTGCATGTCCATCCTTCCACACCGTAGCAGGGCTGGATTGTAAACACAATGATATGCTCCTCTCCGCAGGACGGACTAAAAAATCCCGCGTTTTCTTAAAACTTTTCAAAATGTCCGTCCTCCGTTCAACTAATGTCCGTTTGCCTCCCGCTGCAATTTACGTTGCCTTTTGCAATACGGCGTCCCATCATGTTAAGTATGTTTCTATGTATGTTATTATGTGTTTTTGTATGTACATAGGTACGTTTTGTCTAGGAGTTAGCCGGCTCCTTGAGAAGTGTGTTTATATCATAAACCAATTGGGTTTTTGTTGGAGAAGAGAGATTTACGGGATTTGTTTCTATCCATCTATGCTGATTTCTTGAGCTATTTATGGAGAATGCTGAAATTGTGGGATCCGTCTTAATCTGTGCCTACTAATTAAGGCTGTTGTATCTCTTTATATGCAGAGCGTTGTAATCTCCAAATACATAACCATGAATAATAATCTCTCTCCCTTCTCCATGGATGTAGGCTACGGCCGAACCACATACATCTCTGTGTTCTGATTAGTTTCTTCATGGTATCAGAGCAGGGTCTTGGTCTGATTTCATCACAGGAGATCTATTTTTTCTTGGCTGTGCAATTCGCCATCAGTTTTTTGTTCGTCATCAGTTTTTTGTTTGATCGAGGGTCATCTTGTTCGATTCACGTTTTTTTCTTGTTCCTGCCCTTTTTTCTGCCTTTTTCAGCGCGCAACCTGTCTCCAGAAATCCACGATCTTGATGTTGGGAGAAATCCGCGATCTTGATGTTGGGAGCAATTGATCTTTCATATTCTGCGGGGTTGTGAGACTCTGATTTGTTTGGCAGTAAGGAAGGAATCTTTGTTTTGTGCGACAGTAAGGAAGGGATTCGTGAAGTGGGTATCTCTATTTTGGAGAAACGAGGTTAAATCTATTGGTGGGTATTATCAAGGGACTGAGAATGAAGAGCATTGGGTGCGACAGACTTTGAGGCTTCTGCAGCTGTGAAAAACAGAAGCGACTCTGCCAGACAAGCTACTGTGTGAAATCTGTTGGGCTACGGCCGCACCCCTGTTCAAAAACCACGTCTGCCCTACTGGTTCGTGCGGAGACCTTCCTTGTAAGTGTTTTTTTGCGACTTCTTCCTTGTTTTTTTCATGGCTGAGTTTGATTCGAATCCTAGTTGGAGACTTTCATCAGTTCCGTTAAATGGTATCAATTATGTAGCATGGTCTAGAGCTGTTACTTTGTCACTTGGTGGCAAGAAAAAATTTGGTTTCGTTAATGGTGATAAAAAATATCCTCAAACTACTGAATCGAGATATGAGGATTGGATATCTAATGATCAGCTTGTTCGATCATGGTTACTCAATTCAATGGAAACTCATAGTGCCGAAATTTTCACTTTTTCTAATTCAGCAAAAGAACTGTGGGATTCAATCGCTGAATTATATGGGAACCAAAATAATGCTGCCCGTATTTTTGAACTCACTCTTCAAATAGCTTTAGCCCAACAAGGTGAGAAAACCTTTAGTGAACACCTTGGGAATCTAAAAAAATTGTGGAACGAATTGAACCTATATCGTCCACATACCACTGATGCCCAAACTCTTTTGAAATGAGTTGAGGAGGATAAAATTTTCTCACTTCTTCGTAGCCTGAAGCCTGAGTATGAATACATGAGGTGCCATCTTCTAATGGATGCCACATTACCCACTCTTGCTGGTGTTTGTGCTATTATTCAGCGAGAGGAAACTCGAAGAAAGACTATGAGCTCAGAATCCAAAACTTCAATGGAGAAGATTGAATCTAATGTCCTTTTGGTTGAAAAGAATGATAAAAGAAAGCCTCACTTTTCTGACAAAAACAGGAATGTTTCTCGCTACAAGGGTAAGAAGGAACTCTATCAATGTGATCACTGCAAGAAAACTGGGCATACCAAGGATCGCTGTTGGGAATTACATCCTCATCTTAAATCTGAATATAAGGGTCAGAAGGATCATGCTGTTGTAGCCGAGACTTCTTTTTCAATCAATCAGTTGGGTCATCTTCTTCAACAACTCAGTAAGACTGTCTCTTCTGGCAACAGTTCGTCCACTTCCTCTCATGTGTTAGGTAATCTTCATGCTTATCTTACTTCCAATTGCAAAATTAATTCCTGGATTATTGATTCCAGAGCTACAGATCATATGGCCAATAGTCCTTCTTCGGTAACCAATTTTATTCCAAAAACTGATAAGCATGATATCTCTGTTGCAAATGGAACTACTGTTTTAGCCTTAGGAAGTGGTAAAATTAGTTTCTTTTCTCATAATTCTCCATCTGATGCTCTGGTTGTTCCATCCTTCCCTGTTCAACTTATGTCTGTTGGAAAAATTACTAATTCTTTAAATTGTGATGTCATATTTTCTCCAACATCTGTCATCTTTCAGGATCGAAAGTCAAAGAAGACGATTGGTAAAGGAACATACTCACATGGACTTTATTTTCTAAACTCCCTCAATAAGGCGTATCATGCCAGTGGTGTAATTGAAAGTCACACTTTACATAAACGGCTTGGACATCCATCCAACCGTATCTTGTCAAGACTTTGTCCCTCTGCTTCTATTGATTCTGATGTCTGTGATGTTTGTCAGTTTTCTAAACAAATGCGTTTACCTTTTGTCAATTCGTCTTCTATGTCTACTGAGTTGTTTGAATTGGTTCACTCCGACTTATGGGGACCTGCACCTATTGATTCTTATGATGGATATAAATATTTTGTGTTGTTCATTGATGATTTTTCTCGTGCTACCTGGTTATACTTGTTAAAATCAAAAACTGAAGTGACTTCTATCTTCAAACATTTTCATACTATGGTGTTTAATCAGTTTGGTGCTAAAATTAAAACTTTTAGGTCTGATAATGGTACCGAATATGTTAAAGGATCTTTTTTAGAATATCTTCAAAGCCAAGGCATTATTCATCAAACAAGTTGTGTCAGAACTCCACAACAAAATGGGGTGGCCGAAAGAAAGAATCGACACATCCTGGAAACCGCACGGGCCCTTATGTTTCAAACAAAGGTCCCAAAACAATATTGGTCTCATGGTGTATTGACCACTGCATATTTGATCAACCGTCTTCCCAACCGTGTTATTAAGTTCAAGTCACCATTGGAGATACTCAAAAATAGGACACCTGACATCTCACACTTGAGGGTATTCGGATGTGTGTGTTATGTGCAGCAGCAAGCAATACACAGAGATAAGTTAGAAGCTTGCTCTACTCGGTGTGTATTTTTTGGGTATTCTTCCACTAAAAAAGGGTACATATGTTATGATCCAGTCACTCGTAAAATTGTTGTTTCACGTGATGTCCATTTTGTGAAGTCTGAATCCTTTTTTAAAGCTTGTGTTGACTCTAGGAGTCGGTCACAGGGGGAGTTTGTGTCTCACCCAGTTCCGCTTCCTACCATTACCACTGAGGATGTTGTTCCTGATCACGATGCAGAAGTTCCTGAAGCAACAATAATCCCCACATCTCCTCAAGCTGCTCGACGATCGAGTAGAGCAACTCGTCCTCCAGAGCGAATGAAAGATTTCTTTACTTATCATGCTACATCTTATCCTATACAGGAACACCTATCTTATAATAATATTTCTCAGTCTCACCTAGCCTTCTTGAGTATTGTTAATCATAATCAAGAACCTAAGACTTTTAGAGAATCTAACTCCATTGCAGTTTGGAGGAAGTCTATGCAAGACGAGCTACAAGCTCTAGATGATAATAACACATGGGAGATTGTTAAGCTACCTCCAGGAAGGAAAACTATCGGATGTTGTTGGGTGTACAAAAATAAATACAACAGTGATGGTTCCTTAGAATGATATAAGCCTAGACTTGTTGCTAGAGGATTCACACAAACATATGGCGTAGATTACCAGGAAAATTTTGCACCTGTTGCAAAGATGAACACATTCCGGGTCCTCATTTCCCTTGCCATCAATCAAGACTGGAAATTGTTTCAAATGGATGTAAAAAATGTATTCTTGCACAGTGATCTTAAAGAAGAAGTTTACATGAGCATCCCACCTGGGCATCCGCAAGAGGCCAAAGTTGGTTTAGTGTGTAAGTTAAAAAAGGCAATCTACGGGCTTAAACAATCTCCATGGGCCTAGTATGCTAAGCTTAGTTTTGTCCTTCTGCTGAATGGGCTTTAACGAAGTAATGCAGATCCTTCTCTATTTGTTAAAAGAAGTAACTCCGGTATTGTTGTTGTGCTGATTTATGTTGATGATATAGTCATTACTGGTGATGATCAATATGCAATTTCTAAGCTAAAAATTCTGCTACACAATAGATTGCCATTAAAGATTTGGGAACTTTGAAGTACTTTCTAGGATTTGAAGTTGCCTACTCAAAAAATGGCATCTTTCTTAATCAACGAAAGTATGTGTTGGATTTGTTACAAGAAACTGGTAAACTTGGAATCAAACCATCAGATACACCAACATATAGCGGAGGAAAATTGGATGATACTGGTGCATTGTTGTCTAATATTGGTCAGTTTCAAAGGTTGGTCGGTAGGTTAATCTATTTAACCATTACTCGACCTGACCTTTCTTATGCAGTAAGTTTGGTAAGTCGTTTCATGCATGCTCCCAAGGCTCAACATATGCAGGCCGTCACCAAAATTTTACAGTATCTGAAAGGGTCTCCAGGCAGAGGTATATGGATGCGTACGACTGGTCATAATTCTATTACTTCCTATACTGATGCTGATTGCACAGGATCTCCCATTGATCGAAGGTCTACAACTGGATATTGTACCTTTGTTGGAGGTAACTTGGTCACATGGAAAAGTAAAAAATAGAGTGTTGTTGCTCATTCAAGTGCTGAAGCAGAATATAGAGCGATGACATCAACTACTAGTGAAATTATATGGCTTCGAGCTCTGTTGCAGGATCTTGGTTATGGTTCCTCTCTCCCAACTCAATTATTCTGTGATAATCAGGCTGCTATGCATATCGCTTCAAATCTAGTATTTCATGAGCGCACTAAACATATTGAAGTCGACTGCCATTTTGTTCGAGAAAATGTACAAGCCAATGTCATCCACACAACCTTTGTCCCTACAACTCAGCAATTGGCGGATATATTTACAAAAGGTCTTCCAGCTCTCAAGTTTCAAGAAGTATTGTCCAAGTTGGGCTCTATTGACATTTTCGCACCAACTTGAGGGGGAGTGTTGGAGAAGAGAGATTTATGGGATTTGTTTCTATCCATCTGTGCTGATTTCTTGAGCTATTTATGAAGAATGCTGAAATTGTGTGATCCGTCTTAATCTGTGCCTACTAATTAAGGCTGTTGTATCTCTTTATATGCAGAGCATTGTAATCTCCAAATACATAACCATGAATAATAATCTATCTCCCTTCTCCGTGGATGTAGGCTACGGCCGAAGCACATACATCTCTGTGTTCTGATTAGTTTCTTCAGTTTTGAAAAATTTAGAAGTGCCTTGAAACAAATGCGGCTCATATTGCAGCCACCGCTTTCATATGTGCAAACGAGACTTCATTGAAATTCTCTATTGAAGCGCTGAACTCCATTCTATGATCTGCTGTGCATTGAACGAAACTGTTTCTGTGGACGTTGCTCTGCTCTTTAGTTGATTTCAATGTGGCCTTTATTCATATTGGAGTGTCGGGATATTCTTTGCTGGTCAGCTATTGGAGCGTTTAGGGAACAAAATGAATAAATTAGGGTCTTGAAAACAATATAAGGGTTGTCTAGTCTGAAAAGTCTTGAAGAGTTAAGCATACGTGAATGCCCTAAGTTGGAGACTATAGAAGGTGCTCAAGAGTTGGAAGGGTTGAAAATTCTATCAATTCGATCGTTTGATCGTGGACGCGTATTGAGTTTCATTTACGGACTGAAGAGACTATCATCAGATCGTATCATTATAGCAGCTTATTTATCGTCTTGGAATAGACCGTTAGCAGCTTATTCATTGCCTTGGAATAGATCGCCAGCTTATGAAGCAGTGAGAAGACTAAATGAAAAATTATTTTTAGACGTTATCGGTTGCCACGCAATCACTCAGATTCGCAGTATTAGACATTATCATCGCAAGTTGAAAGAGATTCAAACCTCATCCACTACAATCACTGTAAGTGCTCTCCATATATTGGCAGGTCCGGTATATTTTCTAGCGGCGTTCAATGGTATTTCTTTTGGAGGAGATAATTTTTATAAAGCTACACATGAACAGATAGTAACAGTTGTAATCACAGTGCAGATAGGGGAATGCCATCGTCGTCTTTATGGTAAAGAACCAGAAGCTGAAATACTTAAAGAGGTTTATGATTACTGTGAATAGGGATGAAGAGTGGAAAGCCTTATGTCAACTTGAATTTGATTAAGGAAGAGTTCGGTGTTGAGGAAGAAAGGCTTTCAACGGAATGGTTCCACCCTCTTTCAATTAAGGGGGGAGCAATATAGAAGATGCAGGCAAATACCAAAACCAACCATCGACATGTTAGAAAATAGTGCTTAACATAGATTAGTTTTTAATAAATAAATTAGTTACATAAATAAATTAACATGTTATTATTAATTTATTAAATAAATTAGTTTTGGAAGTTATATTCCCGTAATTGGTTTCATACGGGAATATTGGCCTTTTAAAGGCAATACAATGTAATAGTTTTTTAGTGTAATGTGAATGACTGATTTTTGATTCGAGAGAAATCTCGTTTTTCCCTCTCATTTCATTAATTATAATCCTAATCACATGTCATTTTGTTATATTACACCCTTCATTCCTTTGTGCTTGATGAAGTGTAATTCATGAATTTAATTAAGTTTAATCTATGGAGGTCATTACAATCCTAATCATGTGTCATTTTGATACATTACACCCTTTTGATATTTCATCATCCAAAATGTACATCCATGCAATCTAATCCAATCATCTTAACAACATCAATTAACATGCCCAATCCTTAATTCATCATTAGTCCTAAATTCATGGCATGTACATCCTAATATGATTTCTCTCAAGTCAAATTTTATCCTTTATGACAGATATTTGTATCACCCTTTGTCTTTTCAAGATACCTTTTTGGTTCTATTTCACCCAATAGTTCTCTTGAGGGGGAATCACTTTCATGACCATCTCTAAGCAAATAGGGCAACTTGCCACTAGATCTTCACTTCATCTCATCCTACTTTTGATCCCTTCTTTGTAAAAACACCATTATCGTGACATTGTATCTAAAGATGATTATAAGGATAAAAGACAAAAAATAGAAGATAAATGTAACAATGAACAATTTACCTTGCCTTTACCTTTCTCACCTCATGGATTGAGCTGGAGTCGATGCAACTATGTGGCAGCTCTCTAATGCAACATACCCTAGATATGGAAGAGGATTTTATGGTGATTTTAGCAAAAAAAAAATGGAAAATGTGTGTTGATCAAATGGGATGGGAAGACTCCAATTTATAGATTTTTGAAAAGATGAATGAAGGGTTGAGATTTTCTTGTGAGATGGATGGTTGGGATTGAAGAATATAGTGAGGGCTTAGCCTTGTGACAAGTGTCACAAGATGAAAGCATGTGAGTATGACATGTTGGCATGGGGAAGAGAGCAAGGTGTGCTCACACATGTGTGACCACACATTGGGAAGAACAAGAAGATGAGAAGTGGAAACAAAAGTAGCAAAGTGTAAGAGGTGTAGGCTTTGGAAGTGTGACAAGTAGGAAGAAATGGAAAGTGTAGGGTGGATTCATGGGGAAGAGGTTCTCACACATGTGTGAGCATTCAATAGAAGAGGATGTTGAAGGATGACTTGGAGATGGAAATTGACATGTGCATGCAAGTATTTAAGAGGGATTGTAGGACACATGTCACATCTTTAAAGTTTAGGGAAGCAAGAGGAATTAAAAATTGGAAGAAATGCTAATGAGGATTAGAATGTGAGTTAAATTAATTAATCATAGATTTATTAACTTAATCAAGATTAGGGGACTTAGGGGAATATAGGCTAAGGTTAAATTAAAATGAATTATTTAATTAACCTTTGAAGAATAAAATATTTAATTAAATGCATCGATGGAAGATAATTAATCAAATAAATATTTTGATTAGTTAAGAAGAATCATAATAATTTATTAAATTTTAATTTAACTAATTATGTATTGAAATGAGGCATTAATTAAATGAATTTATTGAGAAGAGGTAATCAAATAAGTTATTTGATTAATTAAGAGGAATTAAAATATAAATTAATTAATTTTATATTTAATTATGGATTAAAAAGTCAATTTAAGGTATCTACAATTTTCTCCTCTTTGATGTGATGTCACACTCGCATTGAAGTTATATCGCATCAAAGATAGTGAAGATATGCCCCAATTGAGTGATAAGAAGAATATTGTATAACGATGCCCCCTCAAGAGAACATGCAAGTTAAAGAGAATGTATGTGTGCTCTTGAAATAGAGAATTAAAGATGGTGATCGAACAATAGGGTGGATGGACAAAGGATGTTGCGAGTGATCATCCAACAATGTTTCCCTACTTATATGCTTAAAATCCAAGATGGGTTCATGGGGTGTTGTTGATGCAGGAATGATATTTCCCTAAACAACATAAAGATTGGGAAGTATACATCTCAATTATGAGAATTAGGTGGTTTGAGGACTTTTTAGCAAATATGAGACAAAATTTGAGATTACAGATAAACGATTAATGGATAGGGTAGGATCTGTGATCATATTAGGATTAATGAAAATGTGAAGGGTTAATGATTGTAAATGAGATGGAAATATGAATGGAGCAAGGGATTTTGGGGTATCATTATAGAATAACCTTGAAAAAGAGATTAATGGTAATTTTTTGAAAAAATAGGAGAAAATTAGTGGGGAAAGAGGAGAAGAAATAAAAAATTAATGGAGAAGGAATAGAGGAAAAAGACTAAGAAATTCATATCAAATGGTAGAATGAAGAAGACAATAAATGGGGCCTCCAACATAATAGGGTAAAGGTGGTGAGGTAAAAATGGGTTTATAAATAGGCCCAAATGGGGAAAGAGAAGTCATTTTCACTCTCTCATTTGGTGAATTTGGAGCTTTGGAGAAGGGGAATAAGAAGACAAGATGGTGAATATACCTCATCATACTCATCATGTTGAGCAGGTCATGTGACAATATGGGTGATCAATATATGTAGGACTAATGGTGAGTAACTAATGCCCTTATGCACATTTTTCAATGTTATGAATGTTCATGTTTTGGGGATTGAATTAAGGAATTGGGTCAATTTTAGGGTTGGTTTAGCACTTCTAAAGCCTAGTGATGGAGCTCCCCAAAAAATTGCAATTTCTAAGTAGCACATGGACTTAATAAACATATAAAGCCCTTTTCCTCATGGTTTGGATAGGGTTTTGGCTTAGAAAATCCTCTGTTCTTCTAATTCCACATTGACTTGTCCTACCAGTTTCCCATTTTTCAAGTTGTCACTTGAGCCACCATATGTGTTCGATCACCGCCCCCTTTGGTTTAGAGCGTTGGTCATCTAGTTTGTCGCACACTTTAATGATTTTCCTAATGTGGGGACAATAAATATTTTCCTAAATGACTTGAGCTTAAGTCATTCATCCTCAAGGGCTAAATCATCATTGGCCTAACAATAGCCCCATCTTTAATACAAACCTTACCATATGTGTAGGTTTAGGGATCTATGACCGTGGGAAATGATCCTGGCCATACCTCACCAGCTCGCAAATGTCAAATGTCAGCCAGTTACACTGTGCAAAGACTGCAAGATCAAGACATGTGTCTTTATATGGATGTGGGCCCCAGTCTCCACTGTCGGGCTTACTTCTCGTGGTTCCACATCAATGGTGAGGATCAGGTGCAAGGAATAATCTCTATCATTCATCACTGGCTCCTAGAGAAAATATGAACGCCTATTAAAGGCTGCGAGAGCGATGAGATCTTGACACATGGATTCATCCACCAGCTAGTGGAATGGGTGAGACCCACGGACGGGTGAACTATCATCTAATTTGGATGAATGCTATTGACCCGAGATGAAGGAGCAAAGAACTATTGAAATTCAAACTCAGTCAACTCAATGTGAGTTGTTTGATCTACCATCTCATTAAAGGATCAATGACTGAAATTCAAAATCAACATACATGCATGTGATAGCCATTTAGTTTGGCAACCAATAGGCATTAATGGTATGCTCTTTGTAGGAGTGATCAAATTGATCTTCGTGCATGTGAAGACTTAATTACTGGTAATCATGAAGCATAATATGCAAATTTCTATGCACTTGGGAAATAAATAGTTATAATATGCATGCCAACAAATTGCCATTATGTCGTGTGTGTGTTTTCTTCAAGAACTGATGGTTGTTATCATCACGTTGCTCGATAAATACAAGAGAAATGACTACTAGTTTCATCATCTACATTTAATAGTTAGTAATTTTTTTAATTTGAGCTGAGTGAGTAGTGTTCAATTGCAAGCTCGTGAAGTTGCGAAGCATCAAAATAAGTCTACTGATGTTAGAGTCCCAATTAGGATTTCACCAAGGTTTAGTGTGAAGAAAGAGTAGGATAATGTCGATGAGAAAGAATGCAACGTACCGGAACATGCTCTAGTTGCAGAGGAGAAGGTTCCTTCCAATAAACCTTCACTTGTCCCTATCAAGTGTAGTAGGAGGCTATTGTACCAAAGTGTTGCCACTGGGAAGATAGAAGAAAAGGGAAAGGAGCCTGCCTTGTTCACATCCAGAGTTTCTAGGAGGGTAAGGTATGGACGTGGTTTGTATGGGTGACAAAATTCTCCAATTGCAATCATAGATATTCCTTTGGAAAGTGCTACAAAAATAGAATCGAGCAATTAGCAGTATCTCATGATGCAGACTCTAATTGCTGCCGCAGGAATGAAGGTGTTGTCAGTCATGTTGATATATGTGCACACTATGAGTGGGCATGATGGCTCTCTACCAAGAAAGGACAAGAACTAGGAAGGAGATGAAATTTCCTCTCTTGCTATTGCCACAACATGGAGCAGGAGTGTATACCATGGCTCCAGTGCTGGTGTTGGTCCTTTCTAATGGAATTGCTTTCTGGGTTGTTGAATTTTGTTGTGAAGATGAAATCATGTGCTGGTCATTCTTGCATTTTTGCGTTGGTGAGTTTTATGCTGAACGTGCACAATTGAATTTGGTTTTTGTGATGATTGTGCTAACTGTGGAGGTGGGTTGATGGGTTACACTAATGGTTAATCACTACTTTTGGCAATATTAGTAAATTTTGATGGTTAAAAAATTTTCCTCCCCTTTTGGGAAAATGATTACAGATTGTTATCTAGGGTAATTTTGAAATGAAATTCAAATTACTATAAAATTATTCATTTGAATTGTAACTGCATTTCAAGCTAGAAGCTTGTTTACTCCTTGCGCTATAAAAGGAATTCATGGCTCATTTGCAAGGGGTTCTAGTCTTAAGTTTCTAGTCGGGTATATGTCTAGGTAGATAATCAAGTATAGAAAGAAATTAATGAATAGAGTAGATGACTTGTTTTGGCTCTGAGGCATGCATGTAGTGATCTTAAATGGTTTTATAGTAATGACTGATATACAAACAAATCTATAATTCTAATGCATGTACTCTCCTTCTGTAGGTGGTTGCAAGTTTTGAATGAAATATCAAGGATATCTTTGTTCACCTTCAAATATTTATTTGAATGTGTGCCTCTGTTTCTACTTTGATTCAAAGAGTCAATTAAAATGCTTAAATAGAGTCATAAATTTGCAATAATTTACAAAGGATTTGGTAAGCAGTCATGTCTTAGAAACTATAAGCTCCGTGATACAAAGTATTGTGACAGTTGTCCATTATTACCAGAATTAAATCATTTCTATATTACTAGTTGTTGTGTATGTGACTCTAATGCCATATTTGACAAGACACTAGTCTATTTGTTAAATATTTACATCAAAAGTGTGTTAATTGTCTATCTAGCCACTGATTTGAAATCAAAACAGAAATTCACTTTAAAATTCATCAATCATGAGGCATGTGTTTGAAGTATTGTGAAATAACCCTTGATTCCTAGTGAGTGGGCCACAATTTTCTCAAAGATAAGCCAATATTTTAGTAATTCATGTATATTTGTTCCTCATAGGAATTGATTTGTGAATTAATGCGTTCTACAACTTATGAACCAAAATGAACACAATAGGAACACCCTCCTAGGTCCCACAAAGCCTAAAGTGTAGAAGATTCCAGTCTTGGACTGAATCTTATCAGTTGGCCATTCATTCTATGGGTCTTGAGTATAGAAGTTGGCTACTCTTTAGAGATTCCTTAGGTGTACTAGAAAAACCACCAAAAAAATGGCAACTTTGCTGGGGAAAACCCTTATTCTCCAAACACAGATACAAAATGGAGAGTCAAATGATGATATGAATCTCGATGTCTTGTTCAAATACTAACAAATTCTTGAACCTGGTAGAATATTTTGTTGCAAAAAATATTGAAGGGTCCGAATGTGACTCCGTTGTGGAAGATATCCAAGAACGTGTTACATTTGTGAAAAAAATTCATCTCATTTCGATATGTGTAGACTACGAGTGGGCATGATGGCTCTCTACCAAGAAAGTACAAGAAATAGGAAGGAGATGAAGTTTCCTCTCCTGCTATTGCCACAACATGGATCAGGAGTGTATACCATGGCTCCAGTGCTGGTGTTGGTCCTTTCTAATGGAATTACTTTCTGGGTTGTTGAATTTTGTTGTGAAGATGAAATCATGTGCTAGTCATTCTCACATTTTGGCGTTGGTGAGTTTTATGCTGAATGTGGACAATTTAATTTGGTTTTTGTGATGATTGTGCTAACCATGGAGGTGGGTTGATGGGTTACACTGATGGTTAATCACTACTTTTGGCAATATTAATAAATTTTGATGGTTAAAAATTTTTCCTCCCCTTTTGGGAAAATGATTACAGATTGTTATCTAGGGTAATTTTGAAATGAAATTTAAATTACTGTGAAATGATACATTTGAATTATAACTACATTTCAAGCCAGAAGCTTGTTTACTCCTTGTGCTATAAAAGGAATTCATGGCTCATTTGCAAGGGGTTCTAGTCTTAAGTTTTGAGTCGGGTATATGTCTAGGTAGATAATTGTGTATAGAAATAAATTAATTAATAGAGCAGATGACTTGTTTTGGCTTTGAGGCATGTATGTAGTGATCTTAAATGGTTTTATAGTAATGACTGATATAGCAAAAAAATCTATAATTCTAATGCATGTACTCTCCTTCTGTAGGTGGTTGCAAGTTTTGAATGAAATTTCAAGGATATCTTTGTTCACCTTCAAATATTTATTTGAATGTGTGCCTCTGTTTCTACTTTGATTCAAAGAGTTGATTAAAATGCTTAAATAGAGTCATAAATTTGTAATAATTTACAAAGGATTTGGTAAGCAGTCATGTCTTAGAAACTCTAAGCTCCATGATGCAAAGTATTGTGAGAATTGTCCATTATTACCAGAATTAAATCATTTCTATATTACTGGTTGTTTTGTATGTGACTCTAAAGCCCTATTTGACAAGACACTAGTCTATTTGTTAAATATTTACATCAGAAGTGTGTTAATTGTCTATTTAGTCACCGATTTGAAATCAAAACAGAAATTCACTTTAAAATTCATCAATCATGAGGCATGTGTTTGAAGTATTGTGAAATAACCCTTGATTCCTAGTGAGTGGGACACGATTTGCTCAAAGATAAGCCAATCTTTTAGTAATTCATGTATATTTGTTCCTCATAGGAATTGATCTATGAATTAATTTGTTCTACAACTTATGAACCAAAATGAACACAATAGGAATGCCCTCCTAGGTCCCACAAAGCTTGAAGTGTAGAAGATTCCAGTCTTGGACTAAATCTTATCAGTTGGCCATTCATGCTATGGGTCTTGAGTATAGGAGTTGGCTACTCTTTAGAGATTCCTTAGGTGTACTAGAAAAACCACCAAAAAAATGGCAACTCTGCTGGGGAAAACCCTTATTCTCCAAACACAGATACAAAATGCAAAGTCAAATGGTGATATGAATTTGAATGTCTTGTTCAAATACTAACAAATTCTTGAACCTGGTAGAAGATTTGTTGCAGAAAAGATTGAAGGGTCCAAACGTGACTCCGTTGTGGAAGATATCCAAGAACATGTTACATTTGTGAAGAAACTTCATCTCATTTGAAGTTCAATCCTCTAAAAGGAGTTGGTAGCTTTGATTCAAAGAACCTAATAAAGTATACATCCAATTTTTGAATTTGTAGTTTTAAAGATAAAGGATAGTTAGCCACTGCAAAGTACCGAGTACTCTCATACAATTTGAAGAAATTAGAGCATATTATGGGTAAATTAGGATAAATTTCCCATACTTGAGATGTAAATGATCCCCTAGTAGGTGAATTAGCACTAGATAAGGGAATATTAGTGATAATTTAGCATGCTTGTTACATATAAGCTAAAATTTGTGCATTATGATAAAAGGAGCATGTTATATCATTATATCTTAGGAAACATTTATAAGGAATATATGTGGTAGAGGCTTGGGATCACAATTGCAAAAGGAATTGATGTAATACTATATAATTGCACAGTAGATCTTAAATTCCTTTTTAATAATTAAGGATGAGTTGTCAATTTATGCCATATGGTGTAAATATTGATAAAAGCATGCATGGTGAATATTTCTTATCCCACCAAGGCAATTTTAGTACTGATAGGTACATGGACCTCAACTTTGAAAATATTTATGGTTACCCAAATATCGTACCACCCATGATCAAGGAAAAAATACCAAAGTTCAGTGGTGAGAGGTTAGAATTAGCAAGTAAGCATGTGTAAGAATTTGTTGATGTGATGGGAGATTATGAGATAGACTTTGAAGATGTGGTTATGAAACTATTTGTTCAATCCCTGAAAGGAGACACAAGAGACTATTTCTCTTTCTTGGCAATGTTTTTTGTACATAATTGGAGTGAATTTAAGGCAGTCTTCATGGAACAATTTGGTGAAAGGATAAATCCAAGTGTTGCAAGGGATAATTTCATGGAGATCTCCAAGGAGAAGGAAGAGTTGGTCCCTGATTTCAACCTTAGATTTGCAAAGGTCATAAGAGATATCCCCAAACACATGAGGCCAAATGATCCAAAATGTTTGGTTGTGTATTTAGGAGCATTTGATACTAGTAAGATGGGCTTCTTGTTGAGAGATAAATAGCCTACTACTTTACAACAAGCCTACCAAGATACTATGAATATTGAGAACAATTTGAAGTACTCAATCATGAGGGGACATGTGATTGCTAGTATGAATGGCTCTAACAGAATTCAAACTATTGAGCCAAACAAGTTAGGAAGTAAAGGTGTTTTTTAGGGAAAGGATCCTTTAGATGATATATCTGCATTACTTCCATGAGATGCAGAACAAGAGCAAGCATCAACCTCATATCAACAAGGGCGGGGAAGGATTGACTTAGTAGTCTCTTTCAGAAAGTTGTATGGGATGAAAAGACATGAAAATGAATCACCATATGACTTGTTTTCAAGATTCCTAGATGTTCTAATGAAGATACCTAAGAGTGTCATACCTAATGACTTAATGTGCATTGATTTGTTTTTTGAAGTCTACAAATCAAGATTAAGCAAATTTTGTAAGAATTTGAAGCCTCATATTCTTGATCAGGTAGTGGATTGGATAAGCACTATGGAAGAAATTGAGCATAGTTATATGCCATATGTTGATTTCCGAAATGTGGGAAATAATTTCCATAGTGAGGAGAATCAAAGGCTAAGGTTGGCAGATCAAGAAGATGCATCAGAATGTGGACAATTAGTCGATGACTGATGTCATTTCACAAGTAATCTAGATGTAGACTCAGGTAGTATTGATGAAGATGAATAGAAAAAGTATGAGGATAAGAAAATATTACCTAATTGTATTCCTTGGGATGTCATAGTCTATGAACAAACACAAGAGGTACAAGGTGAAACCTCACATGTTGATTTAATCAAGAATAATGATGCACAAATCAGTGATGGAGATGCATCTGGTCTCATTTGTATGGCACAAATGAGGAGTCAAAGAGAGGAGATTGAACATGGTCAATCTTCTATTGAATATGATTCTTCTTACAAAATGGAGATGGAATCCTTTGCTTCAAGTAGGGGTATGTTAATAGCCTTGAAGGGGTGTGTTTCCTAGGTAGTGAGCAATTCTCTTCATGTGATTTTTTTTAATACAGATCAATTGTCATGAATGCAGATGATGAAGAAGATATTGAAAGTGTTTCTCTCTACTCTTCAAGTGATTACACTGATTTTGAATTCACTGATGATCAAAGAGATTGGGATCCTGACATCGAAGAGGAAAGGGTACATGTGACAACTATGAATGCATGGAAAAATTGCTTATTTGATGAACCCTTGTTGTTGGGTGAGGTTACCAATGATGATCCCTACTGGTGCAGGAGCAATCCACTTTTTGTGGAAAATCCTAATGAGCCTCTTGTAGACATTACTTGTGGACATACTAGAATTGATGCAAGTCAGACAGGAAGGGGTGAATTCCTAGATGGCATTGAGGTTTCTGATTTTCTCTTTGGATATGGTAATGAAGCATTGATACCCCATTTACATGGAGAATACAATAGTATAATTTTTTTTTAGCAGGGTGGTGATGCACATAATGGTGGGTCTGAAATTGAGACTGTCAATTCCCATCATGATGATTGTAGATACAATACTAATATTGATGAAAATATTAAGCACAAGGCTAAGGTTGTTCATTAAGATGAAACAGGGATTGATGAATATCTGCACATCCCTATAGCTTATGGTGATTGTGGTAAGGTGGCCAATAAAGTAATATCTACACCAACAAAGGGAAATGAATCACATATTACTGAAGGAGAAGACTTAGTTCTTGAGCTTAAGGAGAAACAATTTGAAGAATGTTCAGACCATGTGGGCAATGTGGAATCTTTTGATTGGTATGAAGAGCTATTAGGTATGTGCAGGATCATGATGGGCCAAAAAGTGGCGATATGATGGGTATGTGTAGGGTATGTGGCTAATGACCTTTTTTTTACCTAAAATTGATTAAACTTAAAGGGTTTTTAAAGAAGATTCTCAACTTTCCACCAATATAAATTATGCTTTATTTTGAATTTAATAAATAATTATTTTTCATTTTCTATTTGAATTATGACTAAAGTCCTAATTGATGGGCTGATTGAAAAACATCTATAGATTTCAAATGGTATCACATTTTTTGAATCCAAAACATGTGTCATATTCTATGCTTTGCATACTATAGGATTAGAAAAAACTAAATTGAATTTCATGAATTTTTGACCAAGTTAAGGTGGTCAGACATACGAGTTTTTATATTTTTTTTTGAAGTTGTAATAAAAAATTCATAATTAATTATTTACTTGGAAAAAAATTACAAAAAAATATGCATCACATCGAGACATGAATCCTCTAATTATATCTAAAATATTATAAAAAAATATTATCATTTTATTGTGGTTAGGGTGGTTAGACAGACACTTCTTATTTTTTCCTTGAAATTTAAGTACTACTACATTGAAATTTTGAATTTTCTCCAAACAGATTTTTTTTTAAAATAAACCTAGACTAACTACATTCAATTTGCTACAGATTATATTCTTACATATTTTTGAAATAATATAGATAAATTATTCAAATTTTTACGTCAAGTTGCCTAACTCTGATTTTTGTGAATATTTTGCCACTTAAGGGCCTTTTTTTCCATGATGATCCTGCACATACCCTATTAGATGATATAAACAATAGTGAATGTGCTAATGATCAGTATGGGATGGGTTTCAAGTGTTACTTTGTTGATGCCCCATACCTTCTTAATTTGATCATGGAAATGTTTCCATTAAGTGGGCATAACCCTGGTCTTTTGAAATGTTTTCATGACAATTGATCTGTATTAAAATGTGATTATGGGCAAGACCATTTCAAAAGAATGGTGGGTCATGTTGGTTGTAATGAAGTCGATGGTGCAGAGGTACTTGGTGCAATGATATATCCACTACCAATAGAGCAAGACAAAGCATTTGATAGAGGAAATAAGTAGGCCTGAGTTTTGGGGGCTAGGGGCCTCCAATTTGAAGAGTGGAGGCAATTGTGTGAAAAGTATTCTTAGAGAAAAAAACTACATTGTATATTTTGTAAATAATGTATATAGGTTGGTTTCATGTGTTTGTTTTCTGGTGTGTTTGCTTGCCTCTTATGGGAAAGATCCTGGGTTTTGTTTTCTACCCTAGTCTACTTCAACCTGAGATTTGGATTCTCGCTATACCCGCTGGGGGTATACGTCCCCGAGCATGAGCCACTGATGGAGCTCCCCAAAAATTTACAATTTCTAAGTAGCACATGGAGTTAATCAGCATGTAAAGCCCTTGTCCTCATGGCTTGGATAGGGTTTTGGCTTAGGGGTATGTGCAGGATCATGATGGGCCAAACAGGCCCTTAAGTGGCAATGAAAATTCAGAAAAATCAGAGGTAGGCAACTTGATGTAAAAATTTGAATAAGTTATCTATATTATTTCAAAAACATGTAAGAATAGAATTTGTGGGAAATTGAATGTAGTTCTAAACTACTAGGTTAATTTTTTTTTAAACAAAATCTATTTGGTGAAAATTTGAAATTTCAATGCAGTATTACTTAAATTTTAGGAAAAAAATAAGTAGGTGTCTATCTGACCACCCTAACCATAATAAAATGATAATATTTTTTTATGAGATTTTATATATAAGTAGAGGACTCATGTCTGAATGTGACGCATATTTTTTGTAATTTTTTCCCAAGTAAATAATTAATTATGAATTTTATTACAACTTTTAAAAAATATAAAAACTCGTATGTCCGACCACCTTAACTTGGTTAAAACCTCATAATTTAATTTTTTTTTTTAATCCTATAATATGCGAAACATAGAATGTGACACATATTTTGATTCAAAAAATATGATACCGTTTGAAAGTTATAGATGTTTTTCAATCAGCCTATCAATTAGGACTTTAGTCGTAATTCTAATAGAAAATAAATGATAATTATTTATTAAATTCAAAGTAAAGAATAATTTATATTGGTCGAAATCTGAGAGTCTCTTCTACAAACCCTTTTTGTTTCATCAATTTTGGCTAAAAATAAAGTCGTCAGCCACATGGACGAAGTCTAGAAAAACAAGGTACGTTGTCAAACATGTTTTTGCGTTGACTTCTTAGGATTGGCATGTCCAAGCCAAATACCAAAGCAAGCCTGAGGCTAATCCTTAGGTAATAAATAATGTGTCAAAAATATTGGATATCTATTTTAAATTGGATATTCGTTTCAAATCAGATATCCATTTTTTTATTGCATTTTATAAATCATATATTATAAAGTGTATAATTTTTTTTAAAATCATATATAAACCAAATCAGATATCCATTTTGAAACTTTATAATATATGATTTATAAAATGCAATAGATATTTTATAGTTTATTTTAATATATCTACTTGAGAATATACAATATAGTTTATAATTTAATATATAATATATTATATTATTATGTATAATATTTAAATATTATTTCTATATTTTACTTAATGTATATATATATATATATTAATAATATATAAAATATTATATAACTAATTAATATT
>VDFB02105785.1:550518593-550941009 GCA_007258455.2 Sequoia sempervirens | reverse complement strand
TATCCCACCCTCCCACCTCCCAATCTTATCCCATCCTCTCACACTAAATCCATCTATCTCTCTCCCCTATACCCTTATAACCCTTGACCCTTAAACCCTCTACCATATACCCTAAACCTTAAATTTTAACCCTTAAACCTTCTACCATATACCATTAATCCTTAGGTCTATGTGTACACAAATCGGATATCCATTTCAAATCGGATATCCGATTTCTAGACCATTACTTTAAAACAACAAAAAAATTTGTATATATATGCTTTTTACAAATTAGATATCCGATTTGTAAAAATCATATATATACAACTATTTTCGTTGTTTTAAAGTAATAGTCTACAAATCGGATATCCATTTCAAATCGGATATCCGTTTCAAATCAGATATCCGATTTTGTAGACCGTTACTTTAAAACAACAAATATTTTATATATATTCTTTTTACAAATTGGATATCCAATCCAAATCGGATATCTGATATGGAAAACTAGGATTGGTGTTTGCTTTGGTGGTGTGTACTGACACCCGAGCCTAAAAAAAGTCAACACGATATTTTCGTGTTTTTGGGTCAATGAAAGACGTGTTTTTTTCCTCATTGCCACTTTTTGGCATACCATGATCCTGCACATACCCTTAGAAAACCCTCTATTCTTCTAATTCCATGTTAACTTGCCCTGTCGGTTTCCCATTTTCCAAGTTGTTACTTGAGCCATCATATGCGTTCGGTCACCACCCCCCTTTGGTTTATAGTATCGATCATCTAGTTTGTTGCCCACTTTAATGTTTTTCCTAATGTGGGGTTAATAATATTTTCCTAAATGACTTGAGCTTAAGTCATTCATCCTTGAGGGTTAAATCATCCTTGGCCTAACAATGGCCCCTTCTTTAATGCTAACCTTGTTGTATGTGCAGGTTTAGGGATTTGTGATCATGCAAATGATTGTGGCCATACCTCACTAGCTCACAGATGTTAAATGCTGGTTGATTACACTATGCAAGGATCATGAAATGAGGACACGTGTCCTTATACGGATGTGGTCTCCATTCTCCACTGTCGGGCTAATCGCTCGTGGTTCCAAATCGATAGTGAGGATCAGACATAAGGAATAATATCTTTTGTTCCCCGCTGGCTCGCAGAGAAAAGATGAATGCTCATTAAAGGCTACAAGAGTGGCGAGATATTGACACGTGTGGATTAATCCACCAGTTAGTGAAATGGGTGAGACCCATTGATGGTTGAAGTTTCATTTGATTTAGATGAATGTTATTGGCCAGAGACGAACAAGCAAAGAACTGTTTAAATTCAAACTTAGTCAACTCAATGTGAGCCATTTGATCTACCATCTCATCAAAGGATCGACGACTGACATTCAAAATCAATAGATAGGCACGTGATATCCATTTAGTTTTGCAACCAATAGGCATTAATGGTATGCTCTCTGTAGGAGTGATCAAATTGATCTCCATGTGTGTGAAGACTTAATTATCAGTAATCATGAAGCACAATATCTAGATTTCCATGCACTTGGGAAATAAATGGTGATAATATGCACACCAACGAATTGCCACCATTTTGCATGTGTTATTTATTCATTGTTTGAGACATTTAACTTTAACCTTTTTTGATCCAATTATGTGTGTTATATCATACTACTATATTATTCATTCTTATATTATGTCTTCATCATTTTTTGCCTATTTCCACTTACTTCTAGGGTCGGTGCAGGATCATGATGGGCTAAAAAGTGGTGATATGATGGGTATGTGTAGGGTATTTGGCTGACTACTTTTCTTTTACCCAAAATTGATTAAACGAAAAGGGTTTTTAAAGGAGATTCTCAACTTTCCACCAATATAAATTATGCTCTACTTTGAATTTAATAAATAATTATTTTTCATTTTCTATTTGAATTATGACTAAAGTCCTGATTGATAGGCTTGTTGAAAAACATCTATAGGTTTCAAATGGTATCACATTTTTTGAATCTGAAACATGTGTCACATTCTATGCTTTGCATACAATAGGATTAGAAGAAAAAAATGAATTTCATGAATTTTTGACCAAGTTAAGTTGGTTAGATATACGAGTTTTTATATTTTTTAAAAGTTGTAATAAAAAATTCATAATTAATTATTTACTTGGAAAAGAATTACAAAAAACTATGCATCACATCAAGACATGAGTCCTCTACTTATATCTAAAATCTTATAAAAAAATATTATCATTTTATTGTGGTTAGGGTGGTCAAACAGACACCTACTTCTTATTTTTTTCACTGAAATTAAAGTACTATTGCATTGAAATTTCAAATTTTCACCAAATAGATTTTTTTTTTATAAAAAACCTAGTAGTTTAGAAACTACATTCTATTTTCTATAGATTATATTCTTACATATTTTTGAAATAATATGGATAAATTATTCAAATTTTTACGTCAAGTTACCTAACTCTATTTTTTGTGAATTTTTTGCCACTTAAGGCCTTGTTTTTTTAATGATGATCTTGCACATACCCTATTAGATGATATAAACAGTAGTGAATGTGCTAATGATTAGTATGGGATGGGTTTCAAGTGTTACTTTTTTTATGCCCCATACCTTCTTGATTTGATAATGGAAATGTTTCCATTAAGTGGGTATAACCTTGGTATTGAAGACAAATTAAATGTTGATTCATTTGAGCAAGAAAATGTAGGCTTAGTTTTGGGTCCTGATTTCCAACTCATGCAAATTCCTAAATTTGAGTCTTTTTATTTTGATATATTTGAGGATTGCCTACATAATGTTAATTAGAGTAGCTACACTAGCTTGCAACAAGAAATGCAGGAGGGGTATCAAGACAAGATTCATGATAGACAAAGAAATGAAATATGGATATTTCAATTTTCCAATGCAACCAAAAGAGACCATGTTAGAATGTGATTATGGGCAAGACTATTTCGAAAGAATGGTGGGTCATGTTGGTTGTAATGAATTTGATGGTGTAGAGGTACTTGGTGTAATGATAGATCCATTGCTAGTAGAGCAAGACAAAGTATTTGATAGAGGTGAGAAGTAGGCCCAAGTTTTGGGGGCTAAGGGCCTCCAATTTGAAGAGTGGAGCCAATTGTGTGAAAAGGCATCTTAGAGAAACAAACTGCATTGTATATTTTGTAAATAATGTATATAGGTTGGTTTTGTGTGTTTGTTTTCTGCTGTGTCTGCTTGCCTTGTCTGGGAAATCTCCTAGGTTTTGTTTCCTATGCTAGTCTGCTACAACACGAGATCTGGATTCTTGCTATACCTACTAGGGTTATACGTCCTTGAGTATGAGCCACTGATGGAGCTCCCCAAAAATTTGCAATTTTTGAGTAGCATATGGATTTAATCAACATATAAAGCCCTTGTCCTCATGGTTTGGATAGGGTTTTGGCTTAGAAAACCCTTTGTTCTTCTAATTCCATGTTGACTTTCCCTATCAATTTCTTGTTTTGCAAGTTGTCACTTGAGCCATCATATGTGTTTGATCACCACCCCTTTGGTTTAGTGCACCAGTCATCTAGTTTGTCACCCACTTTAATGTTTTTCCTAATGTGGGGTCAATAATATTTTCCTAAATGACTTGAGCTTAAGTCATTCATCCTCGAGGGTTAAATCATCCTTGGCCTAACAATGGCCCCTTCTTTAATGCTAACCTTGTTGTATTTGTATGTTTAGTGATTTGTGACCATGGGAAATGATCCTGGCCATACCCTGCTAGCTTGCAAATGTTAAATGTTGGCTAGTTAGGCTGTGTGAGGATCGTGAGATAAGGACGTGTGTCCTTATACGCATGTGGTCCAAAGTCTCCACTATCGGGCTTACTACCCGTGGTTCTAAATTGATGATGAGGATTAGGCGCAGGGAATAATCTCTGTCATTCCCCGCTGGCTCACAGAGAAAAGATGAACACTCATTAAAGGTTGTGAGAATGGCGAGATATTGACATGTGGATTAATCCACCAGCTATTGAAATGGGTGAGACCCATCGACAGGTGAAGTGTCATCTGATTTGGATGAATGCTATTGGCCAAATAAAAACAAGCAAAGAACTATTGAAATTCAAACTCAGTCAGCTCAATGTGAGCCATTTGATCTACCATCTCATCAAAGGATCAACAATTGACATTCAAAATCAACACACAGGCACATTATAGCCATTTTTTTTTTGCAACCAATAGGCATTAATGGTATGCTCTTTGTAGGAGCAATCAAATTGATCTATGTGCATGTGAAGACTTAATTACAGGTAATCATGAAGCACAATATGCAGATTTCCATGCACTTGGGAAATAAATGGTGATAATATGCACACCAATGAATTACCACCATTTTGTGTGTGTTTTTTCTTTAGGCATTGATGGTTGTTATCATCACGTCACTCAATAAATACAAGAGAAATGAAAGCTAGTTTCATCATCTACATTTAACAGTTAGTAATTTTTTGAATTTGAGCTGAGTGAGTAGTGTTTGATTGCAAGCCTTGTGAAGTTTCCAAGCATCAAAATGAGTAAGTCTACTACTGTTAGAGTCCCAATTAGGTTTCCAAGGTTTAGTGTGAAGAAAGAGCAGGATAGTGTCGATGACCAGGAATTCAACGTACCTGAACATGCTCTTGTTGCAAAGGAGAAGGTTCCTGCTGATAAACCTTTGCTTGTCCCTATCGGGTGTAGCAGGAGGCTATTGCACCAAAGTGTTGCCACTGGGAAGATATAAGAAAAGGGAAAAGATCCTGCCCTATTCACATCTAGAGTTTCCAGGACAGTAAGGTATGGACATGGTTCATACGGGCAGAAAAATTATCCAATTGAAATCACAGATAGTCCTTTAGAAAGTGCTACAGAAATAGACTTGAGTTATCAGTGGTATCTGATGATGTAGACTCCAATTGTTTCCCTAGGAATGAAGGTGTTGTAACTCACATTGATATCTGTGTGGACTCTGAGTGGGCATGATGGCTCTCTGCTAGGAAAGGACAAGAACTAGGAAGGAGATGAAGTTTCCTCTCCTGCTATTGCCACAATATGGAGCAAGCGCATATACTATGGCTCCAGTGCTGGTGTTGGTCCTTTGTAATGGAATTTCTTTCTAGGTTGTTGAATTTTGTTGTGAAGATGAAATCATGTGCTGGTCGTTCTCACATTTTGGCGTTGGTGAGTTTTATGCTGAAGGTGGAAAATTGAAGTTAGTTTTGTGATAACTACGCTAATCGCAGATGTGGGTTGATGGGTTACACTGATGGTTAATGGCTACTTTTAGCAGTATTAGTAAATTTTGATGGTTACACATTTTTCCTCCCCTTTTGGGCAAATGTTTGCAAATTATGTTCTGGGGTAATTTTGAAATGAAATGCAAATTACTATGAAATGATACATTTGAAATGTAACTACATTTTGAGCCAGAAGCTTGTTTTCTCCTTGTGCTATAAAAGGAATTCATGGCTCATTTGCAAGGGGTTCTGGTCTTAAGTTTTGAGTCAGGTATATGTCTAGGTAGATAATCGAGTATAGAAATAAATTAATGAATAAAGCAGATGACTTGTTTTGGCTTTGATGCATGTATGTAGTGATCTTAAATGGTTTTATAGTAATGACTGATATCAAAACAAATCTATAATTCTAATGCATGTATACTCCTTCTATAGGTGGTTGTGAGTTTGGAATGGAATATCAAGGATATCATTGTTCGTCTTCAAATATTTGTTTGAATGTGTGCCTTTGTTTCTACTTTGATTCAAAGAGTCAATTAAAATGATTAAATAGAGTCATAAATTTGCAATAATTTACAAAGCATTTGGTAAGCAATTGTGTCATAGAAGCTGTGAGCTCCATGATGCAAAGTATTGTGAGAGTTGTCCATTATTAGAATTAAATCATTTATGTATTACTAGTTGTTGTGTATGTGACTCTAATGCTCTATTTGACAAGACAATGGTCTATTTGTTAAATATTTACATCAGAAGTGTATTAATTATCTGTCTAGTCACCGATTTGAAATTAGAATGCAAATTCACTTTAAAATTCATCAATCATGAGGCATATGTTTGAAGTATTGTGAAATAACCCTTGATTCCTAGTGAGTCGGCCAGGATTTTCTCAAAGATAAGCCAATATTTTTGTAATTCATGTATATTTTCTCCTCATAGGAATTGATTTGTGAATTAATGTGTTCTACAACATATGAACCAAAATGAACATAGTAGGAACACCCTCCTAGGTCCCATAGATCCTGAAGTGTAGAAGATTCCTATCTTTGACTGAATCTTGTCAGTTGGCCATTCATTCTAA
Source organism: Sequoia sempervirens (assembly GCA_007258455.2). Lineage (NCBI taxonomy): Eukaryota > Viridiplantae > Streptophyta > Pinopsida > Cupressales > Cupressaceae > Sequoia > Sequoia sempervirens. The sequence continues at coordinate 550,934,708 of VDFB02105785.1, read as the reverse complement.
ATGTCTTGAGTATAGGAGTTGGATACTCTTTAGAGATTCCTTAGGTGTACTAGAAAACCCACCAACACCTAGAGTGGTGTTTGAGCATAGTTGAACATCTATGACTAGGTGATTCAATGCCTAGTTATGTTTTGGTACCTATTTAAGGTTGTTTTAGTGCCTAGGCATATTTTGGCTCATAGACAGGGTTGTTTCAATGCCTCTACATGAAGTAGTGCCTCTGCATGGCCTGATTCAATAGTTATGCATAGAGTGGCACCTCTACATGGCCTAATTCAACACCTATGCAAGTGCTGAAAGTGAGTTTTGGTTAGGTTTTTGACGGGTTAGGGTAGGTTATGATTTCAAGCTAGGATTAAGGTTTTGTAGGTGGGATTAGGGATTTGGAGGTGGGATTAGGGTTTTCAAGGTGGGACTATGGTTTAGGGATATGTTGAAGTAATTTAGGGAGGAGTTGGAAAGGTATATGGATACACCAAAGGCATTTAGGGAAGGGTTGGAAAGGTTTAGGGATGCGCCAAAGGTGTACATGGGAAGGGTTGGAAAGGTTTAGGGATGCACCAAAGGTGTTTAGGGAAGGGCTGGAAAGGTTGGATATGTCCCCAAAATTGATTTTTTAAGGCCTATGTCTTGTATGCAGGAAAATTTACCCCTACTACAATCTCGAGAGCAATTTATAGTGATGATGAGAATAAGGATGTAGCTAAAAGATGCAGAGCATGAGTTTTTGGTGGTAGTTGGGTTAGATTAGGTGGGACAATGGCCTGAGATTTGGGTGCACCATGCGATGATGACAACGATAGTGGAGAGATGGCACAATGAGACTAGTAGTTTTCATTTACCAACTAGGGAGATGATTATTACCTTAGACGATGTCTGGCGAATTCTTTGAATTCCCATCTAAGGGTCACTAGTGGAGTATGATTGAGATACTGGGCCATAGTATTTGGGTATGTGTAGGATCATGATGGGTATGTGTAGGGTATGTGGCTGACGACTTTTTCTTTACCCAAAATTGATGAAATGAAAAGAATTTTTAAAGGATATTCTTAGCTTTCCACCAATATAACTTATGCTTTACTTTGAATTTAATAAATAATTATTATTCATTTTCTATTTGAATTATGACTAAAGTCCTGAATGATAGGTTGCTTGAAAAACATCTATAGCTTTCAAATGATATCACATTTTTTGAATCCAAAACATGTGTCACATTCTATACTTTGCATACTATAGGAATAAATAAAAGAAAATTGAATTTCATGAAGTTTTGACCAAGTTAAAGTGGTTAGACAAACAAGTTTTTATATTTTTTAAAAGTTGTAATAAAAAATTCATAATTGTTCACTTAGAAAAAGGTTACAAAAAATATGCATCACATCTGGACATGAGTCCTCTACTTCTATCTAAAATATTATTAAAAAATATTATCATTTTATTGTGGTTACCTCCAGGGTGGTTAAATATACACCTACTTCTTATTTTTTCCCTAAAATTTAAGTACTATTGCATTGAAATTTCAAATTTTCATCAAATAGATTTTCTTTTTTTATAAATAACCTAGTAGTTTAGAAACTAAATTCAATTTTCTATAGATTCTATTCTTACATATTTTTTAAATAACATAGATAACTTATTCAAATTTTTAAGTCAAGTTGCCTAACTCTGATTTTTTTGATTTTTTTGCCACTTGAGGGCCTGTTTTTTCCATGATGATCTTGCACATACCCATTTATAGTAGATTTTCATGACTGGGGATCTTCCAGTGATGCGATCTCAGATGGATCTGGGGTGAGTGATGCAAAGGCTTCTTGCACTACCCTTGTATATAGATGGGCTAATCAATGAGATATTGATCCTTGATCAACAATCATGAGGCTTTCCTATTGGCTAGATGAGTCTATTCTACTAACTATTGATAGATGGAGAGGTATTTATTTGGGGATATTGTGTTCTAGCACACCTCTATAGAGATATGCATATGGTTGCATACCATGGTGGACGGAGTTTGCGTTGTGATGTCATCTTGCTACACATTTGGGTGTGGGAGAATATAGCAATTTTGAGACCAAGGGCATCGAGAGAGCGAGTAGCCGAACAAACATAAGTGTTTTTATATGCCATAGTAGTACAACAGACTTGGCTAGGGGATTTGGGTTATTTGCATCAAGTTATAAATGAGATTAAGATAGTGATATGGAGACCTTGGCGATTATGTGATGTGTGGGGGGATGATGATGCTCATCTTCCCCATTCTTAGAGGTCATGCTTCTTGATTGGAAGAATATCACTTATTATCGAGCAGTACCTTTCACATCATGTGTTACAATAGTTTGGGAGGTAACACCATATTACTGGAGCGAGTGTTATCTTCACCCAAGTGGTGAAGGAGATAGGAACATAGGGAGTGGTGATAGACCATTGTGGGCTAGAGCATCATGGGGGAGTATGCACCTAGTGATGTGGGTGCAATGAGTAGATGTGGAGGATGTTGGGATGATAGAGGATTATGTTGCAATGTGGGTTGAGAAGTGACCTATTTAATTGACCTACCTAGCTAATGTAGAGAGAGGAGAGGGAGATGGAGGGGATGGCAGTAGACATGTTGGAAAAATTGAGGATGAGGGTCATCTAGTAGAGATTCATGCTAAGGATATAGGTGAGGAGGTGGGTGATATGGAAGGTTAGGTGGTGATAGCCTTATCCTTAGAAAATGTTGCACAATGTGAGAGCTGAGGTTCAGAGAAAGTTAGAGTTAGTACAAGCAGAGTGAGATAGCCTACAGGTTGCTTATGAAAAATAATAGTCAAAGATGGACATGGTTCATTGAAATCAACCACAAGGAGGTTGGGGATAGTCAAGGAGGTGATGATAGGATGTAGATTTTGGTGGAGATGGATGCAACTCAGGTTATTTTGTAGAGGGCAGAGGTGGAGTTGAGTAGGGTACATCAAAAGAAAGATACAGCTAGAGGGATGCTGACAACACATGGTTAGACACTCTTTGAGCATAGTGTGAGGTGACTAGGTATGCCTAAGAGGCTAGATACTATAGGGGATTTTATGAGTTTGCAGTGCTTATCAGTTAGACGGCAACTAGTTTTTCATAGAGTAGTCGATCGGGATGATCCAAATTAGTGCAATAAAGACTGTTTGTGTGGATGGAGCCACCACCACCACTAGGAGTATGAGAGCTTTCAAAGGCATGGAGTTTGAGCTAGCTTGCGAGATTTATATGTATATATCATTTTTGGTCCTGTTGTGTAGATATTTTAATGACACATTGTACTATGATCTCATTATGATTATATGATTATATTATGTGTTATGAAGTTTGTATTTAGACATTATTGATTTATGATGTTATATGAGTATGGATTTTATGAATTGTAAATATTATTATGATATGAACTTTTTTATTTTGAATCTTTATGGATATGGTTATGTCCAAATTTTGTGAAAATATTTTATTTTGAATGGTTATGGATATGATGTGAAAATTCTATTGATTATGGATGTACAAATGTTATGATGATGTGAAAATATTTTATCTAAATGTCATGATGTAATGATGTGAAAATGCTATTGATTATGGATGTGCAAATGCAACATTTGATTATGGATTCTACTGATGTGATGTAAAAATGTGCTAATTTATGGATATTTGTAATACTTTACATGATGTGAAAATATTTATTTGAATGATTATGGGTATAGATGTTATGATGTAATGACACAAAAAATGTTATGATTGTTATGGGATTGCTTGTAATGCTTTATGACTATGATGTGAAAACATTTATGATGCTATGATGTAAAAATGAGATTGATAAATGAGATGTTTGATATAGTGTGTTGTGATTATTATTCTAAGGCAATATAAATGTGATGTTGCTAGTTGTTTGGAAATGCAAGATGTGACGCTATATATAGGTGGATGTGTGAGCAAGTATATTATATTGGTGTGATCATGGTACAATGTGAGAAGAATAGGAAAGGAGATTTAGGGAGGGGATAGTGAATAAATTAGAGCCTTCCAAATAATGTGTTAGGGATGTGAGGTGGAAGATGGGTAAATTGGATGAAGGGATGGTGAAGTTAGGTTATGCTGATATGTGGAGAGAAACCTAGTTTTTAATATAGCAAAGGAGATTATGCATCATGATTATAGTTGTCAGTGTAATTAATATTTAATTACAATAGTATAAGTTTATTGAGGCATATTATTTAATTAATTCCTAGGTTGCATAAATTTACTAGGAAATTAGTTATAATGGGGCCATCCCCCTTCACATGTATTTAGGATATAAGATGCTTCTATAATATCATCTATAACTTATCTCGTCAGTTCATCATTCCCTAGGTAGTTTTTTAGGGTTCACATGTTGTTAGATCAAGGCACATGTCAGCATCATAATGCATACTACATTTCACTCTTGCCTATATATACAAGACATTTGTACATTTGTAAAACATTCTAGATCAATATCATAATAGAATATCAATTTGCATGCCTAAGTTGCAACACTTTCTTTGTGGGTGAGTTTCTTCTTGGAAAAGATCCTCTAGAGGTTGCAACTTTATAAGATGATTGTGCATCCATAATTTCTACATGGTATTAGTCATTGTGTTATCTTTTCCTCCATAATTTGCACTTATGGGGGGTGTTGGTGTAATTAATATTTAATTAATCTAGCATAAATTTACTTAGGCATATTATTTAATTAATTCCTAGGTTGCATTTACTAGGAAATTAGTTATAATGGGACCATCCCCCTTCACATGTATTTAGGATATAAGATTATTCTAGAACTTATCTTATCAGTTCACCATTCCCTAGGTAGTTTTTTAGGGTTCACATGTTGTTGGGTCAAGAAACATGTCAACATCATAATGCATACTACATTTCACTCTTGCCTATATATACAAGGCATTTGTATAGTTGTAAAAAATTCTAGATCAATCTCATAATAGAATCTCAATTTTCATGCCTAAGTTGCAACACTTTCTTTGCGGGTGAATTTATTCTTGGAAAAGATCCTTTGGAGGCTACAACTTCATAGGATGATTGTGCATCCATGATTTCTACAATAGTAATTAGGATGACAAGGTAACCTTTTCATGGAATTGACTCTCATGTTGTAAGTTGTTATATTATATACAAGAGATGGAAAATAATGAACATAAATAACCTTTAATGTGTAAGGTCATCACTGCAAACAAGATAGATATATTATCTTGATGGGTCTATGCTAGGGAGGATCCAATATGGAAGGTGTCTTTTTCAAAAAGTAATACCACCATGGATGGGTCATGCAAAGAATAACCATTCAAGAAAGGATGTCCCTTTACTCACAAATATATTGCTAACTTTGGTGGATCATGTAAAGGGAAATCCAACAAACACAACACACATGTAAACATTTTGACGAAGTCCTAACATTTATTAGTCACAACACACCAAGATATGAACAACCTAGGTGGTTGTGAGGAGACAAAATATGTGACAAAAAGAGAAAATATAAGCGGAAAATTTAGACAACCTATTAGTGCAACCATTACATCTCTTGCAAAGAGGGTGGAAGATGATAGATTGAATTTGAGCATTTCTTGACATGTTAGTGTGTGAGCTAATGTGTGATTGTGTTTTTCAGATTTTAAATTCAAGGCTTGAAGTAAGCTCGATGGTAAGTTTGAAATTTTAGTGGAATGGGACTTATAATCCAACATGATGGAAGAATCTCAGTGTGATGGAAGTAGCTCAATGTGATGGGAGAAGCTCAGTGTGGTGGGAGTAGCTCAGTGTGATGGAAGTATTGGTTAATTTCAAGTGATAAAAGTGTGTGGGGAGTAGCTCAGTGTGATGGAAGTATTGGTTAATTTCAAGTGATAAAAGTGTGTGGGGAGTAGCTCAGTGTGATGGAAGTATTGGTTAATTTCAAGTGATAAAAGTGTGTGGGGAGTAGCTCAGTGTGATGGAAGTACTGGTTAATTTCAAGTGAGAAAAGTGTGTGGTGAAGGAGCAGAAGATGCGTGAGTGTGTTAATGTGAGTGTAGCAATGCACTAGATAATTATTCCTCAAAAACATTAATACAATCCATTTCAAGTTTTGATACGTGAGTGGATGGATGTTTTAAGGGGTGACTAATGCAGCGAGTAGTATTGAATGAAAGATGTCACATGTACTGATAAATGATGAATTAAACATTGTTATCTATGATGTCTATAATGAGTTTTTCACCAAGGTACTTGTCCAAGGTGCCACCAAAGTGGTTTTCACCATAGGATAAATTATTTTTTCTTTAGTATTTTTGTTGATTTTTTATTTTTTATTTTATTTTTTATTTTTTATTTTTTGAGATATTTTGAGAGCTTTAAACATGAGTTTTTTGAGATGGATTATATTTATGGGACCATCTAAGAGTTGTCCTTTAGTTTTAGCAAGCTAATAAGCCCCTGATTTGTATTTAGTAGTGATGATAAATGGCCCCAACTAATTAGGCTCAAATTTGTCCTTTATATCCCGATCTTGGACATTCCTGTGATTCTCTATAAGGACTTGATCACCAAATTCTAGCTATCTATTTTTAATCTTTTGTTGTAGCAATGATGAAGATAATTTAGATAGGTATACAAATGGTTTAATAAATGATGCATCTTTAATCAATTAATTATATCTCTTAAAGGTGTGAAACTCGATATTCATCATCATCAATTAAATGGTGCACAAATATTCTCAAAGAGGGTCCAAGTTCAATATTGATTGGAAATATAGCTTCAAATCCAAAGACAAGTGAATAAGGGGTGGCACTAGTAGGTGTGTGTACACTGGATCAACAAGCCCAAAGAACTAGATTAAGTTGATGGTGCCAATCACAAGAAACACCATTGACTATCTTTTTAAGGATTTTAATATATTTTTATTAGAAGCCTCTGATGGGCTTGATAATTGGTTAGTTTCCCATTACTGTTTTATGAATTTTATCATTTATTTTTGCTAAGATTCAAGACACTACCAAAACCTTTTATGCATTTCCTATACTTTTGAGTAGTTTTAAGCATTTGGAAATGGAAATATGTGATGTAAATATGTCTATGTATGAATGCATGAATGTATATAAAGTTTAGTAGGATTTTATGTTTAATTTATGATTGTTGATAATGAGAGTTCCTTAGGAAATAAGACTAACATTTTCAGCAAGAATTGTCAACCTGCAACAATGGGCTTCTCAACCCATAACATAAGGATTGCAAATCATTGCAAAGAAGAAGTCAACCGATAGGGGTGCATCACTTTCAGATGAAGACAAAGGTGATCATTTATTGATCAATTCATGGATCACCTAATATTACTCTTACTTGCCAATAAGACAACTAGGAGGAGAAGGAGTCTAATTTCAACTAGATTGAATTATGACAGTTTTGTTCTCCTAAGAATGTTTCTATCATGAGTGCTTAAGTTTGTTGGATATAGAATCCATGTTTGACTTTTCTACTCCCATTACAAATAGTTATTATTTTCTATTTCAAAAATCAACTCCTCTTCCTATTATTGAGGAAGAGTTGACATGTGTTTATAGTTTGTTTTTAGTTCATGAATAATTGGCCTCCCTCACAAACCCTATATAGTAGTATCATTTGCCAAGGAGGAGATCTAGTGGTAGCATTATTAGTATCAACAACATTATGAATGTGTGTTATTGAATGAAGATCTTCAATAGATTTCTAAAACATAGAAAAATGGGTTAGGGGGTTCAAACACATAGGGTTTTATACTAAATCTGGAATGATTCACCAAACTTAATATAAATAGAAAGGGAAAAATGGGGTGAATGAACCTACCTGTTCTTCTATTTGATTGAAGAAATGAGATCCCTCAAGTCAAAATCCACTTTCAGCCCCTAGGTGAGTGAATTATTTGAGGAAGCTTGCAATTTCCCTTTTTTGTGTTAGGACAGGGATCTAGGTCAAACAACACTTTGGGGAGAAAGACTAAAAATAGAAAATAAAGTCCAAAATGAAATCTATTAATTATATTTAGTAGATTGTGCATAAAACTAAAGGAACCTAGAATTTTTTTGGAAGATTTGGAAGGGATAAATGTTGTGTACCTCTCACAAAATGGTGTTTTCAAAAGTTGTCTGAGGACTCATTTTCCCTATAGAAAATGGGTTCTAGGTAGGGCTTGTTAGGCCTCAAAAATGAAATTTTTGAACCTTAAGAGGGTACCAGTCTCTTAGTACATTTTTGGCCAATGAACAGGGTGAGTATGATCGATCACCCCCTGCTCTTTAGGCTCTGCTAAACCTAGGCGGGTGTACCTGAGTAATAAGGCAGATTTGAAAGCTTGAATATGATCTCTAACTTAGGTAATCTAATCACAATGGCACATGGGGGTGAAGTAGATTCAAGGCTACTGACTAGTTCCTATTGCAAATATTTTAAGAATCATATGAATGAGTAAATTTTATATGAAATTGTTCTAAAGTTGACCAGTGCCTAATCTATTGGGTGAATGGAGTCAATGGGCGGATGATGATTATGGAGATAGATATGAAAGATTGGTGAACCTATTCTTCAGATTAACTCTACCTAGTTTGGCACTTTAGATGTTTGTACCTTGTACAAATGTGCAGGTTTGTCAGTTACTATACTCTTCTTTAGAAAACTGAGTGTTATTCTCCTAAGCTACTGTGATCTCCTGAAAGGACTTTTAATTCTCAGCCTAAGGGAAACCAATCATAATAATCACTTTAAAAGGATTTTAATTCTTGGCAGGAACCAATCAAAATGAATTATTTGAAAGGATGGTTAATTTACTCCAACCATAGACCAATCAAGATAACCACACAACACTAGCAAATGTGTCCTGATGAATTCTATAAATTTGAATAACTTAAGAGAGCCACTTTGGAGACATCACAACAACATATAAACATGAAAATAAACACAATAGTTGAACACTGAAGATAGATCACCATTTTAAAACAATCTTCTCTATTATATTGCTTCAAAATATATACATTAATAGCAGAAGTTTTGAAATATGAAAGCAGATGGATGGAAGTGGAATGGTGGCGATGATTATTTTCTAACCTACTATCTAATTCTAATTCCTACTGACTATGATGATAATACTAATTTTTGTCTGTCATATATACATTATAGTTTTAGGGTTATGATCCTTCACACATCCATTCATTGCAGCTCTTCATTTAATTAATTGTCTTCAACAGATTAAAATATTTTAATGTTAATCTCTTCGATCTTTGAACTCTGTGAAAATAATCTTAATGATTAACATATCTTTCCTTTGTTGGAAATTTTCACACTCATATTTATCCATATGTATTTTCACCATTTAGAAAATATTCTTTTGGCAAAGATAATCACTTGCTTATAACTCCCTTGGTGAAAGTATTTCACTTCGTAATTAAAAGTATTCCTTGAATAAAATAATTACCCATTCTTTAAACTCCTCAATATTTCACAAAATTCACTTTTCAATATTATATATTCATCACTCATATTTATTTCCCAAAAAGATATCTTTTTATTCTCCCATTCACTTGCATTTCCGTGAAAATATTTTCGTTATCCCCCTCTCTACAAATTCATATTTCACCAATATATTTATCTTCACAATATTTATACGGTGAAATAATCATCCATCTTCCCTAGGTACGGTGGCACCTTCAAAATTTCCAAATTCGAATTGCCCATTTCAAAATAATCACCCATCTTCCCTAGGTACGGTGGCACCTTCAAAATTTCCAAATTTGAATTTGCCCATTTCAAAAAAATTTCCTTTGCACACTCAGAAGTGCACCTGACAAATTTGCCCAAGTGACCCACTTTGGAGGGTCATAATTTGGTTCCTATTGATTTTCGTGCAAAACCCCTTTGTGGACCCACTCATGTGACATATGTGAGCGTGTATGTCAAATTTTTAGCTTCCTGTGATGATTTTTGATTGGGTTTTGAAAAGAAAAGCTAGAGGGTTTTGACACTTCTCTACTATTTGAGAACTTTCAGTTCTGCAAACTAGCTTCCTGTTCGAGATGATATTTCATAACTGAATGGTTTTCAAGTCAAAAATGTTGTTTCTCTCCATTCTCTATACATTCATGTGCCCCCTTTTCTAGTTTCAGAGCCTCCTAATAAGATTTAATATTTTTACTAGGCCAAAAGCAAATACAATTTGTTTAGTTTTGCATTTGCAATTTCTAAAACCTTTTAAGGAGGTGAACTTTGACCTCCAATACTTTTGATGAATGATGATTCAAAAAAATAATTCATGCAAACACGCTTAGTGTACCTAAATGAGCCTATTTTTCCAATGGCAGCCTCCCAGAGGTTGATTTGATATTTTTTCGAAGTGGTGATTGAGTGAGTTTTAATTGACTTTGAATAGGTACAGTCTCAGAAAATTTTGAGTAAGCAACTTTGCTAATTAATATCTTTCACCTCGTGATCTCTTTTTCTGAGCCATCTTTTTCACTCCATTCTTGGGTTAAATTTGTACATGCATGCAAGTTTTCATGGCTCCGGGAGGTAATATGACTTTTTTCCCAAGAAGCATTGAAAACCCACCTCAAATAAATTCAAGTTCAAAATTTGTTTGAAAACAAAAAAAACTAGTTGGGCACGCACATGGGGACCTGACATGCTTCACATTGTTCTGAAATTGTAATTTTGCAATGTTACCAATCAAAACAACAATTCATTTGTAATGATTCCAAGGGTCATATGCTTGTACCAAGTAGTAAAATAAATTACAAGACACTTGTTGTGATAGTTTTTGATGATGGTGGACATCCAACAAAGCATAAAGGATGGAGGAATTGATGTAATAATTGTGAATGCTCTGCAAGTGAATGGTGGAAACATACATAAGGTGGGTAACTTGTTTGATTGATTGAGTCCAAGAACATCATTCATGAAGTACAAATCCAGAAAGAGATGAATGCACTTGGGCTGCCATTGGATAAAGTTACAACTCTTCTTAATCCTGCTCGGTTGTTTGAGCAGCCATATGATTCTTGAGTGAAAAATTTTTATACAAGGCTAATAATTTTGTTTCTTTCAAGCCAAAAGACCATTTCAGGAGTTTAGGAATTGGCTTGCTATAGACTCAAAAGAAAAAAGAGGATAATTATGAGACCTTAGAACTAATTGGTAAAGGAGTATTTGGCTCTGCAATTCTTGTGCTTTAGAAGCTTGAAAAGAAGAGGTAAGTATTGAAGAAAATGGGTCTTGCTTGCCAAACTGATATGTGTGGACAATCAACACACCATGAGATGGATCTCATCTTCAAAGTCAATCATCCTTATATTGTGGAATATAAGGAATGAATTGTAGAAAAGGGTTGTTATGTGTGTGTTGTAACAAGGAATGAAGACTTAATGTTAGCCCATGACATTCTTCAGTTGGACAATGCCACTTGTCACTTGCAATACCAAATTGTGGGATTGACAAAACCATCTTCAAATTCTTCCATTTGGCAGTAATTCCCTGATAGATAAATAGAAGGAGACATATCAAATATACCAAGGGATTATTATTTGCAAGATATAAATAACATAACCTAAAAATAAGCAATACCATGGCACAAGGCATGGGCATTCAATAGAGCATAGAAAATGGAAAGACGTCTATGTGCAGGTGATTGGCTTGCATCGATCCAAGAGAGACCATTTGGGTTGCACAAGCTTAATTTCACATAGATACTTCTTGTGTCTAAATTTCAATTGGAAATTGAAATTACATTGTGTGCTACTTTTTGAAACTACATGACATGTTGATCTTTGAAAGGAGGTCGGTGCAATTGTCTTTGCCTTGAGGACTACAAATGGGGCAACAAAATATGTTAATGTGGATGCCCATCTCCATACCTAACAGTTATGGCTCGAGTTTCATGAGCCCCAACTGTGTTAAAAGTTGATGGCTGGGTTGATGACATGGAGACAATAAGCCCTACACAATGGATCAATGAACGAATGATAACAACACATTTTGAGGAGGCAAGATAGCATTTGTGTTGGCGCTATAAGAAGGATATGAAATTATAGGCAGGGCATGTGAACCTGTTTAATAGATTTCCTCTAGTAAATGTGGTTTCAGGGAATGCTATAATGGTAGCAGGGTATGTGCAGGATCATCATAGAAAAAATAGGCCCTTAAGTGGCAAAAAATTTAGAAAAATCAGAGTTAGCCAACTTGACGTAAAAATTTGAATAAGTCATCTATATTATTTCAAAAATATGTAAGAATAGAATCCATAGCAAATTGAATGTAGTTTCTAAACTACTAGGTTTTTTTTTTAAACGGCTCTATTTGGTGAAAAATTGAAATTTCAATGCAGTGGTACTTAAATTTTAGGGAAAAAGTAAGAAGTAGGTGTCTGTCTAACCACCCTAGACACAATACATTTATAATATTTTTTTATAATATTTTAGATATAAGTAGAGGACTCATGTCTCGATGTGATGCATATTTTTTGTAATTTTTTCCAAATAAATAATTAATTATGAATTTTTACACAACTTTTAAAAAATATAAGAAACTTGTATGTCCGACCACCTTAACTTGGTCAAAACTTCATGAAATTCCTTTTTGTAATCCTATAGTATGCAAAGCATAGAATGTGATGCATGTTTCAGATTCAAAAATGTGATATCGCTTTGAAAGCTATAGATGTTTTTCAATCAGCCTAACATTCAAGACTTTAGTCGTAATTCAAATAGAAAATCAATAATAATTATTTATTAAATTCAAAGTAAAGCATAATTTATATTGGTGGAAAGCTGAGAATCTCCTTTAAAAACCTTTTTCTCTTTATCAATTTTGGGTAAAACAAATTTTTTAGCCACATACCCTACACATACCCATCATCTCGCCACTTTTTGGCCCATCATGATCTTGCACATATCGAACATACGCACAGAGTTGATTTGTTCAAACATCTTTAGAAATTTGCTAGCCAATGAAATCTCATGGGGTGGCCATGGATCATTTGCAAGGAAGGATCTTCAGACCAAATACTTTGAAAATCGCTATGGGCTTTGGGATTGGCACAATATGAGGAATGACTACCAACATTGTATGAAGACATTGCGTAAAGAAACTGGTGATATGCAGGTAATTTGGAAAATGCCTACCTCTTGCATAAAGGGTTTATGCTTGCAATAAAGGAAGTGAAGATTATAGGGGGTGACACATTTTGAAATGGCTTTATGGCACTGCTGAGTAGTGGTGTGGCCGGTGTCAGCTAAAAGGTGGGCCGATTGGACCTTGCAAGGATGATGGCAGATGTGTTACTAGTTTGGGTATAGCTTTGATGGATGGAGGAATTTGTTGTTGCAGGGGAAGCCACCATGACCCCTGAGGAACAGAGCTCAAGCAAACAACAAAGAAGGTAGGGAAAAATGTGAATCGATGGGCACCAAAGATATTGACGACTAGAAATAAAGGTAAAAATACAACCAGATTTCCACCCTTCCTCGATAGCTTGCAGATCTAAGCTGCCCACTCGTTATCCCTTAAGAGGCTGGCAAGAATTTTCCATGTGGATATTGTGGGCCCGAAAGTTCTCTAAAAGCTTTGCTCGTATTTTATTTTGGAGGGAGTTAAGTTTTCTCGATGAAATATTAAAGGAGGCCCCATTTGAATTTTAAATGGAAAAAGCATAAGCTATAAAGTGGAAAATATTTAAATGGGCCCAATTGATTTTGTTTTAAATGGTGCGGGAAAATAGCTTTTCCCGAGGTAAAATAAATGAAGGCCTTTAGTTTTAAAGTGGATTTATTTTAAAATTTAAAATGCTCGCCATAGTATTAAATATGAAGCTCTCAAATATTTTTTTAAACATAATGTAAAAAGCATGGGGAAGATTTTAAATGATGGCAGGGGTAAGTTGTAATAGTCCGTTGAAATTTTCAAGATGCCTCCAAATGTAAAATGAACATAAAGAATGAATGGCACAAGAATATTTTAAAATAAGTGAATAAGTATTCACTGGGTAAATATTTCGTTGGTTGAAAGAAAATTTAAAGGCTCCTTTTATAAAGTCTGAATGTAATATTTGGCTGGGAGATGAATATTGAAATATGCAGCAAGGAAAAATAGGCTTTCATGGGAAGAGAAATTATTTTCTTAACTACAGGGCAAACGGTGAGATATTTTTCTATTGCAAATTGGTTTGTAAAAACAAATGTAAAGTTTGTTGCAAGGAAGAGAGAGGAGAGATGATTTTCCTATTGTTGATGAATGGTGGATGAAACTTCCAGGTGTCTTCAACAGATTAACTTCTGGAGTTTTCCTTCCTTCTATATCTTCTCTTCTATTCTCATTTGTAAAAGTTTCTGATTTTTGTATGGGTTGTGTAGATAGAGGAATGTTGAATCTAAGTTATGAGCTGAGTCTATAAGCTGTAACTACTAATTTCATGAGTAAATATCAGCCAGTTTATGCAAGAAATTCATAAATGTCATCAAATTGTTTCCAACTTTGTACACTTTTAGTCATATAAATTCAATAATACAAAGTATGTTTGAGTTTGTCATCTCAGTTTCCCTAAGATTGTGTTATGTGTTCATGGTTCTATTTCAAGGAAGTAGTTAAATTACTTTGAGTGCATAATAGTGATTTTAAGTATGCATGGTGTATCTGGTAAGAAGATTTTGATTAACAACATGAGTGGATCTATTGGTGTAATGCATTAAAAGTTTGAATCCACTGGTTGAAATCCATTTCCTGATGAAATTCTCTTTATACATTTGACTCCATGGCCCAAAATTTGGCACTAATCTTTTATTCAGCTTAATGCATCTCAGAAACAAGTTTAAATTCAAAATCATTCTAAGTCTTTGTTGTTTAGCTGAGTGAGTGTTGATATACCATTAGAAAATCCATGGTTGAGTGTTGATATACCATTAGGCTTATGGTACAATTGATCATGTCAATTCTACAAGTGAGTGTAGCTTTGATACAAGTCTTCATGATGAAACAAAGGAGTTTGTTGATTTAGGGAATGCTCTTGAGAATGTTGGTATATCAGTTGCAAGTCATAATGTATGCAATGAATTTCAGTTAGAAAGATCAACCACAAGTAGCTACAATGAAGAAATCATTGATGATTTTCAGTTTGACAGTGAAAATGTTTTTGACTATCCTCAAGAGGATGTGAATGACAAACTCAATGAAGACATCCAGTCCAATACCAAAATGCAAAAAGATGTGGATTGATAGTATGACACCCCAGAAGTGAGTAAGAATGAACAAATGGACAACTTGTTCTCTATGATGGATTATGACCATGATTTTGACAAGGTTGTTAGCAATTCAATCTCCTGTGATTGGGGAAATCCTATTTATGATCAGCCCATTGAGGTTTTAGACTTTGATGATTTGATGAGACCATGATATATCCTGATTTACAATTTGATAATGCATTCAATTCTAGTGAAGGTTAAGAAGAGGAAGTGGTTGAAAGAATAGATCAGAGTAATGATCTATTGAGTAGTGAGCGAATTTCAAATTTGTTGACCACTGAATATAAAAAATTTACACATGTAGATAACTCTCAATTGTTATGCGCTTCTCACATTGATTTTGATACTAATAATAATCTTCACTATGCAAGGTATGATGCATTTTTTTTTTATTCTCTGTCTAGTTATGAACCAATTGATCACCATGATGATAATGTGGATGAAGAAAAGAAACCATATGATTGTTATGATGGATTGTAAGATGAGTATGACAGTGTGCATGTTGATGCAAACTTAGAAATCTACTTTGATGAGTTTGAAATAGCAAATGACCATGAGGGTTGTGCATCCAATGAGCTAAGTCTTGAAGATTTTAATGTAGATTTGGACAAGTGTGTGTTTCCTTACTTGAGTGAGCCTAGTCATGAGTCTTTTCATGTGGATGTGGATGCTGATTTTAAACAGAAATTAGATTATCTTTTTGAACCAAAATTGCTTATTGTTGAGCAAGCTTGGGATGCTGAAAAAGGTTGATATGTTATGTTTAGAGGATAACAAAGTGAGTAGAGATGAGGATAAGTTAGAAATCCTTGATGACTCTCAGTACCATCATGATGGGGACAGTTATAGAGTGTGCCAATTCATGAGTGTATCTCTTTGCATACACTTGGAGATAGTTTGGATGAAGAGCAAGATCTTTTGGTAAGTTCTTGTGATAGTTTCACTTTTGATATGCAAACTAGTAATCAGATTGAGCTTAATAGTACTAACGATGTGGCAAAATGTTAGTGCTATTTTTTTCAGCTAGAAGAAGTTTTCATAAAGTGTGGCAATGTGCAAGGCATTGAAGAAAGTTGTTTTCAGCTTGAGAGTGATTTACATGATGAATATGATGAGTTGTTGCCACATGATAATCAACATTTCAAGAGTATTCTCAAATTTCAGATGCATGGTGATTGTGAATAAGTTGATAATATTGTATATGATTTCCTATTGGGAGGTACCAGCATGTTTAATCAGGCAGATGGATGTGATCAGGCTATGCTTTTATATGGTCTTGATCACTATCTTCAAATGTTGCCACTTGATACAAAATCAAAAAATGAAGAGAGTGGCAGTGATGTGGCATATATGATTCGGTTGCCATGTGACAATGGAGTCAAACAGGGAACAATTTTCCACTTGTATGAAGGCAGCCTGACACTTGTATTTCCAAAAATGCAGTCACTCATATTAGTGTGGTTTGACAGAGGCAAGCATGACTTGAGGGAGATCAGTTCTTTTATCAGATTGGTGTTTGACAGAGGTAAGAATTGACTCTCCTTTTTCATTTGGTGGCCTAGGTTCACCAAGTGAAGTTGAAAAAGAAAGTTGAATAAAGGAGCAGCTTGTGGACACCTGAACGACTCAGCATTTGGTCTACTCCCCAAAGATCTGGAATCTTGCTATGCCCACAAGGGGAATACATCCCCAGTTGGAGCCACTGATGGCACCTTCAAATTTTCCAAATTTGAATTTCCTATTTCAAAATTTTTTCATTTGCACACTCAGAAGTGCACCTGACAAATCTGCCCAAGTGACCCACTTTGGAGGGTCATAATTTGGTGTTTATTGATTTTCATGCAAAACCCCTTTGTGTACCTAATCATGTGACATATGTGAGTGTGCATGTCAATTTTTAGCTTCCCGTGATGAGTTTTAATTGAGTTTTGAAAAGCGAAGCTAGAGGGTTTTGGCATTTTTTTGCTGTTTGAGAACTTTTAAGTTCTGCAAAGTAGCTTCCTATTCGAGATGATATTTCATAATTGAATAGTTTTCAAGTCAAAACGATTGTTGCTTTCCATTCTCTATACATTGATGTGCCCCCTTGTCTAGTTTTAGAACCTCATGATAAGATTTTATATTTTACCCAAGCCAAAAGCAAATGCAATTTGTTTAGTTTTGCACTTGCATTTTCTAAAACCTTTCAAGGAGGTCAACTTTGACCTCCAATATCTCTTGATGAATGATGATTCAAACAAATCTTTCTTGCACATGTGCCCAGTGTACCTAAATGAGCCTATGTTTCCAATGGCAGCCTCCCAAAAGTTGATTTGATATTTTTCAAAGTGGTAATTGAGTGAGTTTTAATTGAATTTGAACAGGTACAGTTTCATAAAAGTCTGAGTAAGAAACTTTGTTGATTAATATATTTCACCTTGTGATCTCTTTTGTCAATCTGTCTTTTGCACTCCATTTTCGGGTTAAATGTCTACATGCATGCAAGTTTTCATGGCTCTGGGAGGTCGTTTGACTATTTTCCCAAGGCAATTCCAGAGCCCACTTGACCAATTTTCACCATTCTGCAAATATGCTTGAAAGAAAATTTTAATGATAACCCAGTTTATCATTTCACTTTAGAAGCATTCAGAAGCCACCTTGAAGATCAATTCAAGTTTGGAATTTGTTTGAAAACGAAAAAAAATTTAGCCGGGCCCACATGGGGACTCGATATGCTTCACACTATTTTGAAATTGTAATTTTGCAATGTTACCAATTAGAACATCAATTCATTTGTAATGATTTAGAGGGTCATATGGCTGTATGAAGTAGTAAAATGAATTACAAGACACCTGTTATGATAGTTTCTGATGATGGTGAACATCCAACAAAGCATAAAGGATGGAGGAATTGATGTAATAATTGCGAGTGCTCTGCAAGTGAATGTTGGAAACATACATAAGGCGGGTAACTTGTTTGACTGATTGACTCCAATAACATCAGCCATCAAGAACGAATGTAGAAAGAGATGAATGCACTTGGGCTGCTGTTGGATAAAGTTACAACACTTCTTAACCCTACTCGGTTGTTTGAGCAGCCATATGATTCTTGAGTGACAAATTTTTATACAAGGCTAATAATTTGGTTTCTTTCAAGCCAAAAGGCCATTTCAGGAGTTTAGGAATTGGCTGGTTATGGACTCAATAAAAAAAAGATAATTACGAGGTTTTAGAACTAATTGGTAAAGGAGTATTTGGCTCTGCAATTCTTGTGCTTCATAAGCTTGAAAAGAAGAGGTAAGTATAGAAGAAAATGGGTCTTGCTTGCCAAACTGATATGTGTGGACAATCAGCACACCATGAGATGGCTCTTAGCTTCAAAGTCAATCATCCTTATATTGTGGAATATAAGGAATCAATTGTAGAAAAGGGCTGCTATGTGTGTGTTGTAACAAGGAATGAAGACTTGATGTTAGCCCATGACATGCTCTAGTTTGGACAATGTCACTTGTCACTTGCAATACCGAATAGTGGGATTTGCAAAACCATCTTCAAATTCTACCATTTGGTAGTAATGCCCTCATAGATAAACAGAGGGAGACATATCAAATATACCAAGGCATTATTATTTACAAGATACAAATAATGTAGCCTCAAAATCAAGCCATAGCATGGCGCAGTGCATGGACATTCAACAGAGCATAGAGAATGGAAAGATTTTCATGCGCAGGTGATTGGCTTGCATTGATCCAAGAGAGACCATTGGGGCCGTGCAGGGTTAATTTCACACAGAGAATTCTTGTGTCTAAATTTCAATTGGAAATTGAAATTACATTGCGTGTTGCTTTTTGAAATTACACTGTGTGTTGATCTTTTAAATGAGGCCGGTGCAATTGTCTTTTCCTTGAGGACTGCTAATGGGGCAACTAAATATGTTAATGTGGATGCCTATCTCCATACCTGGTGACTATGGCTCGGGTTTCATGAGCCCAACTATGTTAAAAGTCGATGGTTGGGTTGATGCCATGGAGACAATAAGCACTACACAACGAATCAATGAATGAACGGTAGCAACACATTTTGAGGAGGAAAGATAGCATTTGTGTTGGCGCTATAAGAAGGATATGGAAGCATATACAAGGCATGTGAACCTGTTTGACAAAATGCCACTAGTAAATGTGGCTTCAGGGAATGCTATAATGGCAACATACGCACAAAGTGGATTTGTTGAAATGACTTCAGAAATTTGCTAGCCAATGTAATCTCATGGGGCGGCCATGGATCATTTGTAAGGAAGGCTCTTCAGACCAAATACTTTGAAAATTGTTATGGGCTTTGGGATTGGTGCAGTATGATGAATGACTGCCAACAGTGTATGAAGAACTTGCCTGAAGAAACTGCTGATATGCAGGTAATTTGGAAAATTCCTACCTCACGCATAAAGGTTTTATGCTTGCAGTAAAGGAAGTGAAGATTATAGAGGGGTGGCACATTTTGAAATGGCTTTATGGCACTGCTGGTGTCAGTTGAAAGGTGGGTCGATCAGACCTTGCAAGGGATGATGGAAGATGTGTTGCTAGTTTGAGCATAGCTTTGATGGATGGAGGTATTTGTTGCTGCAGGGGAATCCGCCATGACCCGTGAGGAATAGAGCTCGAGCAAGCAACGAAGAAGTTAAGGAAAAATATGAATCGATAGGCACCAAAGAGATCGATGGCTAGAAATAAAGGTGAGAATGTAGCCAGATTTTCACCCTTCCTCGCTAGCTCGCCGATCTAAGCTTCCCACTCATTATCCCTTGCGAGGCTGGCAAGAATTTTCCACGTGGATATGGTGGGCCCGAAAGTTCTCTAAAAGCTTTGCTCGTATACTATTTTGGAGGGAGTTAAGATTGCCCGATGAAATATTAAGGAGGCCCCATTTGAATTTTAAGTGGCAAAAGCATAAGCTATAAAGTGGAAAATATTTAAATGGACCTCATTGATTTTGTTTTAAATGGTGCGGAAAAATAGTTTTGCTTGAGGTAAAACAAATGAAGGCCTTTAGTTTTAAAGGTGGATTTATTTTATTTTAAAATTTAAAATGCTGCCCCATAGTATTAAATTTGAAACTCTGAAATATTTTCTTAACGATAAGGTAAAAAGCATGAGGAAGATTTTAAATGATAGCAGGGGTAAGTTGTAATAGCCCGTTGAAATTTTCAAGATGCCTCCAAATGTAAAATGAATATAAAGAATGAATGGCATGAGAATATTTTAAAAAAGGTGAATAAGTATTCACTGGGTAAATGTTTCATTGGTGGAAAGCAAATTTAAAGGCTTCTTTTGTAAAGTTTGAATGTAATATTTGGCTGGGAGATGAATATTGAAATATGCAGCAAGGAAAAATAGGCTTTCACGAGAAGAGAAATTATTTTCTCAACTGTAGGGGAAAACAGTAAGATATTTTTTTGTTGCAAATTGGTTTGCAAAAATAGAGGCACAGTTTGTTGCAAGGAAGCGAGAGGAGATATCATTTTCATATTGCTGATGAATGATGGATGAAACTTCTAGGTGTCTTCAACAGATTAACTTCTAGAATTTTCCTTCCTTCTATATCTTCTCTTCTATTCTCATTTGTAAAGGGTTATGATTTTTGTATGGGTTGGGTAGATAGAGGAATGATGAATCTGAGTTATGAGTTGAGTCTATAAGCTGTAATTGTTGATTTCATGAGTAAATATGAGCCAGTTTATGCAAGCAATTCATATATGTCATCAAATTGTCTCTAACTTTGTACATTTTTAGTCATATAAATTCAATAATACAATGTTTGAGTTTGTCATCTCAGTTTCCCTGAGATTGTGTTATGTGTTCATGGTTCTATTTCAAGGAAGCAATTAAATTACTTTGAGCAGATAATAGTGATTTTAAGTGTGTAGGATGGATCTGGTAAGAAGAATTTGATTGACAATAGGAGTGGATCTATTGGTGTAATGCATTAATAGTTTGAATCCACTAGTTGAAATCTATTTGTTGATGAAATTCTCTTTATACATTTGACTCCATGGCCCAAAATTTGGCACTAATTTGTTATTCAACTTAATGCATCTCAGAAACAAGTTTAAATTCAAAATCATTCTAAGTCCTTGTTTTGTGGTTGAGGTTTAGTGTTGATTTTTGCTTCCCAATTGTTGAGTGAGTGTTGATATACCAAGAATTTAGCCAAATTTGAAGTTGTCAATGCTTTCCTTAGTTTATTTGAATTGAGAATTATCTGCTATAAAAATAAATGTCTATGTATGAGTGAATTAAGTTTTTAGGAATTGTATAGGTTGACCCACCTTGGTCCTGTAGAGCCAGAAGTGTAGGAGATTTCATTCTTTGACTGAATCTTGTCGGTTGGCCAAACCCACCATTCAGTCTGATCATTAGAAAGTGGCTAGTCTATGGGATTCATTGGGCTAATCAATTTGGAACACCAACACCATGCATATGTCCTAGAATTTCATATCAATTGTACCATGTATTGTAATGTTGATGTATACTTCTCAGTTGTATTCGAGAAAGAGTTATTGTAAACAATGTAATGATGTACTCTCATGTAATGTAATTTGTATAGGTACTTATTAGTTCTTTATACATGATATTTGATGATTATTTATTTAATAAAATGTTATGAAAATGTATGTTGTTAAATAATTTAATGTGATGGATTAAGATGAACTCTTGATTGTTACCTAAACTATGGTTAATGAAATGATTCTAGTTCTTGTTTATAGTTGTGTTAGTAGTGTAGTCATGAAAACTTAGAGGAATTAGTTTAGATTATATTTTTAGATATTTTATGCATTTTATTGTTGTTTTTTTTAAAAAAATTGTTCCATTATTATAGCTTAGATGTGTTGTCCTTTGGGGTTCTGTGGTAGGGAGTTACATATAGTGTTAAGTTAGTACAAAATGTATGTTTTGAAGGATTCACATCACTTTGTGGATTGGTATCTCACTTTTTGGAGTTTTGGAGATGTTGATAGGTGTTAGTAGTTCCTATTTTCCAAGTGGCATAAATTTTTGAGGTCCACATGTCTATTTGTGGTTGTATACTTGATGAATTTCATTGTTAGGTCACTAGCAATGCCAACCTAATAATTTTTTAGTATAGAAAATTTTAAATAAGTGTTTATGTGTTATGTGGAATCTAATATATGTCCATTCGAACCTATCTAAGTTCATTATAAGGTTCTTTTGTGGCGTGAAGTATGTTTTGGGCTAACAAGGTATATTTTACATGATACATCTCATTAGGTCGACATAATTGATGTTGTAGGTGTTTTGGTTGAAGAAAATATATATGTAAGATATTTTTTGGTGTTTTGGTGATAGATATGTGATGTGATGTGTAATTGATGTGAATTATGTGAGTATGATGCTAATGCAAAGCAAAATAGAGTGTTAGTGCAGATTAGTATGAAATGTGTTAAGTCAGTGTATTGAGATTTAATTGAACTATAATTCATGCATAATGTAGATGTAATTGTAATAGTTCAAATCTTGGCTATGAGCTACTAATATCTTCTATATTTTCTTCTTTCTATGGGAAGTGAGTATCCTATAACCGATTATAATATATTGTGAGCTATACCTCATCATGGTTTTTCCCATTTTAGGTTTTCCACGTAAAAATCTAGCTTTCATGTGTTATGTGATGTTGATGGTTGATTTCATGATTTCCTTTCTTACTGCAAATTGAATATGCTATGTGGATTGAATTTTTAAATGTTTGAGTGGTTTCAAAGAATATTGATTTAACCCCTTTCTCAGTATTTTGGGTGTTCAAAAAGCTTTACATGAGGAGTTGAGAGATGCTCGAGTTCTCGCCAAGAGAAAAGCACAGGCTTCCCTACAAGAGGAGATTAGTAGGGTAGGAGCAGAGAGAGACTAGTTTCATCAAGAGAGAATGGAAACACTCATACATGAGGTTGCGACACCAAGAAAACTATGAGGCTTATGATAGTGGGTTAGATGATGATGTATTTTATTATGATATACCACATTCTTCTACCATGGTGATTATGTTTTATATTAAATATGATGATCTATTTATATGAGAATTCTTTTATTTCTATGTGTTATGTGTTTTCATGTATGTTGGATTAGATGGTAATATGATCTATTAAATAATCTAGATGAGATAATTTAATAAATTCTTTCATGATCTAATTGGTATATTATGTGAGTTAATTAAAGAACTAAGTCTACATAGATGCTACATTCTTTTTTCATGTTAAACTAGATTCCCTTATGATCTAATTAAAATTAAATGCATGTAATGATGCAATTTAACAGAAAACACATGACGTAATAGTATGCATAAAGAATTAATAATCCAATAAATGAAAATCTATTCATAAAGATTCAAGACACACCAAATGTTTATCAAGAATGAAGCAATGTGAGATAAAATACAAAACTATCTACTCATTTGAACAACATGCTTTAAAATACATACTATGAAGAAAGATTACTAATTGTAATATCTATGCAAATGTTGAGAGGTGTACCATTTATTTCTTTAAGCTTGTATGCACCTAATCTATAATGTTTATCAATGATATAAGGTCCTTACCAATTTGAGCTAAAATTTCCTTTCTCATCTACCTTCACATTTACATTGCATTATTTTTTATATAACACCAAGTCCCCTTTGTTGAATGAACGAGGAATAAAATTATAATTGTAAAGTCTTCGGAATAAGCTTCAATATTTTTGAGACAATTTATTCATTGTTCATTGAGAATTCAAGTTGTTGTAATTGTTGTTCCCTATAAATGTTATCATCAATAAGGCCACTAAGAGATATTTTCAAAGAATTAATTTCAAACTGTAATGGAATTACTACATTGACACCATACACAAGGTTTTATTGTGTGTTACTTGTAGTCGTATTAAAAATTGTGTGATAGCCACATAATGCATAAGAAAGTTGAGTATGCCAATCCTTGTTATGTTTACCAAGTGTTTTACGTAATATTTTTTCAATTTTTTTATTTCTTGCTTCTTCTTGACCATTATATTGCAAACAATATGATGTGGAAAAAAGATGTTGAATGTGAAATATTTCCAAAAAAATCTTCACCTCTTTATTCTTAAATGTTGTACCATTATTCATAACTATAGCTGAAGGAAGACTAAATCATGCGACAATATTATCTAGGATAAAGTGACAAATTACATCAACACTAGTGGAATAGAGAGGAACTTCCTCTAATCACTTCATGAAATAATTTTTAGTAGTGATTATAAATGTATTCCCTAAAGATGACAGAGGAGAGATCTTTCCAATGAAATCCAAGCCCCATATTGAAAATGGCTAAATTGAAACTTGACACAAAGTTCAGAAGCAAAAGCATGAATCAAATTATTATGTTGTTGACATTAAGGACACTTTTGACATGATCAAAAGAGTATTGTTCCATATTTTACCAATAATATCCACTGTGAATTAGTATTTGAACTAATGATCATCCTCCAACATTCCCCCTACAAGCACCCTTATGAGCTTCCTCAAAGGGTCATAGGGATTTCATTTTTTTCAAGACATCAAAGGATAATACCATTAAAAAAACACCTATACAACATTTTAGCTAAGATTATATGATGAGATTTGAGCTTCCAAATATGAGCTCTAGTATTCTTAGTAGTTGGTTTAGGAAAATACCATTCATTTGAAATTCAATGTTGGCCACCAATGTTTCCCTTATGTTTTCAGCTATCAATGGTGATGTGAGAGTGTGAATGGTGAATGTAATACTTGAGGAAGAATCATCAAGGGATATAGGATAATTTGCACTTGCTAGTGCATTTACATGTCAATTATCCTTTTGCAAAATATTATCAATAGTGTATGATGTAAAATACTCCATTATTTTCAGTGTAAGGTCTTTATATTGAGATAATTTATCTTTTTTTTCTTGATAGGACCCATCAATTTTTTTAATGATCAATTGAGAATCACCATATATATGATTTTTTTTTAACATATAAGGACAAGGCCACATGTAATATAGTGATGAGGTTCTCATACTCTATAGTGACATCAACATTATTTGTGAATAGGAAGTTTAGAATTTATAATAAAGGGAATCAACTTCTCTAAGGGATGTGTTAATATAACCCAAACACTAAAGGCAATTAGATACTTAGAAGCATCAAAATATAATTCTCATGTTTTATTATCATCTATCTTTAACATATCTTCATCAAGAAATGAATCTTGGTTTGGTAATGCTAATGGTGAGGGAGCTTCAGCTAAATCATCAGTCAATGCTTGCCCTTTGATTTCTTTTTGAGAATAAAATTTAAGGTCAAAACTCAATTAAGAACATAACCCATTTAACTAAGCATCTTGATAAATAAATTTTTGCAAAGATAAATTTTAAAGGATCAAATTTTTTAATGACATACAACTCAACATTAAATAAAAATTATCTCAACTTGTTGGTAGCAAACACAAGAACTCCAAAAAAAAATTCTCTATAGTTGTATAATGATTTTAATAATCAATTAATGTTTGAATGATGTAATAAATAGGATGTTAGTTAGCATTTTCATATTTTTGTGCCAATGAAATAAGAGCATGGGTTGAAGCTAGAATATAAAGAATAAAATGTTGTCTGAGAGTGGGGGTTGTAACACTAGAGGGTTAGCTAAATACTATTTCCAGTCTTCAAAGGTCTTTTGACAATATTTATTCCACTTGAATTTTGATTATTTCTTAAGGAGTTGGGTGAATGGAGGATTTTGATCCACCAATGATGCAAAAAAATGAAAAATAGCTTGGACCTTTCCTTGTAAGCTACAAAATTTTGAAATATTCATAGGAGGTGGCATGTTTATTACAACATCAATTTTTTTTGTTTCCACTAGAATACCTTGATGAGACACAATAAACCACAACAAATTTCAACTATCCACACCAAAGACACACTTCTTTGGGTTTAATTTGATATTGTATTTACGAATGCACTCAAATATTTAACAAAGGATTTTAACAAAATCTTGACGTGTTATGGACTAAGCTAAGATATCATCAACATAATCTTCCAAAATTTTGTGGATGAAATTATGAAATATTAATGTGAAATCCCTTTGATATGTTTCTCCAACATTTTTCAATCTAAAAGGCATAAGTACCCAATAAAATACTCCCCATGGTGTAGTGAACGTTATTTTATATTGGTCCTAAGGATCAATGAAAATTTTATTATATCTAGAAACACCATCCATAAATGATAATAGCACATTTCTTGTAGTTGAATCCAATATCGTATCAATAGTTTGAAGGGGAAAATAATCCTTTAAAGATGCCTTGTCAATATCACAAAAATTTGTACACATTATTATGTTTTTTCTATGACCAAAAGGATATAAATCCAAGGTGAATAATCGATAGGGAAAATGAAAAGTCTTGTAAGAGCTTTTCAATCTCATCCTTCACAAATAAATCCACCTTAGCTTTCATCTTGTGTATCTTTTTTATTACAAGTTTTGCATCATTTTCTAGAATAATATTATGCATGACAACCTTAGGATCTATACCCAACATATCTAAATAAGCCAAAGAAAATATTTCTAGAAAATGGGTATGTGCAAAATCATGATAGGCAAAAAAGTGGCAATATGATGGGTATGTGGTTAACGACTTTTTTTTACCCAAAATTGATTAAAAAAAAAGGGTTTTAAAAGACATTCTCAACTTTCCACCAATATAAATTATTATTTACTTTTAATTTAATAAATAATTATTATTTATTTTCTATTTGAATTACGACTAAAGTCATGATTGATAGGTTGATTGAAAAATATCTATAGCTTTCAAACAGTATCACATTTTTTGAATTTGAAACATGTGTCACATTCTATGCTTCAAATACTATAGGATTAAAAGAAAAAAAATATGAAGTTTTGACCAAGTTAAGGTGGTGAGACATGATTTTTTATATTTTTTAAAAGTTGTAATAAAAAATTCATAATTAATTATTTACTTGGAAATAAATTACCAAAAAAATGCATCACATCAATACATGAGTCCTCTACTTATATCTAAAATCTTATAAAAAAATATTATCATTTTATTGTGGTTAGGGTGGTTAGACATACACCTACTTATTTTTTCCCTAAAATTTGAGTACTATTTTATTGAAATATCAAACTTTCACCATATATATATATATATATTTAAAATAAACCTAGTAGTGTAGAAACTACATTCAATTTGCTACAAATTCTATTTTTACATATTTTTGAAAAAATATAGATAACTTATTCAAATTTTTGCGTCAAGTTGCCTAACTCTGATTTTTCTAAATTTTTTGCCACTTAAAGACACGTTTTTTCCATGATGATTCTGCACATACCCAAATCATGTAACAATGTTGCATGATGTTCTTGTTCATCATCATCTAAAATTTTTCCAATTTGAAACACTTTTTTCTCATTAGATGGGTCCATTGGGACATTTATAGTATCTCCTACAAGTAACACACTATGATATAGAATATTAGGAATTGTTGGGGATTCATCTTGTTCACCATCAAATAATTTAGTTTCTTTACCAAAGTATCCTTTAGCATTTAAATAATGGTGAAATCTACAATTATGATGATGTCTAGGTAATGTGTTATACATGCCTAAAAATTCCACTTAGGACTCATCATTTTAAAAAATATCTAGGGTAGGTGCAAGAAGTTGGTTCCACAAAATGTTCAAAAAGTGGAATTTTTTTTCCTAATTTTCAAAATTTGTCATAGTTGGACATAAAATTTGAAGCACTTACACATTGAATCTTAAAAAAGTTTAGTAATATGAAATTTTGTATTTTGAGTCTAGTTTTCAAATATGTAATTTATTCTAATACTCAGATGATACAAAATAATTCTTAATATGCATGTATAAAAACCACTTTTAAAAAGTCAACCTTTTAGGACCATACCATGCACATGTACAAACACCATAATTTGACATAAATAAAAATATTTTTCTAATTCCTTTTTGGGAAAGATGTATATTACAATGAAGATTGATGCAAATATTTTCTTATAATTTTTTTGGTAATATTTTTTTATTTTTTATTTTTTATTGGCCCTAATTTCTAGTTTTTAAAACCCTTGTGTATGGACACCATAACTTGACTTAAAATTATGGGTATGTGTAGGATCATGATGGGCCAAAAAGTGGTGATATGATGGGTATGTGTAGGGTGTGTGGCTAACAACTTTTTTTTAACCCAAAATTGATGAAACGAAAAGGGTTTTTAAAGGATATTCTTAGCTTTCCACCAATATAAATTATTCTTTGCTTTGAATTTAATAAATAATTATTATTCATTTTCTATTTGAATTATGACTAAAGTCCTAATTGATAGGCTGATTGAAAAAAATCTATATCTTTCAAACATACACCACATTTTTTGAATCCAAAAATACCACATTCTATGCTTCGCATACTATAGGATTAAAAAATAATAATTTAATGAAGTTTTGACCAAGTTAAGGTGGTCAGACATATGAGTTTTTTTAATTTTTTAAAAGTTGGAGTAAAAATTCATAATTAATTATTTACTTGGAAAAAATTACAAAAAAATATGCATCACATCGAGACATGAGTCTTCTAGTTATATTTAAAATCTTATAAAAAATAATTATCATTTTATTGTGGTTAGGGTGGTTAGACAGACACGTATTTCTTCTTTTTTCCCTGAAATTTAAGTACTACTACATTGAAATTTTAAAATTTCACCAAATAGATTTAAAAAAGAATAAAACCTAGTAGTTTAGAAACTACATTCAATTTGGTATAGATTCTATTCTTACATATTTTTGAAATAATATAGATAACTTATTCAAATTTTTATGTCAAGTTTCCTAACTCTTATTTTTTTAAATTTTCATTGCCACTTAACGGCTTGTTTTTTTCCATGATGGTCCTGCACATACCCTTATCTTTTTCATTGTCTAAAGAATTGTTTATAGATTGATGTTATATAATTTTTTTTTAAAAAAAAAATTAATAAATTAGAAGTTATTAAAAAATTATGAAAACCTGACATCTTAAGTTTATGGACTTTTTCCTCATAAATTAATTAAAAATAGAAAAAATAATCAAATGATAAAAAAATTACATATTTGAAAACTAGTCATTGTCATAGATAACAAGTTTTAATTTCACAAAAAAAAAAAAACAAAACTCATTAGCTATATTGCCAAAGTTAGTTTATTTCTCTTGAAATTGTCATGACCTTGTACTTACAAGTTTAAGCCTTTAGTGTTGGGTTACCATTCCTTTTTGAGCCTAAATCCAAATTAAAAACATGTCTTGTGAGTTTCAAACCTTTTGGAACAAGTACCCACTTCAAAATGGGTACCTATTTAAAAAAATGAATGGTTATTTGTTTTAAAGCTAATAAATGGCACTTCTCTTCAATGTGGACCCATCCTCTTGCACTTACCCTCTAATGACATATCATTGCATGTGTTAAGTATCAATCTAGGATTAACTAAATTTATAGTTGTGTTAGGAGGATCTTGTGTGATGACATAGACATTAATTGAAGGTCTCTTTAATTCTCTCGTGACTTTCGAAGGACAATAACCAAGACCTATTGTTTTTTCTTGCATGTTCAACTCTATGGGGACATGAATTCCTTGTTCTTGTTATCAATCTAAAGTTGCACTCTGTTGAACCTGATGTTTAACGCCTCAGTGTAACATGGGAAGACCTCTTAAGAGGTTTATTGTAAGCAGAGGTCAACCTTCGGAGAAGGCCGACTTCCTTTGGTGTCACCTAAACTACTGATTCTTTGAAGGGAAAGGGAGAAAGAATACATAAGAATAAAACTAAACTATGGTGATGCACCGAAATAACAGGAATAATGAGATACTCAATTTACACTTGAATATTGACAATGGACATAAGATTACACATCAAATCTTGCAAGCCTTGCACTAATGTTTCACAAATAGGTTCGATTCACACACTTTTTCTAGAGAGGAAAGAAAGATTTTCACAAACTAGAATCCCTGTGTGACTAAGTGAACACAATTTGTGATTTGTATAATGATACTTTTACAAAGGAAGGAATGAAACACAAGATAAAGTTATGAAGGAATGAAAGAAATTCACAAAAATAACTTGATCATGGACCTAAAATGCACAACACTTTGCAAGAACAAGATGGAAATCCGAACATCAATAGTCACCAAGGCAAACTTTATATATCATGCTCCAAAATGAGTTACAAAATTCTGCTAATCTGAGAGAGGACTGTAGAAGTCATAGACTTTAGAAAAGCATCAAGAGAACTCCTTAACAAGAAGGAAAAAATGCCTTATATACAAGAGTGAGATCGGCCCCTCAGGGCTTACAAAAATATCTCACCTTAGGATAAATCTCCCTCTGATCTTTTGTTGAAGTTTAATGCTGCACCCTGCGTGTCCATGTCAGTGAAGAGTCATTCCCCGGAGAGGCCTTCACATCTTTCACAGCTACCAGATTCATTTTTGATCCTCGCATCAACCTTGAACCTCTTCGGCCGAGCGCTTTGAATGCTCCTGATCTTAGAACAGATACATGTTGCTTTTCATTCCATTGACGTTCTTCATCCTGGTCAGACTGCCATGGCTCACCTTCAGATCTCCCTGATTGGTCGGGTGTACATTTCACGTGGATTCTTTGGGGTGGTCAAAAGCTCCTTCTATAGAATTGCATGTTGGTGAGACACTAATTGTGTCTCCCCAATGTGATTATGCCCCTCTGAAGCTTTTGGCATAACATGACACTATCGATGAGAGCTCTTATCGAGCTCACAAAGTCATACCGATATCACTGAAGCCATCGGCAAGACACAATTTTGTTGCTGAGACATCATGACGAAATCCCTACTCTTTAGTGAAGGCATCCATTTTGGGAAGACCTTCTATCGAATTCACAAGATTATGTTGAAGCCATCCCACTTCGGTGAGACCTTAGATAGTCACTAGGACCCCATGGTGAAAGCCCCAACTCCTAGCAAGACCGGATGTTTCCTTGGTGGGACCCCCACTTGTTCACTTCAGTCATCAAGACCCCCTAGTCGGGGAGACCTCCATTGGTTGGCAAGAGGTTGTGCTAAAGGCACCTTGATTTGGCGAGGCCTCATTTCATTTCACTTCGGCAAGAGACAAAGGTTTCGCCAAGACATTATGGCAAGGTTACTTTCTTAGGCCGAGGCTACGAGTCGGCAAGACTCCTGGACGAAGGTGAGATGTCATAGCGAACTCTTTTCATAGTCGGCCAGACAGTGTACTCTCGGCAAGACCTCTTGCTGAAGGCAACACATATCGGGGCCCCCTTTATCTTTGAGTGAGACCATCTCCATTTTCCAAGGCCCTATGGCGATTCCTCCATCCTTCACCAAAACCATCATCTCCTGTCGAACCCTCTTCATCAGTTAGCAACACTCTTGAGTGTCTCCCCGAATGCACTCCACTTTACTGAGCTTCGCATTCCATTCACCGAGACATTATCAAGTCAAGAAGACTTCATAGCGAGGCTTAGATGTCATATCGATCTCCCCTCTTGTTGCCAAGACCTTACCGTGTCGGCAAGAGATCCCCACGACGAAAAAGAGCTCATTTCTGAGTCTTCTTGAGCTTCACATTACAAACCATATTGATAAGAGTTTATCGATGTCACCCTGAATGCATTTCACTCTACTCAGGCTCTACATTTCCTTTGGTGAGACACTGGCAGTTCAGTGAGACCTCTTTCCGAAGGAAAAATACTTCAGCGAGCTCGTTTCATCATCTGTCGGCAGGACCACCTTCATTCGTCAAGACATCATGTAGAATTCCTTTTCCTTTGGTGAACTCCTTCCCTTTTCGCCGAGATTTCCTTGTCTTTCACTGTGGCTCCCACTGGTCGGGAAGACAGCTCCCCAAGCTTTAAAACTTTGGGTGAGCCTATCTTATTATCAGCAAGACCCCATCATTTTGGGAAGACATCTTGTCGAAGAAAAGATTTATGCCAAGAACTCCCTGGTGAAACACTATCAGCATAACCCTTGCTGGTCGCTGAGACATCATGCCGACACCAACCTGTGAACAACCTTAGGCATAACTTTTTCCTATCGGTAGGACCTCATGACGACTTGACTTTCCTTGGGCGAGGCCCCTCTTTTCGGTGAGACATTATTTGATCACCAGGACATCATGGTGAAGGATTCAACTCTTGGCGAGTTCATTTCATTGTTACCCATATCGGAAAGACCTCTCATGTTTCGGCAGGAGTCAGAGCAAGGGCACAACTTCGGTGAGACCTCTTGTTGATGGAATCTCCTTTCACCAATACATTAGCCTTTCGGCAATACATTATACCGAAGCCACCCAGTTACACCAAAGGCATCCACCTTATGACATTCTTCTCCAGTGTAACTTCCTTTAGTCGGCAAGACCTCCCAATGAGATCAAAATCTTTCATCAAGCTTAGGCCATTTCAGGGAGACTAGCTTCTTTCACCAAGACATCATGGTGAAGAGAAACCTGCTTGGCTGAGACCAAGCCCACTTCAGTGAGACCGCCGCTTGTCGGTGGGACGTCATAGAGAAATCCTCCATCCTTCCTGGGCTTACTTCATTTTGGGGAGACCCCCAACCTTCGGCAAGACATTATGCTGAAGACAAAACCCTTCGGCGAACTCGCTATTGGTGAGACCCTTCATTAGTTGCCAAGACTTTCTATTGCTTTTGGTGAGACTTCACTCTGATGCCGGCCACTTTGGTGAGACTACCAACGGTCTCCGAGACATCACAGCGAATGTGAAACCTTCTCCCCGATGGCAGCCCTCTGAATAACTATCGGTGTGACTTCCTTCCAGTGGAGAGATACATAAAAACTCCTAGCGACCCAAATGTCCTAGCGACCAGTGTATTCAAACATAAAGAACACACTACTAGTTGGCAAGATAGCAGGAGGGTCTTGCCGACTTTCCTCTCTGATGAGTTTATGCCAAATCTGACTGAGTGATACTTTCCAATAGACCTCCTTTGTGAAATATCCTTAGGTGCATGATAAAACTCTTGATTGAAATGTCCCATTTGGCCTTCAAGAACACCTGAAACATAGATTGCCTTGCCCAATTGAGCCCGTAGGTGAAAATTGGGTAATAGTTCTTTTACACCACATCTGTTTCCATTTAACCAAATCGTTTCAAGATTTTTTAACCTCTTCCATAAATGGATTCCTTTTCTTTTATAGAAAGTGGTTTTTCATAATCATTTTCATCATATAAGGGTGTGTAATTTGTATCTTCCTCATTGTTAGAAGTTGTCAAATCAGATGCTTTTATTGATTCCATCCTTGGTTGTGTTGATACTGCCAAACATTCTCTCTTTTTCTAGTTTTGATAGTGAAACCTTATATTCCCCCATGAATGTAGGTGTGAAATATAATGATCCCTATTCATCCTCTAATAGCTTTGTCATAGATGAAAGACACTCATCTTTATCTTCAATTTGTAAAGGTTCCACTTTTGAGGCTGGAATCAATGTGTTAAAGGGTCTCTTCTTATTTTAGTTTGTAAATAGTTTTTTCAGACTTCGGATCAACATTTACCATGTAAGTTCCTTATTATTATGTGTAATTTATTAAATGATAAAGTGTTGAAGGCACTCCTTCCATCTTATGAATCCATGGTCTACCTAAGTGAAGATTATATGAAAGGCTATCAAGCATGAAATTGATAGGAGTTGGTAGCTCAATAGGGCCATATTCATTTGGTAATGTTATCACACAAAGTGGTTGTCTTCACACATTATCAAAACTATGTATAGACAAGGAATCTGATTGGATTAAATTTTTATCTAATCCAATTTTGTCCAAGAGATAAATTATGCTACAAAAATTAATCCCTAAACCATTATCAATAAGGTTATGCCTAATCCCAATCTTGTTAATGACAACCATTTTCATCAATGCATCATTTTTTTGTATTGCCAAATGGGGTGATTCATTTTGATGAAATATATTATCCAAGTTAGCTGATTTCATAGCCTCAAGCAAAAATACTACATCATTTGGTTGTGCACTAGGAGGTATCATAATTTTTTAAAATCATCTTGAAGAATGCCATGATAAATAGGTGATGTTTGAATCAACTCCCACAAAGGTATCTCAGAAGGAGTAGCATGAATTTGATCCAAAAGATCATACTCCTTACCCCTTTGTTGGGGGTAAGAAAGGTGCACTAGGTAAGATAGGTTGTGGGAGTGGTATTGGGAAGGGAATGGCTTGTGTTTTTTTTGGTTTCTTATTATTTCTTGTGTTATATGTGTGAGAAATAGAAATATGATGTTGTGATTTGATACATTGTTTGCATGGTTACATTGGATTAATTGCTTTGCAACATTTAGAATATGACCTACAGCTTTTGGTTTGTTTTATGATGGTCATATGATAAGCACAAGTTTGGTTTAGACTTGAGGCTATTGTGTGGGTGGATAAATAATAAGTTGGGGTGTAATTATATATTAATTGTTCTTTGGTGAGTTGGAATGTTGGAAGCCTTAGTGGATGATCTAGGTGAGATGAAGTCCTTAAGGAACTCATCTAACATATCAATGCCATCACAACTAAAGGGCTTAATAGGTATATAATGCACTTGTAGAAAGATATTTGACATGATTATCTATTACTATTCTTTCTCTAAAATTAATCATTGAAATTCAATTTCAATTTATGTTTATGTGTGTTAAGACAAACTAGGATTGAAAACATACTCATAGACCTATTATAAACACAAATTTGGAAATCAAAGTCCAAATTTGTAGAGTAATAATATATATTTATTTATACCTTAAACTTGATACATACTTAGCTAGACAAGGTCACCCAAGGTGACTATGTACTTCTTGGAATCTGTTTGAAATTTTAGGTCCTAAGACATTGTGGACGGGTAATGGATGTCTGGCATTATTCTGACCCAGATCTAAAACTATATTTGTTCTTTTTTTCATGAATTTTAAATTTACAATGTGGTGTAACAAGCTAGGGTTTTCAAATTTTACCAAAATGAAAGGTAATTTATACCAATTATGCAATGCTTTAGAAAATTTAAACAGTTCACTTACATATTTGGTAATTTTCAATACTAAAATGAAACAATTTTTCACAATCAAGAAAAATGACACTTTTCTTTCAAATCCAAAGACACTCTTTTGCAACAAAAACACTAAAATTTCTAAAATTTTGATAATATTTGTACACATTTTGAAGTCTAGAAAATGCTAGCAAATCAAAAGATCTAAATGATGTTCAAAGTGTCAGGTTCAGCAAAATATTTTGATAAAAAGGGGATCCTACGTTTAATGCATAGAACACTAACATCAATACTTTTTCAAAGAACATTAGGATGCAAATAATCAATGAGATTAGAATTCCAACCCTAAAGGTGTGTCAATCAGCCTTGGATCTAATCCTTTCATGCCTTGGAAATTGATTGAAATTGAATTCTTTTTATTAAACTAATAAAACTATAAGACCTAATCTATAAATGCAACTTTTTAGAAACAAAGAAACTGTAACAACAAATTCTGACAATAGATCCAAAAAAGGTAGAGTTTAGTGCACATTTCATACAAATTTGAGGCTAGTTTTAGAGGACTAAGTTTCCTAGAGTGACTATGTACTATTTGAATTCTCCTAGATCTAAAAATGTAGTCTTGTAACACTTTTTCTACCCTTTGTTTCCTTCTCTACAATTTTTTGTCTTTGTATCTGAACCTATAATAAATTTGAAAGGATATGATGGGGAGTAGCTATATCGGAGTTTTGTTGGAATGTGATGTTGTTGATTGTTGTCATTATTGGTTTTCATTGATATCAACATATCTTGGTTGATTTATTAAGGTTCAGTTTTGATGCTTTGGTGATCCAAATTGACATGCTCTAGATGTTATGCTGTAATGATCTATCTTTGGTCGTGTTTTTCCTACTATCATTCATTTTGTAATGTAATGAGATACACTCTTATGGGTTTGGGCTAATCTGGAAATTGGTTAATGTTCTTCGAAGCATTCTTTGCATTGTAACGTGTATATCCTATTCCTTGGTCCCAGATATCATGGTAAAAATGTAGCATGTTGATTTGAGTGAGGAGGTTCCAATTGGTCCATGTTTCATTCCTTTCCACTATAGGAATGTTTTGTGGTGAGCTAATTCAAATTGTGTTTGGATGACTTCGAAGTTTATGGAAGCATGGAATGGAATTTTGTTTGGTTGACTTAGGAGATTATGAAGGCATGAAATGGTATAAGTAAAGGTTGATTCTATTTGGTCAAAGCAAGTGTGATGGATGCGAATTTGAAAATTCATACATTGTGGAGTATGGGAAAGTATACGACCAAAGACCTAGCAAATAGTGATATTTTATCTTGTTTCATTGTTGGTGATAGTTATTTTAATGGTGGATTCCCTTTCATCATTCTTTTGTAAGTGAGCCTTTTTCTATTGGAAGTGAGTCTTTCCCTTTTGGGAGTGATCCTTTTTATCTTTGGCTGTAATAGATGGGTATTGAGCCCACTAGCAGTGAGCCTTACATGCAATGATAATTTTGGCAGCGATACTTTGTAAAAATCACCTTAACCAGTGTTTTATAATTGCGAATTAGCATTCTCCATGGTTTTTCCCTTCTTAGGTTTCCACATAAATTTTGGCGTTCATTGTGCATGGTGTTGTTATGTGCTTTCATGTTCATTATTATCTGATTGATTTAAGTTTTCTCTGGATTAATTAAAGTCAAGAAAATTGTTTTATAATAACTAATTCACTCCCCTCTCAATTATCCAAACTGTTCAATAGTTGGTATCAAAGCTTTGGTTCCTCAAAGAAGAGCTTATCTGCTTGGGGTAGATCTGATAGTGCAAAAACTGACAATTCCTATGTTTGATGGATCTTACTACAGTTTTTGTAAAGTGAAAATGAGAGGTTATCTGATCTCTCTAGGCTATAAGACTTGGAAAGTTGTTGAGAGAAGATATGTTGAACCGAAAAATGGTCCTACCTTTGTAGATGAGATTTTAACCTATGGAGAGAATGAAAGGCAAGGTATGCAATCTTTGGTGCTTTGTCTAAGACTGAGTTAACAAAAGTTATTTCATTGGGAACTGCTTATGATTTTTGAGAAAAGTTGAAAGAAATCTATGAAGGAAATGGTAGATTCAAATTATCAAAGAACTTGACAACTAAGCATAGATATGAAAATTTGAGGATGGAAGAAGGTGAAGATATAGAAAATTACTTTCAAAGAGTTGATAGTGTAGTAAATGAAGTCAAAAATAAAGGAGGCACTCTAATAGATGAAGATGTAATGGAGAAGATTCTGATGACCCTACTGGAAAGCTACAATGACAAGATCTCAACTATTGAGGAAGTTTATGATCCGAAGAAATTCACTAGAGAGCTACTATTTGGAACCTTGACCACATTTGAGATGAGGAAATTTGGAAAAGAAAAGGAGAGATTTGAAACAACCTTCAAATCCACAAAGACAAAAGAAGATCTGAATAGTGAAAGTTCAAATGAGTTGGAAGCAAACTTCACAAGTAAATTGAAGAAAGGTATCGACAAATAGAAAGGTATGTTACTTCTTAAATGTTTTAGATGTGGAAAGATTGGTCATTTAACAACTAAGTGTCTAGAAAAAGGAACAAGGAAAAAGTTTAATAAGATCAATAAGAAGGCCTATTATGTTAATGAGAATGCTTGTATTCTAGATGATGAATTAGATTATGAGGGTTGTTTATTTTTGGTGGAAAAGGATGAACCTAGATTTGATATCTCTAATATTTTTTTGAAATATAATGATAACACTAAAGTTGCATTATTTTTTTAAAGAAACAAAGATGAATGGTTGATTGATGGTGGATGTTTGAATCATATGACTATGATAAAGTAAGTTTGTGAAGCTTGAGAAATATGATGGAGGTTTTGTTAGATTTGGAGATGATAAAACAACACAGATTGTTGGAATTGGTTCTATTACCTTTTATGGAAAACATAACACTAACAATTTTTACTATGCGAAGGGTTTATATCATAATATTCTGAGTGTTGGACAAATGTGCAAAATGGCTATAATGTGGTGTTTCAAGATGATAGTTGTGAGATCCAAGAGAGATCAATAACTATTATTGTAGCTAGAAAAAGAACAAGTGGGAATATGCATTAACTGGAAGGAGATACAAAGAGATGCTTATTATCTCAGTCTAATGACAATTGGCTCTGGCACCGAATGATGTGTCACATCAACTTTGACAATTTGGTAAGGATAAGTTCATCAAGAGAAGTAAGAGATTTTCCAAGACTGACCAAACCAGACAACACTATCTACGAAGGATTTCAAGAAGGAAAGCAAACAAGAGAAACATTCCAAAGAAAAGAAGAATCATCTACTGGTTTGTTGGACCTTGTACCCACTGACCTATGTGGTCCAACAAGAACAAGAATCTTACAAAGTGGGAGATATTTCATGCTTTTAATAGATGATTATTCCATATTAACCTGGGTTGCATTTTTAAGATAAAAATTAGAGGCTTTATAATTTAATTCAATATTTTCAAGACAAGAGTTGAGAATGAAGTGGACAGGAGAAACAAGTGTTTAAGATCTGATAGAGGA
Source organism: Sequoia sempervirens (assembly GCA_007258455.2). Lineage (NCBI taxonomy): Eukaryota > Viridiplantae > Streptophyta > Pinopsida > Cupressales > Cupressaceae > Sequoia > Sequoia sempervirens. Next base: position 550,895,772 of record VDFB02105785.1, on the reverse strand, counting down.
GGAGAGTTTATTTATGATGAATTCAACAAATTGTGTGAAAAACATGGCATCAAAAGACATCTATTTGCCCCTAGAACACCATAGCAGAATGGTGTAGTGGAAAGAATGAACTGGATAGTTCAAGAAGCAGCTAGAACAATGAGCATGGAAGCAGGTTTACCTAAAGTCTACTAGAGAGAAGCGATACACACAACAATATACACTCTTAATAAAGTATTGTTTCAGAGGAGATATGGAAAGACATCATATGAGCTATGGCATGGAAGAGCCCCCATAGTAAAGTACTTCAAAATTTTTGGAAGCAAATGCTACATCTAGAGAGATTAGGACAATCTTGGAAAGTTTAACAGTAGAGCTGATGAAGGCATATTTTTGGGTTACTCTACAAGAAGCAAAGCATACCGATGTTACAACAAGAGACTGGACAAGATAGTTGAAAGTGAGAATGTGAAAGTAGATGAAGATGTGAAAAGAAATCTTGACAAACATATTGAATATGAATTAGATGACTTAGATGACAAAGGAGAAAAGGATAAGAAAGAAGAAGAAGAGACAAATGAGGCTCCAACAACTACAACTAAAACCCCAAGATATGTATAGAGAAACCACTCAGAAAACCAGATTATTGGAGATAAGAATAAGGGAGTCATCACAAGAAGAAAAGTAGCTCAAGAACAAGTATTATAGTGTCTACTCTCAAAAACTGAGACAAATATTGTGGAAGAAGCATGCAACGATCACAATTAGCTAAAGGAAATGAAAGAAGAGCTTGATCAAATAGAGAAAAATTAAACTTGGGAACTTGTGCCCAGACTAATAGAAAAAAATGTAATTGGAACAAAGTGGGTATTTTGGAACAAAATGGATGAAAACATAAAAGTAATGAGAAACAAGGAAAGATTAGTCTACAAAGGTTACACTCAGATCAAAGGCATTGATTATGAAGAGACATATTCCCATGTTGCTCGGATGGAAGTGATCCAGATGTTCTTAGCCTTTGCAGCTTTTAAGGATTTTGAAGTTTATCAAATGGATTAAAATATACATTCTTGAATGGAGAACTGAAGGAAGAAGTCTACATTGTGCAACTGGTGGGATTTAAGTCTGAAAGTGACTCGGATGTTGTTTGCAAGTTGAAGAAAGCTTTATATAGTTTGAAGTAGGCACCTAGAGCCTGGTATGGTAGATTAGACAAGTATTTGGTTAGACAAGGATTTTAGAAGGGATCTATTGATAATAATTTATACTACAAAATTTACTCATATCAAATGTTGATTGTTGTGGTTTATGTTGATGACATAATCTTTGTAGGAAATGATGATATGTGCAAAAAATTTGATGATGAAATGTAGGAGGAATTTGAAATTTCTATGATATGTGAGTTAAATTTCTTCCTTGGACTACAAGTAAATCAAAACAACAAAGGAATTTTCATCTCTCATTCCAAGTATACCAAAGAATTATTGAAGAAGTTTGGATTGGAGAACTCCAAACTAGATTGTACACCTATTGTTACCAGATGTAAGATGACAAAAGAAGATGATCACCTAAAGCTGATGCAAGTATGTACAAGTCAATGATTAGAGGATTGTTATATTTGATTGCTACTAGACCAGACATTATGTATTTTGTTTAGCAGCTAGATTTTTGAAAGAACCAAAGCAATCACATGTTGTTGTAGTAAAAAGGATCTTTAGATAGTTGAAGGGTATATACGATATGGGGTTATGGTATCCAAATGATTCATATTTCACTTTGACATCTTATATTGATGTTGATTGGGTCGTATGTATTCATAACAGGGGAAGCACAAGTGGTGGAGCTTATTACCTTGGCTCCTGATTGGTTGCTTAGTCAAGTAAGAAATTTTTTTTTGTATCTTTCTCTACTGTTAAATCTAAAGACATTGAAGCATCCTCATGTCGCACTTAGATACTCTGGATGAAACAAATGTTGAAGTACATTATCATATCATTTGATGAACTGGTCTCAATTATGTGTGATAATACCAATGCAATAAACATTTCCAAGAATATTCTATAACACTCTAGAATGAAACATATATCCATTAGATATCACTTCTTGAGAGAGAAGGTATTGGAAAATGAAGTAAAACTTGAATATGTACCTACAAAGGAGTAGATTGCAAACATTTTCACAAAACCATTAAGTAAAGATACTTTTGAGTATCTTCGGTAGAAGTTATGGGTTCTGGCCCCTCCTCATCTTTAGTAATTTTCATCAAGGTGTTCATTGGTACATGGTATATTATATGTTGCTCTTATCTGGATCAATGTCAACTGAGAGGCTTCCTCATAGGGGGAGTGGAGTAGGTTGTTTAGGGGGATTTTTTCCCTTTTTCCTTGATGTCAAAGGGGGAGAAGAAAAGAAGGTCCTTGATGTTGTTAATGTTGCATTGAGTTGTTTGGTTTGTTGTTGATGAATGTTTCCATCAATGACAAATGGGGAGATTGTTGGAATGTGATGTCGATTGTTGTCATTGATGGTTGTGATTGATGTCAACATATCTTGGTTGATTGATTAAGATTTATTTTTTATGCTTTGGTGATCTAGGTTGGCATGCTTCGGATGTCATGTTGTAATGATCGATCTTTTTTCATGCTTGTCCTGGTCCCATTCTTTTTGTAACATAATGAGATACACTCTTATGGGTCTGGGCCGAACTAGAAATTGGTTAATGTTCTTTGGAACATTGTTTGCATTGTAACATGTATATCCTATTCCTTGGTGTCAGATATCATGGTAAAAATGTAGAATGTTGATTTGAGAGAGGAGGTTTTGATTGGTCCATGTTTCATTCCTTTCCACTACAAGAATGTTTTGTGGTGACCTAATTCAAATTGTGTTTGGACGATTTAGGAGTTTATGGAAGCATGCAATGGAATTATGTTTGTATGACTTAAGATATTATGAAGGCATGGAATGGTATAAGTAAAGGTTGATTCTATTTGATGAAAGAAAGTGTGATGGATGTGAATCTAAAACTTCAAACATTCTAAAGTATGTGAAAGTATATGACTAGAGGTAGCAAATAGTGAGATTCTATCTAGTGTCATTGTTGGTGACAATTATTTCAGCAGTGGATTCCCTTTCATCATTCTTCTGGCAGTGATCCTTTTTATGTTGGCAGTGAGCCTTTTCATCTTTGGCTGTAAATAGCCAGGTAGTGAGCCTTTGTAAAAATCATCTTAACCAATGTTTTATAATTGAGAATTAGAATTCTCCATGGTTTTTCCCTTCTTGGTTTTCCACATAAATTTTGGTATTCATTGTGCATGGTGTTGTTATGGGATTTCATGTTCATTATTACCTAATTGATTTAAGTTTTCTTTGGATTAATTAAAGTCAAGAAAATTGTTTTATAATAACTGATTCACCCCTCTTCTCAGTTATCTAGACTGTTCAAAAAGTTTACCTCAATCAAACCCCTATTTTAGTATTTCTACCTCCACAAAATAGCTAATAAACTGATTGATAAAAGTCTATGTAATCTTAACCTTAAGTGCATATACAGTTGTAATGAGTTAAAATATATGAAACCCTACTCAAGTGCATTAGAAAGGTGTTACTAATGACACATATAATATTTACCTAAAAGAAAGCCAAATACCCTTAGAAAAATTAAAACACAATGATACCTCAGCTTAGGCAATGAGTAGAATGAAGATTGAAGATGAGAACAATTTAAAAATAAGTCATTAGGTTGTAGAAAATGGCCAAGAGAACTTTCCAAAATTATAATGCATCATGTCCTATTGGCATCAAAGTCCAATCATTGAATGAAACTTGATCAAATATGAAATTATGCTTGAAAACATGCAAATTTGAATGTTTTGTAGTAGAATGCAATTTTTGTAATGATTTACTTTTTTTCTTCAATTAATTTTAAAATCATGAAATAACTAGGTATTTATAGGCACTTAATCTAATTTCTTGAAAATTGGATCCTTATAGCTGACATTAGATATTTGAAATTCAAATAACAAATTGTTGTCCTCGAAATATTAAAATTTGGAGAAAAAATAGGGGGACCAATTCGCCTAGGGTGACTTTGTCCCAACCTTATTTTGTGGGATGTAAAATGTCACGAGAAAAATATTTAATGTTTGATTTGGTTTTGTACATTTGATTTCTCAAAAAATAGTTGAATAGGTTATGGAATACATAATTTACAAAATAAGGGCCTGATTAGGCAATATTTAAATGCATTGATGAAAGGGTCACTCAAGTAGGTCCCAAATAAAGCATAAAATTGTGATTTCACATAAAAGGAAGTATTATTTTTTATGCTACAACTATAACTACGTTCTTTTCTTAAAATTAAATAAAAAGGATAGTTGTTTTTGGATCTAGCCCAAAGGGTGAACCACGTTAAAAATTGACATAGGAGCATCTAGGTATGTGTGCAATCATCATTAACGAAAAATACTTTAGTTTTGGTTTTCCATTTTTGAATTGTCATCCAAATCAATTTTGATGGTCGATTACAAAATATATTAAATGAATTTTTCCTCACTTGAAGTAAATTCCATCTAGTTCATGGAGATTGACATTGGTGTTGGGTTCACCATTTAATTGTTTAGTTTGTGGGTGAAAAATGTGTAAAAAGGAGGACCTTGCCAGATAGCATGGACCATAGCCAAAAACAAGATGGATGGGCATGTGTGAGGAATTTAAGAATGTGAATTGTGAGAGATAATAAATTATTGTTCATGTTGAAATGGAAGAGAAAGAGACAAGGTTTTGTAGTTGATAGGGAGAATAAAATTTAAATGATTCGATGCCAAAAGGAAAATAGAGGGTCACTAGCATGGGAAGAGGAAAAGGTTTTAGAGAAAAAAAAGACTAGGGCAAAGGGGATTAAAAATGGCATGCCACATATGAAGAAAGGGGGGTAACATAGAGGAGAGGTGGGGTAACATAGAGGAGAGGTGGGAGGAGCAGCTATGCCACAAAGAGGGAAAAGAGTCCACCAATAAGAAGAAAAATTACAGATAGAAATTGACACAAAAGGAGAGATAACATATTATGCCTCAATCAAAGATAGAGAGTCAATTGGTTTAGGAAAACCATGAAGTGAATAACCAACACATTGGAAGGGGAAGATAGAGTTGCATCCATGAAGAGTATTAAATAGGAATAAGAAGGAGATGAAACCCATGTAATCATATAGGGAAAAGGTCAATGTTGATGAAGGAGAGTGTATACCAAATTTGAATGGTGAGAAATTCTGATTAAAGGGGAGTAAATTGTAGGAAATCAAAAATAATAATTATAGAGTTTAGATCTCCAATCCATGACCATGATAAAGTGAAAAAAAATATTTCACGAAGGGGTTGAGCCAATTAAAATGGGAAATTCATTAACAATTAATGTTAAGCAAGAAAAAAGGTCATAGAATAATAAAGAAAAATAATAAGTGTATGTAGAAGAAAATGTGATAGGGAGTGGATGGAAAGAATCCAAGAGGTGAATGTAGTGTTAAATAACACTAAGAGAGGAGTGAAGAAAATTATGCATTAATTTTTGCAGATTTAATAATGTATTTTTCCTATAGGTTGAAATCAATTAATTGAGTTTGAAATCAAATGATGAATGCAAATTGAAGTCATTTTTTTGTAGTGTTTGAATTGATTTCATTATAAAATTTAATTTATTTCAATTGAGAAAAGAAATTGTCGACTTGAGTTTATTTCTAGTTGGGAGATTGGGTTCACCATTTTATATCTTTCACCAAATGGTATGTGTAAATAGATGGAGATTTATAAATAAGTTTGACACTAGAAGAGTGTAGAAAAAAACTACCTGTGTCTTTTTGGGGTTTGTTTTGATTTGGATAAGCTTAGAATGGAGGAAGTTTTTTCTTTCACTAACTAGTATCAAATCCAGAGGTTTTGAGTGTATAGGTAGACTTTCGAACATGGGGTAGCATATACTAGGACCTGCAAGTAGAGTAGAGGATAAAAGGTGATTGTGAAGATATCAAAAGAATTGTTGCAAGTAATTGAAGTCTTGAGTGATTGCGAGAGAGAAATTGTATTCCAAAATGTGTGATGTGCTAGTGATAGATTGTAGTAATAATAAAGATGAGGATATTTGTGAGGGAGCCAGTGATATGAGAAGGCTGGAGCAAGTAACAAAAGAGGAAGATCTCCTTGATGATCATGAATATAAATATAGGGATGAATATATTGGAAGCTATGCGACATGAGGAGGTTGTGATAGATGAGTTTGCAATGAAGGCATGCCATTAAGAAGGTATGAAAGGAAAGGATGAGGAAGATGAACAATCGTATGCAATAGTGATTGAGGAAGTGAAAGATATGAGAAGAAAAGAGAATAATGTAGAAGAGGTTTTCTAAAATAAGAAGAATGATGATGAAATTGTGGAAATTGAAGCTGCAATGATGGGGTGTGAGGATTTTGCAATGAATGGCGAAGAAGAATTTTTTTTTTTGAAGATGTTAATGATAGAAAAATAATGGATGAAAAAGATGAATGTTGTAGTGAAGGATGAAGAAAAAGATGGTGGGATAGAAAAAGAGAAAGAAGTAAATGTATATTTTAATTAGTTTGCAAAGATAAAAGTAGAGGATGAAATTGTAGAATTGTGTGTAGATGTTTCGTGTTTTTGTTGGAGGTAGTTGATTTATGGGGGCATAGATCACAAGAAGGAGAAGAGGAGAGGAGAAATAATTTAGAGGATGGTACATGGTGGATGTAAGTCCATGAGAGGAAAGAAGAATGAAGTACAAATTTTTTGGAGTGTGAAGTTAGTTCTAGCATGATGCTCAAAGAAGAGGAAGAAAAATGATTTGATGTGCACTTTGGACAATGATTGAGCTTGTTGTGGATTGCTTGCAATCTAGAAGAATGGTTCTACTATTCAAATCCAAATTTGTAATTGTATGTTCACAAAATTCCTACTCATCATGTCTGATGTGGGAGAATCTGAGTATGTGTGAAATCAACTATAGAGGAGGGGGATCAAATGCTCAAGACCCTAGGTCACAGGAGGGTCTAGAGAAATTGGTTATCTTGATCTACCTCAAGCTAGATGAAAGTTTAAGATAGGTTTGATGTTTTAAGGGATGAAAAGGAAGGACAATTTATCTACCTTGTTTCTTCTACCAACCTGAGAGTTTGAGGAAGTCAGATGAGCAAGTTTTTAGAATTTGGACTACAACTTAGGCAACTCACTGTGAGAGGACTACAACATGGGACATTGATGACAACATGACACACTAGCATCTCAGTGGAGCACTGGTGTCCATACAAATAGAAAGCATAAACTATAGTCAAAAATCAAAGGAAACTTACTAACAACCTAATGGGTATAGTTTAATGTAATTGCAAAAATAGAAAGGAACAAAATAACAGAATATTGACAAAAAACTAATATTAAGTCTAACTACAAAATTACAAAGAAGGGTAAGGAAAGAGTACCTTCCTAACCATGGGTTGATATCTTCAAGGTCTTCACTCAATGAACAACCTACACACACAAGAATGAGAAAATGTTGGAGTTGATTTTAGAGGACTATCGTAGTCAGTGCCCCTCTTTGGTGTTTCCACCTCCACGGGCAACCAATATGGTAATGTTTGGAGAAATGTGATCAAGAAAGATATTGAAATAACAATATCAAGTAATAGATTGAATAAAAATATGCTACGATATTAAAAAATTGTAGTCTAAATGGAGGTGGTAGAACTTGGGAACATTGTGAGAAGAATGTAAAAGTTGTCCCAAGTGTGAAGATGATTCAAGGAGAGTGAAAGAATGGAAGAGATAGTTTATAGTTGAAGGTGAAAAATGGAGGTAAAATAGATGTTCAAAGTCACTCAAAGGAGTAGGAGATGTTATACTTTGCATCTACAATGGAGTCTAGTGTAATGCCTCTATAGATTCTAGAGGAGATAATCCTATCAGGATGGTAGTGCGACACACAAATTTCTATGTGCCACACTAGCATCCTAGACATAATATCCCCCATTGACATGAAAAAAGGCTACCAAGTGGATGGAAAATGTGTGAAGAGTGTAGAATTGCATTATCAGGTTTAATCCCCTAAGGTAGGAGGTATATAAATGTGATATTTATAAGGGCTAAAAATTCATGCCATTATATTTTTCCCCCACTATAACAAGCATAAGTGTTAGTGAATGCATAATAAAGTATGTTGAAAGCTAAGAAATGTATACTCAAACCATCAAGGAAGAATACCATAATATAACACACTCGAATGCATAGGAATAGGAGATGGCTCCATGGGTACTCGATCCTGAGTAGAGTTGAAAAAATGTGTCACAAGCCCTCAGACCTATGGAAGGTGAACAAAATGATTTGTAGGTGCTCAATCCTCTAAAGGAGGCACCACAGGTGCTCGGTCTTGAGGGAGGCAAGATGTGAATGGCTCCGCAAAGTCTGATAGGACCTTATAAGTGCTCGATCTTGCAAGGAAAGCTCGAGGTGCTTGGTCCTCCAAGATTGATTGAAAAACCATCTTCACAGGTGCTCAGTCCTACAAAGGAATATAATAATCCATAGAAAAAACATGTTAGTTAATAAAAATCCACATAGATAGACAAACAATAATATAGATAGTCAACAATTGAAGGAGAATCTTTCAAAGGGCTCCCTCGAGAACCCTTCAAAAGAAAGGGGTCCACTCAAGGGACGTTTTTTTTTAAAGGAAATGATATTTTTTGAAAATGATTCCAGTATTAAGGAATCCTTCTAAAATATCTCTTTCATCAAGGAATCTGAAAGGAAGAATAATCCCTTGTAAGGGAAAGTTTTTAGAGTTATTCATTAGAAAAATTACTCCCTTCTCGAAGGAAATTTTTTAGATTCTTTCTCTATGAATTCATTTTGAAAGAAAAATTCTGCTAGGGATCCTTGTTGAAGAATACCTATTTTTTTTTAAATAAAGGATTTTCAATGAGGGATTCATTGGCCATCAAATACACCTTTATGAGAATTGAATTAGTATGATATCCCCCACTTAGGATGGTGTGTGCTAAACACAAAGGCACACGACATCCTAATGGGAGAGAAGAAGAAAGTGATGATGTGGCCCATGATACATGATGAGATGTAGTCATGAAATTTTTTTCACACATGCGAGGGACAACACATGGTCACCACAACATCACAAAGCAAGAAAATAAGAGATAAAGGTTAAAAGGAAACATAAGAAAAGACAAAGAAATCAAGAGATAGGGGGATTTGATATTTTGGGGCTAGAACTGCTCATAGATATAGAAAGATAAATATAATATAATAATATATATGAAGTGTCATCAATCCCCTACTATATCAAATCATTAAGAAGGGTACATGAAAAAAAAAAGGGTCAACATAGAAGGGAGGCCTAAATTCCCCCAAAACTTTGCATCATCCCTGATTTTTAAAAATGAAGGCACAAAAAATAGAAGAATGATGTAAGAAATAGAAGAAGTTTACAACACAAAACACGCATATATCCAAGCACCTACAATGGTGACAAGGGTCCTCTAGGAACACATAAAATAAGCACAAGAGGAGCATGAAACACACACAAATATAATCTATAGATAAAGAAGAGGTACCCTCGTAGTCCTCATCAACCAAGAGGTCACCATTCTCCCAATCTAGATCATTATAGGGAGAGGATGGATGAGCTTGCAAGGGGAGCACCCTCTGACTCTCCTACGACAAGAGCTAAGGAAGAGAGGGTCCCTCAAGGTCTTCTTCACCCAACTCCTATGAGGTAAACATTATTGGTTTTACAAAAAACATTTGACAAAGCTGGGAAATCATCCACTAAGTTAAACATGCATTTTATGGGAGTTCCATGTGTCAAATAGGTGGGTGAAGAAGGAGGCATCTGAGATCCACTGCTGACCTTACTGAAAGACTCAAGGGCACTAAAAAAATCAAGGGATGTTGGGGCAACCTCCGTCACTAGGATGACACAAAAAAAAGTAGAACCAACTTTCAAAGAAGGTGATTCTCTCTTCCAACCCCCATTAGAAGCAGGTTCATCCTCCAACTTGTGCTTCATTGGTGGATGTGAGATCCCCACATAAGAAGCAGAAGGTGAGAAAGAAGAGGAAAAAATTGCAATAGATACCATTGATGTTTTTGACATATCTATGGGCTTAAGAAAAGGTGGCATGTTTAGAAGGGAAATGAGGAGAGGACACTCAACTGAGGGAGTGATTAACACTTGCACCCTTTTAGGGCGAGGGTCATCCACACTCGCAGGGGCATCTAGAAGAAAAATCAAGGTGATGGGAACCAAAGTAGAAGTGATAGAAGAGGAGGAAAAAGTTGGAGACAATAAAACAAGAGCTATCGAATCCTCCTTTATCTTCTATATCTAGTAGTCTACTTCGTAGCCAAAGCCTTCCTCGAATGCTTACACTCATGCACTTGAGGTGGTTTCTTTGACTTTGAGAGCTAGAAGCTACATGTTGAGGAGGAACGAGAGGCTCTTTTTTTTCCATGTGAGTGTCCATCATAGCCATTTTTGGTGGAGGGAGTGAATCTTGGATAGAAATAGGAGGAAGAGATGCAAGGACTAAAATAACAACTGGAAAATAAGGAGGCTCAAGTACCTTAACTTTGGGCCTTTTCTCATTCACCACACTAGGGGAAGGAGTAGTAGGAGCCTGCAAAGGATTAGACATAGAGGTGATTTAATGAGTACCCTTACCCTTACCATATATGACAAATCAAGGCACCATGGAAAAGATAGGAAGGTCAAAAACATGATGCTTGGCCTTCTGCCAAGCAGACACTATCAAATTCCCCATGAGATGCATGGGAGAAAATTTTGAGGGCACCATAGCAAGACGAGAGGTAGAAGAAGATGGAATTGCAGAGGAAGAAGAAGTCTCTTGATCGTGAGCAAACTTCCCCTTCCACTGTTAAGAGGAGGAATATATATCTTGCTACTACACTATAGGGTAGGCCATTCTTTGCTTGACCTTACCCCTGGTCTTATACTTAACATAAATTTGATAAAGGAGGTCCATTCTTGGAGGAAGCAAACCTATTGAGACATGCAAAAAATGATCTCATGAATAACCGCCATGCAATACCATCAACTGATATCCAGTGTCATGCACGACATGCACTACACCATCGTGAGATAATTTCAGACACTTATAATAAAGATAACAAAAGAAAATTAATTCATGAAAAAAGGCCATGGGATGCTTAGCTTCACTCTAAACAAGCCAGTTTCTAAAATGACATCAAATGTAGCATTCACAACCTTAGGTCCCACTAGGATAGAAAGAGTTATAGAACCATAAGGAGCAAGAGAGAGACCATCATGGGTACATATTGTGGTTTTCTCTTTTTCATACTCCTCCCTTTGTAGACAATTTAGAAAAAGAGTCTCCTCCATAATAATGTTCACATGACTCATGGGATCCACAAGGAATCCTATCACAATGTTTCCATTGACACGAGTGGGAATATATAGAGGAGAAGGCTTCTTATTCATAGGTAGATCCTATAATGTAAAATTTATATCTGGTGAACTAGTTGTAAGTTGAGGGGGAGAATGTGAGTAAATGGAACCATATATACATACTTTGAGGCCTCGAGAGAAGCATCAGAAGGGTTAGTGATCAAATTTGTAGTGAGATGGAAATGGGTCCATATAATTCTGCAATTCATTATTTTCTCTAGCCATACACTTGTTTGTATTCTACCTTTTACCATAAAGGCAATGGTACCATCGTTGATGTAATCTTGTATCTTATGATGCAGGCACATACAATGTTTGGTATCATGCCCATGGACACAATGGTATTGGTAGAACACATTTCCATCATACTAGTCAAAGTAAGGCTCTCTAAGAGGTCAAGAATCATAGAGGGTTATAACCTTATACTTCAATTGTTTCTTTAAAATAGAAGAGTAAGATTTAGACAACTTCATGAACTATTTGTTGCACTTGAGTCTTTTGTCACTAGACATAATGAATACATTTGCAACAGATTTACCTTTGCCTAAAATAAACATAATAGATCTTCCCTCTAGATGAGAGCACAAGTAAGATCTCTTGAAGTGAGCAACTATCTACTGATATTCCCACAATGTTGCATAAAGATGCAAAAAATAAGGATACTTCATCAAGGAAAACTTATCTTGAAAAGGTCTCTGTAGGTTTCTAATGAACACCTTTTGCACATCTGATTTGGGTAGAAGGTAAGAAATCTATGAAATGAGTGATTGATATCGAGCAATGAAATTAGTAATCTTCTCATGCTCTCCCTGCTTACATCAGACGAGGTCTGAAAAGGCCATGTTCAACCCAATTTTAGCCTAAAACTTCCAAAGAAAATAATTAACAAGCTGATCGAATGATAATTTGGAGTTTTTAGGCAAGGAACATTACCACTCTTATACTATGTCCTTGAGAGATAGAGGAAATAATTTGGCCATCAAGGCATCGTGGTGAAATAAGTTTGTACACATTGTGTTGAAGGCTAACACATGTGTTTGTCAATCTCCTTTAGCACTAAAATTCTTAAACTTAGGAATCTCCATCCCCTGAGGGATGGGAGTGTTTAGGATTGCCACCAACAAAGGGCTATGTTGGAAGAAAGGTTGGAATATCAATAGTGCAGAGCCTTGGGATAGACTCACCAATTGGTTTTGCATATGAACCATATTTTGTAGTAGGGCATTCAAAATAGGGTTAGATGAAGACATAAGACCAATGGAATCACCACCAAAACCACCATTGAAACCACTTCCAGAGCCATCACTAGAGCCACCACCGGAGCCACCACCATAGCCTCCACCGAATCCATCACTATGACCACCACTGGAGCCATCACTGAAGCTACCAAGGGCAATAGATATACCAGAACCACTAGCCCCCATTCCACTAGAAATCCCACCACCAAAGCCAACACTTCCCCTAGGAGGAAGGACATTGAATCTTAGGGGTATTCTAGTCACTTTGATAGTAGGAGGTGGAGTAGGAGTGAAGATGTTAATAGAAGGTCATGTCTCAACCATGCATACCAATGACATAGGCATTGTGACACCAATTTGTCTTTCATAAGCATCAAGTACATGACCTCAAGTAAGATTTGACCTACATTTTTATGAAGGGACATATGCTTTCGTTAAGTTAATAAGGCCACAAAGAAGCTCTATGCTTGTTCGATCCTTGTCTAGCTCATAAAGCATCACAATGCACAAGCCACCTCCATAGACAACCAATATAGAAGCATTTTGAGAAAATAAATAATACCAAGGAATACATTGAAAAAGAATATGCTACAACATTAAAATAGTAATCCAAGAGAAAAGGAAAATGGATTTATATCACCTTCAACCATGTATGCTCAAGGAAAATGGGAGAAGGAGTGAGCTTACAAGCTATCAAAGATTGAAGTTTCCACAATAATGAAGAGAGTGAGCCAACCAAATACCAACTTGCAGCTTCAATGGAGGTGGTCGAACTTTCGATTGTTGTGAGAAGATTGTAAAATTTGTCTCAAGTGTGAAGAAGATTCAAGTAGAGTGAAAGAATGGAAGATAGTCATTTGAAGGTGAAAATAGAGGCAAAAGAACCATTCAAATGTGTTCGAAGGAGCAGAAGATGTTACACTTCATGTCCAAAGGAGGAGTGTAACATCTCTACAAATTATAGATGTGGGAACCTTGTTAGGATGGTAGCACTCCACATAAACGTCTGCACGTCGTACTAGCATCCCAAATAGAATATCCCCCATTAAAATGAAAAGAAGTTGCCAAGTGGATGTAAAATAGGTGAAGAGTGTGGAATTGCATTATGAGATTTAGTCCTCTAAGGTAGGAGTTATGTAAATGTGGAATTTGGAAGGGGTGAAAATCCATGTGATTACATCAACATTGACCAAAAGTATTTTCATTTGTATTCTTTTTTGAGCTTTTCTTTTCATTTTTGAATTATTGTTCAACTCGATTTCGATTGTTGATTATGGAAGAAATTAAATGAAATTTGGTTCAGTTGAAATATTCCATCTAGTTCATGGAGATTTACATTGGTATTGGGGTCACCATTTAATTGTTCAATTTGTTGGGTTAAAAAATGTGTAAAAAGGAGGACCTTGCTAGATAGCATAGAATGAAGCCAAAGAGAAGGAGATCAATGGGAATGTGTGAGGAATGTGATAATGGGCATGGGAAAGATAGGAAATGATAGTCCATGTTGACATAGAAGGGAAAGAGACAAGGTTGCACAACTGATACAGAGAATAAAATTTGAATGATTCAATGCCAAAAGGAAAATAGGGGGTCGTGGCTGGCATGGGAAGAGGAAAAGTTTTTAGAGATGAAAAAAGAAAAGAACAGGGGAGAGAGGATTAAAAAATGGCATGCCATATATGAAAATAGGGGGGTGACATAGAGGATACATGGAAAGAGAAGTGCTTAAATGTGCCACATAGAGGGAAAAGTGTCCATTGTTAAGAAGAAAAATTGCAGATGGAAATCAACACAAAAGGAGAGATAGCATATCATGCCTCATTTAAAGATAGGGAGTCAATTGGTTAAGGAAAAGTTTGAAGTGAATAACTAGCACGTTGGAAGGGGAAGATAGAGTTGCACCCATGAAGAGGATTAAGCAGGAATGAGAAAGAAATAAAATCCATGCAGCCATGTAGGGAAAAGGCCAACACTAATGAAGGAGAGTGTGATACCAAATTTGAATGGTGAGAAATGTTGATTAAATGGAAATAAAAGGTGGGACAAGGAAAATAATAATTGTAGAGTTTAAATCTCCAAGACATGACCATTATAAAGTGAAGAAAATGATTTCAAAGAGGGGTCAAGCCAATTTAAATTAGCAATTCATGAACAATTAATGCTAAGCAAGACAAAAGGAGGTTGTAGCATAATAAAGAGAAAGAATAAATGTATGTAGAAGAAAATTTGATAGGGAGTGGATGGAAAGAATCCAAGAGGTGAATGTAGTGTTAAAGAACACTAACAAAGGAGTGAAGAAAAATATGAATTGACTTTTTGTATATTTATAATGTTTTTTTTTTTTTAGAAAAAGGCTAATAGCCTATATATTATATTAATAATAGTAGTAAGTAATTACTAAAGTGCCCAAGAGTGCCTAGTTTCAAAATCCCACAAATAAACATATTCCACATATCATCTCATTATTTTTCCTCATATTCCATAAGTCTTCAACCTATTCATCTAGGCCATGTGTCAAAATCCTACAAGACCACGAGATCAAATAAAATCAATGCCTTCATTTGACGGGATGGTGCGTAACTTCTGTCTTTCCCTTTGGGTTTCAGGGATCAAGGATCCCTTGTTCTCTATGCCAAAATGAAAAACATTCCTTTTGGTAAGACAGAAACATCCATCTTGACCCACAAACATTGATGAATTTTCGGGGGTTGGGGTTTGTGGTTACTTAATACTCCATATGCTTAGTGCCATTTGGTAGGACACAAGCCATACCTTCGATTCATGATTCCCAAAAAATTTCTAAGTTTTGAAGCCTTAACTTTGACTCAAGATGCAAAAAACCTCTTTTGGGTTCGAAGATCCTCCATACTCCTTCCTTTCAATACAAAGGTAAGCAATTCACCCAAATTTTGAAGGCCATAACCCTTCAAACCTACTAAGTCTTTTTCAATGCATCTGTTAAGTCTTTTTTAGAGGATGGGGATTGGGGATTCCTCATACACTTTAAACCACATAATCATTGCAAGCCACAACCACTAAGCCCAAATTTTGATCTTTGTTGCAACAAGTAAGCAATCAGACTGAAGTTTGAAATCCAATCAAGTTTAGTGAAATTTGACTAACTCCTTTATTTTTGGTACATGATGAATGATAAGCCCAAGGTCCAAACTCCTTTTTTTCTAGTAAACAATGAACAGTAAGAACAAGAGTCTCTTCTACCTTATCCTTCCTCCACTTTTATGAATTCCAACAACCTCATCACCGACTCACGAAACCTTCTTACTGCTTCCCTTTCTCGAGGGTCAAGGATCGAGGATCCTTCATACCCTTTACACTACTTAATCATTGCAAGATACAAACACAAATCCCAAAGTCTAATCTTCTTTACAACACATAAGCAATTAGACTGAAGTTCGAAACCTAGTCAAACTTAATGAAATTTGACTAACTCCTTTGTTCTCCAAAGCTCCAAACTGGGAAGCTTGATTTTCCTTTAGACTTGTTGGTAAATGGGAGTCTCTTCTACCTTATTCTTCCTTCACTTAGTTCACATTGAATTTTGATGAAACCTTCAAAGGAATTGTACCATTACTCATGAAGCCCTGTACTACCAACTTGTCATTATCCCCAACTATCTTACCCCATTCCACTTCTTTATTTGGATGAATAAAACATAATTGTACCTCATTTTCTCCTTTTGTGCCATTATCACCACTTGAAATGATTGCACTTTTTGCAAAAGGGTATGTGTAGGATCATGATGGGCCTAAAAGTGGTGATATGATGGGTATGTCTAGGGTATGTGGCTGATGATTTTTTTTTTTACCCAAAATTGATAAAATGAAAAGGGTTTTTAAAGGATATTCTTAGCTTTCCACCAATATAAATTATGCTTTACTTTGAATTTAATAAATAATTATTATTCATTTTCTATTTGAATTATGACTAAAGTCCTAATTGATAGGTTGATGAAAAAATATCTATAGCTTTCAAACAATATCACATTTATTGAATCTAAAACATGTGTCACATTCTATGCTTCACATACTATAGGATTAAAAAAAATTAATTTCATGAAGTTTTGACCAAGTTAAGGTGGTCAGATATATGATTTTTTTATATTTTTTAAAAGTTGTAATAAAATATTCATAATTAATTATTTACTTGGAAAAAATTACAAAAAATAATGCATCACATCGATACATGAGTCCTTTACTTATATCTGAAATCTTATAAAAAAATATTATCATTTTATTGTGGTTTGGGTGGTCAAACAAACACCTACTTCTTATTTTTTCCTTGAAATTTAAGTACTACTGCATTGAAATTTCAAATTTTTACCAAATCGATTTTAAAAAATAAAAATAAACCTAGTAGTTTAGAAATTACATTCAATTTTCTATAGATTCTATTCTTACATATTTTTGAAATAATATAGATAACTTATTCAAATTTTTACGTCAAGTTTCCTAACTCTGATTTTTTTGAATTTTTCGCCACTTAAGGGCCTGATTTTTCCATGATGATCATGCACATACCCAAAACTATATTTTTCTCCATCAAATATCATTGCATATGTTATTTTTCTACAATCTTAGCTAAAATTGGAAATGTATCAACAATACTAACATCTGAAATGGTCACTTCTTTCTTTTGACATCCCATATTTACAAGGTGATCTGCTAACCTATTCCCTTCATGATATGTATGTGAAATTTGGAAAGAATGAAACTTGTCTAACAATGACCAAATATTTTCCAAAATATATTTCAAATGCTAATTGTGACACAATCTTTTCTTACATGTATTTATAATCATTAGCAAATCACCTTCCACATGAATTGAAGTTATACCTAGATGCCTTGCAAGGTTTAAACCATATAGGGGTGGTAATGATTCTGCCACATTATTCATGCTTGAAGGTAAATAAATTGATTTGGTTGTCTTTAATTATCAAAAAGAATCCTAAATACACACCTCTCAGGTAAATAAATTGATTTGATCTCTTTGTAATTATTCAATCTTATTTAATTAGCAAACATGAAGTGAAAATGCATTACCTGAGAAGATTTTCCCAAGAAGATTGAATAATTACAAAGAGATCAATCCTTAAGAAAGGAGATCAAATCCCTAAAGTGAGAACCCTAGGAGAGGATTAAATTAACATGTGACAAGTTTCAAGATCATAATGAATGAGACAACATGACTAATTTAATAATGCAAAAATAAAGATTCCTAAGTTTAGCTTAAGTGAAATAAAGTAAAGGTGACTTAATTAATTAATCAATATGATTAAATTAATTAAGTAAGCAACCTATTACTCTAACACCCACCCTTAAGATGAACTTAGGGAGAAGCTAAAAACTAAGGAAAAAATGGATGAAAGCAATGATGGGTCCCAATAGCTAAGGTCAAATGAGGTACCCATGTACAAATGTAAAAGATCTCTCACAACAGGAGAAAAGGATAAAACTTCATGGGAAAAACTCCTCTCCAAAAGAGAGAAATACAAGTGAAGGTCTAAGAAGCCTCCAAAGAAGAGTGAAGGATGAAGAAGCCTCCAATCAAGAAGAAATTTTCCCAAAAGATAGGAACAAAGGATGAACATGGAAAATATCACTGAAGAATGAAGAAACTGCAAACTCTGTCATAGAATGACTATTGAAATGCTAAAAGAAGGAATGCAAGAGTGTCCATATGGTAAATGCTCCATCTCACCAAAATGTATGGGTAACCAACCGCTACGTCCACCTAGTACATAGGAACAAATACTATATACATAACTCACTTCAATGCGAAACCAAAGAAGCATTAATGCCAACAATAGAAACCCCCCCATAATGCTAACAAGGGAGAGGTAGATAGGTACACTAAAACTGAATGCTTGAAAGTAGTGCATGAAGAGGAACCAAGAGCATTTGAAGGTGCAAACATGAAATTACAAGCATGTATAAAGGATGTGAAAGAAAAAGTCACATACACATGAGAAAGGTATGAAGGAAAACCAAGACAAACATCAACCCCCATAGCAGTTTATATTGGTGTGAGTAAAATAAGGCATAAAGTGATGTGCAAGAATCCCAATACTACACATACAATGTTGAGGAACTTTATTGCAGTGTGTTTACGGATGATAAATACATGCAATGTGAGCCCATATGGTCCAAAATGGAAAACAACTAAGAAGAAGGAGTTTTGGAAAAAAACACCAAAAAACAAATATGGAAACCACCCACACCACTGTGAAGAGCTCGGAAACAACTTTCCAATGATATCGTGTTTTCCCATTTTCAACATCGTATGCCAAAGTTATGTTGAAAACAGTGAAGGAAACTCTAGAAAAGAAGATATGACTTTGACTGGAAATAATAGGGATCTAAGAAAAAATCTCCAAAAAATACCTAGACCACTAGAAATTACTTTGAATCCTCTTTCTGACAATATCTCATTTGATCAATTTTGACACCATGGGAAAAAGTTATGGCCTCTAGAAGAAAACAGTTCCTAAAGTGCAAAAAACACAGTCTGCAACATTAAATTTGATGGCTAAACAGTTCTCACAGCAAAATTGCGAGCTTAAATTTGACAGCCAAATTGTTGTCAACACAGTTGTACTATTTAACTTATTTGAAAACAAATTGTTTTTTTAAAAAACAATAAAAAAACATTTACAATGATTTATTTTAATAATAATAAAAAAAAAATTACAATAATTTTTTTTGTAATAAATTTTTCTTTTTGAAAAAAATGAGTTTTCCCCATAGGACGCAGGTACACTGCATAGGGCCTGTGCAGGTCTATACCTGCACAGTACCCTATGTAGGTATGTACCTATCACTTTTGACTTTTTTTAAAAAAACTAGAAAAAACTTTGTAAAAGCTTTTAATTGTTTTTTAAAGCTTTTGAAAACATTTTTTTTTTACAATTAAAAATCTGTAGGATTTTTTTTGCAGAAAAAATAAAAATAAAATTAACGAATTTTTTTACCTCGTAATGCATGTAGGAGGTCGTATGAGCCTTGCTAGGTAACAATTTTTTGCCTCAGGTTGACTTGCTCCAAAATTGACAAATTATATATGGAAATAGGGGTTTTTGGGCCTTCTGAGCCCAATTGTGATGTTCGTTTCAGCTCAAAATACTCTAAAAAATTAGGCACCCCCTAGATCTAGTACTAAAGCCTTTCTTCATGTTAGAGCTTATAAAATCCTAATGGATTTTCCTCTCCATGAGTCTGGTCAGCTTCTTTGATAAACCCTTGTCCTCATAGGTTTGTAGGGTTTTTTTCATGAAGCATGTAAATGTTTTAA
Source organism: Sequoia sempervirens (assembly GCA_007258455.2). NCBI lineage: Eukaryota > Viridiplantae > Streptophyta > Pinopsida > Cupressales > Cupressaceae > Sequoia > Sequoia sempervirens. The sequence continues at coordinate 550,875,740 of VDFB02105785.1, read as the reverse complement.
TTTTTGGTTGACATACTGGGTCAATCATCAACCCTTTAAGTTATCTCTTTAGCTGTCTAGCATGTCATTCTACCGGCCCCAACATCTCGAAGAAACAGTCACCATTTTCTCCACACATCACATCATTTCCTAATGTCAAGTTTTCAAATTTAACTTGTTGACTTAAGCATTAAGACATTAACCCTAGTGGTCACATTGTCATCAGTCTGTCCATTTAATCCTAACATTATGAAATGTACAGATTTCAAGATTCAAAGATCGGGGAGAAGATCTCAACTATACTCTGCCAGCCTACAGGAGTTAAGTGACAGCAAGTTAAATGCAATGAGGTTAGTGAGAAGCTGACGCATGTTCAATGCAAAGTGTTGGACCCAATCCCCACTACCATTCCTATGGAACAACATGTTCAATAAGTGGTTAAGATCAATCAAGCAGAACAATCTTCATTGTTCCTCACTGACTTGTTGAATGACAGTGAATGATGGTTTAAACCAGTGAGGTCAGTAAGATATTGACACATGCCCTCATTTTCTTAGACCATGGAGCCCACACATAGTGATAGTGTCATTCGACATGGATGAGAATGATTGGTTGAGAACATTTTAGTGAAGCATCACTAGAAATCAAAGGAGGTTAAACACAAGTTGGTTGTTTGATCATCCATCAATGCAATAGATTGATGGAAAACAGTCAAAGCTGGTGAAATAACATATGACAACCATTTTTATTCTATGCAACCATCCCACATTAATGGCTAATATCCTACAAAGTGATTGAGTTGATCTCAATTCTTGTGGAGATGCAAATGTTGGTAATCACGAAGGGTATTCTATGGACTTTCATGCAATTGGGAATTAAATAGTGCCAATAAATCTACCAATGTGTTTCCAAGGTTACGCATGTGTGATGAATTTTAATTCTGAGCACCATTGCTTGACTCGATAAATACAATAGTAGTAGTTTCTATTTTCGTAATTATCACTTAACAGTTGGGCATTTTCTAGTGTGAGCAATTATCAGGAGAAGAAAATGAAAAAACTAGTATGAAAGTTTGTTTGCTTAAGTTCACTAAGGTCTGGTTCATACGTACTAGAAGCTGCACCCATCATGAAGGAAAATACTTCTGCTGAAAATCCCAGACTAGCGCCTAGTAGATGTAGTTGAATACTACAATTTTAGGGTGATGCTATAAAAAGAATGAATGTTAGAGGAAAAGGCTCAGTGCAGTCTCTTACTCGACCAAAATCAAAAGTAAAGTATGGGCGTGGCCCCTATGGATTCCAACATTCACCCATTAGCCTTACAAGCAACTCCTCTGATAGTGGCACTAAGACCGACTCCACGTACAATTGGTACTTGGCTTTGTTGAATGATGGTCTACCCTCTAATGAGGAGGTGATTTCTGCTATGCCACTGGAAATTAAGACCCCTACTGAGTGAACTAGAACCATCTTGAGCAAAGAAAAGGAGGAGGAAGCTGAGGTGCCCTCCCTTCATATGGAAACCACCAGGAGCGGTCATGTGTATCATGGGCATGGTGCTGGTGGTGGAGGGGTGCTGGGTAATTGAGTATTTGATGTGTGTGGGGTTTTGAGTTTTTTGTTCATGCGGTTTGTTGCGGTGGTTTTTTCCTCTTGCATATGTGGAATTTTGGTCACATAGTTCATAATGGTGCAGATGGCGACAAGGAGAGTTTTGGCAGCAATTTTCATATCTCTTCTTGGCTGGTGGTTACATTTTGGTTTTCCCCAATTGCACCATTTTTTGAAGATTCAACATGTGGGGTTTTGAAATGCAAAGAAAATGCAATTGAAATTTTGGTGAAATGAAATTTTGTACTAAAAATGCATCTAAGCCCAAAGCTTGTTGCTTCCCTTGTGTTATAAAAGGGAAACCATAGCTTAGGGGGACAAAAAAAAGGATAGAAGAAAATCATGAACTCTGGTTAGGTTTTTGGTCGAATGAACATGAATAGATAGGAATAGAATAGTTTGTTATCTTTGAGCTTTATGAATGAACATATGCAAGTAGCTTAAATTTTTGTACAGATATGACTTGAATATAAGCAAGTATATAATTCTAATATATCTCTCTCCTTCTGCAAGTCTGGGTGAATTTTGACTAAAATATTAATGGTATTTCTATTCTACTTTGAATATTTTTTTGAATGCATGTCTATGTTCTTTGTGTTGATTCAAGTAATCAATTAAATACTTTTATGGGGCCTTGAATTTACATTCATTTTTAAATGATTTGATAAGTAGTGACGTATCAAAAAAATTGAGCTCCATGATGCAAAGTATTGTGAGAGTAGTCTATTTTGTTATTGGGTCATCTATGTTTTATTAATTCTTGTATGTGTGACTCCATTTTTCCCAATAAATAAGACACTGATTTTTTCCTTAATGATTTACCTAAGGGGTTAATCAAACAATCATTTAATGAACAACTTGAAGCCAGGGTTAAAATTCATTTAAAATCCATCAATTCAAAGTTTAGGTGTGTCAATTCTCATTAATGGTGTCTTTACTTTGATGAATGGGTAGCGAATTACTTAGAAACAAGACAATTTTATAGTAATTGTTGCATAATTAGCCTTCTGTCGAGTGTGATTTGTGTAATGATGTGTTGAGCACAACTAAATCTTAAATGAACACACTAGAAATAGCCTCCTTGGTCCCACAAAGCCTAAAGTGTAGAAGATCCCAATCATTGACTAGATCTCTTTTGTTGGTCATTCATTTCAAGAGTCTTGAGTATAGGAATTGGCTATTCCTTAGAGATGTTTTATGTGCAGTGGAAAACACCAATAGAATGGCCACTCTACTAGGCAATGCACTTAGAAGTTCAGTTGCAGATTGTCTTATCAAAGAGTCATTCTAATCTTGAACTAGTATTTGTAATTGGAGGTTGAAAATTATTGTGACATCTTAGGGAGTCACCAATAGGATGGTGAAAATGTTGGGGAGTTCTTATTCTCCAAAGATGCAAATACTAAATGTAGAGTCAAATGGTGATTTAGTTTAAATGCTCTCAAAATTCTTGAGCTTGGTCCACAATCTTTGTGTAGTTGGCATCAAAGGATTTGAATGTGACTCCATTGTGGAAGACAACCCACAACCTATTTTATTTTGCAAAAGTAAGCTTCATCTTATTTGAAGCTTTATCCTCTAAAGGAAGGTGGTAACTTTGACTCAAAGAACCTGTTCAAGCATACATTAAGTTTTCAAATCTTTTTTCCTAATGTGGAGAAACATTTCATAACTGCCAACATATAGGTACTCTTGTAAAATTTGGAAGAATTTTGAGCATTTTACAAATGTAATCATCATGAATTTCCAATGCTCAACATGAAAATGATTCCCTAATAGGTGATTTATCACTAGATCAAGGAATATTCAAAAATTCTAGCATGCTTCATGTGTAAGTTGAAATTTATGTAGTAGAGTGCAAGAAGCATGTCATATTGTAGATCTGAAGTAGCCTTTATATGGAATATGTGTGCTAAGATCTTGGGATTATAGTTGTAAGAGGAATTGAAGTAGTGTTTTACAAATTGTATAAATATTGTAAATTCCTTTTTAAGAATTAGGGGTGAGCTGTCAATTTGTGCCATTAGGTACAAATATGGATAGAAACATACAAGTCAAAATTCCTTGGGCCCATCAGGATGGCTTTTGTATTGATAGGTACAGATCTATTAGCTTTGACAATGTTTGTGGCTATCTGAATGTTATGCCACCTAAGATCAGGGATAAGATACCAAAGTTTAGTGGTGAAAATTTTGAATCAACAAATGAGCATCTACAGGAAATTGTAGATGCAATGGGTGACTATGAAATTGACTTTGAAATGTGGTGATGAAACTTTTTGTTCAGTCATTAAAAAGAGATGCAAGAGATTGGTTCTATTTTCTACCAATTGCCTCAAACACTATTGGAATGAACTTAAGGATGCTTTCCTTGAGCAATTTGGTAGCAGGATTAACCCAAGTGTTGCAAGGAGAAGTTTCATGGAGATCTCTAAAGATAGAGATGAATTGGTCCTTGCTTTCAACCTTAGATTTGCCAAGGTTGTGAGGGAAATTACTGAGTACATAAGACCAAATGATTCAGAGTGCTTGGTTTTATACCTAGGAGCATTTGACAAGAATATGAGTTTCTCATTGAGAGAAAAAGACCCTACAACATTACAAAAATATTATCAAGAGGCTATAAATATTGAGAATAATCTAAAATACTCAATTATGAGAAGACCCATAGTAACTAGTGCTTCTAGTTATAGTAACTCCTAGACAATCCAACTAGATCAATTGGAAAGTAAAAGTGTTCATCAGGATGAGGACAATTTAGATATTGTGCTTACATCATTTTCAAGAAGTTCAGAGCAAACACCAACCTATGGATTTCTTGGCAAGGGAGGGATGAACTTGATGTTACCTATTATGAAGTTATATGAAATAAAGAGGCATACAAATGATTTAGTGTGTGACTTGTTTTCAAGGTTCTTGGATACTTTAATTGAAATTCCCATAGGTTTTAGACCAAGTGAACATATGTGTATTAATCTAATTTGTGAAGCCTACACACGAGGATCAGGCCAATGGTCTGAAGATATGAAGCCCTAGAGCATTGACCAAGTGATGGATTGGATAAGTATAGTTGAAGAGGTCAAGCTTAGGTGTGTATATCCCACTGCCTCCCACAATATAGATAGTGATTATCATAATGAGGAGAGACAAATATTAACACTACTAGATGCACAGGGAGCATCAATATCAGGACAATTAGATATTGAGTAAACATTTTCATTTCATCAGTAGTCTAAAGATAGATGCACCTGACAGTGATGAGGATGAAGAAATAGAGTGTGAAGTCAAGAAGGCCATCTCTCACTATTCCCCTCTAGATATATCAAGCCATGAGTCTACACAAGAAATGCATGAAATTGCACAAACACATTTTTCTAGAATTAATCTTGTGTCACCTGATAGTGGGGATACTTTTGATGTTTATGACAAGGCACAAGTAAGGAGTCAAGGAGGTGAAATTGAGTCTGAAAAATATTCAGTTGAATATGGTTCCTCTTATGGATTAGAAATATAAACCATGGCTTCTAGTAGCGAGTGTGTCAATAGCCTTGAGGGGGTCTACTTTCTAGGAAGTGAACAATTCTCCTCATGTGAAAAATTTTTAGAGCATGGATCAATTGTTGTGAGTATAAGTGATGAAGAAGTTGGTGATTCTTCCTCTCTTTGTTCCCCAAGTGACTACATTGATTTTGAAGGCTTGGAAGACCTCGGACAAGGTATTTTCATGATACATGATGAGATACATCCAATTATGTCTAAGATATGGTAGAACTCTTTATTTGATGACCGTACACCTTATATAGAAGATAAAAGGAAAGATGTTTATTGGTTTAGGAATAACCCTTTGTTTGAGGACAACCCTGATGAATTCTTATTAGATATTACTAGCACATTTGTTGGAAAGGACATATACATATACCAAGGTGATGATGCATTTGAAAATGTTGGCCTTGATTTCATAATCTGTCAATTGAAAGGGAAATCTAGTGGCACAGATATGGTGAGGATTGTTTACCAACATGGGGTTGAACAAGTGGTCTATGATGAACATGTTGAAGATGGTTCATATTTATTGGCAATCAGGGATGATAGTGTCTCAGGTATTGAAGAGAACTATGATGACAATATTAGATGTGACACTACTAATAAGGGATGTATAGGCACTTTTGGTTATTCTCCTATAGCCATTCACAATGTGTTTGAGAAAGAGGTTAAATTACCATCAACATATGGTCTAGAATGCAATATGGGGAAAAATAAGGAGGAAAAATTTCCCTTCGATGATCAAAGGATTAATTTGGTTGAATGCATCAATGTCCCAATGATAACATGTCATGATGAAGAAGAGCGTCATATTGATTTGGAACACATATCTGATCAATATGGTGAGCAATATGAAAATGCAGATAACCAAGGGGGTTTTGTTAGTCAGTATGAGTCCGCAGTTGAGTTCTTTGCAGATACCCCTTATCTTCTAGATAAATACAACAGTAGTAGTTGCTATTTCTATCATTATCACTTCTGCAATTGGGCATTTTCTAGTTTGACAAATTATTAGGAGAAGAAAATGAACAAACCTGTATGAAAGTATGTTCGCTTAAGTTCACTAAGGTCTGGTTCGGATGTACCATAAGTTGTTCCCATCATGAAGGAAAATACTCTTGCTGAAAAGCTCAGAATAGCTCCTAGTAGATGCAATTGAAGACTACAATTTCAGGGTGATGCTGGAGAAAGAACGAATGACAGAGGGAAAGGCCTGGTGTAGTATCTTACTAGATCACAATGAAAAGTAAAGTATGGGTGTGGCTCCTATGGATTCCAACATTCACCCATTAACCTTATGATTAGCTCCTCTGGTAGTGGCACTAAGACTGACTCCACCTTTGGTCAGTACTTAGCTCTGTTGAATGATGGTCTACCATCTGATTAGGAGGTTATTTCTATTATGCCACTGGTAGTTAAGACCCCTAGTGGTTGAACTAGAACCGTCTTGAGCAAAGAAAGGGAGGAGGAAGCTGGTGTCATCCCTTCCTAAGGCAACAACAAGGAGCAGTCATGTGTATCGTGGGTGTGGCATTGGTGGTGGAGGGGTGACAGGTAATTGAGTATTTGTTGTGTGTGGGGTTTTGAGTTTTGTGTTCGTTTGGTTTTTTGCAGTGGTTATGTCCTCTTGCGTACATGGAATTTTGGTCACGTAGTTCATGATGGTGTAGATGGTGAAAAGGAGAGTTTTGGCAGCAATTTTCATTTCTCTTCTCAGCTAGCGGTTACATTTTTTTTTTCCCCAATTGCACCATTTTCTAAAGATTCAACATGTGGGTTTTTGAAATGCAAAGAAAATGTTGTTGAAATTTTGGTGAAATGAAATTTTGTATTGAAACTACATTTGAGCCCAAAGCTTGTTGCTTCCCTTGTGTTATAAAAGGCAAACCATAGCACATGGGGGAGAAAAGAAAAAGGATAGAAGAAAAGAACTATGGTTAGGTTTTTGGTCAAATGAACATGAATATATAGGAATAGAATAGTTTGTTAGCTTTGAGCTTTATGAATGAACATATGCAAGTAGCTTAATTTTTTTTATAGATATGACTTGAATATAAGCAAGTATATAATTTTGATATATCTCTCTCCTTCTGCAAGTCTGGGTGAATTTTGAATGAAGTATTAATGGTATTTCTATTCTACTTTGAATATTTGTTTGAATGCATGTCTCTGTTCTTTGTGTTGATTCAAGTAATCAATTAAATACTTATATGGGGCCTTGAATTTGCGTTCATTTGCAAACGATTTGATAAGTAGTGATGTATTAGAAAGTTTGGGCTCCATGATGCAAAGCATTGTGAGAGTAGTCTATTTTGTTATTGGGTCATCTCTGTTTTACTGATTCTTGTATGTGTGACTCCATTTTTCCCAATAAATAAGACATTGATTTGTTCCTTAATGATTTACCTAATGGGTTAATCAAACAATCATTGGATGACCAACCTAAAGCCAGGGTTAAAATTCATTTAAAATCCATCAATTCAAAGTTTAGGTGTGTCAATTCTCATTAAGAGTGTCTTCACTTTGATGAATGGGTAGCGAATTACTTAGAAACAAGTCGATTTCATAGTATTTTTTGCATAATTATCCTTCATTCGAGTTTGATCTATGTAATGATGTGTTCAACATAGCTAAATCTTAAATGAACACACTAGGAATACCCTCCTTCGTAGAAGATCTTAGTCATTGACTAGATCTTGTTAGTTGGCCATTCATTTCAAGAGTCTTGAGTATAGGAATTGACTATTCATTAGAGATGTCTTAGGTGTAGTGGAAAACACCAACACTTCAAACCCTCACATATCTGACAAACGAAAGCCAAATTTGATGAAACAAAGGTCAATCTTGACTATTCCGACAATTATAGAATCAATGGAGAGGTGTGATTTAACCCTGGATGCACTAGAAAACTACTTCAAGGCAAGATCTCACAAAAAATTAAGAAGAAGCTTTCAGATCTAGAGCTTTGATACTATGTAGAAGTTGATAATCCAACCTCACAGATCCCAATGAACACCTGCAAGAAAATAACCTATCACCAAAGGAGATCAAAAGGCACAAGAATGTTGCTCTGCAAACATGAAGGAAAAATGCATTACTCGAGAAGATTGAATAATTACAAAGAGTCATAATAAGTTTCCACAATCCATATCATAAGTTTGTATAGCTTATGGATTCGATTGTGTACAAATTTTTTAGTAACAAAGTTTTGGATCACACTACATGATCCATCATCAGGATGAAAGAGAGCAAGAGAAATGAAAGGATAATTGCATACTTAGACAAGATAAAAAATAAGAGAGGAGGGGGAAGGGAAGGTTGCACACAGACCAAGGACAAGAATAGAGATGGGGAAGAACAACAAATTAGTGAAAAAGAGAAGACATATTAAAACATGGAAAGAGAGAAAGAAAGAAACTAAGAAAGATGAAAAATCATAAAATTATGAATAAAATACAAAGAAGCAAGGAAACATCTAAATACAATGAAGAAGGAATAAATGTATATATATATATATAAATATATCAGCTCAAAAAAGAAAGAGAAGGATAAAGATAAAAGAGAAAATGAATAAACCCAATGAGAAATATATCAGAGAGTAAATGCAAGGAAAAGGGAAAAAAATAGCAATAAAGGAATAAATAAAATTAACAAATGAAAAGAGAAAAGACAACAAAGAGAAGAAACTAAATAAATCTACAAATTAAAAAAACCACTCTAAAAAGAATATATATATATATAAGGATAAAAAAGAAAAAATAAACCAAAGAATATAAAGATATGCAAGCATAAAATTAGACAAGAGAAAAAAGAAAAAATGAAAGAATATAAAAGTAATAATGTCAATGAAAATAAGGAAAGAGAAGCGAATAAGTGTAAAGAAAGAGGAAAAGAAGTATAGAACCAAGATAAAAAGGCTAGGAATGAATGAGTTGTTAAATCAAAACTTGTGGACTACTCTTCTGCAACTAAGCACCACATATACTCAGAAAACACTCTGATCTTGTGCAAAGAAGACAACTTTTTCAAAACAAAGCTCATGGAAGCCATTCACATTAGCAACCACCCCTCTAACCTCAACCATGATGAGGGTTGGGGTGTTAGTAATGCTTGGCAGCCCTTGCTTTCAAACCTTCACAATGAGGTTCATTCCTAGCCTTTTTGTGTGCCCTTCCTTCCCCCCTCCCTCTTTTTATTGTCTCTTTCCTCCCCCCTTTCTCGTCCTTCATCATCCTCCTCTCTCTCTAACCTTTCTTCCCCCTCAGGCGGTTTGGTGTCTCCTTTTGTTCGTCCTCCTCTTCCTCCTTTCATCTTGTTCCTCTTTCTTTCTCTTTCTCCTTAGTCTTTCCTTGATAGTTGTGTTCTTTTGCACCTTGGCTTTATTTTTGTTTTTCTCATCCAAGTTTTCATTTTATTTTTTCTTTCTCCGTTCCTTTCCTTTAGTTTCTTTTTCTTAATTATTATTGAGTTCAATGCCTTTATTTGATATATATATATATATATATATATATATATATATATATATTATTGATATTGGCCTATATATATATATATATATATATATATATATATATATATATATATATATATTATTGATTATTTATATATATATATATATTCTTTTCTTTTATTCCTTTTTCAATATTTATTCTCTCTTTTTCTTTTTTTTTTTATTCTTATAGGTTCTTAGATTCATTTCTTTTGGTTTTCCTTCCTTTCTTGGAATTGATATTCATATGGTTATTCTTGTGTTTATTCTTATATATTTTATTCATATTTTCTTGTGTGTTATTTCATTTATATCCTCATGTTTTTCATTTTTTCTTATCTATTTTATTCCTTTAAGAGTCATTTTCTTCTTTATATTTTCTCTTTGGTTTACAAATTCATTTTGTTTTTTCTTTCTCTTTTATCTATCTATTATTAATTTCTTTTATTTCTTTCCTTTATCTTTTTATTCTTCCTTTTTCTTTTCATATTTTCCTCCTTAAGGTTTCATTAATCTTATTACTCTTTACCCATTTTCTTTTATTGTTTTTGTTTTCAAGGTTGTTAATTCTTTCTTATTTTCTTCCTTAAGATTTAATTAATTTTTTTACTCTTTACCTTTTATCTTTCATTTTGTTTTTGTTTCAAAGTTTGTTTTTTCATCTATCTATCATCTATCTATCTATCTATCTATCTATCTATCTATCTATCTATCTATCTATCTATCTATCTATCTATCTATCTATCTATATATATATATATATATATATATATATCTATCTATCTATCTATCTATATATATATATATATAATTTTAAGATTTGGTTTTTTTCTTTTGTTCATTTATTTATATTGTTTCTTTTATATTTTCTTTAAACTTCGATCATTTTTATCTTGGTTCTATACTTCTTTTCCTCTTTCTTTACACTTATTCGCTTCTCTTTCCTTATTTTCGTTGACATTATTACTTTTATATTCTTTCATTTTTTCTTTTTTCTCTTGTCTAATTTTATCCTTGCATATCTTTATATTCTTTGGTTTATTTTTCCTTTTTTATCCTCTTATATATATATAGATAATTTTTAGAGTGGTTTTTTTTTTATTTGTAGATTTATTTAGTTTCTTCTTTTTGTTGTCTTTTCTCTTTTCATTTGTTAATTCTCTTTTTTTCTTTATTGTTATTTTTTTTCTTTTCCTTGCATTTACTCTGATATTTTTATCATTGGGTTTATTCATTTTCTCTTTTATCTTTATCCTTCTCTTTCTTTTTTGAACTGATATATTTGTGTATATCTGCATTTATTCCTTCTTCATTGTATTTAGATGTTTCCTCGCTTCTTTGTATTTTATTCACAATTCTATGATTTTTCATCTTTCTTAGTTTCTTTCTTTCTCTCTTTCCATATTTTAATTTGTCTTCTCTTTTTCACTAATTTGTTGTTCTTCCTCATCTCTATTCTTGTCCTTGGTCTGCATGCAACCTTCCCTTCCCCCTCCTCTCTTCTTTTTATCTTGTTTAAGTCTGCAATTATCCTTTCATTTCTCTTGCTCTCTTTCACCCTGATGATGGATCATGTAGTGTGATCTGAAACATTGATGCTAAAAACTTTGCACATAATTGAATCCAAAAGCTATACAGACTTAATTACAAAGAGGTCAATCCTTAAGAAAGGAGATCAAATCCCTAAAATGAGAACCCTAGGAGAGGATTAAATTAGCATGTGACAAGTGTCAAGATCATAATGAATGAGACAACATGACTAATTTAATAATGCAAAAATAAAGATTTATATGTTTAACTTAAGTGAAATAAAGTAAAGGTGACTTAATTAATTAATCAATATGATTAAATTAATTAAGTAAACAAGCTATTACTCTAACAATCGGGACATGAGTTCTCTACTTATATTTAAAATCTTATAAAAAATTATTATTATTTTATAGTGGTTAGGGTGGTTAGATAGACATCTACTTCTTATTTTTTCCCACAAATTTAAATACTACTGCATTGAAATTTCAAATTTTCACAAAATACATTTTTTAAAAAATAAACCTAGTAGTTTAAAAACTATATTCAATTTTCTATATATTCTATTCTTACATATTTTTGAAATAATATAGATAACTTATTCAAATTTTTACGTCAAGTTTCCTAACTTTGATTTTTCTAAATTTTCATCACCACTTAAGGGCCTATTTTTTCCATGATGATCCTGCACATTCCCTTTTATGATTTTGAACACATGCATTCACTAGTTCTGTGACTGATTTTTTATTATACCTTGAGCATTTTGCACTAATGAAGATAGCTTTCTAAAGATGTGCTTGTTTCTCTCTCACTAGATAGACCAAATTACTGTAGCTAGAATTAAATGTCAAATGCATGCAAACAAAGAAGATTCATATAACACTAGCCAAGCTAAAAAAGATCCTAGATTGTATTTGGAAAAGGGGCGACAAAGCTTATTTTTTGTAAAAGAAACTGCCAACAGAGCTAAGCATATGAACATTGTAAAGAAAGGTGGTCAACATACTCAGGAACTTCCCCACATAGAACACATTTGAAATGCTCTGCAAAGCCTAATTTAGTTAGCATATCACTTGTCAACACCCTTTTTCTTAGCACTAACCATGTGAAGCTACCTGCTTTTGGTAATATCATGTTTTTCTAGCAAAAAGAGAAAGCTCTTTGAGATTGCATTTGGACTTATTTGTTAAGAAGAGCCTTATACCCTTTCTTAACTAAATAACATCCATATTTGGAGGGTTCCCATATGATTTGGTCAAGTTTACTTGTTAGAAACACTAACCTCTTTGCTAAAATACATTGAATCGGGTTCTGTTGAGCCAATGTTATCCATGTTTGGGAAAAATCCCTCCAACCAGTTACTTCATCTGTTGAGAAAACATAGTCAATTAACCTACTACCCCATAATTGAGATAAAAATGGTATAGTTGATTGCAGTTCTTGGATGTCCTTTAGGGGGGTATTCATTCCAAGAGTCATTCCAAAATTTAACTTCTTCTCCTTTGTGCACTTCTTAAGAAATGTATGAAGTAACAACTTTCTGACATGAAACCAAATCAACATGGCTAAGCCATCAGGGGGATTCGAAATAGTGAAAATTCTTGTTAGATTTTGGCTATCTAAATATTTGGCCTACATGATTCTACACCATTTAGAATATGATTTGGTAAATATCTGCCATATCAATTTTCCCCCAAAGGCCATGTTTCTTTTGGATATATTGTGCAAACCTACCCCACTTTGAATTTCTCAGAGGTAATGCTATCTAAAGAAACTAAAGGAACTTTTTTCACCCCATTCATATTCCCCTTCCATAAAAATTTATTGATTAGCTTCTCAATTTGGTCAATAACTGATTTCAGAGCCTTGATAACTACTATGAAGTAATTTGGAATCATTGCTAGTACAATTTTTATTAACAATATTCAGCTAGATAATGACAACCATCTAGCTTTCCAAACTGAAATTTTAGATACTTTTATAATGTATTTTTCCCATAGGCTAAAATCAATTAATTGAATTTGAAATTGAATGATGAATCCAAATTGAAGTCGTTTATTTGTAGTGTTTCAATTGATTTGGTTATAAACTTTAATTGATTGGGAGATAGGGTTCACTGTTTTTTTATCTTTCACCAAATGGTATGTGTAAATAGTTGTCTATCTACAAATAAGTTTGACATTACAAGAGTGCAAAACGAAACTGACTATGTCTTGTTGGGGTTTGCTTTGATTTGAGTAAGCTTTGAATGGAGGAAGTTTTGTCATTCACCCAAAATTTGTGTTGTCTATGAATTCATTTTGTTCTAAAATTTATTTTTGTATTTTCATTGTTTAATTCGTTTCTTAATTGTTCCAATCCTGTTTAAGATCCCAAAAGATTTTAACATTGATTTTATAAATTTAACTAATTCTGCTTGAGATCTTAAGATCCCAGAAAATTTTAACATTGATTTTATAACTTTAACTAATCCGACTTGAGATCCTAAGATCCAGAAAATTTTAACTAATCCTTTTAATAAATGAAGTTATGAAGTTAGACTTTCAGTCTTGTTATAGTCATATCTAAATTGTACCCTTGGCTACACGGAAACTGTGTCGCCTTGGTCGTACACTTCAATCCAAGAAAAATGGATCCTCGGCTATCTTGTTGACGTTTGAATAGAAATGATAATTAATTAGTTTTCAAATGTGCGTTTTGAGTTTTCAATGATTTGACTTTTAACAAGTAAATTTAACTGTCATTATAATACCTTTCTCAATGATTAACATACTGATGGGGTGCACTTCATCAAATGGAAGGTTCCGATTGCTCAGTTGCTTATTTCCAAACAGTGTATCAGGTAGGATGAGTATCTGCTTTATATTATTTTATGCCAGTTGTTTCTAAAGAGATAACGAATGAATTAATTTTAGTGTTTTAAATATAACCTTGCTTTGAGAAACAGGAAAAGGGAGAAAAATCTTTTCTGACTTGCTCAGTTCACATTCAATCCTGATGCAATTTCTCAAAGAACGGGTCAGCTTAGATTCTAGTGGAATATTTATGTATTATTTTCTTATCAAACTTAATATACCTACACCTTTTCCCCTATAAAACTCATGTTTGTTCTTGGAGATACCCAATACAAAAAATAGTCTTATAGAGGACCTGGAATAAATTTTGGGAAGTGCTAATCAAACTGCTACCATGAAGGTTTTTTAGTCTATCCTTACTGCTTTATATCAATCATTTGGTACAGAATGCAACGTTTTAAGCTTTTATCTAGCTTAGGAAAGGTTAGCTAAGAGATTATTCTGGCTTTAGAATTGAAATATGAGGCATCTCATTATCAGACATTCAAATCATAACTTTTTGGGCATATAAGTTTGAGAAATGTAGTATAAATATGATGGTTGAATATGTTGTGCTTAATGATATTAGATTTCTACAATTTATATTGTTGATTGTTGTTGTTTCTGAATTCGATTGTGCGTGAATTTCTTACATGAAAATTTCTGATTGTACAAAAAATTGTGATTGCAGAAAGTTGTAATCTCAGTTCATATGTACTGTGAAAAGTGCAAAAGAAAGGCGATGACAACAGTTTCCAGTGTCCAAGGTAACAATATATAAATGTCATGTTTCTGTCTTTTGACAATGTTGTTGTACACGGATTCAGACCCTTTCAATTCCATTTATCAATATAAAAAACAATATATAAATGCTGATTTAATGAGTTATATAATTTGTTAATGTAACTTCATGCTTTGATGATAATGATGATTACAGGAGTAGTTTCTGTAGCAGTTGATTCTTCCAAGAACACTGTCACAGTTATTGGAGAGGTGGATGCTATGGAAATAATGACAAAAATGAGAAAGTTCAGAAAATCTGCACAGATTGTGAGTGTTGGCCCTAACACCAAAGAGGAGAAAAAACCAGAATGCAAGGATAAATGTGTCAATCTTCCAACATGTTGCAGAAGTTGTGAGATGTGGTATGTTGATGATAATCGTTACTACCGGAATGATTCCTGCTCCATCATGTAGATGGAGGTAAATGAATAAGCTGGGTCCTAAAGATCCCAACTGTCAGATGGCATTTGGTAAAGCAATGCAGTGGGAATAAACTACTGTGGGATCAAAGAATAGTTTTGGTGTTTTAAATTAATAAGAACACTCTTTGTGAGATGCAGAGGAGATGAAGATGAAGATATATATACATTGAGATTTCCTACAATTCTGTAACAGGGACCAAGAACAGGATTTCCTACCAGTAGTGCATTAATTGAGAACCACTTGTATGATGTTTTGGGCCCAATCTTAAAATTTAGAATACTTTTTGTTTCAAAAATGAGTGGGATAGATAATGTTAGCGTGGCATTAATTTGTGGAATGTAATAATGATTGAAATATAGAAAATAGTGAAATGTTATTTTATGCCATCACTAAATTAATTGGGGATAACTAAAGAAAATTTTAGACAAAGCTTAATTAGCATGTTGTTAAAATTAAATATCTGCATAAAGTTTTATTACCAAGGAAGATTTAAAAATGTTTTTTTGAATTGCTAATAGTAAGGAAGTACATAATAAATTTTAGATCATGTCAGCACAGATCATACCACGCAGGGTCCCAAAAAGCACATCACAGATTGTTTCAGAATTATACTTGCCATGCAAGGCCTTTATATTGCATGGAGCTATTATTTAGGCTAAGCACAGTCATCCTTATGTACAAGTTTAGGGCAGTATATGTATTACAGAATTTACAAAACTTGCATTGCAGAATCAAGCCTTTCAAAAGTTAATACTTTCACTGTATTTTTCATTGTCATTGGATCAATTTCTGACATGTCACCAGTAGAAAGTCTTCTCTTTGATTTACAAAAAATCTTGTCCTCCCCAAAAATGCTTTTAAGTCTCAATATTTTCTGTAATTTTTGTTATAGAAGCTGTGATAATGCCATTAAGGTGAGCTGAGCTTGTTGTAAGAGTCTGGTAAAATAATGAATCTGAGATTTTCCATTTGTAGAGGTCTAACATTTATAAATATTATTATAATTTTTTTGGTTATAGCTTGCTAAATATTTTGATGGTTCTTTCACAATTAAAATGGATTTTCTCATTTTAGAGAAGAGACTAGCTTCAAGTTTTATTTTGGGTTAAATCTCAAAAGGTCTTTTTCCTCTCATGAACTAACAAATTAATTCCAACCTAATTTAATAAATATCTTTGCATTGAGCTTAAACTTTCAAAAGGTTTGAAAGAGTTTATTAAAATTTAAAGACTTCTCCAACATAAAGTATTTATCTAATGTCAAATGTGAGACTTCATTTTCTTGAGGTTTTCCAAGTCTAAAATTTATCTTGATAGTTTAACGTGGTCTAACTTTTATTTTGATACAAATTATGCTTTTCAAACACTAGATTGTATTACAATTATAGATTAAACATTCATTTAGTCTTAAACATTTTGTGGCTAGGTCATAAAATCTACATAGAGGAAATTATTTCCCACCACTTTGGGATCACCCTCCATCTAATCTAGGATGATGAGTTGCAAATTATTCCTCATAGTAAACATTTCACCAACACTATTTTCAAAACATGATACCATTAATCGGGTCTACTAGCTTTGATGTTGGCAAGGAAAATTTTAATGTGGTCTATATATGGGTAAAGTTCTCAAGGCTTCTATTAGAATACTGGGATGAAGAGATCATATGAGGTAATTTTTATCAATTAACAATGTCACAAAATCTATGAAATATTTGATTTTTTGCTAGATTTTGTGTGGGTGTTGATATTAATAAGGTGTTGTCAAACACCATAAAATTGTGTTCCAAACTCATTGTTTCAGAGCAACGAATTAATTACAAGCCCTCGTATATTTTCCTCCTTCATTTCCATAAAGCTAAGCACTTCTCCCATTCTTTCCAAGATATCAAAGGGAAACATCATATTAAGAAAAAACAATTACCATTCCTTCTCCCAATAATGGGAAATAGTTTCAAAATGTTGTTAAAAGAGTGCCTTTCTTTGAGGAATAAAGGAAAGGAGTTGGACATTGCAACTTTGGGTCCCATGATGGGTGTGAAGGGATCCACCTATAAGGATAAGAGAAAATAAAATGATTTTACTGTGTATCCTTTCATTGACCCAAGATCTTCAAAAAAAAAATGCATGATGACCCAAACAATTCAAGCTTTAACTCCACTTTAGAGCTCTTTGGTGAGGTTTGGATTCAAACCTCCTTGAGTATTGTTTTTTTATTAAGTAAGCAGGGAAAGGCCTTGATCTCATGGTTACAAATCTATAAAAGAAAACAAAGAAACAAGTTTGAAAAAATAGCACCAGCCACCACTAGAAAACACAATACACAATACAAACCAAAGCTCAAAATGGCTCGTAGGCCAAGTACCCAAAATTGAAACAACAAAACCATTAATAGAATAATCAAAAAAAAAATCCCCATGTTAATCCACAAAATAGTATGTTGACCATTTATTAGATTAAACAAAGTCCAATAGGTACCTAACCATAACAAAGCTATCATGAAATAGTAGTCTGAGATAATAAAACTAAGAAACCAATAGTTTTAGAGCACCCATAAAGCTCGAGCAAAAGGATAAAAAAAGCTATAAGCAATCCCATTACTCAGCATTGACAATCAACTCCCATTTTTTCCAAACTGGGACACATACTCCCTCCAATCAAGGCCATCTTCATCTTTATGGTCTTTCTTATCTTCACTTTTCCCAATCTTTTTAAGCATCCTCCTGAGCTTTATTTGTCTTGAGACCACAACTAACATGGAATGGCATGTGAGAAAAATGAGCACTACCAACAAAACAATCCATCAAATAACAACAACTTCCCTAAGGGTGGTTAAGACAACCCAAACTTCAAGACATCCATGAAGCAATGTCTCCCAAACAACAACATGCAAAACAAACATACAAGCCATCCAAAAAGTTGTAGAAACAACAACCTTCAACAACAACCACCCCATGGGTGGACAAAACATCCCATTATTCAAACCAATATAATCAAGAGGGACTTGAATCCCAAACCACTAGTACACAAACACACTCAAGCAGGTTGAGCCCATACCAACTTCACACAACAACCAAACATCAAAATTCTAGGTTTTAATGAAACCTGAAACTCCAACCTCCAACATCTTGACATATTTAAAAAAGGTGAGTCCAAAAATACCCCCTGAGATAGCCATCCTATAGCCAATCTATTGCTCACAAAACCAAATTTTTGAACCATAATACCAGTGAAAAAATTGAAGGAACAGAGAGCCCCCTTCCTTCAACTTGCCACTCCACCTCCATAGGAGAAGTTACCAAGAATACTCTATTCATAGCAGCAAGGACTCACCAAAATACCAAGCCTCCACCTCCATAGGAGTGGCCTCCATCTCAATAGGAGTTGTAAAGGAGAGAACTTGTTGAAGAAGCAAGAGCATCCTACTACACACGCAGAACCCAACTCCACTTCAAAAGGAGAGGTCTCCACTTCAATTGGAGAAGTCTCTAGCTCGAAAGGAGATATAATCTACAACAACAATAAGAAAAAAAATACTCCTGTAGAGAGAGTAACCATAGCAACCATAGGCAACAAGAACAACTAGGACCTCAAGATGAGCATAGAAAGTTAATCAAACAAAACCAAAATGCACGAAACCTAGGAGTTCAAAACATCCTTAGATAACATCAACAAACCTTCCACATATAGAGTAAGAGGTCCAAGGAAGAGACCCACAAAGTCTTCCTCCATCATCAAGCTTATCTTTTCCATAAGGGCTCCCAAAATAGCCTCAACAAGAGCGAAAACATCAATAGATTTAGCCAAAAAAACTTTGAAAATCACAAAATCCCAAACCTTTAGGGCTGAGAGATCCAAGTAGCACACATAAATTTTCCAAAACATGTAATCCTCAAGCACACCAAACTTGAGGATTTCAGAGTGAAAGAATAGCTTCTTCAGAATAGGGCAAGGTCCCCCCTCCACCTCCCAACCAGGAGTGCAAAATTATTGGAAAGACATCCATCTGGAGAATGGAGAGAAAGAAAATTAACAGGAACACCCACTGACTTCATACTGGTGCAGGTAAAAAATAAACCAAAATCACTAGCAAGAAACTTGAAGGTCATGAGCTCCACAATGATAAAGGCTAGTAACCAACAAAGCAAAAACTAGAACACCCCACTACACATTTTGGGGACCATTGGAATGAAGATAACAAAGACTAAGGAATGTGTAGCAGAAAGAGCACATAAAACAAAATCTAAAGAGAAAACGAGCAATACACTTGACATAATCAAGGATGAGAAGAAGGCAAGAACCCCAATAGCCACATAGGCAATAATGTCCTCTAAGGAGAGAGGGAGTAAGCAAAGAACACGAAAAAAGTAACATCCTAGAAGAGCAACAAGGATAAAATAGTATAAACACTCTACAAAGGGAAGTTTCCATAGATAGAGTGCAAGCAAAGGCCAACCATGCCATAGACAGAGCAAAAAAAAAAAGGGAAATAAAAAGCCCCCCTTTCAAACAAACTCTCTTCAAGCATTTAGGAGGAACAAAAAGGCACCCACCAAAGGTTGGGGCTAAGCTAGGGATTGACAAAGACCACCCAGAACACACAATAGCACAAACCCGCAAAGGAAAAGGGCGACAACTTATGGGTCCCCATGCTATTTTTGATAAGATGGGGCATGTTATGAGACCACATAAAAGGAATTTAAAGGAGGATATGGCTATAGATGATTTAAAGTCCTTAAGGGTATATATATTTGAGAAGATGGCTAATTTGAAGAAAATTAACACATGATACCTAGCACTTTGCTCAATGAATAAAATCCTATTGGATATATTGGGTTTTCAAAAGGAAAATAGGATTTGATGGTGGTGTTGAGAAGTACAAAGAGATATTTATTGTAAAGGATTATTCCTAGGTTCAGGGACTAAATTATGGTGGAATTCTATCCTCAATAGTAAATATGGAATCCATTTGATTTCTATTATCTCATATTGTAGTGTATGATCTTGAGGTTGAGTAGATGAATGTGAAGAAAAAATCCCTTCATGTTGATTTGGAGGAAGATATTTATATGACATAACTAGAGAACTATATTGAGAAAGGTAAAGAAAATTTTGTTTGTAAGTTGAAAATTATGTGTATGGTCTTAAGAAATCTCTTGGTATGTGGTATCAAAATTTTGATTCATTTGTGTTGATTTTAGGATTTCTAATATCCAAGTCAAATAATTGCATCTATTATAATATGGACAATGATCTCATTCTCTTCATTTCATATATGTTGAAATGTTATTTTTTGGTAAGGAAATTTTTTGATTTATGATTTGAAATATATCATCTTTCAGCACTATTTGAGATCAAGGACATAGGATAAAATGGGTACATCTTGGGGATAAAGATCATAAGAGATAGATTGAATACAAAAGTTTGATTGGGCCAACATAAATAAGTGAATATAGCATTGAATTTAGGTTAAAAAAATTATATATTGTGTGCCATTATGTGTTCCTAGTAGAATGGAAACAATGTTATCTATTAAGAAATTTCTAATTTCTCTTAGTGAGATGGATACTATGATCAAATTACCTCATACTAGTGCAATTTGAAGTTTGATGTATTGTTTTCCATAGATGACTAGACACTACCCAAGTAGTAGGATTCCTTAGTTAATTATGAATAATGCTACATGAGTACAATGACATGTAATGAAGAGTATATTTAGGTATTTTTGAGGCACCTTTTATTATTCCTTATTTTATCATGTTAATCCTAAATGGAACATACATTATATTTTATTCATGGATTTGTGGATTCAAATTGGGCTAGAGATATTGACAAAAAAAGATGCACTAGAGTGGATATGTTTTCACTATGTTTTGTGGTGCAAACAGTTAGATGAGTAAGAAATAGGTTGTGGTTACTTTGTCCACTACACAAGTAGATTACATGGTAGAAATTCATGCTTGTAAGGAATTCATCTAAGTTAAGATATTATATTTAAATGTTGAGCTAGAGATAGGATCTGTTATGGTTCATTGTGATAGTTAAAGTGTCATATGTCTTACAAATAACCCAACCTTTCAAGTGAGGGAAAATAATATTTGTGTCATTACCATTTTCTATATATGATAAGGGATGGGAGGTTGATGCTACAAAAAATTGACACTTTGAAGTATGTTGTAGATGCACTAACAAAGCCAGTGAATACCTTAAAGATTAGTTGGTATTATGAGTCTATGGGAATCTTGGCCACTAACAATGAGATAAATTATTTTGGTAATTATTTGCTCTTTCAAGTTATTTGAAAAGTGAGAGAAAGTTGGGAAATATATATCAACATTGATCTTAATGTTTTTGATTAAGGAAAAATATGTTTTAAAGGGGCCTTGAAACTCTTAACAATGGGAACCTGTTGCAAAATAAAAATACAAGGATAACAAGTAGCCACCAAAAACAAAATTAGTTATAAAATAATAAGCATTTCCAAACCAACAACTAACCCATCAGCCAAACATTAGCCAAAAAATCCACTAACAACAGAGACTATAGCAATTGTTCTAAAATCTTAGCAGCTTCTAAATTACTGGAGATGACATTCTCGTGCATCTCCACCACATCATCCAACTCCTAAATAGGAATGGAATCCCTCTTCTTGGTCTTGCTTCTAGTTCTCATACATATCCCATCATCCTTGCTCTTCTCCATTATAACTTTCCGATCTTCAACAACAAAATCATGCACATTCTCACCAATATCAAGTGGTTTTCCAATCCAAATGCAAGCTTTTTCATTTAGAATAGTAGACCTTGGGCACTAGTATGGACAGACTGACTACTAACATGCACAATAGTACTCATGTCTTCATATATTTTTTTGACTTTATCCTCAAGGTATGCCATCCTAGACTCATGATCCCTAGACCCAATTTAGCAACATCAGCCACCACCTTGTCAAGGACAATATGCAAAGTTTTAAGCCTATTAAATTGCACAACCCATTCCTTTTCAATATTATTGAACAAACCATCATTGATATATTATACATAGTATTCATTTTGATGTTGATTTATTTGACCTCCAAAAGAAGCCATTTGAATAGAGAAAGGAGGTCTAGTATTAAACAAAAGGTGATTTTTTGGGTGCAAATGGAAAAAACTCAATTTATGGGCTATAGGGTTCATTTTTTACCAAAATAAAAAATTATTGGTTTCTTGGCACCACTTATGGTAGTACCCATTATGTAGACCTATTTGATTAATTTAATTTAAAAATTGGGCCCAATTGGCACACCAAATGAAAGCTATGGCATTCATTTTTTTTAATAAATATAACAAGTCATTGGACGCATAAAAGTTATTTAAATGGGGCTTACACCTCTTGAACAACTTATGATGTGTATTTATGACACATCACAAGGAATATTTGACTTGGGGATAATTTGGGTGCAATTTTTGGGTGTTTTTAGCTCATGGGTTTCTAATTACTATTTGATGGGTTTAGGTTTTCTATATCCTATATATTAGGTGCTTAATTTATGGAGGTGGTGTGTAGATTTTTGTAGATATATCCTCTAGATCTCTAGTTTGTGATAGTTCTATGAATGATTTTTGTATAAATTTATTGTAATAAGGATTTATTGAATAATGTACATTGAGTCTCTTTAGAGTGTGTGGTGTTTCTCCCAAAGTATTTTTCCCATGTACACCTATGTTATGGTATTTATTGTTTATTTTTACTTAATTGTGTTATCTAATTTCTATAATTGTTAAAAGAAAGAAAAAAACATAGAACACTTTCCTTAGAATATGAGTGTCAGAAGAATTTATGTGTAAGTTCTTTTCAATATCTCTTCTTGTGCTCCAATGATAAATTTTACACACAAAAACACCACTCATTTTAATTTTGTTTCTTGTTATTGATTTTATATGATAACAATATGTAGAGATGAAAATTTTCCACCTAACACTTTTTCACCCTCACTTCTACACCCACTCTCATATTTGTCTTGGGTAGATAACTCATATGACCAATTGAGACAATTTTATGCACAAACTAATATAAAATCTATATTTCTTCAACAATTTTCCTTTCCAATAATACACAATTAGAATCCATTCTTCAGCTCATCTATTTTTTACCTTAAATTTGTACACATAACCATATCCATGACATTTGGAGTTATGTTTTGATTAAGTTAAATGGGAAGGGTTTGAACCCATTACCAAAAATACATAGAGGCTAAGAAAAAGGGTCCCACAAGTGGTGAGATTGTAGAAAAACTAAAGACAAACACTAAAAGACCAACATAAAACATGAAAAAAGGAAACAAAACTAGCCAAGGACCAATTAATAATATCCAAAAATATGGAGACATTTAATGGCCTACTATTCCTTGGAGAGAAAAATGACTTTTCCTTTAAAGGATAGGAAATTTTGGTTCCTTTTTCTAGCATTGTCCTCAAGGACATGTGGCACACACACCACATTCTTACCCTTTTTTGTGGTAGCTCTTAAGCTCCTATTGGAACACTTGAATGGTGACCATCATGTTCTTCACCATTTCCTTGTTGTATTCTATGATCTCCTACAAAATAAGGATAATTTTTTCTTAATTATTATAAGGATTAGCAACCTCATTCCTCATATTTTTATTATTAATATTTTATTTAATAGTTTTAATCCTTATATTTTTCTTTTCTTGCTTGAATAATAAAAAATAGTCATAAAATTACTTTATTTAATAAGGAAAGTATGCATTCACAAAGGACAATAGAAAATCATAGATTGTAAACATAGCTAATAATATCATACGAGTCATAGACCTAATTAATAATTATAAATCCATTACTATATCTCCCTATCTACATTTGCACACTCATGTAGATATTATGACTTGATCACATAGTAATTATATATGCATACAAGAAATGATTTAAATATTTTTTGGGACTTGATCATCAGAAAATAAATCTTTATGTTCAACCTCTTTAAAGGAAAGTCCCCAAAGCTGGTTACAAAACCACTCCATTTAGATTTAGATTTTATTGTGGGTACAAAAAATTACATATCTCAACTTTACATGACCGTGGATACATGACACCAAAGGAAAAATATAAAACTACAATTTCATGGATTTTATTACACTAGATAAGACAAGGCCATGTAGAATGACATATTGAATGTATAGAGGCAATGAGTAAATCTATAAGAATATTATGTCCCATTCTAGTTTTTTATCAAACATAGTTTTTTATTGTCAACTATTGAGTAGAATATGCTTTCTTATTCCATTATTCTCTCATAATTTTTGTGAGAAACCACCTTTCTCCTTTAATTTAAAGTAATATTTTTTTCAAATAGCATATTATCATTTTTTGTGTTGAATATGTAAATTAAAGATTCATTAGTTAACATGCATTTAGAATAATTTTTATTACATTTCAAAATGGATACACTCTACACTTTCTAGAGTTTTATCCTCTTGTTGTGGATATCTTCATTTCCAATATGATAGAAAATTGATTGTAAGAAATTGAAATACATTAAACATAATTGTTCTAGAGTTTTAGTTATTCTATTAATGATATAAGTTACCTATTAGTAATTTCTTCCAAGGAATGTGTAAGTTAGGAAATTATATAATTTACAATCTCCACCATAGTTTTTTACATCCATATTCATGGCATTTTCTCTATTATGATTTAGTACCAAGTTTTAATATTTTTCCAATCAAATTCACTAATCAAAATAAGCTATAAGTTTCCTTGACATTAGAGAGAATTTAGGCCTAAGCTCCAAAAAAATATTATTAGATATTTCTATGGGTTCATATCACTCCTAGTGTGATGGCCTTAGATATCCACAAAAAATAGGGCCCTTTTCTCATAGTAAATATAAATAATCCTTAATTATCAATGACCTAAACCTTAATTTCTATTTTCATAAGTTACCATAGTTTTTTAATATAATATCATATTAGAGCTAATAATCCCTCCATTATGTCATGACATGTAGTTGAGAAAAATGAGTATACAATCTACTCCTCTAGCTCAAAAGTGATCAACAAGGAATCCATCATAGACCATTGTCATCAATCTAAAATTTAATCTCAATATAAATAAAGATATTTCCAATTTATTCAACATTTGATGATTTGTGGGGACCTACAACTCTATAAATTAACATGTTAGTAATCATGTGTAAAATATTTCAACGCATATACAAATATATCAAATAAAATTTCTTTTGTTGAAAGTGGACCTATAGGAATATAAATATTTATTATTCAAGCTACTCAAGAGAATTTTCAATTTCCTAAAACCTAATCCAAGCATGCAATCCAATTTTATATTAGGAGTAGTATACTCTTCTTTGTAGGAACTTCTCAGCTTAAAGACATGATAGAAATTTATCCTTGTATTTTATTATTTTTTTAATTCTTCAATTCTCTAATTTAAATTGTATATTTCTTCACAAAGAATACTATTTTATCCCAAAACTAGCTTATGGTTTTGTTGGAGATCTTCAAGATTCTTCTTCAGCAATTTAATCCTACTTATTCCTTACAACTAACACAAATTTTGATTAACTATATACATGGTTATACACACAAACCTTATATATCATTATACTCTTCAATAAGACCAATTTTTTTTAAAAAAATTAAGGGTAAATTATATTTTTACTAAAACTATAAACTGGTGAGGCTATATAGATGGGGGAATTCATTTTTGAACATATGTTTTCATTAATGTCAAAGGTGTAACTATGGAATGGTAGGTCAACAGATCAGTAAGAATTAAATTTAATTACTTTTTTCATGTCATGTCTAAGCATTTGAGTTCTAGAAGTATTGTGACAAGTTGTGTGATCACTTGTAAAATATTAATGCTATCATTATTGAGAATATTGTAGTATGATTGTATTATCATCTTGTATCTTTCCCATTTTTTGAAGGTATTCTAGTAGTATCTGTGACATATTTTTGAGGTTAATTTTTCAAAAATAGGTTGTGCACTTAGTTGTACTATAATGATGATTTACTCTAGATTCTACTACTTTTGAATATTATGGCCTATGTTTTTTAACTAAATTATAATTACTCATGAATTATTACAAATCAAAGTTTCATTATATTTGATTAGAGAATTACAAGTTACTAGTGATAGAGTTAAATCTATGTTTGATGAATGACTGTGTATAATTTCTAAGTATATGCACCAGAGAAGGGAAGTGTGTGCTAGCTAGAGGAAGCATATGAAGGTAAAATAGGACCATATTAATTCCATGGAAGGAAGTGGATGATGATTATCTTACACTGGTGGTAGCAAAATTAATTTAGGACTGAGCTGACTAAACATTTCATATCATTTTGAATTAAGGTTTAATCTTGGAAAACTATATATGGTCTTAATATAACATAAGATTTTCCTTGGGGCCATGTAAGTCTATGTTGGGTAATGCATAGCGTTTTCCCTCTTCTAGTGCAATGTTTGGGATTTTGGACCTAGCCTATTAAATGTTTGGCTAAGGAATTGTTAGTAGCCGACTTGTGGATATTGAAAATATGTTCTAGGCCAATATATGAATGTAATCATCATTTTAATGCATATATGTAATTGGTAAAGGTTTACTCCTAGGTTTTATGTGATGTACTAGTGTGGATGTTGTGAAATTCAATCAACACGGATATATCAATGTATGCAAATGAAGTTGAAGATCAAGTTATACATTGAGAGAGAGTATTGTATAGCAGATCAAATTTGGTTAATCATCTAGTCTAAGTTTGTAATTTCCACATGATTCACATCTTTTTTATAATTGAGGTTGGAGCCTCATAACTGAGTTGGTGCTTAGTTCTTGAGTTAAGGGATTTGTGTCTCTTGTAGGTTGTTTCTTGTAAATAATTGTAAGTCTTCTTATTATTTTTTTGAGGTTGGATTTGGATAGTAGCTCCAAGAAACTTTTCTCATTATAGTTTTTCCCAAATTTTGGGTTTCCACGTATATTTGGTGTTTTGTGTGGATATGTGCATTTTGGTTGCTTAATTGCTTCATCACTTAGGAAATATATCAGTGTTGCTTTGTGTTTTGGAATTCATGTTTAGATAAGTTATTAATGTTAATTGATGTTTTAAAAACAAGTTGGAATAAGAATATATTGACTCACCCCCCTCTCCATATATTGTGTTCCCTTTATTCATATCTAACATGAATACTTAACAATAAAACCCTAGTAGGGGTTGAACCTAAGTGGAAAGAATCATAATGCCATTATTTAACCATCACACTATACTATTATCAAAAAGCCTAAAATAAATTATACTTCAAGTACTAATTAATTTATATTTTCTCAAAAATACTTGTAGAAATTAGAAAGTCAAGAAATTGTAATGTACCACTTAATAAGAAATTAAATGATATTCATTAGTGAAGAAATGTATATACTTATCTAGATAGAAAAGAAAGTGCTACAACATGTAACATAATATATGAACTAGGAGAGCCCTACCAATGGATGAAAAACCTAGGTGGTATAGGTAAATTCTCTTCTAATCATGTATATTACTCAAAATGGACAAGTAGAAAGGCAATTTGAAATTGGGATTCAAGTACATAGTTTTGAGTCAAGCTTTATTGACACATATTTCATGAGTAGTGGTTTATAAAAACTCCCCTATCATGACCATGAATGGTCCACTTAATACCCATTTTGAATCTACGTGATGTTCACAAGGGTGAAGCATGAAGACTTGATTGGATACCGCCCATCCCAATATTAGTCTAGCCCAATTGTGCTTAACCATGGAGCTTTTCCCATGATCAATAACAATTAGTTTGCCAGCACATTAGTAAAATATTCAACAATTGATTTTCGTTATGAATCATTTATAATAGAGCTATCTATCTCATTCATTTACATTTAGATATATTTTTTAAATTACAAAAATGTTACCTTAAGGTAAATTTAGTCATTTGTGATGCTTATAGTTGCTTTAGTCTTTCAATCCTAGAAAATAAAACATAAAATTATCTTCCTCTTATTCATTGAAACAATGATTTACTCATTTTATAATTTTTGTACATGCTTAACTACTTTCCTAAATGGTGGGAAATACCCTTGAAATATTGAATATATATGGACCCTTATTTAGTTTGTTCTATATTTTACATGAGGGGTCTACTATAAATATAGTCAAATCTAGATAGTTCTATATTTTTTATACATCTATTTTTTTTTCTTATAATCTTATTATGTGTCTATCATTGTATTTACAAACCAATGAATGTGTACAAAAGAAAAGTATATGTATATAAAAATATATACAATTAAATATATATATATATATATATATATATACCATGATCTTGCAAAATACTAAAATTACTAAACAAATATTATTAAAGGAAAGTATATATGTAATTAACCTAATATATTATTTATTTTAAAATCTCAATTTTAAATAATATTTAAGGTGTTGATATATTTTTTTTAAATGGATAATGTTTTTGTACATTTAAATATTATATATTAGTTGACATAAAACATTAATGGAATAGAATCACACATGTAAAATTTAATTTAAGCATAAGATAAAATAAATATGATTGTTATGTAATTAAAGTAATTTTAGTGGAGGAGGAGGATGGTTTTTATTAGGGAGTTTTTCTTGGTTATTTGAGAGACCCTAGCCATTAGAAATAGACTCCCAACCCTTAATGGTGTTCTCTTTATCTTTTTATTCTTCTTTATCAATAGTAGATTATACAACCAAGATTACAAAGTCTAGTTGAGGGTATTTTTCAAATTCACTTTAATTAGGAATAGCATTATTATGTGGAGAAGCAAAAGACTGGCCACATGGTTGAGGAAACTAGTCACACCCTTTATGGTAAGGGGACTTGTGAAAGCTAAACCTATCTAACAAACACTATATCTATAGCCAAAACAATGCCCATGTGGAGGAGAACCATTGATTTTGGAAGGTGGTGATAGAAAATGAGCAATAGTACACAAAGCATTAGCCCAATGCTCCATAAAATTATATAAATGGGCTGCCTCTAAATTAATTTTGTTGCCTTAGACCTAAATATGTAACATACATTAGAACACATCATGGATTTAGTATACATGAAAAATTTAACATCCATGATAGTTGCTAGATTTAAAGTAAAGGAACATTCCTATCTTTCCATTTACTAAATATAATTTCCTCTTTAAAAGCTCATAAAAAATTTGGGCAAATCTTTCTAACATTTTAGGTTAGTCAACTAGAAGAATCATATGGAAGAAAAAAGCTCAAGTTGAAAGGGATTGAAGATATCATGTATTCAAGTCCATGTTACTTAAAATCATGTGGAGAAAACTAAATGAGATGCTTGAGGTAACTTCTAGATGTCAAAAGAAAAGAAAATGGGAAAATGTAGAAACACCTAAATGGATAAGTTGATATCCAATGAGAAGAATCTAGTAGATAATACATCAAGACAAGTGAGCCATTTTGGAAGTTAAAATGACATCTAGGTCAAACTATTTAATATGTGTGGTACTAATGATTTGCAATACATTGAAGATTCCACTTATCCTTAAGCTTTATAACCATGAGCATGTGAGGAGAAAGGCTCAAATATCATTTAAAATCCTTGTAGATCCCAAAAAGAGTGTCTAGATACCACTTGTGACTCACCCACCTCTAGTGCATCTAATCCCAAACTTATGAATTGTTTCTAGAGGAACTAAAAATATAACAGTTCAAAATGATTCATAATCTTGATTGAAAAATTTATAATTATCTTTACATTCTAGAAAAGATATCTAACTCTTGGTAGTTTTGGAGAAGAAATTTGAAATGTAGCAAATCCCTCAATTGAAGAAATTTAAGGAATTAATTTATGGAATTTTGGAAAGGGATCTATCCTAGCAAGTAATCAAAAGGGACCACCAAATATATTGTTGGTTGATGAAAAATCCATTTTTGAAGTCATTCCCATTCTAAATAAGCCAACCCTTGATGGCTCCAATATTTCCAAATACTTTTGGAAATTAAATTTCCTTGAATTTGCATAGACTCTTCCATAATGAGAATGAAATGGAAGATTAAACCTTTCCAATATTTTCTACCATGATGAATGTTAAGATATAATTCTAGACAAGAAGTTTCTACAAATCCTTTCTTCGAGGGTATCTGATTATCCACTTGACACACAATATCAAACCTTTCCCTTGAGTATCAATAAGGCCAAGACATCTAAATTCATTTGATAGACAACAAAATTCTTAGGTAGCAATATGAAGTCATTTTCCCTATTTATAAGAACCTTGAAGAAAAAGCCTTAGTAATGTTTCTAGCTTTTGATAAGAGGCTTTTGAGTGAGCCCAACAAGAAGAGTAGTAGAAATGGGTAGTAGCAAGCATCTAGGATCAAATATGAAACTTTCTTCCAAGGAAAATTGGCTTAACTGTCTATAATTGTAGCTTCTTCTCAATACAAGTAAAATAGATTGGAAATGATTAAATAAGAAGGACTGAAGAGAAAAAGGAATGTCAAAAAACGTAAAAACTTTCCCTAGATGATAAATTAATTTCCAACCCAAAGAATTAAGCTAGGGAGGCTTAGGAAAGAAATATTTAAAATAGCATTAGGTCTTTTGCCACTATATGTTGGAGCCAAAGAAAATGCATAAATTATTTAAACAATTTTATGCCTAGGTTGCATTATCTTCCTTTTATAGGTGATTACGAAAGGAATAATCAACAAAGTGGCCATTGGCAAGCTAGTGATCAAAATTAGGTAAGTAAAAACATTTAAATATTTTATAATAATTTTCTTAGTAAGAAAATAGCCAAATCATTAAATTATAAGAACATAAGAAATTTTAGTAAGAGTAAATCCTTGGTGTATAGATATAAAAATCCTAAAAGAAGAGGTTTATTTAGTATTAACATTGAGACAAGCCACTACATGCACAAACAACATCTAGATCAAGTGGAAAAAAATTGGGCCAAACCTAAGGGGCTAAAGAATAAAAAATAAATGACCATTCAATATAATCATAAGCCTTACCAAAATATTTTTTAATAAAAATTATCAATAGTTGAGAGTGACAAACCCATTCCATACCTTCATAAAATAAAATATTCTTATTGAGGATATATCTTCTCTTTATAAAACTAATTTTCTTAAGAAAAATAATGAATATCACTAAATGGTGAATATGTAGACCAAGGGCTTCAAAAATGACCTTAGAGGAAGTATTCAACAAAGTGAATAGTTTTCAATTGGAAATTTAGGACCACCTATATTGGGAATGAATTTAATATTTCCTTTATTTGTTCTAAGGAAGAATTGAAGAAAGGTCAAGGTGAAATGTGTTATGTAAAGATTTATAAAATTTGTAAGGAAAGACATTACAACAAGATGCTTTGTCATTAGCCATAAAAAACCATTAGGAACAATAAATATTGTAGGGGATCACACTCACACATTTCTAAAGGGTTTGATCATGCATAGAAGAATTTTCTTGAGCCTAGAAAACTTGTTAGCAATAGTAGACAAAGGATTAGATAATATTACAAAGACAGGTGAAGATTTACTAGTCTTTTTTGATTTTCTTGATTTTATAATTATCCTATTAGTGTGAAATTTATTGAAAAAATTACTTCAATAATTTATCCTTCACCTGTTGAATGAACAATACAATTGAGATGGTGGGAATGAATCAATTGCATCAAATTAAGACATCAAAACCCTTAATAGTAATCATATCCACAAGAATTCATTGAATTCTTACTTTGTTATTGTGATTAACCATGAAATGCAAATAAAAGAAACTGAATAAAAAACACCATACACAAGAAAACATAAAATTTACATAGAAAACCCAATGAGGGAAAAACCATAGTGAGAATTAGCTCAAAATATAAGTAATTACAAAATTGGTACAAGGAATCACTACTAGAATAAGACACACTATCCAATAGGGATCATAGCCAAAGCTCACTGCTATAATATCAAAAGAAGATAGAAGAGAAATGTTACAAAGAGAAAACTATCTCAATGCAACAAGGAATCCACCACAATTACTCCAACACTTTTGTAGCATTGTTTGAAAGATTGTGGAAACTTTAGCTCATTGCCTTTAGAAGTTGAAAACTTTGAAGTTCACACTGCTCTGCTCAAATTCACACCATATTCATCCCTTTCATCTCTCACACATCTATCTTGAGATATTCTAAAACAAAAACTCTTATTTATATCATCCTCAACCTTGAAAACCTTCTCCAAGGTCAGAAAAATATCCTTTTATATTTACAATTTCAAATTAGGTTGACACCCAAAAAATCCTGCAAAGGATAGGAATGAAGGAAACCCACATAAATCCTGAGCCAAATTTGTCCTAACACACCTCAACACGCTTCCAAAAAATTTTAAGCCACTTCACATGTAGTGTAAACACTAGGTCGACCTTTACCTGTGAAAAAAACCATAAAAATGTTAAGTACACACTTCCCACTTCATCAAGACGACACATGGACCACACAAATTTATCTTTTGTATGATCTGGAGAAATCCATGAGCCACTTGAGATCCAAAAAATATTTTTTCCAAACTTGCATCATAGAAATAATTCAACCCCCAACATCCAGTTAACCTTATACACACACTAATGCATGAAACACACACTATACTGCACCAAATCATGAGCAATATTGAATTCTAAAAGATAAAATAAACATAAGAAACTTCTCAAATCCACACAAGCTAAAACCAAATTGTGGAGAAATTTGGAGAAAATACATTTCTCCCAGACCACAACAAATAACACTGAAAGCCTAATTCTCACAGTGGTGAATATATCTTGAACTTTGCACAACGATCTAGAAGCCCAAAGTATGGATATAGAAAATACTAAAAACCATGAACAACATATCATATTCACACAAGCATACCATAAACATGGAAGAAATGTGGAGAAAATCCTAGAGCACATACTGAACATTTGCACAACATTGTTCCCTCTATTTATCAAATTTTCTCAAAAATCACTTGGAAACCAAGCACTAGAGACACCATCTCAACACAATACATCATTCCAACACATCTCTAGAAACTGCAATATAGAGATAGCTCCATGTACTCCGCAACACTTCCTCAATATCTCAAATATACATTCACAAACTAAAACAAACTGTTTCCCTCTTTTTCACAATTTTCTCAATATCCTTGACATCATCATGCAACAATCTTCCACAACACATAGTTGACATCAATGAAAACACAAGCTTTTTGAAATCACTAACAACGACTTCATTCTTGCAAAAATATCCACCTTTTTCATTGATGGCAATACATGATGTGAAAAACCATTAGACACAATAGCTTTGAACACACTCCCTCCCTTTCATGATTTTCTTTCACTTTCTCTCCCCCATTGTAAATAGATTTTTTCACATGATTCTTTCTCCCTCTTTGACATCAATGGAAAATTATTAAAAAAATTGTATTGTTCTCCCCATATGACACTAAACCAAGATACTTGCAATTGCACATCATTTTCCTTTTTACTAATCTAAATACCCCCCCTTAGGAGTACACTCAACCAAATAAAAAAATATACATAATGAAAACATATATTCCTTACTGCAACAATGACACTACTTACTCCCCCTGAGAGGTAGAAACTAGTACCACTCTAGAAAATAAATGCATCCATAGATATACTGGACTGGTGCATCTCCATATGCATCTAGTTCAAAGGAGGGGAAATGACCCTCAACTTCTCCCAAAGATACTCAAGATCATTTGTAGGAAGAGCCTTAGTGAATATGTTAGGAATTTTATCCTTTATGAGTACATATTCAAGCTTCATTTCATTCTCCATAACATTTTCTCTCCAAAAGTGACACTTGATTGATATATGCTTTGTCCTTGAATGCATCAATAGGTTCTTTGAAATGTTGATTGCACTTGTATTATCATAAAAGATAGAGATAGGCTCATCATACACTACTTGTATATCCTTCAATTTTTGTATCATCCATAAAACATATATGTAGCAAGATGTTTCTACAATGTACTTAGCCTCTACAATACATAAATAAATCGAATTGTGTTTCTTACTTGACCATGACACCAATCTACAACCAAGAAAGAATGCACCACCACTTGTACTTTTTGTGTCATCAACACAACCAGCCCAATCTACATTTGTGTATGCACTCAATGTGAAATTAGTATCCTTAGGATACTATAAGCCATAATCTAGAGTGCCCTTCAAATATATTAATATCCTCTTTATTGTTGCAACATGTATCTCTTTAGGATCTTCTTGAAATTTAGCCTCAAGATAAATTGCATACATGATATCTAGTCTAGTAATAGTTAGATATAGGAATCCACAAATCATAGATCTATACTTGCTATGATTAGCCTTAGGGGATTCATCATCCTTGCTCAATTTGAAACTAGTGACCATAGGAGTACATACCCATTTGGAGCCTTCCATTCCAAACTTTTCCAACATCTCTTTGACATAATATGATAGTGAAATGAATATACCTTTGTTTTATTGATTTGTAGACCAAGGAGTAAATTCATCTCCCCAAACATAGACATATCAAACTCTTTATGCAACTCTTCTATAAAGTTCTTGTACATAGCTTCATTTCCTCCAAAAATTATGTCATCAACATACACAATTACTATCAA
The DNA here is from genome assembly GCA_007258455.2 of Sequoia sempervirens. Classification (NCBI taxonomy): domain Eukaryota; kingdom Viridiplantae; phylum Streptophyta; class Pinopsida; order Cupressales; family Cupressaceae; genus Sequoia; species Sequoia sempervirens. Next base: position 550,840,848 of record VDFB02105785.1, on the reverse strand, counting down.
TATTTTGTCCTTTTCAACTTTGAAGTAAATATTACTGTTTGTGGTGCCCTAATTGAATCCTTTTTGTATCAAATATAAATTCAACATTACACACCAAGCTCTAGGAGCTTTCTTTAATCCATACAATGCCCTATTCATTCTACAAACCATATCTAGTTGATCTTATAATTGAAATCCTTTCAGTTGTTCCATGTAAACCTCTTCTTACAATTATCCATTTAAAAAAGTGGACTTCACATCCATCTTATAAACTTTAAAGTCTTCATGTGCTACAAATTCCAAAAACATCTTCATTGCTTACATCATATCCATTAGAGAAAATTTCTCTTCAAAATATATTCCTTCAACTTGTGAGCAACCCTTACACATAATCCTTTGCTTGTTTCTTACCACTATTCCATCCTTATTTAGTTTTCTTTTGAATACCCACTTAGTTCCAATTATGTTCTTGTTTGTCAGTCTTGGGACTAGTTCCCAAGTTTGATTTTTCTTAATTTGCATAAGTTCTTTCATTTCCCTCATCCAATGATCATCTTTGCATGCCTCATTCACTATTTTATGTTCAAATTTAGAGAGTAAACATAGATTTACCTCTTCTTCAATAGCTCTTCTTCTTGTCAATACTCCTTAACTCTTGTCTCCAATGATTTTTTCTTTGAAATGATTTCTCTACACATACTTAGGGTCTTATGGGTCTTTTTTTAGAGAATCTTCTTCTTCATTCTTCATCTCTTTTTCCTTATCTTTTTCTTCTTCTTCTCCCCAAGAAAGTTAATTTGACTCATATCCATCTATCACAATTGAATTCTATAGATCCTCATTAACTTTAACATTTGCACTTTCAACAATATTTCTTAGCCTTTTATTGCAGCATCTGTAAGTTTTTCTCCTAGTAGAATATTGAAGGAAGATACCTTCATCAGACCTTGCATCAAACTTTCCTAATTTCTCTTCATCTCTTTTGACATAACATTTTCTTCTAAATACCCTAAATTACTTGAGAGTAGGAATCCTTCCATACTACAACTCATAGGAAGTATTTGTACTATTAGCCTTTTCTTGAACTTTGTTAAGTATGTAAACAATGGTATGAATTACCTCTCTCTAGTAGACTTCCTGTAGGTTAAATTTTTTCATCATTGTCCTTGCAGCTTCTTGAATAGTCTTATTTTTCCTTTTAATCACTCTATTCTATTGAGGAATACTAGGGGCAAACAAGTGGCTCTTTATCCCATGATTCTCACAAAACATGTTAAATTCATTGGAGGTGAACTCTCCACCTCTGTCAGACGTCAAAAATTTTATTTTCAAATCTATTTCATCCTCAAATATAGCTTTAAATACTTTGAATCTATCAAGAGCATCATATTTTTCTCTAAGAAAAGTAACCCATGCCATTCTAGAATAATCATCAATCAAAAGCATGAAATACCTTTCACCTTGAAGAATTTTCACTCTTGTAGGACCACAAAGATATATATGCACAAATTCCAACAATCCAACAAATTATTGTTCCTTTCCCTTGAAACTACTTGTTTCGTTTGTAAATTGACAATTTCTACAAACAACAAGTATAGGCTTTATAATTCTTGGCAGATCTCTTACTTCTTGTACTAAATTGATTCTAACTAAATGGTCAAAATTGATGTGACACATCCTTTGATGTCATAACGAACTATCATTAATTTGAGTCATAAAGAAATGACCATCAACACCCTTGAGATGATAGATATTTCCATATATCCTCTTTCCAACAACAATCATAGTTCCAGACCCTTTGTTGATCTCACATGCATCATCCTCAATGAAAATGTTGTACCATTTTTCCAACACTCAAAAGATTATGACTTAATCCTTTAACATAGTAGACATCTTTAGTATTATGCTTTCCATCAAAACTAATTGAACCTATTCCACAAATATTAGCACCTAAATCATCTCTAAATTTAACTAGTCCTACATCATAATTTTGAAGTTTAACAAACTTACTTTTGTCTCTAGTCTTGTCATTAGAGAAGCCACTATCAATAACCAATAGTTATTATCCTTCTTACCATGAAAAGAAGAAACCGAAGTACCTTCAATCTTATCCTTCTTCTCCAAAATAATTATGTTCACACAACTTTAAGAGCTAGCAAAGTTATATTCATCTTTTAAAGATAAGAACAAGTTTATATTTTCATCAACATCTCCATAATTAGATTCGTCATCAGAAATACCAACATCTTCTCTAACATAATAAGTTTTCTTGATCATCTTTCCTTTATTCTCCTTACTTTTATTGTTCACAGCTATGTTTAGACATCTTGAAGCATACTGACCTATATTCCCACAACTTTAAAACACTTGAAAGGTAGTTTACCTTTGTACTTATCGGAGCCCTTTTTCATCCTTCTTATAAATTTAGCTTCCACATTATGAAGATCATCATCATTTGAATCTTCAAACTTTTCAGATTTCCAACCTTGAAAGCAATCTCCAATTTTGCTCCATTTTTCAAACCAATTTTTCTCATTTCAAATGAGGATAGTGTGTCATACAATTGATCTCTAGTGTAAGTATTAAAATTATAAAATTATTCAATAGAAGAAACTTTTTCACTATAAGAATCAAGAAGGGTTCAAAGAATTTTCTTTACCACTTTATGTTCTTTGACCTATGTGCTAAGACCTCTCATTAAACTTACCAGTTTGTCAAACTTCTACATATAAATTGTGATTGTTTCCTCTAAAAACATTCATAATGTCTCAAATTATGCCTTTAGATTCTATAATTTAGTTTGTTTAACCTTATCATCTCCTTCATAAATTCTCTCTAATTTGTCCCAAACTTCTTTATTAGTCTTTGGATCTATAACTTTCACTAATTCAGAATTTAAAAGACTATTGAAAAGAACAAACCTTGCTTTACCATTTGTCTCATAGGCCTTGATCTCATAACTTGTGCTCGAAAGATTTGGAGGTATGGTGTATGTATTTTTTATTACCTCTTAAACATAAAATCCAAGGTGCACTAGATAACCTTCCATCTTTTCCTTCCAAAATGCATAGTCTATGCCATTAAACTTAGGGCTATCTATCTTGTTCACCATCATGTATCTGCCTCAAGCGGTTAAGCTTTTCTCCAAGGAACCTTTCTCTAATACCAATTGTTGAATGAAAAATAAAATTGAGAGGTGGGGTGAATCATTTGTATTAAATTAAAACATCAAAACCCTCAACATTTATTAGATCCACAAGCATTAATTGAATCCTTACTCTGTTATTGTGATTAACCATGAAATGTGGATAATAGAAATTAGAACAAAAAGACTATACATAAGAGAACATAACATTTATGTGAAAAGATCAATGAGGGAAAAACCACAATGAGGATTATCTCAAAATATAAGTAATTACAAAACCTGTATAAGGGCTCACTGCCATAATAGGAAACATTGTCTAATAGGGCTCATAGCTAGAGCGCACTACTAGAATACAAAAAAGAAAACTATAGAAAACTATCTCAATGTAACAAGGAATCCACCTCAATTACTCCAACACTTCCATAGCCTTATTTGAAAGATTGTGGACACCTTCAACTAACTTCCTTCAGAAGTCCAACACTTTGAAGTTTGCACTACTCTACTCAAATTCACACCATATTCATCCTTACATCTCTCACACATCTATCTTGAGATCTTCTAACAACACCACTCTTATTTATATCATCCTCAACCTTTGAAACCTTCTCCAAGGTCGAAAAAACATCCTTTACATTTACAATTTCAAATTAGGATGACACCCAAACATTCCTATAGTGGATAGCAATGAAGGAAACCCATGCAAATCCATAGTTAGGATGCATTTTTTTCCTAACACACCTCAACACACTTCCACAAAATTTGAATTTTCTTTGCATGTAGTGTAAACACTAGGTTGACCATTACTTTTGCAAAGCAACATAAAACTATTAAGTACTGCTTCCCACTTGATCAAGATGACATGAAAACCACACAAATATCTTTTATATGATCTGGAACAATCCACAAACCACCTGAGATCCAATTTTTTTTTTTTTTCCAAACTTGCATCATAGAAATACTTCAACCCAAAACATTGAGTTAACCTTATACAAACACTAACACATGAAACACACATTGTACTGCACCAAATCATGAGCAATCTTGATTTTTTATTTAGATAAAATAAACATAAGAAAATTCCTAAATGTGCACAACCTAAAACCAAATCGTAGAGAAATGTGGAGCAAGTACATTTCTACCAAACCATAGTAAACAACATTGAAAGCCTAGTTCACACACTGGTAAACATATCTCACTGTGCACAAAGATCTAGAAGCCTGAACTCTGGAAAAAGAAACTACTAAAAACCTTGAACAACATATCAGATCCTCATAGGGATATCATCAACATAAAATAAATGTAATGTACATCCCAGAGCACATACTGAACATTTGCACAACACTTTTCTCTCTATTTATCAAATTTTCACACACCAAAGACACCATCTCAACACATTACATCATTTTAACACATCTCTAGAAACTACAACATAAAGATATCTTCATGTACTTGCAAAAAATCCTCAATATCACAACTATACATGCACAAATTGCAACAAATTGTTTCCCTCTTTTTCACAATTTTCTCAATATCCTCAACACATAGTTGACATCAATGAAAACACCATCTTGTTAAAATCAATTAAAACACATTCATACTTTCCTTCATCTAATGAATATGGGCCTTTATTTGTGCCCCTTATGTTGTATTATTATTAGTAACTTTCTTCTACTAATGGATCTTGGAAACATGCAATTATTTAGTAGGAGATTAGAAAATTACTCCCAAATCAATGATGGTATGGCTAAGAACTAAGTTTGTAGCCTCATATGATTAGTGATTGAATAAGGTTATATGAAGAACATATAGCTACAAAAATTTAATAACCTACTTGGTAAAATTATTCCACATTTAATCTTGGTAATCTCATGGGGTCAAGATTCCAATTGTGTTGATATCCAGTAGAGTTGACTCATAAGAAAATATTGACTCAAAAAAATATATGTTTAGGTAAAATTGTATTCTAACTACCTTAGGAATTATAAGTTTGCACTCAATAAAAAAATAGATTAGAAAATAGTAAAAAATGGACACATAACAAGGGTTCCAAAAATTATTTGAAGTATCTATCAAGTAAAAATATAGATTATATTCATATAATACCCTATCACGATGCTTGAGAATTATCATAGTACTAGAGTGTGTATTTTCCACATATTCCATGAATAATCAAAATAATGTTTCCAAATATTTAGATTAAAGACACAGTATATTAAATTATGTGTAATACCAATCTTATTTTCACCAATAATCTAACTTATGGGAAATTTTCTGAATTTATTTGAAGCTATCTAAAGCATATTATAATATCCACACATTATCCAAGTGTATATATGAGGAGAATCCACAATCTATCATGAAAGATGAGATCTTTTAGTGGCATCAATATAAACATAAATATTAACCCAAAGAAGTGGTTATTAAAATTAAATATCACCCACTAATCACCTAGTAGGGTCACATCAATGATCCATGGTGTGTTGCTACCACATTGGAGAGATGATGGTGGTAAATTATCCATGGCCTACATCATGATCACTTTGTAGAAAATGATTTTTTGGAGAAATTACATGAAAAATAGTAGAAAGTAAAAAAAATTATGTGTTATGATGCAAGAGCATCCTGAGTGAATAGGAAATTCTCATCACCCAAAAATATTTTTAGTTCGTTACTTTAGTTTTGGTCTACTTTGGCTCTTTTTTGGCCACTCTCAGCATAGTCATCAACCAAAATGGAAAGGATCAACCTTCATTAGCAATGGTGACAATTGATTTTCATCTTGGGTCAAAGTTGACTTATCACATCCCCACAGTAGGTTGTGTGAGTAGTTGTGATTATGCGAGGACACCACTACCTCGCACTAGTTAGAATGGATGGTTGTGGTTAATAGTTGCGGTAGTGCGGGGTTACCGCTACCTCCTGATAGTCTATGTCTCTAGTTGTGATAGTGTAGGGATACTACTACCCTATCATCAAGATATTAATCATCCACAATATTATAGTTAGTGTTTGGCATGGAAGTTAAAGGCAATTGCTACCATGCAACCATTACTAGGAGTTTTGGTGGGATTTTAGTATGATATGTTAGTCATAGATCTTCTCCAAGATCAAGGAGTAAGAATTCAAATGAAATAATAGAATTCCAACAATCATATAAGTTTGGATTTGGAAGAGAGAATAGGGGGGAGAGAGGGGGAATAAGGATAGATGAGGGAGATCCGAGAACAAGCTGAGAGCTTGAGGGAATAGAGAGAGGGAGAGCTTGGTGGAAAAATAATGGTGAATTAGAAAGAATTGCATAGGAATTGGAGTTCCTATGTAAAAGTGGGAGTAGATTATGTGTATGTTGAGAGAGGCCATGGAAGGCCAATTGTTTGTAATTAGTAGTTGAGTCAATAAAAATCACGTTTATTTGCAATCAATGTTTTATTATTGAGGTAGATTTCTACCTATGAATTTATTTTCTATTTTGAGTTAGTGGGAAGAGGGGAGTACCCTCTTTCATCAATTGGTATTAGAGCAAGTTATCTTGAGTGTGGAGAGTATTCACTAGGACCGTCAGTGTAGAGTTTGTGAAGAGTGAAGAATCCTTGAGAGGCCATTGTTTCCATGAGAATCATGTTAACTATCCTCCAATAGATATGAAGTTGGGTAGAAGGTGTGCAAATCTCTTCCACTTAGAGGAAGTGAGTAGAAGATATCGTGAGGCTATATATTCTAGAATCCTATTGGGTAGAGGATATGGGTAAGATTTTTTTGCAGGGGGAACCTATAGAGGTAGTGAGTGTTGATTCTAATTTTTTGGTGGTTGTAGATAGAGAGTGTGTCATACTTTATTTTAAAAATATCTTGGAGATATGAAGAGATTTTGTCGATGAAGAAGGTATATTTGAAGCCACTAGAAGTGAAACAAGAACCTATCCAAAGGAGTGATGTGTTTCAAATTGTATGCAAGTTTGGTGGAAAATATTGTAAAGTAATGATGGAAAATGATAGGAGAGATAATTTGGTTGCATTGGAAGTGGTTGAGAAATTGAAATTGAAATAGATGAAGCACACAAAGCCATACTATGTCTCTTGGTTGCAAGAAGGTCATCGAATTTAGGTAAGTGAAAAAAGCATTGTGAGTTTTCATATTGGTAGATATGAGGATGAAATTGTGTGTGATATAGTACCCATGGATTTTTTTCAATTTTTTGGCACAACCTTGGCTTTGGGATAGGGAGGTTGTACATAACAGAAACATAAACACTTATAGCATAGTAAAGGATGGGAATAAATATATGTTGAATCCATTACAAGATAAACCAAATGAAGTGGTTAAGGAAATTGTATTAGTATACTCTAATGAGTGTATGAAAGAAGAAAGCAACATAAAACTTGTAGTAGGTGAGAAAGAAGTTCCTGAGAATCCTTTGAAGGATGCATATAAGAAGGAAATAGTTGTATTAGGTATGTAGAATGAAGAAAAAGAAGAGGAGCTCCTTGTGCAAAATGATCAAGAGGAAAGAGAAGAGATTGCAATTGAGGTTTCAAAGGTTGAAGAAGATTTTTTGTTGAAGATGGTCATGATAGAGGATGAGTGGAAGGAAAAGATTGTAGCTACTGAGAATGAAGATACAATTGAGATTGTAGATGTTGTAGTAGATGATGAAATTGCAATAGTGGGAGAAGAGGTAAGATAAAATCCTAGGGAGGTATGTGAAGAAAGAATGAAGGTGCAAGAAAATGAAGATGTTATTGCAACAATGGAGGATCTAGTTGCAACTAGTGAAGATGAGAAGATGCGCATTGCAGCAAAAGATGAGGAAATACAAGTTGTAGTTATGAACAAAGTTAAGGTAATTTTTTTTATTGATAATATTTTTTTTAGATAAGATGGTAGAAGAAGAGATGGTTAGGAAACAAAATAATATAGAGAAAATGGAGAATGTTGTAGATGCAGATTGGTTTCTATCACTCAAATCCACGATTGTGATCCTATTCTCATAATATTTCTACCTATTCTGTCTAATGGAAGAGCATCCTCGGCAAACAAGAAATCATCACCCAAAATAATTTTCAATTGGTTGCTTCAGTTTTGGTTTTATTTGGCTTTGTTTTAGCCTCTCTCAACTTAGACGTCAATCAAAATGGAAAGGATCAACATTCATTAGCAATGGTGATAATTTATTTTCATCCTAAGTCAAAAGGTGACTTACCACATCACTACGGTAGGTTATGTCAGTAGTTGCAGTTATGTAGGGACACCGCTACCTCATGCTAGTTGGAATGGATGGCTATGGTAGCATGGGAAACTGCTACCCCATGATGGGCTTTGTTAATAGTTGCGGTAGCAAGGGGTTACCATTGCCCCATGATAGGTTATGTCTAAGGTTATAGTAGTCTATGGATACCACTACCCCATGATCAAGATCTGAATGGTCTATGGTATTGTAGTCAGTGTTTGGCATGTTAGTTAAAGGAAACTAGGATCCTGCGACCATTACCAAAATTTGCGGAGGGACTATGGTATGATATGTTAGTCATAGATCTTCACCAACATCAAGGGGTGATAATTCAAATAGAATAATGGAATTCCAACATTCATTTAAGTTTGGATTTGGCAGACAAAATAGAGGAGAAGAGAGGGGGAAGAAGGACGAATGAGAATTATCTAAGAATGAGATGAGAGCTCGAGGGAATGGAGAGAGGGAGAGCTTGATGAAATAACAATGGTGAATTAACAAGGACCATGTAGGAATTGGAGTGCTTGTCTAAAATTAGGAGTAGATTTTGTGTATGTTGAGAGAGGCCATGGAGGGCCAACTATTTGTAATTTGTAATTGAGTAAATAAAAATCAAGTTTATTTGCAATCAATTTTTTATTGTTGAGGCCAATTTTTTCCTATGAATTTGATTTTTTTTTGAGTTTGTGGGTAGAGGGGAGTACCCTCTTGCATCATGTTAAATCCCATAACTAAAAAACATCAAGGTTAAGAAACTATTCTAAAACATATTACATGATGTATTTCATTTTGAAAGACCAATTAAACCTTGAAAATTAAATGAAATAAAAATCATGGATGAAAATCAAATGGAATATCATTTCTATCAAGCCTATAAAGGTCTCCATGTATATTCTTCAAGAAATCCCCCTCCATGAGAGGACTATGTTGATAAAACCATGGTAACTTAACTATAATATTTAGATTATTCTATAGTAGAAAATCTCCATCAGTCTCAAAAATTGGACTATGACAGAAATAAGAGAATGTAGGAGAATGTGGAAAAGTAGCCATATAGGAAGTGAGAATACTAGTAGGGAGTGAATTTCTATTAAAACAAGCCTCATTCACCATCTACTATGATTCCTTTATTGGTCATGAAACAATAACCTTTCTCACGTTATTAAGCTTTAGAACTTGAGACTAAAAGACCAACTCATAAATTTTAACCTCAACAACCAACTATTAAGGAGCAACACCTTTACATCTAGGATTATGAGATTTCTTTCTATTATTTACTATGTTCCAACCATGTTGAATAAATATTCCCTTTTAGATTGTTGGGTTGAGATTTGGGGCATTAAATAACCAAAGGATAGTCTTAGATTTTATTTTCCAAGGATTGACATCACTAACATATATTTTTCTAAATTAAGATACATGATACTTTGGGTGATTATTTAGTCATAGGTCTATATTTATTTATATAGATTATTTGAATCCTTTATATAACATGACCATAATATAGATCGTTTTATAAGGATGAGTAGATGAATTTCATTTTGTTCAACATAAATAAAATTAGGTAGAAAACTCAACCCAAATAGGGACTCAAACATAATATTCCTCAATGAGAAAAATTTATCAATTCCAAGGTAAAAAATAACAAATATATTTGAATGCATTAGGGATCATGGTAAAGATGGATTTAGCAAACTTCACTTCAATGGAAAAAAATAAGAAAGAACTCTTTGTGAGGTTTTATATGACCTCCAAATAGATCCCATGAGAGACCTAAGTGGAGTTGACCCAACTCCTTAGAATCTATTTAGATTTAATTATAATGAAAAATACAAAATGAATTATAATCTTCAAGATATTTACTTGTAGTATTAAATCGTCAATAGGAAAGAGAACATCAAGATGATGAGACTTACCTTATGAATGACTTTCACTATGAACATGTGAGGGAATTTTAGTGCCCTCTTTACTTGGAAATATCATGGTTGTCTTCTCATCCTCTTGTAACACATGGATTTCCTCCTCATTTTCCTTGTCCATGCGAACTCTTCTCTCCTCCACCTCATTTTCTCAAAGTTTTTTATATGGTGTTCATGATAAATTTCTATAATCATGGGGTGATAAAATGGTACCATAACCACTCATTCCCTCTCAAAGAAATATCCTTCATCATCTTCTACTTTAATTTGGTTTTCCTCTTTATCATTCATCATTGGATCAACCAGTGCACACATATGGCCTCGTTCTTTTCTATTCTCTAGGACTTCAATATTTTCCTTGGTCCCCCTTACGGAATTTAACATCACCTTAAAATTATCCACAAGGCCTTATATTAAAACTTATATTTATACCCTTCTTGTAGCATCTTGTTTAATGTTGCACACGCTTGGGTTTTCCTCACAGCCCAGTCATTATTTTTTGAGGAAACACACACTCACTCCAAATAAATCTAAGAGTTATAACCCAATCCAATAAAAAATCAATGACAACCATGTGGCACCCTATGATAAGTTTGTAGTAAGACCCTACTTGCAATGCTCAAGACCCATGTGTAGATATGTGTAAGACACATGGATTCCTCTTTCCTATGGCCACCATATAGTAATTAACAACTTAAACCCTACTAACTATAACCCATTAACAACAACTATATCCAATATTCATAATAAAATCTAACACATAGCAATAAAAACACATGAATTGGAACATTATTTTAACAAAAATAAAATTAAACCACTTTTTTACAAAATGATATATTCTCTTCCTAATTTACAAGTAAGTACTTGTGCTTACCCTAATCACTCTCAAACAAACTCAACTCCTTGGAGAGACTCTCATCTCAACCATTCTCATTCTCTATCCACCCACTTTATCTTGTTTCTCATATGTACATTCTACATAACTTGTTTCTCACATAATTTTATTCTTTCTTATCTCTCCAAGATGACCAACCTAATCTCATATAGCTCATCCCTTCTCTATCCTACTCATTGCCTCTCCTTTTTGGAACGTATGCTTAGTTCCTTATGGTATTCTCTCTTCCCCATTATATAACTATGATTCATTATATTCTACACACCATGGACCACACTTTCTCTTAACTCCTAAATCCTAAACATGTTTTCCATAGCTCTTACATGTTCCTTTAGTATTATAATCTCTCCTCAATATCTCTATTAGTAATTATTCTCTCTTCTATCACATTCCTAAAGATCACAGGTATTATTATTTCCATACACTTACCCTTCTCTTTCTTCTCAAATATATCAACTCTCTTTCTCTCAACCAAATATTCTCCTCTTTCTACACTCTCATTCTCCATACTTATTATTTTTCTCTCAATTTATATATCCTAAAATCTTGCACACACATTCCCTCATTCTCAAACCTTCTTCCCTCTATATTAGTGTCTTTCTTCTTGGATTTCCCAAATATATAAGCATCTAAACTCATATACCTATCATCCCTTTTTTGATGATAAAATATTCTATTATTAATTCTTTATGCACAAAAATCACCTTTGTAAATTATATGGACAATCTCCCATGTGACTAATCTTTCATTTATATTAATAGAGTATAAAAAATCTCCCAATGAATACTTTTTTCTTATTCAAAAATTGCACACCATCATCTTCATGATTATTGCATACATTATGTGGGATCATAATCATCATTATCTACCTTTCAATGTAGTCATTAATATCAATACTCTAACATTGAATATCTTATAATTTTCATTAATAACATATTCTAGCATTATATATTGACATATCATCATTATTAATAATTTGCTTTGCTATCAAAACCTACCCCACACATCCTTTATTTCTATTACCCATACTCCCAATGACTTCCTCTATACTATTATAACTTCCATTTCTACCCAACTAGTTCATATATCCATTTCATCACCTTAAAAATGGTTACCATATCATCCCTTCAACCTCATTTCTACTAATTTTCTTACTTTAGACATCACTTAAACAATTACAACCTTTATATTTCTTCTCCATCTTTCTATAGCCTATTGAGATACTTATTATCTCTTATATGCATTTGTATCACCTATAGAAAAATATATTCACTCTACTCAAGCATCCATACAACCATTGAAGCCTTCTTAATTAGTACCACATGAACCCTATCACCACCTTTTATTTTCATGGCCTCTCATTTAGCCACCACTCCCCTAATTCACTATAAACCACCATGCACACCACTAGCATGGTACCAATATTCATCATAAATATTGAAACTATTAAAATTTGAAAGGAAAGATAGGTGTAAAAATGCTTCCATAAATGCAAATGAATCAAGAAAGGGCTGCAAAAACTTTTATTGAAAGATTTACCATATTACAGTTTCTTAATAATTCACATGCATTAAGATTAATTTTTAAATTTTAATCATAAAACACATTACAAAATATTTTACGTGGGAATATTTTTTTTGGAAAAATATCACACACCAAAGTGTAGATCAATTGTATTAATGTATTTGGGAAATTATATACAATATGCAGAGTTTATGCTCTTGTAGGTGTAGTTTCACAGCGTTACAATTCTAGATTGATTCCAACATCATAATGGTATCTCAGATTTTACAATAGTCTCTCATACAAATGGTCATAATTCATTAAAAAATTTATACATATCCAATATGGGTGCTTAATTTTTTCATATGGAACTTCCACTGTCTCTACATGCATGCAAACTATAATGGAAAACAAGCATTGGTCTCAGCTATCCATAAAAACATCCTACCAATCATTTATTAACATGCACGAACATGAAACCAATATGCAATCACATACAACCACATGCAAGGTCAATAATCACTATAAATCATGTAATAATAAATCTACATCGTCCAAGAGAAAATCAAGAAAAATTCCAACTTAGAACTCAAACAAGACTCCTTGTTACACTACGTGACAACTTAGTATTCATAAAGAACCTTTCCCTTTAGAGCCTTATTCAACAAGAAACGTTGATGCCACATGGTATCATGGTGCAATTTCTTGAGGTTTTTCAAAATATTATTTTCTCAAAGTTCCCTTGTTATGACAAGTGTCACCTTTCCTTGCTCTTTGTGCTCATACAATGGAATATGCTAACAAGCGGGTCTTGAACCTCACCACACACTAACACTTGGCATCCAAGCAATCCTCCTAGGGATTTTAGAAAAAAAATTCCCATATTGAGTGACCAAGTGAGAAGTGGAATTATCCCATGACACATGTTGACCAATCAACATACCCCTACAAAATAGGAAACTTCCAAGTGTGTCTCCCTTCCTAAAAAATAAGAGATGATTGATTTTTCATTTCTTGACACATAAATTAATCTATAGAACGAGAACTCCTAAAAAATAGGAATGAAGGTTGAGAAACTTGTTCCCAACATTCTCCCACTTGTTGAAGACCTTCAAGAGTCAGTGTAACACTATAACATTGCTTAGGAAGAAAGGTGCATATAATCAAAATACCATCTAAAATTCTTTGTGCTCAGTAGCTTCATTAGTGCATCTACAAAATTCACCAAAGTGTCCACCTTTTCCAAGTTAAAATATCCATCTTCCACCATATCAGAAACAAAATGAAACTACACATTGATGTGCTTTGTTCTAGCATAGAAAGTAGGATTTTTTACTAAACATATAGCACTATGGCTATCACAATAGATAGTAGTCTATCCTAAATCAAGACAATTATCAAAACATAGTATCTTAATCCAAATGGGTTATTTACAAGAATGATTAGTTGACATATACTCTACTTATTAGTATAAAAATCAATCATAGCTTGCCACTTACTCATCTAGCTAATAGCACCACTAAACACAATGAAAACATATCAACTAGTGGATCTTTTGGTTTCAATGGCACTCATCCTATCAAAATCCACATATCCACTGATGCTCATTGTATGTTGAGTTACAATAGGATAACCATGAAAAAATAAGGCATACTAAAAAGTGCCTTGCATGTATCTAAACACTCTCTTAACTACATCCCAGTGCACCCATCCCACTACTTGGGAAATGTATGGAATAATTCAAACCATAGGATACATAAAGATACCAACAACACTCACACAAATAACTATAGTCATGTCCTCCATCTTGGTAGGAGATTTTGGATAATCCTCCATAGAAAGCTTTATCCCTACATAATTGGAACAACTATATGTTTGCAAGTAGTCATGTTGAATCTCTCCAACACAAAGTTCACATAATTGCATTGACTTATCCAAAGTTTTTTGTTAGCTCTATCTCTTATAGTCTCAATCCACATAAAATACCTCACTATACCCAGATATTTCATCTCAAACTATGCTAACAACTAAGAATTCAAATCTAAAATCATTCTTTTTCTATTCCCAATAAAAAGCATATCATCCACATACAGGACAATGTTGAGAATGTGACTATTATCAATCCTATAGTAGAAACAATGGTCAAATTTGGATCTCTAAAATCCCAAAGACAACACATATGTGTCAAAATTCTGGTACCACATCATAGGAGGCTACTTTAAACCATAAAAATATTTTCTCAACTTGCATACCAAATTCTCTTTCCCTTTCACAAAGAAATGCTCTATTCTTCAAATATAAATCTCCTCCTCCAAATAACCATGAAGGAAAAAAAAATTCATGTTCAAGTAATAAGCTCATGCATGTGATAACAAGAATCAAATGGATGTCAGCTTAGCAAGAGGAGAGAAAATATCCCCATAATCTATTCCCCTCACTTGGGAATATCCCTTCGTGATTAATCATGCTTTATGCTTCTCAACACTACCATTAGAACCCATTTTCTTCTTGAACACCCAATTGCATCCAACATGCTTACCCCCTTTAGGAAAAGGTACTAGATCCCATGTAGCATTCTTTTTCAATGCTACTTGTGAGATGGGGTTAGAAATCAAATAGCATAGACAAAAGTCACAGCCAACACTTCTAAGCTATAAAACCTCATCCAAACAAGAGAATAAAATCATATGAAAGGAGAAAAATGAAAACAATGAAATAAAGCACTCCCCATTGAAATTGAATCACTTCTCTTGCTGTCCTTCTTCTTGTTATGCAACTTTTCCCTTAGATTTTTTGAAACACTTGTGCAAACCCTGTAAATGGTAGAAAGAAAGTTGAAGACAATTAGCTATTAAGCTGAAAATGGAGAAGGAAGGTTGATTTTATAGACAACCTTTTGAATGGATGGCTGAGATTAATCCTCTAGAAGGATTCCAAGATCAATGGTCCAAAATTGTTGCACCAAGAATATGCTATTTTGGAGGAATCATGACAGACATGCATGCAGGGACATGCAGACTATGACATGAAATAATGACAAGGTATCTTTGACCAGGTGGAGGTGCATAAATAATTTATTTTAAATTATTTATTCAAAATGGAGGAAAATGACAAGTGGCAAATAAATAATTTATCCAAATTATTTATTTAGAGAAAATGAAAAAAGGAGCATTTAATTAAATTAATCAATTTAATTAAATGGGGAGGTGGAAATTAGACATGGATAATTAATTTGAATTATTTATCCAAAAGAGAGGAATGAAACACAATTAAATAATTTTGACAATTATTTAATTATAGAAGAATAAAAGGTCAAATAATGATTATTATTATTATCTGACTATAGATGAAAGATAAATAATTAAATAAAAAAATTATTTATTTAATTATTGAAGAAAGGGATATATTAGTGATGCAATTAAATAATTTTAATTGATTAGGATAGAATAAAGATGAGAAGGTGAATTAATTAAATAATTAAAAATTATTTAATTAATAGAGGAATGTGGTCAAACCTAATTGAATAATTAAACTTATTCAATTATCAAAGGACAATGACCAAGAAAAATGACGGTCGCAGACTTGGGACATTTTTCAGTGTCTACATTTTTCCCCTCTTTGAGACAATGCAGCTTGTCGTGTTGTTTCAAAGAAAAATATTGATCAACTAATACATGCCCCAAAGATATCTTGGTAAGGATTATGATAAGAATGATATTCCCCCTTGAGAGATTGATTGAACAGATTGTAAGAAGATTAATCTCTCGATAGATGTCTAGAAAGTGATTAGATACCTTATATTGCGCAAGTGATAAAGCAGTGATGTACATTTTGATGAAAATGCAAAGTTGAGGGGCATAACTAAACAATTGATGGAAATGATCAGTATAGCCAGGTTGATGAGTTGATGAAGTTGATTGAGCTAATCAAGCTTATTGAGAATTATGCTTATGCAAGATAAGGTGCTGCAATGATGGATTGATTGATTGATTAAGGGGACATGAAATTTCAAGAAGCAAGTTGATTGATTTGAGATTTGATTCAAGAGACATATATTAGTGAGTTAAGAAATTGATTGATTTCTCTGTGACAAAAAAGATGAAGAAAATGAAATGCAAATTGACATGAAATGTAAGATGGAAGGTAATGAAGGTGATGAAGCCTCTTGTACCTTTTAAGTGCTTTTATCATCATCAGGCTTATTATGTTGCAAATTAGTGTAAGTGTCTAGATAACATGAATGTCTAGATGATTTGAATATTGTTTGCATTTTTATTTAGTAATGAAGTATAAGCATCTAGGTGTAAGAACCTTAGATGACCCAAATACTTATTCCATGGAAGACACTATTAGACAAGGAATGCCCTCATCCACATTAGACTCATAGGTCCTCGATGGTTTTGGACAACCATGTCCTAATACGAGTCATCCTATGAATAAGAAACAATCCACAAACAAAAAGCAAATGAACATGCCCCACCCTTGCCTCTCTAGTCAAAGGAATCCTGAAGAAGCTAAAAGACATGTCACCAAAGATAAAACAATAAAATAAGAAAAGATCAACAAACAAACAGGAGTCCTCCTTCAATGTAAAACTAATTCTTGTTACAGTTTATGTGTTTGGTTGGATTTGTAAGATGGGTTGATATATATGTTATAATTTTTGATTGGTTGTCAACACTTCTGCACTTTGAAGTTCAAAGTTGTATGGTGATCTAAAAGTGTCATTGTTTTTTGGAATAATTTATTTTTGATTTTGATTTTTTTGATTTTTTGATTTTTTTCAGGACATTTATGGGTTTTCTTTTTTTTGGATTATTTTAGGACATTTTATGGTTTTTTTTTTAGGACATTTTATGATTTTTTTGGGGGTTTTTTCAAGATATTTTATGATTTTTTATTTTAATTTGGATTTTTAAAGATGGAGTGAGATGAAATGCGATAGACTTATTGAAGGAATAAGATCTTACATAGTAGAGGTAATGCAACCATGGATAAATGATAGATCAAAATGAAAGATTCACTAGAAAACATGTCACACAAGCAACATATCCTTTGTCAAAATATGATAATGGTTCATTGATTAGATGCTAGGAATGATTGATTCCATAAGGCATGATGATGATAAGTACTTAGGCTCATTGATTCCTCTAAGTATGATAAGATTGATGATTGTTTATGATTGATTGACAAAAAATATGAGGATTGGATAATTTTTAATAGCTAGGCTCAAATATGATTCACATGATAAGATTCAAGGTTGCAAAGGAACATGATGACCAACATTGGAGGTAATTTAATCATGGATAAATGATAAGGATGAAAACTATGATGGAATGGTAGCACATAAGGATATGAAAGGAAATCCAAAGCATGCATTTGCAATTTTTCCCCTAATCTCATCAAGAACAAAGGAATGAAATGGGACATGGATTTTGATAAGCTAGGAGATATGGAATGGAAGAATGCAAAGATAAGGATAATGAATAGGATGATCAAGATCGATAAGATATGGACACAATCCTTAAGTATTTTTCTCCTATTCCTCATCAAGACCAAGGAAGGGAAGAAAGGATGCATTAAGATAGGATGGTGGAATATGGATATGGTGAAGGATATGGTACATAAGATATGGATAAAGTGTATAGGATAAGATATACAATGTTCAAGAAGATCCTTAACCTTGTCAAGATCAAAGGTGGAAATGTAAAGGGTGAATGTCAAGAGGATAATGGATATGAATGAAAGGATGGATGAAACTTTCCCCCAAGTGTAGAGTACAAGAGGAATATGGAAGATAGGATATGGATAGGGATAAATGAAAATGGAAGGTAATATATGCATGATAGGGAGATGGAGGGAGGAATCAAGCATCAAGTTTCATAGCTAATATCCCTTTAATATGTGCTCTAATAAACCATGGAAGAAGGATTAGACTCATAAACATAGGTATTTTAATGGTATGATGGAAGAAACTCAAGACTTTATGCAAAGGTTTGGCTTAAAGGAGGATAATGGGGGATGAATGTTGGATAATGGATAGGAGGTTGGAAGGATTTTTGATGGATAGATGGAAAGGATGGAAAGGATGGAAAGATCAACATCGATAAACACCTTGAAGGGTGGTGGAGTGATGGAGGAAAAATGAATTTGGAAGGTGATAGGTTTTTAGATGGAAGATAGGAGGAAGTGTTTGGATTAGGAAATTTGGATGCCAATTTAGATTTTATTACTTCTACGAGAATTTTAGGACTCCACATAGCTTTTGACTTTGATTTTTGATTCATGGACCTTTGTGGCCTTCGAGATTCTTCTTTTTACTTATGGGCCTTTGTGGCCTTTGAAATTTTTCTTCTTGATTTATGGGCCTTTGTGGCCTATGAATTTTTTCTTTTTGATTTGTGGGCCTTTGTGGTCTTTGAATTTTTTTCTTTTGACTTGATGGGCCTTTGTGGCCTTTGGGATTTTTCTTTTGACTTGATGGACCTTTGTGGACTTTTGGATTTTTATTTTGACTTGGGATCAAATTTTCTTTTATTTTTGCATGGCTCTTCAGGGAGACATGTTGATCCTTTGATACATGTGGATTTTGATATGGTAGCTTTTGACATTTGGCACCCAAATTGCTTCCAAGAGAAATGTGATGGGTGGATGGAGATGAATGATATGGAGGTCTTATGGATGGGTTAATGTAGGTAGAATTTTGAGAGGGCATCAAGGGTGTGTACCTTTGTTGTTCTTGATGAATAGGAGATGAAGGGATGTAGGGCCCCAATATGGATGGAAGGGTTGATGAACTAGGATTTGGATGATAAGGACCAAGGATAGATGAAAGGTGTGATGAACTAGGATAAGGACCTAGGATAGATGGAAGGTTTGATGGACTAGGATACTTAGGTTTATTTTGATGGAATCTAGACTTACGATGGATACCAATGTCTTGAGCATGAGGTGTATAGACAAGGCCATGATAATATGAATTTTATTGGATAAAAAGGGGTTCAAGGATACCTTGTTCATTCAAAGGCCTATTCCTTTTCCTTTGTAGTTCATACTTTGACACATTTTTTTTCCAATGGGATATATATTGTTTATGAAACAAGATGCAAGTCCATCGTGAGGTGGTTGTGATATGGAATGAATAACAAGATCTTCGAGTAAACCACCTTGGATAAAAGTGAGAGAACCCATTTGATAGGTAAGAGGTTCATGGATAGTTTGAATAGGGCTGATAGACTCTTGTGGAGGATTGTGGTCATGAGGGGAATTAGGATGTGTGATAGGATCTTGACTTGGAAAAGGATCAAGAGGTTTAGAAGAAGGAGTAGCTTTCTCTTTATTAGGTATGGAATCATCATGAAGTGGTATGAAAGGCATGTCTTGATCATGAGGAGGATGAACATCATCATGGAATGAAATGGTATCCTTGAATGGAGGTATATCTTGATCGTGATGAGGAAGGGAATCTTGAGATTTTGTGGAAAGCATATCTTGATCATCGGGTATGATGGAATCATGAGATGGTATGGATTCATTAGATGAGGTGGAAGGAGAATTTGGAAAGATAATTTTCTATTGAGATGGAAGGGGATCATCATGAGGTTCTTTAGAGATGGGATCTTGGTCAAAGATTGGAAGGGGTTGCGGAATTTTGGTATCATTGGATGGAGTGGAAAGAATGCTTTGATCTTGATCTGCAAGGGAGTTTATGCTAGCATGCTTTGGACTAATAGATTGGCATGACTCATTAGATGGAGATGGTATGATGAGAGAGGATGGTTGGATGAAGTCATTAACGTGGGTGGAAGACTCATGAGGGTTATTTTGAATTATGCGGGATGAAGATAGATGTATGACATGGTAGGATTGCACAATATCATTTGTATTTGAGGACTTAGATTTGGGTTTCTCATTTATTCTTTGCATAAATTCATGGAAATTAAACTTGGATGATGTAGTTTTGGGTGAGTATAAAGGCTTATGAGATGATTGCATCACTTCCATCAAATTTTGGGATTCAAGTTGCTTTTCAAGCTCTTTCAAATGATGGTCAAGATATTCAATCCTTTGGTTTCGTTCATAGGTCATGGATGAATATGGAGGATAGTGGTTAGACATATTTTATTGATGGTTTTGGAAATGTTTTGAGGTGTTGCAAGTTAGTACGTGTGATGTTAGTTTGAGGTCTATTTTTTGTGTTTAAATTTGTGAATGTGGTGAATACTGTTTGAAAATCCAAAAAACACTTGACAAGCACGATGTTTTGGTGTATGCAAATGCACATAAGACAAGCACAATCCTAGTAGGCCAATAGTCCAAGGGTTTGTATACTTGATATAGCCCACCGATATGCCTTAGATTAGTGTTAAACACCTTTCCTTCTCAAGAGCAGATAGCTTAGAAGTTTGGTGGCACTGGCTCCCCTCCACAACTCATTAATGTCATTCAGGCACACCAACTTTAGATTCTTGGGTAGTCACTTCCCAAGAATTGCTATCTCTACTCAAGGGGATCAATAGTGAGTGTCTTCAGACATGATACTATACCCTACACTATACCAAGCAATGACTGAAAAATGGTTGGCTTCTAAAATAATAGGTATTTAGTAAGGGCATTTCGTTCGTAGGGCATGATCCATGTGGTGAGAGTCCCCTTTCGGATCCATCTTGTCAGAACCATATGTGTGATTCTTGGGATTTCCACAAGAATCCAATTTTATATACTAGTTAGAAGTCTCTCAGGTTTAGGGTGCTACTGGTTTGAGTCATTCTAGGGTAAGTACTTTTTTCCACCAGAATAAGCCCAAGTTCTAGAGTTAGTAATCATTTCTCTTACACCCAGGATCACTTGAAAGTGCAAGGGGAGATGATACTTTGATTACTAAGTCTTAAAGGCTACAAAAATAAAGTGGGTTTGGTTTTCTGATCACCAAGTTTTCACAAGGTGAGAGCATACTCACCTACCACATCAAGCACCGTCGAACACCTACAAATAGAAGTTCATTTTAGTGCAACAAAAGAAGTGTTCCTAAACTAAAAATCACAAACATATGGTTTGAAAGATTAGTCTTTGACAAACATAGTTGCAAAATCATATGTCAATAGTTTAGATATATGTCTTTGACTCACGAGTGTTGCAAACCCACATGTTAGAGATTTCATAAATGTTTTGGACTAACGAGAAAGTTGCAAAAAACTAAGTTAGAACAAGAGATTAAAAATCAAACTAAAAGTCAGTAAATAACTAAACTAAGAAAAAGAAATTAAACAAAACTAAAAACTAAGAGCTCAATTTTTTTGTTGCTCCAAAAAAAGCAATTTTTGAGAGCCCCACTCCAAAGCCACACACTACAAATAGAAGATTAGTAAACCAAAAGAAAATTTGAATGAAAAAAAAAAACTAAAATAGTGATAACTTTTTCAAAACTAAAAAAATTCAAACCATAGATATCTCTAGAAATTTAAGACATAGACCTTCAAAACCCAGAAAAAGTTTTGCAAAATTTTGCAAGACAAAAGTGTTGTAAACAAAAGAAAATTTTGGGTCTTAACAGTTAAATCTTAAAAAATTATGATCACTAAAATGGCCATAACTTTCTCAAATATTAACAAAATTTTAAGCTATTTGAAGTTCCGAAAAGTTGAGAATGAGGCCTACAAAACCCAAATAATGGTTTTAAAATATTTTATGTGCCCATTTTTCTGTGCTCAAAAGAATATGACGGTATTTCATATGAATTCTTGGCTGTAACCTGCATAATAGTTAAAATAAACAAAAGACCACACAAATTTCTCTACATTCACGTCAGGTTCATCGAATGTGAGATGGGGTTAGAAATCAAATAGCATAGACAAAAGTGACAACCAACACTTCTAAGCTATACAACCTCATCCAAACAAGAGAATACAATCATATGAAAGGAGAAAAATGAAAACAATGAAATAAAGCACTCCCCATTGAACTTGAATCACTTCTCTTACTCTCCTTATTATGCAACTTTTCCCTCAGATTTGTTGAAATACTTGTGCAAAACCTGAAAATGGTAGCAAGAAAGTTGGAGACAATTGGCTACTAAGCTGAAAATGGAGAAGGAAGGTTGCTTTTATAGACAACCTTTCGAATGGATGGTTGAGATTAATCCTCTAGAAGGATTCCAAGATCAATAGTCCACAATTGATGCACCAAGAATATGCTATTTTTGGAGGAATCATGACAGACATGCATGCAGGACATGTAGGCTATGATAAACATGCAGGGACATGCAGGGACATGTAGGCTATGACATGAAATAATGACAAGGTATCTTTGACCAGGTGGAGGTGCATAAATAATTTATTTTAAATTATTTATTCAAAATGGAGGAAAATGACAAGTGGCAAATAAATAATTTATCCAAATTATTTATTAAGAGAAAATGACAAAAGGAGCATTTGATTAAATTAATCAATTTAATTAAATGGGGAGGTGGAAATTAGACATGGATAATTAATTTGAATTATTTATCCAAAAGAGAGGAATGAAACACAATTAAATAATTTTGAAAATTATTTAATTATAGAAGAATAAAAGGTCAAATAATGATTATTATTATTTGACTATAGATGAAAGATAAATAATTAAATAAAAAAATGATTTATTTAATTATTGAAGAAAGGGATATATTAGTGACACAATTAAATAATTTTAATTGATTAGGATAAAATAAAGATGAGAAAGTGAATTAATTAAATAGAGGATTGCGGTCAAACCTAATTGAATAATTAAAGTTATTCAATTATCAAAGAACAATGACCAAGAAAAATGACGCTCACAGACTTAGGACATTTTTCATTGTCTACACTACCATCTCTTCATCCATGACTTCCATCTAGGAATATGCATCATGCATACCTATAGCCTCTCTAGCTATCCTAGCATCATTAGTGTTATCAATCAAATAAAATATGTAGCTAGAGTCTAACATAGAATAACCAAATCTATCTTGTTACAACCTTTCTCATGTAGATGTCATCAATAGATAATGTTGAAGATCTAGCTCTTCCTTAGAGCTAATAGAGCTCTCCTCATCATGAGGTCAACAATTAGTGCTTATTTCATCCTTTTTAGGAGAGGATGGAATTTCAACTACCTCATTTTACTCTTCCTTATTTGGTTGTAGTTCTACTATGGAAGGTTTTAGCTCACAAAATATAACTTGTACTATAGAGCATCTTCTCGAAAAACTAGATCCCAAAGCTTAGATCCTTTCACACCAACACCATAGCTGATGAAGATACACTTCACACCTTGTTCTCCAACTTGATATTTTCACATTAGGCACATGGGTTTCTTCCTCACAACCAAATGCTTTGAGATGTACCATCGAGGGATTCTTGCCAAAGCATGCCTCATTAGGAATTTTCTTGACAAGAGCTAAAGTAGGAGACTTGTTAATCAAATAACATGTAGTAGCTACAACTTTGGCCTAGAAATTTTGTTCAATGACAACACCACTCAGCATACTCCTAGCCCTCTCCATCAACATTTTTTTCATTCTCTTTGTAACTCCATTTTGCTACAGAGTGTACAAATTTGTTTTGTTTCTCTAGATCCCATGCTCCTTACAGAAACGTTTGAATTCTATAGAAAAAAATTCACCACCATTATACATCCTCAAGCATTTGAATTTTCTACTAGTCTAGTTTTCAACCAAGGATTTAAACTCCTTAAACCAACTAGAAACTTTAGATTTACTTCTACAAAAATAAATAAATGTCCTTCTAGAGTATTCATCTATGAATGGAACGAATTATGCAAATCTATTTAACGAAGGAAAATTAACTGGGCCAAACACACTAGAATGAACATAATTTAATACCCTAGAAGATTTTTGAGAACTAGAATAAAAAGAAACACAATGTTGTTTTCCATATATATAATGTTTGCAAATATCTTACTCAAGATTGCAATCATGAAGGCCTTCAAAAAGGCTCTTATTTTTTAGGGCTCTAGGACTCTTCTCACCAATATGGAAAATCATTTTGTGCTACAACATTTCTTTCTCAAAAAAAAAAAGTTTTTAAAGTACTAGCACCCTTAGGTACCCATAAAACATGACCATCAGATGTATACACCATAGTATTCTTCTCTACTTGATATGATGATGAGGATGAAGAATCCAAATCCTTTTTCTTGTACTTCAAAAAATCACTATTACACTATACCATGCATGCATCTAGCTTATAAAAAGTGTCAATCTGAGAACCCTTAACAAGCACCATATCACTTTTGGTCATCTTCTATTTGCTACTAAATAAAAATACATGCACTCTCACATCACTTAGCTTACTCACTAAGAGTAGGTTTCATGCCAAACCAGGGATATGCAGAACACCATCAATCCCACTCAATATATCAGTAGGTAATCTAATTACAACTCTTCCATGACCAACAATCTTTAAGTGAGATTCATCACCCAAATACACATTCCCACCATCATACTCTTCATACTTTGAGAACCAACCTCTATGAGAGTTCATGTGGAAAGAAGCATTGAATCAATCGACTAGACATTTTCCAATGATGCATGTGTTGTCAAGTACATAAAAAAGCATCTACATCATCCTAAGAGGATTTATTAGATTCAAAATCAGAGGAATTTTTTTTATTTTTCTCCTCCTCTTTATAATATTTCCAAAAATATCTTGATTTACCACAGTTCTAGCATTTTTCCTTGGATGTTTTGCTAGGAGACTTTTAACTCCTTAGAGATTGGACTTATAATTATTTTCCTTTTTCTTTTCTTTCTCCTTTGATCTACCATGAACTGAAAGGGCCTCCTTAGCCATTTTAGAAGACTTCATCCTCATTTCCTTAGATAACAATAAATCAACCACATCTTTCATCTTGAAGTTAGTGGTTCTACTTCCAATAGCCACAACCAAGTGGTCCCATGAGTCAGGAAAAAAACAAATTAATAGTATGCAATGGTCCTCATCAACAATATTCACATCAATAGAACCTAGTTGAGCCACTAGCATGTTGAATGCATTCAACTGATCAACAATTGAACCTCCTCTCTCCATCCTCAAGGAATACAACATCTTCCTTAAGAAAATATTATTCACCAAGTATTTCTCTTGATAAATGTCACCAAGCTTCTCTCAAAGACTATTCCATTCTTCCTCTTATGGAAATTAAGGAGCAAAAATCAACCAAATTGAGTCTTATCAAACCCTTGTCTTTTTTATCCATCAAATCCCAATCAACTTGGCTGGTTTTTTGGTTTTGTACTAGATATTGAAGCGCATAGATCTCAGTCTATGAGCATATACTCCATTTCAAATTTCTACAACTCAAAATTTCCACCATTGAATTTCTCCATATCTATTCTTCCTAAAGTGCTTTCCATCTTGAACTTGCAATAATATTTTAAAGTTCTCAAGTTGTAAGAACTCCCTAGAATGGCCGTGAATTATTAATAATTATTAATTAATAATTTATTTAAATAACTTAAAAGATAAATAAATGCATAGTATTTTAAATAGATGATAAAGCGATTTTCATATTTTCATAACGAATAAATTGTACCAAGACTTATTCTTGAGTAGACAATTTGAGATATATTTAACAATTAATAAGACAAATATTCGTTTAGAAATTTAAATGTGAAAATGATATTATTAACCAATTCATGATATGCCAAGATTGGATAGTTCAAGGAAATTTTTAGTTGTGCTAATTGGTGGGCTGATGTAGAGAAAGAACTTAATTTTGACTCACTTGACACATTTCATGCAAGGATTAATCACATTCAATAACTAGGTGCATCCTAGTTCATCCTAGATACATTACCCCTATAGTCTAACAACATTCAACAAGAAAAATCAACATAATAGATGAAATACTGGACTATTCCAATCCTATTACAATGCAATTTGATTTTTTACAGCTCATCATTCCTTTATGAAATCAAATGACACATATATTTTGTTAAACCCTCAAGCAACTAGGGTTTATTCCCTTTTGATAGGGTTTTTCTTATAATAGTCACCCATAACTTATCATGGCCAAAATATATCTAGCTAAGATTTTGGAATCCATTAGAGGATGCAAAAATAGAGATCTCTTGAAATTTTTAGCATTTTACACTGTACCAATCAAGAGAAATGAATTTTTTATCAAAACTGGAAACTCTAGTTTTTAAATAGGGTTGCTAAGAAGATTGATTTATTAGACCAATTAAACATTTTTTTCTTTAGGACTAGTAAGAATGGAAAATATGTGAAATAAAATTATCTTTCCACCCATATAAGTTGCAAGTATGTACCAATTTGTACATGGCCATACAAGTTGAATTACAGACGGCTACACATAAAAAACACAAGTAAACATTGCAAGAATTGGTGGTTTTCATTCAAAATCTCTATCCACATCTACTGGGCATAAGAATATGTTTCTCTCTTAAAATACAATCAATATAACTCCTCAAACTAACTTCTAACTCTCAAAACCAAAAGTTGCAAAGTTGTATGCACTTTTGTTAACAACATTGACAACTTTTTGACAATTTTCCAACTAACCAATCAAAAGGCTCATGCATGACCCCAAATGTTCCAAAATGACCTTATTTGCACAAAAAAAAACAAATTAACTCATAGCCAAGGTTGTAGAACAACTTCCAAACCTTTACAAAATGACAACAAAATCATCAAAATGGATGCCCCTACATCATGGACATTATTTTCTAGAATCATATGAAGAATATCCACTTGTATACATAGTACTTTTTAACCATAATTTTGAGATTTATTTCTTTATTAAAAAGTGTAAAGATTATTCCTTTGCATGTAATATTTTCTAGCCACAATTTTAAGACCCATTTCTTAATGATAATTAGAAACAATAGTTAAATATTTAATGCAAAGAATATAGTGAGAAGGTGGAAAATTTTGAAGCAGAAGGATAAATGGAATGATAAATGGATGCTTGTAGATATTTATTTTTGGAAATCACTACTTGTGTGATATGGAATGAGGAGGATTAAGGGAGCATGGTGGTGTACCTCTAAATCATACATCATGTTGAATTACATGTCTTTCATGGTCTAACCATAGTTATTAATGCCATTATCATCTATTACCCCTAGGAATCTCACAACATACTATATTTTCAAATAATAAGTATTTTTAAATATTGTCGACCTATCTTCAAAGAGCACATATCTTTTATTTAATATTTTTCCTTTAAAAAGAAAAGGGGAGAGGAAAAATTTACTTCTTTGTAGAGAAAAATGAGAATGAAGGGAAGAAAGGAAGTATAAGGGAATTGATATATGTAATTATTGACTCCACCTATAAACAATACTTATGTCTTAGTTTTTTGTTAAGTTCATGCATAGTAGTCAGGGAGTTAGTTCTAGTATTTATTGTGAACATTAATGAGCTCAAACGATCCATATTTTTGCTTTGCTTTTACTCTATATTTTCTATATCAGTTTTATGTTATGCAATCTATCTTTTGTGAACATTTTGGCTCTACTAAAATACTATCATGGTATCAGAGCACATGCTTGTGTTCCTAGGTAGAGATATCTAATCTAAACATGCAGATTACAACATAATCGAGTGTTGAGGTGAACTAGTCAAGTTCAACCTTAGTAGAGATAGAACCCACCACAGTGAAAACACGCTAGTGCACACAAGTTTTCTTCAATAGAAGAGTGGGCTAAGGTAACCATACATCTCTACACTTTTTAAATGAGATCTTGTTTATTAGCTTAAGAAAATGACTAATAGACTAGAATAGTCATGGCATCCACTAGTAACCCTAGCACACAGGGACCAATACTAAATGATAAGAATTATGCCATGTGGGCCATCAAAATGAAAAGTTATCTAAAAAAATTGGAATGTTGGGAGGCTGTAGTGACTAAAGATGAAGAACCTAGTGTAAATGACCTTGCTACAATGACCAATGCAAAGAGGAATACAAATGTAGAGAACAAAAGGAAAGGTTCTAGAGCCCTATGGAATCTACACAATGGATTTGAAGAATCCATCTTTCCCAAAATATCAACAACAACCAATGCACATCAAGCTTGGGAGATACTTGCGACTTCATATCAAGCAATTGATAAGGTAAAAAATGCTAAGTTGTAGATATTAAGGAAAAAGTTCAAAAATTTACAAATGGAAGACAAAAAAAATATAGATCAGTTCATGTATCAATCCATGGATGTAGTAAATCAACTAAGATCCTATGGTGAAGACATCACAGATAGGAAGGTTATAGTTAATATTTTCAGAATTCTTCCATACTCATATGATATGTTGGTGACTACAATTGAAGAATGTAAGGATCTTGCTCAATACTCCATAGAAGAGTTGATTGGTTTAATGTTGAACCATGAGTCCAGAATGAAAAATAAAAAGTAATCTTTGGAAAATTCCATACAAACACATGCCACAATTAGTAGAGGAAGAGGCAGAAGTGGTAGATGCAAAGGAATAATAGGTCAAAGCTCTTCCCAGTCTGATAACAAATATAGTGTTGAGAATCAGTCAGAGCGGCCTTTGTCACAACCTCAAAACCAAAGAGGAAGAGGTAGATATGAAAAGTAAAATATACAATGCTATTATTGTAAATTATATGGACATTATGAGAGTGAGTGCAGAAAGAAGCAAGCATACTAGAAAAGGGGCAAAGCTTATGTGTCCAACATAGAAGAAGGAACCTCATCAATGTTTCTATCATTCTCAGTAGTAGAAGACAATGACAAAGAAGACATGTGGCTATTGGACAATGCCTATAACAATCACATGACAGGTAATAAAAAAAAATTCACTAGTTTTAGTGACACAGTCAAGTCCAAGATCAAGTTAGGAGATGACCATTTGGTGCATGCTCTAGGAAGAGGTATTGTTACAGTAGTAAAAAAGAAGAATGAAAAGAGTTATCCATAATTTCTATTATGTTTAGAACCTAAAACATAATTTGTTGAGTGTAGGCCAAATGAGTGAGAATGGGTTTGAAGTTAATTTAAAGGTTCCACATGTACTATCTTAGATAAAACCCCAAGTTAAATGGTCATAGAAAGAGTCCAAATCACTAGAAATAGATTGTATCCCCTAAACCTAAGTGTCAAATAGTCGATATCTTATGCTCATTATGCTACCAATTTTGATTAAACTTGGTTATAGCACCTCAAATATGGCCACCTAGCCTTTAATAGTCTAGATTAGTTACAGGAAAAGTTAATGTTCCTAGGTTTACCAACAATTGATGTCCACTATTATCCTTGTGAAAATTGCATAATAGCCAAACACCAAAGGAGTTCCTTTCCAAATGCAATAATCTACAAAGCTAGAGATATATTAGAGCTAGTGCATACTTATCTTTGTGATCCCATGCAAACAAATTATATAGGAGGGAGTTATTATTTTTAACCTTTATTGATTATTGCAATAGGATGACTTAGGTGTACTTCATTAAGAACAAATCAAACACCTTTGAAAAATTAAAACAATTTAAAGCAATGGTACATAAACAAAGTGGTAGAAAAATTAAACTTTTAAGGTCTGATGGAGGAGGTTAATATGACACCAAAGCTTTTCTATCATATTGTAGTGAATAGCGCATTCAGAGAAAATTCACCACTAGGTACACTCTGTAGAAAAATGGAGTGGCAGAGAGGAAGAATCAAACAATTATGAACATGGCAAGGAGTATGTTAAAAGCTAAAAACCTATCAAATGATTATTGGGAAAAGACAATTGCATGTTTAGTGTACATCCTGAACAAATCACCTACAAAAAGTGTAAAGGACAAGACACCTCTAGAAGCCTAGAGTGGAGTGAAACCAAATCTAACAATCTTGAGAGTTTTTGGAAGTGTAGCTTATGCTCATGTGCCTAAGGAGTTAAGGATAAAATAGGATGATAGAAGTGAGAATTGTATACTTGTAGGTTATAGTCATATGTCAAAATCCTACAAGTTGTATAATCCAATTACCAAGAAGACAATAGTGTATAGAGATGTGAAGATTCTTGAAGATAAGGCATCACATGAACAAGATGGTGGAACAATTGAGAGTTAGACTGTTCCACATACATTTACACCAATAGGTATAGCAGATATTGAGTAGCCAAGACATAGTCTACCAAAATTGTAGGTTCCAATAGTAGTAGAAGAAAATCAAGGAAAACAAGTGCACATTCCTTCTTCTAGTAGTGATTCAAACCCGACAATAGTAGAAATTGGGAACCAAAAGACCAGGACTATAAGAGAGATATCTGAATAGTAGGACAATAATGAATAGGTAATTTTTTCCTTGATGTCTAACTAGCCTATACTTTTTGAAGTAATTAAAAATAAAGAGTGGGTAGAAGCCATGAACAATGAAATAGAATCCATATAGAAAAATAACACATGGCACTTAGTAGACTTTCCACAAGAGAAAATAAGCATAGGAGTTAAGTGGGTATACAAAAAAAAACTTAATGAGAAAGGCCAAGTTGAGAAGCATAAGGCAAGACTATTAGCCAAAGTTTTTGCTCAGTAGCCTGGCACAAACTATGAAGAGACATTTGCACCATTGGCAAGATTGGACATAGTTAGAACAATGTTAGCAGTAGCAACAAAACACCATTGGTTAGTTTACCAACTAGATGTCAAGCCTACATTTCTAAATGGAATTTTGAATGAAGAGGTTTATGTTCAACAACCACCTAGATTTGAGATTGAAGGATAGGAACATAAGGTCTATAAACTAAAAAGGGTCCTATATGGATTGAAATAGGCACCAAGGGCATGGCATAATAGAATAGATTCTTATCTACTTATCAAAGGGTTCAAGCACAACAAAAATGAAACTACATTGTATACAAAGACAAACTTGTAAGGTAAAATTATAATTCGATGAATCTATGTTGATGACTTGTTATACATTGGTAATTTTCATCTTGAGGAATTTAGGCTATGGAGAGAGAATTGTAAATTACTAATCTCGGTCACATGAAGTATTTTCTAGGCCTTGAAATTGAGCAATCTGAGTAGGGTATTTTCATTATCCAAAAGAAGTATGCATAGGATGTGTTGACCAAATTCAGAATGAATAACTGCAAGGAAGTTAGTACTCCTATTGTTCCAGGTACCAAATTGAGCAAAAATGATGAAAGTACAGTAGTAAACTCTACATCAAACAAGTAGATAGTAGGGAGCCTAATGTATTTGAAAACAATAAGGCCAAACATTATGTTTGTATTTAGCGTTCTTTCTAGGTTCATGGAGTCACCAAAGGAATCCCATTGGAAGGCAGGGAAGAGAATATTAAGATATATTGTAGGAACAACACAACATGGTATTTTGTATACAGGTTCTAAAGACAAAAAGCTCATTGGATTTATAGATAGTGAATTTGCAGGAAGTGTTGATGATAGAAAGAACACCTCAGCTTATTCATTTTGTTTGGGCATGGGTATAATTTCATGGGCATCCAAGAAGCAACCCATAGTCACCATTTCATCTATAGAGGCATAGTACATAGCAACTACATCAACAACTTGTCAAGTTGTATGGATGAAGAGGTTAATATGGGATATTGAAACAAAAACAAAGAAGAAGCCAATTACTATCTTTTGTGATAACAACTCAACAATAACACTTTCTAGAAATCATTTTTTCCATTAAAGAGAAAGCACATCAACACCTATTACCACTTCATCAGAGAGCTAGTCAACAATGGAGAAGTTATTCTATAGTTTTGCAACTCTAAAGATCAATTGGCAGACATATTTACTAAGCCATTGCAAAAATTAAAATTTGAATTTCAAAACCAACAATTAGGAATCATCAGTGCTAAAAACATTGCAATGAAAATGAAGTCAAAATTAAGGGGGAGTGTTAGATGTAATTATCGACTCCACTTATAAACGTCACTCATGTCTTAGTTTTATGTTAAGTTCATGCATAGTAGTCAAGGAGTTAATTCTAGTATTTATTGTGAACATTAATGAGCTTGAACAATTCATCTTTTTGTTATGTTTTTACTTTGTATTTTCCATATTAGTTTTATGTTATGCAATCTATCTTTTGTGAACATTCTACCTTTGCCAAAAAACTGTCAGGAATTAGATCACCACATGTTGGAAATATTAATGTTTTTGACTGAGCCTCTTTCTCATGTTAGCCCCTGGTCTCACCTACTTGTCAGGAGCCTCCAATGATTTCTTTTTTGGGATCTCCATCCCTATTTTGCTCCGACACCTCCATATGGTAGGAAATTTTGATTTTCCAAAATTAATGTGGTAGGTGATTTCAAATTTGAAGAGGGAATTTTTTTGTAGACAAAAGGAATGAAGGAATGAATGTAGAGATTGAGCTTTTACAGTAGCATTTTGAGAAAAGGAATTTTTTTTGTGAGTTATTTGTGTGATTCAGAGAAGCTCCTAAACAACAACAGTTGTAGTTTGTTCTAGGTGTGCTTGCAGTGTGCACCTGAAAGCTCCTGATAGCTCAGTATTTTTCTAGGAGTAGTAGATAGCTCTAATCAAATAGAAGGAAAGAGAGCTCTATGCAGTTCCTGATAGTTCTATGTGTTTTGGGTGTAGCTCCAGATTGTTGCATTTTTAGTTTGTAAATAGTAAATTGTAGTTTTAGTTTGAAAGCATTTTGTAAGTTCTATTTTCTAGTTAATAAAAGAAGCAAATATTGCATGCCTAGTTCTATGTGTCTCCATTCTTCCTATTTTTTGCTATTCTGTATTTTGGGTATTTACAATTTGACTAGAAAACAAAGCAGTAATATTTGTGCATTTCATTTCATTTGAAATTTCTGCATGGTATCAAAGCATTAGATTTTCTTACATGGTATTAGAGCCAGAAGGCCCTAAGTATTGAATGAGTTGGGAATTTGTTTTTTTAGGTGTTTGAAGTTTTTTTTGTTGGAGACATGGTTGGAGATGAAAGTAAGAGTTGGCAGCAACCACTAGCATTTAATGGAAAAAACTATGATGTTTGGGAAAAGACGATGAAGACCTTAATGGTTGCAAATGATTTGTGGGAGTTTGTGATTATTGGGTTGAATGATGTGACTGATCCAACAACATATGTTCTCACAAAAAACCAAAAGACTCAGTTGAAGGAGTTGAGGAGGAAAGATGCAAAAGCATTGAGTTTTATTGAAGTAGCCTTGATAGAGACCATTTTTCCCAAAATAGTAGTAGCTAACTATGGAAAGGAAGCTTGGGAAATCCTCCAAACCAGCTACAAAGGGACTGATAAAGTCATATTGGTGAAGCTCCAAATTATTTGACGAGGGTTTGAGACTCTCCAAATGAAGGATAGTGAGTCAATCTCAAAATTTCACAGAAGACTCTCAAGTTTGATAAACTAGTTGAAGGTGAATGGAGAAGTCATTGAATACTAGAGGATTGTGGAGAAAATCCTCAGAATTTTACCAAAAAATTTTGATGCTTTGGTGATTTCAATTGAAGAGGATAAGGACCTCTCAACATTTTCCGTTGATGAGCTATTGGGTTCTCTGCAAACCCATGAGCAATGCCTAAATAGGTCTGCAAGTTCTTCCCAAGAGAAAGATTTCAAAGCTCAAGCCAATGTAAGAGGTAGGGGAAGAGGCAGAAACAACTTTAGACATGGTAGATGTAGATCTGGACAAGGAAATATTGGAGGAGAAATCTCATGACAAACACACAACCAAGAGTGAGCAAGCAGCTCTCAGTCCAGCTCCAGACAAGCCAAGAAGAACAACAACTCGAGTAAGAAGGGTGACAAGATCAATGTTGAATGTTATTATTGCCATAAATTTTTCCATTATGCAAGTGATTGCTGGAAAAAGAAGCGAGATCAGTCCAAGCAGAGTGCAAATGTGGCTAATAAAAATTTGGTTGAAGGTAATCGGTAAAAAGCCTTCATCATGTGCAATATTGTTGAGCATGGCAGTGATGAGGTATGGTTTTTAGATAGTGGCTATAAAAACCACGAGTGGTAATGAAAGTTTATTTTCTTTCATTGATAAGAATGTTAATTATGAAATTAAAATGGGGAACAATGAAATAGTTCTAGTTGTGGGAAAGGGGTTTTTTATTTTTTCAACCAAGCACAGTGAGAAGGAGATTGATGACATTTATTTTCCCCTAGTATAAAGAAAAATTTGATGAGTATTGGACAATTGTTTCGAAAAGGTTACAAAGTTTTGATGGAGAAGGGTGAGTGCATTATTTATGAGAAGGATGGAAGTAAGAATGAATTGCAATAGTGCAAATGACGAAGAATGGGATGTTTTGATTGAGGCTAGAAAGCTGTTTCTTAGCTTAGTCCATAGTTGAAGAAAAATGTATAGTAGTACAACAATAAGTAGTCTTCAAGGTAGTCATTCAAGACCCTTCCAAGCTTTGGCATCTCAGGTATGGACACTCAGGCTATGCTAGTTTGAGTAATTTTTCAAAGAAGGGAATGGTTGGAGGTATACCAACCATAGGAGAGCCTAGTGGTAGATGTGAATTATACATTTTAGGAAAACAACATAGATAGCCCTTTCAATCAAACAATTCTAGAAGGGAAAAATCACCATTGGAGCTGCTACACACTAATTTTTATGGCCCTATGCAAGTAATTTCTATTGGTAAGAGCCAATATGTTATGACCTTTATTGCTGATTATAGCCTTAAGATGTGGGTCTATTTTTTGCAACATAAGTCTAAATAATTTGATAATTTTTTGTTATTTAAGGCCCATACTGAAAAGGAGAGTGGACATTTCATCGAGGTCCTAAGGTTAGATAGAGGGGGAGAGCACACCTCCAATAAATTTCTGAATTTTTGCAAGCAACATGGCAACAAGAAGGAGCTAAGGGCCAGTTATACTCCACAACAAAATGGAGTGGTTGAGAGAAAGAATAGGACCATTGTGGAGATGTCAAGGATCATGTTAAAAGAAAAGGAACTCCCAAATGAATATTGGGAAGAGGCTATAGCAATAACTGTTTACAAGTGATTAATAGAAGTCCTACAAAGGCAGTTTTTGGAAAGATTCCATAAGAGGCATGGAAAAAATGCAAGTGGACAATTGAGCACTTGAGGGTGTTCGGATGTGTGGCATATGCACTCATGCCAAAAGAGAAAAGAAAAAAGTTGGATGAAAAGGGTGAGAAATGCATCTTCACAGGCTATAGTGAAGAGTCCAAAGCCTATAGGTTGTATAATCCTATCACCAAGAAAATTGTCATTAGTAGAAACATGGATTTCCTAGAGGATGAGGCATGGGATGAATTGATAGTTTCTGATAGCTCAGAACCACTCCCTACAACTCCTTATGAAGAAGGAAAGGAACAAGAAGTGCAACAAGATAAGCCTACAGTTGCTCCTGACAACTCTGGACCACTCCTAACACCTCCTGATAGCTCTTGAAATAGGTAGACATCAGGAAGACACTCATAGATAGACAGAGAATTGGCCACATAAAGCTCTAAACAACTCCTAACAGCTCCTGACATGAGCAGATAGAAAGGAAATAAGCCATAGAAAACCAAAGGATTGGATCCTGAGAGCTCCCAATAGCTCCCAATAGGGTTTGTTTAGTAGAACAGTAGTAGTATTCAAAATTCAAATCCCACTCTCACCTCCCTAATGCCAAAGAAGACCAAGATTCTAAGGGAGATCTATCAAAGTGAAGGTATGATAAATAATTTGATGAGAGTGTGAATTTTGCCCTATTTTCTCATAGTGATCTAGTTTATTTTGAGGATGTTGTGAAAGAGGAGAAATGGTGTGAGGCCATGGATGATGCAATAGAGAGGAATAGCACATGGGAGTTAACTAATTTGACTTTCAACAAGCAAGTAATTTGAGTGAAATGGGTCTATAAGACCAAAAACAATGTCAATGGAAGAATAGAGAGGCATAAGGCAAGATTAGTTGTCATAGGATACAAACAGTAGTTTGGGAGAGATTATGATCAGACATTTGCTCCATTTTCAAGGATGGAAACCATGTGGGAAGTCATAGCAATTTCATCCCAGCACAACTGGAAGGTGTTTCAAATGGATGTGAATTCCACCTTCCTAAATGGAGTATTGAAAGAAGAGGTATATGTGGAGCAACCACTTGGATACGAAGTTTTGGGTCAAGAAGAAACAATTGTGTAGGCTGAAGAAGGCCCTCTATGGGTTGAAGCAAGCTCCATGAGCATGGTACAATAGGATTGAATCATATTTGTTGAGCAATGGCTTTAGCAAAAGCGATTGTGAGCACAATATTTATATCAAGGAAACTGATGGTAAGGTTTTCATTATTGTCTTGTATGTTGAAGATCTAGTTTTTACTAGGGATGATGATTTTCTCATTGTTGATTTTAAATAGGCCATGAGAAAAGAGTTTGAAATGACAGACTTAGGTCTCTTGAGGTATTTTCTAGGCATAGAAGTAAAACAAATTCATGATAGTATTTTTATCTCTTAAGAAAAGTATTCAACAAATATTTTGAAAAGGTTTAGGATGAAAGATAGCAAGCCTATCCCCACACCAATAACCATAGGTCTAAAGTTGAGCAAGGAAGATTGTAGCAACAATGTGGATCCAACCATGTATAAAATTTTGGTTGGAAGTTTGATGTATTTAATTACAACTAGGCCTGATGATAATGCACAGTGTAAATCTAATTTCCATATTTATGGAGACTCTAAAAGAGTCACATTGGAAAGTGGGTAAAAGAATCTTGAGGTATGTGAATGAAACCAAAGGATATGGTATTTTGTATGGTGCAAGAAATGAGTTTGGGCTGGTTGGATACAAAGATATTTATTGGGTGGGAAGTGTGGATGATAGGAAGAGCACATCAGGCTATGTGTTTCATTTGCGCTTGAGAGCTATCTCATGGGCTTCCAAGAAACAACCCATAGTTTCCCTATCTACAATAGAGGCTGAGTATATAGTAGCAAATGGAGCAGCATGTCAAGCTATTTGGCTAAGAAGAATCTTGGTAGATTTGAGAGAAAAAAGAGAGGATGGAACAAAAATCTTTTGGGATAATGTTTCATTAGTAGCCTTGATGAAAAAATCCTATGTTTCATGGAAGAAGAAAGCACATTGAAATCAGGTAACATTTTATTAGAGAATTGGTTGAAAAGGGTGAAATAAAGATGAATTTTTGTAGTTTTGAGTAGTAGCTAGTAGACATATTCACCAATCCTTTGGGCAGGGACAACTTTGAGCACCTAAGGAACAATTTGAGCATTGTTGATTTGGATTAGGATTGATCTGGTTTGATGGCTTAGTCATAGGGGGAGTGTTGGAAATATTAATGTTTCTGACTAAGCCTCTTTATCACACTAGCCCCTTGTCTCACCTACCTTTGAGGAGCCTCCAACAACATTTTTTCTTTTTTGGGATCTCCATCCCTATTTTGCTCTTGACAGCTCCAAATGTTAGGAAATTTTGAATTTTCAGAATTAATGTGGTAGGTGATTTCAAATTTGAAAAGGGAATTTTTGTGTAGACAAAAGGAATGAAGGAATGAATGTAGAGACTAAGTTTTTGCAGCAGCAGTCTGAGAAGAGGAATGTTTTTTGTGAGTTCTCTATATGATTAAGAGAAGCTCTTGAACAACAACATCTGTAGTTTGTTCTGAGTGTGTTTCCAGTGAGCACCTAAAATCTCCTGATAGCTTAGTGTTTTTCTAGGAGTAGCAGATAGCTCCAGTTGAATAGAAGGAAAGAGAGCTATGTGCAACTCTTTATAGTTTTGTGTGTTTTAGGTGCAGCTCTAGATTGCTACGTTTTTAGTTTGTAAATAGTAGATTGTAGTTTCAGTTTGAAAGCATTTTATAAGTGTTACTTTCTGGTTAATAGAAGAAGCAAATATTGCATGCCTAGTTATGTGTTTCTACATTTTTCCTATTTTTTGTTATTCTACATTTTGGCTATTTCCAATTTGACTAGAAAACAAAGTAGCAATATTTTTGCATTTCATTTCATTTTAAATTTCTACATGATATTAGAGCATTAGATTTTCTTACACCACATAGGTTGCTGAGTGGTTATATCCAGATCTCCAAGTAGAATTTTCTTGGAACCATTCCTTTGAGTATAATATGCTTTGTTCAAATGCAATGTATATATATAGGAATTACTTCCTTTGTTATAAGTATGTGAATTTTTTTCAAATTTTATTTTCTTTAGCTAATAACTAAGTTAATATCTATCAACTAGTAATGGGAGTATTTCTAAATTGCAATCATTTCTATGAATTTCAACACTCGAGGGATTAAGATCTATCTTGTGCACTTAGCTTAACAACTTTCAATCTATGTCATATCAAGCTTCGATTTGAATGAATAGGCATTTTTATTATACCTATATGTTTTACATTAAAGGCACATCAAAACCGTATTTTAGGACCCATTTTTATATGTGTTGATGCTATTTCTTCAACTA
Organism: Sequoia sempervirens; assembly: GCA_007258455.2. Lineage (NCBI taxonomy): Eukaryota > Viridiplantae > Streptophyta > Pinopsida > Cupressales > Cupressaceae > Sequoia > Sequoia sempervirens. Next base: position 550,801,752 of record VDFB02105785.1, on the reverse strand, counting down.
TTTATCATATTTTTGGTTTTCAAAGTTGGTGTGCCTTGATAGGGTACCAACAAAGGCTTTTGTTCACTTGAAACCTAATTTTGAAAGGGTATTAAGAAAATTTAGGATTACCACTGGCAATGTCATTGTGGTAATAGATTGTATAACACTATATATTTTTCCATGCTCCAATTACAATCATAGAATGCCATCAACATTCATAGCTCAACATTATGCTACACATTTTTCTTACCATACACAATTCCCTTGTATATCTCTAATTACTACATACCTGTATTCTCAAGTATGCACCTTCATAGGGGAAAAATTTCCACTCTATCATTGTTTAAAGGTGATTTTCATTTTCTCTCTCTACTATCAACCACCTTATAGGTTACTCGATTGGTTTATAATATATTCATGAATAGTTATTTGTTGGAAAATTAATTTCTCTTGAGCCTTCTCTAATGTTAGCCACTTGTTTCACTTGCTCGTTAAGAGCCCCCATTTTCAATGGCAGTGTTTGGGATCTTCATCCATACAACTCCTGACAACTCCAAAAGTTAATATGGTAGCTATTTTTTAATTCCAAATTAATGCTCGTAGGTAATTTTGAACTTTGAGAGGGAATTCTGAAGAGACAAAAATAATTGAAGCACATTATTCTTTCAGTTGGAAGAATTGGAAAATTTTCTTTGAGCAGCAATAGTCTAAAAGAGAATGTTTTCTATGTGAGCTCATAGAAGCTCCTGAACAATAGCAGCTATATTTTGTTTGATTGAGCAGTGATTGATCCTGAAGAGCTTTGTGTAGCTCCTGCCAGTGAGCTCCTAGCAGCTCCTAAAGTTTTTGTATCTGGTTGAGAAACTAATGAAGCTCCTAGCAGATTGTAGTTTGTAGCTTAGAGTTTGTTTTTTGTAGTTTCTATTCAGTCTTTTATGCATTTCCATTTCTATGTATTTCCATTTCTATCTTATTGAATAGAAAGGAAAGTTGCATGTCTCCTTGTGCTTTCGCATTTTAGTTTGGGTTTTTCTAGTTTGGTTGGAAAATAGAGAAATAGTTATGTGCTTTCATTTTATTTAAAAATTGTACATGGTATCAAAACCATAGGCCCCATTTCCTTGTGAGTTAGGGAATTGAGGAAAGATGCTAAGGAATTGAGTTTAATAGAAGTAGCCTTGACAAAGGCCATTTTTCCCAGAATAGCAGTAGCTAACTATGAAAAGGAAGCTTGGGAAATACTCCAAAAAAACTACAAAGGGACTGACAAGGTTAGATTGGTGAAGCTCCAAATGCTTCAAAGAGAGTTTAAAACTCTTGAAATGAAGGACAGTGAGTCCATCTCAGTTTTCCACACAAGACTCTTAGGTTTGATAAAATAGTTGAGAGTGAATGCTAAATTCTTAAATGATTAGAGGATTGTGGAGAAAATCCTCAAGAGCTTACCCATGAAGTTTGATGTAGTGGTGATTTTCATTGAATAGGCAAATGATCTCACAATGTTGTTTGTTGATGAGTTGATGGGTTCTTTGCAAACCCATGGGCAACACCTAAGTAGGTATGATACTTCTTCACAAGGGAAAGATTTTAAAGCCTATTCAAATGCAAGAGGAAGGGGGAGAAGAAAAAATGGTGGAAGAAGCTCAAGAGGTAGAGGTCGTGGAAAATCTAGACAAGGAAATGTTGGAGGAGATAGATCAGGATGAGCAAATAGCCAAGAGGGAGTGAGCAGCTCTCAGAACAACTCTCGAAGAGGAAAGAAGAACAGAAGTTCAAATTAGAAGAATGACAAGAGAAATGTTGAATGCTACTACTGTCAATTTTTTTCATTATGCAATTGAATGCTAGACAAAGCAGCATGATCAGTCAAAAAAAATGTGAATGTGGCTGAAGGAAATCAATCCACGACCTTAATCATGTGCAACATTGGTGAAGAATGCAGCCTCGAAGTCTATTATTTGGATAGTGGTTGTAGCAACCACATGAGTGGTAATGAAAGTCTATTTTCTTTTATTGATACAAATGTAAAGTATGAGATTAGAATGGGGAACAATGGATTATTTCCAATTGTGTGAAGAGGATCTATTATGATCTGCACCAAGAAAGGTGAAAAGAAGGAGATACAAAATGTATTTCTTGCTCCTGGGTTAAAGCATAACCTCATCAATGTTGGAAAACTGATCCAAAATGGATATAAAGTGGTAATGGAGAAGGTTCAATACATTATTTATGACAAGAATGAGAGGAAAAAGGTGTTTGTAGTAGTTCAAATGACAAAGAAATGAATGTTTCCCTTGAAGATTGAGATATGCTTCTCATCTCAATCTATTGTTGCACCTCTCATGAATGGAAAATGTATAATAGAACAACAAATAGCCCTCATGTGCACCATTCAAGACCCCTCCAATCTATGACATCTTAGGTATGGACATTTAGGCTATGTTGGTTTAAGTCTTTTTTCCAAGAATAAAATTATTGATGGTTTGCCAAGAATAGTAGAGCCTAATGCTAGGTGTGAGGCTTTCATTTTGGGCAAGCAACATAGGCAACCCTTTCAATCGGGAAACTCTACAAGGGAAAGAGCACCATTGGAGCTGGTGCACATGGATTTGGTAGGCCCTATGCAAATCATTTCTATTGGTAAAAGTATAATTTATATGATCTTCATTGATGATTACAACCATAAGACGTGGGTCTATTTTTTGCAACATAAATCTAAATATTTTGATATTTTTTGTTGTTTAAGGCCCAAGCTAAAAGGGAGAGTGGACACATGATCGAGGTCCTAGGGTTAGATTGAGGAAGAGAGTATACCTCCAATCAGTTTGTGATTTTTTGCAAGAAAAATGGCATCAAGAAGGAGCTAGCAACCAGTTATACTCTGCAGCAAAATGGAGTGGCTAAGAGAAAGAATAGAACCATTATGGAGATGGAAAGGAGAATGATGAAAGAAGAAGGACTCCTGATTGAATATTGGGGAGAGGCTATAGCAACCACTATTTACTTGATAAATAGAATTCCAACAAAGGTGATTTGTGGAAAAATCCCTCAAGAGGCATGGACAAAATACAAGTGGATGGTTGAGCACTTGAGAGTGTTCAAGTGGGTAGCATATACACACGTGCCTAAAGAAAAGAGGTAGAAATTAGATGACAAGGGTGAGAAGTGTATTTTCATGGGCTACAGTGAGGATTCCAAATCCTACAGGCTATACAACCTGATCACCATGAAAATCATGATTAGTAGGGACGTGGAGTTCCTAGAAGATGAGTCATGGGATGGAGTGATAGTTTCTAACAACTTAGAATTTCTCCTAATAGCTCTTGAAGAACCAGAAACAAAACAAGAAGTTTAGCAAGATGAGCCTTTATTTACTCCTAAAAGCATCAGATGAGCTCCTGAAAGCTCCAAAAGAGCTCCTAAAAGCTCTTGATGGCTCCTAACGGCTCCTAAAGCCGAAAGACAATTAGGAAGACAGTCATATGTAGCCAAAAGATTGGCTCCTAAAAGTACGGTTTGAGCACCTGAAATCTCCTGACAGCTCTTGAAATCTCCTAAAATGAGTAGACAGAAAGGAAAGTAGCCAGAGACAGCAAGAAGATTAGCTCCTAAAGGCTCCAAAAGAGCTCTTGAAATCTCTGGAAGAGCTCCTAAGAGCTCTAGATAGCTCTTGAACTGGCTTGTTCAGTAGAGCAGCAACAATACTAAAATTTTAGACCCCACTCTCACCTCCCTAATGCCAAAGAAGACAAAGAGTCTAAGGGAGATCTACCAAAATGAAAGGCATGATGAAGAATTTGATGAGAGTGTGAACTTTGCATTATTTTCTCATAGTGATCTGATTTATTTTGAGGATGCTATGAAAGAGGAGAAATGGTGTGAGGTCATGGATGAGGAGATAGATGTAATAGAGAGGAACAACACATGTGAGTTAACTAATTTTCCTCCCAACAAGTAAGTTCTTAGGGTGAAATGGTTCTACAAGACTAGGTACAATGTCAAAGGAAGAATAGAGAGACATACAATAAGATTAGTTGTTAAGGGGTACAAACAACAATTTAGGAGAGATTATAATGAGACATTTTCTCCTATTACAAGGATGGAAACTGTGCGGGAAGTCATAGCAATTGTAACCCAACATAAGTGGAAGGTGTTTCAAATGGATGTGAAGTTCGCCTTCCTAAATGGAGTGTTGAAAGAGAAGTTTATGTGGAGCAACCATTTGGATATGAAGTTCTAGGTCAAGGACACAAGGTTTATAGGCTGAAGAAATCTCTTTATGGGCTAAAGCAAGTTCAATGGGCATGGTACAACATGATTCACTCATATTTGATGAGCAATGGCTTTAGAAAAAGTGATGGTGATCCTAGTCTTTACATCAAGAAGCCAATGGTAAGGTTTTAATTTTTGTCTTGTATGTTGATGATTTATTTTTCACTAGGGATAATGATTTGCTTATTGTTGTTTTTCAAGAGGCCATGAAAAGAGAGTTTGAAATGATAGATTTAGGTCTCTTGATATATTTTCTAGGCATAGAAGTAAAACAAATGCATGATGGTATATTTATCTCTCAAGAAAAATATGCAAATGAAATCTTGAAGAGATTTAGGATGCTTGAAAGAAAGTCTACCCCAACAACAATAGTCATAGGTATAAATTTGAGCAAGGAAGATTTCAGCAACAATGTGGATATGACCATGTTTAAAAGTTTGGTTGGAAGTTTAATGTATTTAACTGCAACTAGGCCTAATATAATGCACAGTGTAAGTCTTATTTCCAGATTTATGGAGACTCCAAGGGACACCCATTGGAAATCAGGTAAAATAATCCTAGGGTATCTGAATGGTACCAAAGGATGTGTAATTTTGTACACAACAACAAATGATTTTGAGCTGGTTGGTTACACGGACAACAATTGGGCAAGAAGTTTGGATGATAGGAAGAGCACATCAGGCTATGTGTTTCATTTGGGTTTGGGAGTCATTTCATGGGATTCCAAGAAACAACCCATAGTGTCCCTATCTATAGTAGAGGCTGAGTATATAGCAGAAAATGCAGCAGCATGTCAAGCTATTTGGCTGAAAAAATCTTGGTAGATTTGAAGGAAGAACAAGAGGATGGAACAATAATCTTTTGTGACAATGTTTCATCAATAGCTTTGAAGAAAAATGATGTGTTTCATGGAAGAAGAAAGAACATTGAAATTAGGTATCATTTTATCAGAGAATTGGTTGAAAATGGTGAAATTAAAATGACATTTTGCACGTCTGAGTAGCAGCTAGTAGACATATTCACCAAGCCTTTGAGTAGGGACAATTTTGAGTTCCTAAAGAGAAGATTGGGCATTGTTGATTTGGATCAGGATTGATCTTGTTTCTTCCACTTAGGAAAAAGAGGGAGTGTTGTAAAATTAATTTCTCCTAAGCCTTCTCTCATGTCAGCCACCTGTTTGACCTACCCATCAGGAGCCCCCATTTTCAACGGCAGTTTTTGGGATCTTCATCCCTGGAGCTCCTGACAACTCCATAAGTTAATATGGTAGCTATTTTTTAATTTCAAATTAATTCTAGTAGGTAAATTTAAATTTTGAGAGGGAATTTTGAAGAGAAAAAAAGAATTGAAGGAAAATTATTCTATCAGTTGGAATAATTGGAAAAGTTTCTCTAAGCAGCAACAGCCTAAAAGAGAATGTTTTCTATGTGAGCTCCCAAAAGCTCTTGAACAATAACAGTTGTATTTTGTTTGATTGAGTAATGATTGCTCCTAAAGAGCTCTGTATAGCTCCTAAAGTTTATATATCTGGTTGAGTAGCTCATGAAGCTCCCAATAGATTGTAGTTCATAGCTTAGAGTTTTTTTTTCTGTAGTTTATGTTTAGTTTTTTATGTATTTCCATTTCCAGCTTATTGAATAGAAAGGAAATTTGCATGTCTCCTTGTGCTTCCACATTTTAGTTTGGGTATTTCTAGTTTGGTTGGAAAATAGAGCAGCAACTTTGTGTGTAATGCCCCGCTTAATAACCTAGAATGTTGCAATAGTGTATAAAGGTGTAATAATTTTTTTTTAAAAAAGTTTAATTATTAAGTTAATTAGTTGCATACATTCATTAAGCTATGCGACATTACACTACTTTGAGTTTCCATAAGTGACTTAAGTATTTCGCATTGCACATATTAATTTATAACATAAAGATAAACATTGCATTTCATTTATTACTCCATTCAAGATAATATAAAGTACAAACATGATTCATTCATTGCATTTGATAAGTTATACAATACTCATCCATCTGATGAGGTAGATCAATAATGATTACAATTACAAGTGTTCACCTCACAACATTTGAGGGATGTTTTACAATACAAATTTACAATATACAATGATGAAATACTCATAAGTTTCCAAGTGCGAGCTCTCCATCCATGAAGCTCTAGATGCCATGATCAAACTGGGGACCCAACGGAGTAAGGTGCACGTTCCACCCAACCATGTGGTACCCGTAGGTCCACCCCCCGTGCTAGGAGATAGTAATAAGGTTACCTAGACCTAATCTACTAACCCTAGACACTAGTACTTAACAACCTATTGGTTACATTGCTTCCAGATTTAGACAATTGATTGTAATACAAATACAAGGTTAACTGTTATTCTAGGTGGAGTGTCATCACAATGTTGCAAAGGTTACCCTGGTGTTTCTTCCTAGGTTCCGGCCCCCAATCCTTGGGTTACCCTGGTAACCTCTTACGAAACCCAGCCCCTATTGCATACTATTGTGGAATCGTATGTCTTTTAAAGGAACAAGACACCGATTTTCCATTCCAGGCCTTCACATCTTATACTCAAGACTAAAGTAGCTCAAGAGTCATAAGAGAGGCATAAGCATCTTGTTAAGTGTTTTATTCTAACTACTGTGTCATTTAATTATCACTGACTTACCAACTATTTGTAAGTTACCCTGACACCACTTTGTGTGTCGGCCCTTACAAATAGCCACTCCCCTAAACATAACATGGGAAACTATGTTCTCTGACTAAGGTTTACAAGGTGTACATACAACCTAAATCAATATAAAAGACCAAATACATTATAACGAACATCAATCATTGTTCATAGCACAGGTTTCAACCACCATGCAAAGCCATGTACACATCCTTAGTTAAAACAAGAATTTAACTTAACAATCACAATTCCCATTTAACAGTTTGGTCTGAAAGACTTGATTGTTAGAGACTTTCCCAATTTGCCCAATACAAAATTAAAACAATTTAAAGCAAAATCTTGTCTATCATTTGGATATACTAAATCCATATGTAGCGGTTTTAAAACAACATATTTATAAATCGTCTTTAATAAAAGATCTATTTCAAAATCATTAAAAATAACTATTTCAATCATAATTTTCATATGCAACATAATTTTAAGAAAATATATTCTATTTTAAAAATTCGAAAATTATTTTCTTAATGTAACATATATAACATTATATAGTTATTTTATTTTTTATTTTATTTATTCCCTCATTATAAATATATATATTTATATTTATATATATATTCATATACATATATACATATATATATTTACATACATACATATATATATATACAAAATATAAATATAAATGAAAATTCACATTCAACACAAATCAATGAATATTTATTTAAAAATAAAGATTAAAACAAATTTAACTCAAGCTTTATGTTTCCGCCGGCGCAGCCCGCGGCCCTTACCAGGGCTGCGCCCAGCAGCCCTGGTGGATGTTGTGTGCAGCCATGGGGGCTGCGCCTCCATAAAAGGGAGAGGGGAGGGTTTCGGCCCTCCCCAAACCCACTGTTATAAATATTTTTTTTTAATTTTTTATATATATGTATTCGTCATACGGCGATGCGTAAATATTACGCGATTTCATTTTTTTTTTTTTAATTGTATTTTTACAATTTTGCCCATACGATGATAATAAAATCTTTCTTTATTTAAAAATGAAATTCTTCGAATTCATCTATACATAAATTACTCAATTAAAAATAAACAATTTTTCCCAATCCAATTTATATATGAGATTTAAATATATATCTATATATATATATATATTTATTAAATATATATATATATTTATTAAATATATATATATATTTATTAAATATATATATATATATATTTAAACAAATTAATCAAGGTTTTCACAATACAATATATAGGAAACTGTAAAACATTCTTCGAGGTTTTCATAGGGGAAATTGGGGAAATTTTACAAACTTCTCCAGGTTTTCACAGAAAACATACATAGTATTTTTTTAAATTCCAAATCTAATTTTCCCATAAGTTTTCAATTTCCTATAACAAATAATTCCCTTCAAAAAATACAATACTTTTAACAGAGAATTTTCTACATAAGCTTTTTAAAGCCGTTAAAATTTCACACAACAGAATAGAGTAAACAATCTTTATACGTGAAAAATAGAGATTTAAATTACTCTATATATATTTTTTTTACATGCTTTCCTTTCCAAAATTCACAAATTAAAATCTATAGGAAAATACCTGAATTCCTTTGCTAACTGTTGAAGAAATCCTCTGCTGCCTCTATTGCCTGAAGCTTCCAATTTCTTTCCTGAAATCCAATTCCACAATACAACCAAGAACCAGAGACCTCTCAATTCCAAAATCAACCAAAAAGCATATACCAATTTTTTTTTTTTACAGAGACCAAAAACCAATTTCCCATGAATGAAAAAGACCACACCTCTCTCAATTCCAAAATCAACCAAAAAGCATATACCAATTTTTTTTTTTTTACAGAGACCAAAAACCAATTTTCCATGAATGAAAAAGACCACACCTCTATTGATTTTCCCAGATCCAATATTACCTCCGTAAAATAATTTTTTCCCAACCAAAAACAATTATTGCACTCACACACATGTCGAGAAGTGGTTACAAAAATATCATCTCCACTTCTCGGCAATCTTGCCAATTCAAATTTGCATGCTAATAATTATTTTATTTAAATTTAAAAATCAATTTTCAATTGCATGCAGTTTATTTTTATTTTAATTTAAATTTATAATTTCCAAAATATAACCATTTATTTAATAACCAAGATATCTTTTTCACAAATAATTATTTAATTTTCAAATAAACTATTTACACACTTAATAATTTAATTTAATTAATTTATTTATTTAATTAAATAAGTTTGATCTTTTAAAATCAAACCATTTAACCAAATAAGCTAATTAATTAATTAAATCAAGCAAGTAATTTCTTCCACATTTAAACATTAATTTAAATACCAATAATTAAAGCACAACAAACTAACATTAAAATTTAACCAAATTTTACCTTTTGAAACATTTTATCCAAACAGAAAATGACATACAATCCTATGACTTTGAACTAAACAGACGATGTACTAAGACTGGGATTAAAGATAAGACTAGGGTGAACCATACTACTATCTCCCGATCAACATATCCGTTGATTCTTAACACGCTCAGACCTGAGTACCCAGGTGGATTCGGTGTCATGTACCTGTAATTCCTGCAACCAAGCAATAACATGCATACAAATATATATATAAAGCATTAAACAGACACACCGTGCGGAGAAAATCACGGATATCATAGGGCACTCGCAAGCGAGTGATGCGATTCCGTTCTCCACACCAATACACGTCACATCAAACTGATGAAATAAATAGCTGTTAGTCCATCACAATCATGTACATAGCAATAAACAACTGAAAGTAAACATCTACGCTATCTCAAAGCATGTCTAAAATCAGTAATCACCAAACAATATATCATCATGTCACAGAATAAATCCACTATCGCTCAAAACCAGCGATCAAAATATCCAACAAAATATCATAGGTCTAACAGTGTGAAAACATAACAGCAAAAAGCATAAGCATAAATAAGGGGTACTACATTGTGCTTTTGTTTTATTTAAAATTTTGACATTATTTTCTTGCTCATTTATTTAATATAATACTCTAGATATCCTTAATCAATAGACTTGACCGACTAGAAAACCACAAGTTTCATCTATCTACGTTTTCCTTGGTCCATGAGTATCTAGGTTATAGATAAATTTTCTATGTTATGTTTGCTTGCCATTTCTCTTGATATCCTTGCTTAAGGTTATATGTTGGTTTCATGTAAGATTCACTTGAATCATATTACAAGTTTTGTAATTATGGGTCATGTACCTTTCATAATGTATTATAGATTTACAAATATGAGTTGTGCTAGAATTCATCCTAATATAGCACACTATTGTGGGTTGGACCAATTATTTTAGTGTGGATATTTGATCCTCTTTCTCTCTACACGTGTTCCCCATCATTGTTACACCATGGCTACTTAGATATCTTAGAGATATAAGCTTTTTTTCATCATATTAGGTTATGTTCAAAACAAAATGTGTTTTTCCTTGTTTACATTTAATTTTCATGTCTTGCAATTTTTTTTTAGATTGTGAGAATTATTTTAATGGGTGCCTTCCTTTTGAAACCTCTTAATTGAGATTTAAAATGTTAAGCATGTTGAGTTTTCAAACAGAATGTAAAGATTTTTTTTAAATTATTATTGTTTCCTCAATGCTTCAAATGTCAACATTCAATATTATATATGTTATAATGCTCAATACATCTTTTTATTTTGATTCAATTCTCTTAGATTATCAATTTTGAATGAAATCTAATTGTTAAAGAGCTTATTGTGATAGATTATTTAGAAAGGATTTGTATCATCATTATTAACTCCATTATCTTGCATTTCATGTGAATTTTAATAGTTGGAGTGCATAACATATTTTATTGTTAAAAGGTCAAGGAGGAATAAAATGAGTGTTAAATGAGATTAGTAATGATTTGACTCTTTTCATGTAATACAAGTCACTCATTGAAAATGATAAATTATTTTCCGTGTCCCTTATAAAATTTTGTTTGATCATTACAAGATTAAACAAATGGAAATTAGTAATATTTTTTTCTAATTAAATACTTGTCGAAGTCATAGATTGCTAAGTTCTAGTTCTTTGTCAATAAAATTGTAAAATCATTTCATTATGTTTTAATTATATATTATTGAGAAAGGAAAATGAATTCTAGCATCTTATTTCAATGAAGCTAATAATGGTTGAATTTCCTTTAAAAATGAAGATACACATTGAGGTTGTTTAAGCATTAGATTCTTTGTTTCTAAGTTAGTTGTAAGAGTTATATTCCATTACTCACTCACCACTAAATAAGTGGAAGAGTATGTATGTATTTTAACTCTTTCTTTTTATTTAGATTGTGCATTATTTTCTTATGAGAAATTTATGACCAAATAATAATTGTGATGAACTATTATAATGCTTAATGTGACTAACTTCTTCATAGGCTTTGATGCATGAATGTTTTGTGGTTTCTTCCTTTTCATGTCTAATATTCATGAAATCATTAAATATAGAAGAATCATGCTTCACTATTCCATTACTCTTATAAGATTTTCATTGCTAGTCTTCCTCAAACTGGGTCAAGTTTTTGGGGAAGTGAATCGCATTGGTGTAGGGTGGAAATGCGGTCCATAATTATTCTCACCCTTGATGTGGTTGAAGGAGTTAAATTTCATAGGAATATTGTCAAGAAGGTCCTTATTATGTTACTTTGCATGATCTTGTTCATGACCATGTGGTCTATTGTAAGGAATATGTTCATATATGTTTTTCCATGTTAACCAGATATGTACTCTAAAATTTATGAAATAATGAAATGTCCTTGTCTCTTTTCTTATATATTGGACATGTGTCATGTTTTATATTTGATTTTTTTGGAATATGTGTAATTTGTTAATTTTATCTTATAGTAGGGTGATACATTTGGTATCAGAGCTTAAGGCTCAACACTGGGGCCTTTTGTTCACTTTTCTCTATTGTGATATATGATCGCATTAATATCCTAGAAGTGTTAAGCACATGATTCATAAGTAATTCAATAGATGCATTTTTGTAATAGAGAGTCTCTTATATTTTTTTCATGCCTCACAAGAAAATAAAAATGTCCCTTGTTTCAAAGTTCTTAGAAGCAAAATTAATCAGTCTCATAGTAATACCTTTGGCATTTAGACTTCTGCATAGGTTTTGAATGTGGAAGTGTGTATGTGTGAGTACTCAATTATGTTTTCTAATACCATGAGAATTCTTTGATAGACTTGTACAATCTAAATATTGGTGTGACTATACAACTATTGCTTAAAATTGTATCAAGATTAGATCTTCCATGTGGATGGAAGGAAACTTGTTTTCATTGAAAATTTGCATAGTATCATAGTATGGGGTTAAGTGCCTTAAGTATCATGAAGCTATTTATTTATAATGAATAGGAATATGTATGAATGATCTCAAAATAAGGAAATGAATGCATGTAGGTATTATAAGGTTATCAATTACACGAAAAAAATAAAGTTAGTTAAAAGAGTATATGCATGTCATGATAAATATGCATTAAAATACTAAGTGTTGACACTACTTTTACATGGTGTGCATATTAAGATATTGAAGGTAAACTAGGTGATAAGAGCTATGTGTTGTAAAATTATAGTAATGCATTTAAAAGGAGTCATTTTCATGAGATGATTAGAATATTGCTATTGTTGTACTTGCTTGGTGTGCATGGAACCTCGTTCTTGTAAGAATGCATTATTTCATGTATGAATGAAAGTGTTAAAATATATGTGAATTTAACCTAGTAGATCATTTGGGATGATGAATTATATTCTTGTATTGCATTTTGAATAATATTTGTGTAAGAAACTATGTGGTTAATGCTTGGTAGCATCTTGAAGAAGTTTATATGGCTCAAGAGTTTCTATTAAATTCTACATTTTTTTCCATTATTGGTATTATCTTAACTTGCTTATTGATCTATTGTGTGTTAAAGAGGATCATACCTCATGCATAACCTTCAATTGTGGACTACGATGTTGAAATAAACCTACCCTAAATAGTGGGGGTAACTAAGTTTATAATGTAACTTATAAATTATGATGGTATTGTGTTGGTCAGGCCTAGTGCCTTCATTATGTTGACCTTGATAATTGTGAAGATATCATAGTATCAGGCTTGTGATGTAAGATTGTGTAAGTCCCTTGTGTGTTCAGTTCTTGCATGGCTAAATGATTAGTCTTCCCTTGTATAAGCTAATGTTCTCTTGTTGGAACCATAGAGTTCCCTTGCATGACCTTGTATTGTGAACATGTAATAGGGGTGATCATATGTAATAATTCCTTGAGGTTATAATTTTCGAAGTGAATGTAATGTACTAGGAGAGTCTAACTTTCACATATAATATGTCATTTCCTTTTTCATATATCTTCTAGCATTGCATTGAAATTGAATTTTTTTGCTTGTTTAAAAAATGCATAGATGCATGTATTAGAATTAATGTATGGAAGTGACTTGATGTGTTAAATGTTTGGGTAATTTCTCTAGCGCACATCAAAAGAAAGGTGTTGTGCAACTATTTACTCCCTCCTTGTGACTAGTCTTAGTCACTTAGTTATGTGAAGTGTTTCAAGTTGTTGAGTTATTTGACTTATTGATGAAGTATTTCTTGTGTTATAATGACCAGAATTTGTATTTTTTAGTTTTTATTATGATTGGAATTACTCACCAACTCTTTTGAATATTGATTCCTTAACCCTTGGTCATACTTGTTTTATTTTTAGAATTATCCATATTTTCTAGCTTAGTATTGAATTTAATGATTCTTCTCTCTTTTGAGTTTAATTTAAAATCTCCAAGTGACTATTCCAAATGTTTGACATCATTGGTTCTATGTTGTGTCAAGTGTTGTAATCTATTAAGTTCACAATGAATGATGATAGAATGTTTAAGGGAATAGATTGCAAAGAACATATCCATATTTTATTAATATCATGATTGAGTTTTTCTTATAACTTTGTGATGAGTGGCATATATGTTGCTATGTGTCATGAATAATATGATATAAATTGTGTGGATAATCATGGGATGAATTAAATTTCCCTATGTGACTGATATTAATGTATTTTTTCTATTTATGTGAGATGTGCTAAATGAAGAAAAGATTGTATTCTTATATATGATTGATATGCTTGAGTATGAGTGATGGTGGTTTTACTTTCTGAGACGAGTACCAAAAGTGGAACAACAAAGGATGATCCTCATTTTGGGATTTTCCATTTATTTTCAAGTTCTTTGGCCAAATCCCAATTATCCTAGAAAAATTTATTTAATATAATTCTTTTCCAAATCCTATAAATAAGACATTGGTATATCATATATATATGCATGTAGATGTTATAGGTTGCACCAAATTCCCCCATGCACAAAATATTTAAGGTAGCTAGGCACTTCATGCAGGGTTGGTAGATATTTGGTTAAGAAAAAATCCATGGAAGTATAAACCTTATGGTTGGATGGAAAAAAACCCAAATCTGATTTCATTTTTTTACTAACCATGTGAGGATTGATGGCAGCTAGAGACTTAGAATATTTTCACATATCAATTATTGTTATTTACTTGTATTATACACCATAATTGGTACAATGTTATGTTTTTCTTATGTTAATATGTAACATCTATGTAGTTATTTATCATTTTGTTATTATCTCTATTGAGTTGATTATTGCTACCTTTGACTCTTGTACATTGGTGTTCTTGATTCTATTTGAGTTTGTATGAGTATAATGTTAATGGTAATAATTTCATCCATTATAAGCACGATGTGATGAGAAGGGAATGATGTGTAGGTCACATGAGTTAAACAAGTGGATCCACATACTTCTCTACTAATTTGAGAGTATATGTAGACGATCTAAAGGCACACATGAGTATCACTTGTGAAAGGGTGTATGTTAATAAATTTTTTATATTTCTACATAGATATATATGATCAAGTTGTGATCTAGTTAAAATATACTCATATGGGATTTTTAGTCTTTTTCCTTTCAATATTTTATTTTTATATGAGGCATTGATATTCAAATGAGCTATAAATAACACAAGTGTGTATAAGGAAAGATAAGAACATTGAAGAGGAATCACAAGAAACCTGACCAACTTATCAAACTACAAGGGTATGGTAAACATAGGTATACATATGCATGAATATGATTTTGAATTTATGAAAATGTGAAAAATTATTTCTATTATTTAAGCATTGAGCCGATTAAATCTTAATTGGATAAGAGAAACACTTTGAAGAATAATTTTTAAATTTGATTTTGATTATGGGTAGTAACATGGACTAAATTGTAGTGTTGTTTCTATGAGTGCTATAGAAATAAAAACACCATCACAAGGGAGAGAACATTATTAGAGATAGGTAGCCTAGCTTTGTGAAATTGAAAGGTAGTAATGGAAACACACACTCAATTTTTTTTGCATGATTATTCTAAAAATTGTGTGTTTTTGTCTTATCTTGAGTATGCTTGTAATATCCTAGAAGTGTTTGAAAACATAAAGAATATTTTTCATTTTCACCAAATGGAATGTTGACTATGTGAGGAATGAAACTTGGTAGTTGCAAGGTGGCAAGTTCAACTTCAATGATGCATCGGGATGGTGCATTGCTTAAGGGGGGAGGATGTAATGACCTTGAACTCTTAAACCCTAAACTAATGAAAGGACTAGTGCCTTGTCTAAGAGAATAATGAAGTCATATTTTGCAATTAATTAGTAATACAACTACAATCTAATTCAGTAATTTGAGGACTATTGGCCTACTAATTTGTGGCATCCAACTCACTGTGTTTAAAATACTACTACTAACTGAACCCTATATCCTTTTCCCACAAACCCATGACCTTATTTTAGCATTTAATCAACTCATTGAATTGAAGCACAAATAAACCCATTCATTTAATGCAAGTAATGGAAGACAAATGAAATTATTATTAACAATATCATTTATAATTTGTAAGTAAAATACACAGGAGAGCACATATTTTAGAACTAGTATTTTCTTTCATTACTGATATTACTTTGTAAAACTATTTTCAGATCAAAATACATTTTGACTCATATCCTAAACATGCTTTTGATATATTCATCAACTTATCTATTTACATTCTATTGCTCTTGAGCTTAGCTTTTACCTAGACCCTTTTGAGACTCAAAAAAATTTGAACTCTATAATCAACCATGAAATCCCCTTTATAAATAGGGGAGGAACAAACATCCACTTGAATTATGATGACATTTCATATTTCATTTGAATGCCTAATATTAACTGATTTTGAGAAACTACCCAAGTAGTTACATGAAATCATTTTGGAGTAGGGGATGGAAAAAGACAAAATTCATCCATAGGGTACCATTAGTTGTTGACGCAGCATCCACATTAAGAAAAATATTCTTTATCATACCAACTAGAGGACCTCCACATTAACATGGAAGAGTAAAAGACCAACACCATAAAAACATTGAAAAAGGAAATTCATGATGGATAAACCATGGTGTCATAAAAAAAAAACAAGGAGACACTACTATGAGTCATCAACATCAGAGGATGCTTGAACACTCCTTGTTCATGATGCAATCAAGGGAACCATCACCACATCATCATTAGAGTCATCATACGACACCAATGAGAGAAGGTAATGGTCATAGCCCAAGTTAGT
The DNA here is from genome assembly GCA_007258455.2 of Sequoia sempervirens. Taxonomy (NCBI): domain Eukaryota; kingdom Viridiplantae; phylum Streptophyta; class Pinopsida; order Cupressales; family Cupressaceae; genus Sequoia; species Sequoia sempervirens. The sequence continues at coordinate 550,785,121 of VDFB02105785.1, read as the reverse complement.
GTCACCTTCACCATTTGGAGGGTTATCAAAGATAAGAATGGAAGAATTATGTTTTCCCAGGAAAGCCTTATGGCCCTTGTTCCTTTTCATGGCCTTCTTCATAGGCTCATCTTACTCCTTTCCCTCAAACTTGACCAATTCTTTAGAAATGGTCATGTTTCTTAAGTTGTAGGAACTTTGGACAATGGTTTTCTTCTTTTTACCATGGGCCTTCCTTTTACCCTTTGGAACCAAAGAAGTTGTAGGGACTTCTTTCTCAGACATATCCTCATGACACTCAAATATGCTAAGTCGACTAGACCTCCTAGTTGGTTGAATTGACACACCAGACTGTCACTTTTTGTAGAACATGGGGTGAAAAATAGCAAGTCTAACTTGAGAAGAAATTGACCAACTTAAAAAATTTTGAATAAAATTTATAGGAAAGAACACCCACTAGCCCCAACTATCACAACCAACCCTAAAAAAATGGAATTCCTAGGAGAACTAGAAGCATCAATTAAAAGGAGCTCACATGAAAACACCAACTTACTATAGATGAAAAAAACAACACCTCTACAGTTGAAAGCTCAACATTCACACATTCCTTCTATTACCCACACTTCATAATTTTAGAGAACTAAAAATAGTGAGATCAAATGAGAAGAATTCTACATTAAATAGACCATTTGGAGCATGTTGCAATTAATGATTGAATAGATCATTACACGAGTGATTTTATAACTTAGTAGCTTAGTTTTAAATCTAAACTATTTATCTTTGAGGATTTAAAACTTCATCTATGGCAACCTTGAGCACCTTTTTTGTCTTTTACAACTTGTTCCTAGAAAATGGTAATGCCACCTCAGAAAGTTGCCATGTCTACCCTTAATCCTCTTTAGTCACTTGTGATATGATAATAATCATGCATCACCAACTCAATCTTTGCTCCTTCATTACTATTAGCAAAGTACATAAAGTCAACATTTGGAAAGATTAGTCCTTCACACATTCCATCACTCATCATGGGCTTACCCCATCTTTCTAGGGTACAATCAATGATGATAGTATTGATGCAATGAACTTCAACTCATTGATCATTTTGATTTAAAACCACACCAATGGTTCTCCACTCGCCTCACTATTTTCTTCCTTGGTTTATACAATGTCCTCAGGATACTACCATGTTTCCTTTTCATTCAGTAGCACATTTCACCCTTTTGTGGTTCTATCAATGATGCAAGCATCCATGTGATGAAATCCTAGCCCTTGAAAATATGGCCCATCTTGGATCACGTTCATTTTACCATCACACATCATTGATTTAGCTTTGAACAATGGATTACATTAGCGACGAGAGATAAAGTGATGAAGCAAGATTAAGACATGCACATCTCCATGAAAATCAATGATACAAAAGGCATCGCTCATAAGATTAATTCAAATTAGAGAAATAAAATTGAACAGATGACTCCATCTCTCATCACTATTTCAAAACTTAAGTTTTGGAAATGATCCACAATGAGTGATAGAAGAAAACTACAAAATCACCAAGGCTATCACTGATCGCTAATTCTCCTCATAAATTTTGTAAGAAATTAGTGATGGGAGATCCCAATGATTACATAGAAAATTTAAATCATGTATCATTTGTAAAAAAATTAACATTCAAAATCCATCTACTATATGTGAAACACAAGAGATACAACATATCGATCATCGCTATTTAAAAATTACAATCATACAACCATCCACGATGAATGATGAATAGAAGAAAAAAATTCCAAAGGCCATAGTTGATCGCTAATTCTATATTCAAGGTTCAAGAGTCATTAGCGATAAGCAAAAAATCAATGATATAAGGAGAAGTAAGAGCATCGCTCATCATTGATCCATATCAAGAGTTGTCAAAGCTATATACGATGAGTGACAAAGAGAGATGGCCGAAGGGACTTAAGTGAAAAAATTTAAGCATGTTCTAATAAGTTGTTCTAATGAATGAAACCATCCTAAGACGATGTAGGAAAAATTCTTCACAAGATTTTTAGTCATAAAATTCAAAGGATGTAAAGGCCAAAAATTATTTTAATTCAAACTTTAAAAAGGAAGAAACTCTGACCTAGGAATGAGGGATCAATTACTCCACAATCATCAATGAATTAAGATGTTTTAATATTACCGAAAATAGAAAATAGAAGGTCAATGAAAAAATTAGAATATTGAAAGGGTTTATACTTAAGGGTTTCCCATGTGAAATTGACCACAAAATTACAAAACTCAAAAATCCAAAGATGAGAGCTATGTTTAAATTTGCAGGATTTTCAAAAATGGAACCAAAATTTTGAGGGTTCCATTAGTGGCTCTAGTTGGGGATGTCTATTTCTCCATAATAGATTAAGAGTCTAGAATATCAAGTGAATTAGACCAAGAACACCAAACCCAAATGAAACAACATATGTACAACATTTACATAAGCTATATGGCTAAACCAACCTTAAAAATGGTTCCTACCTCTATCAAAAACCCTTTTTTCCACTATTTGTATCGTGCTAAGGCTAAAGAAACTACCATGAAGGGTCCACCAGCTGATTATGTTGTGTCCACTCCTTTCAAATACCATAGACATGTGCCTAAACTTGAAATCATATCTTTCATTCATTTCCCTCTGTGAATTTTAGTCAAGTGTTAACTGGAATACATGAATAATATGGCATTCTATCTGACTCAGCTTACCATCATATTCCACCAAATTCCCATCTAACTAGTCTACGAAAGTGAAAAATTCATAATCCATTTGATCATTATCATCATTCAAACTGATATCATATTCATTCTCCTCATGAAGCAGGAAATCCTAATATATGCTCCTTCTAAAGTTCTCGTTCAAGGGAACACATTCATTTTGTGTAATAAGCAAGAAATGTTCATACACAAGCTTCATTTCAAATTGGTGCTCATATTCATCAGAGTAGTATGAACTAGCTATATTTCCAAATGTTCCATTATCTTTCAAATTTGAATCATTAGACCCCATAACATACTTGCTTTCATTCATACCAAGGATATCTCCACAAAGAGTGTCATCCCTACTATCCCAGGCACCAAAGATTATTTTAGTTTTTGGTTCATTTGCATACTTCAGTTCTTTACTTCGATTATTTCTCAAATTAAAGAAAAAAACTTCATAGGATGATTCAAGCATCTCAAGCTTGATGTGATCATTATTATGGTATTCAAGTATGTCATCAATTGAAAATTTTATTGATTCGTATTTGTGGGATTCATTATACCCTGAACATTTAACAACCAAACAAGTTTCTTCATTCCTTTCTTCAATAGGCTTCCTATTAAAAGAAATTATATCCATCTCCTCCATGAACTTTTCACAATTCATTCCTATTTCATATAAGCCATTAAGGACATGACACTATTGGCTATCATTTTTTATTTCATCACTCTTGTATTTAGATCATATACATGCCATTGAATACAAGAATTCTTGTCTTAAAATTATTCATTGATCATATTATTGTAACACTCCAATTATGATGTTGTTGAACTACATTCCACAAGTCCTTCATTTGAACTTTATTCATTTACTTATGAGGGAAACAACTCATGAAGACTAGTATAGCTTAATCCTTTATGAAACTAGGATATCTCTAGGTCAGTCTCACAAAGAGATTCATATTCTTCTTTAGAGAAATTAGAATCTCTATTTTCATTATCCTGGTCACCAACCTTTAAGGGTATACTAGTAGTTTTTGTAAATATGAAAATTTCATCACCCACACTACTAGATAGATATTGTTCTTCTAAGACATCCTTACTCATTACTTGAGTATACATTTGACTTTGACTAGGAAAATTACCATTGTGATCTTGAAACCTCATTCTTTGTATATAATCATCCTTAGCCTCCTCAACAATCCTGATCCAATCAAGTATTTGGTCAAAATCCTAGTGTTTCAATTCCTTAGGCAAGACATTGAGTCTTGGCTCATAAATGTCACAAAATATGTCAATGCACTTTGAATCTGTAGGTCATAACCCCTTAGGAATTTCTAGTAGGGAATCTAAGAACCTTGATAACAACTCATATGGAAACTCATCATCATATCTCTTCATGTCAAAAAATATTTGGACTAAAAAACACTTGATCATTATTAATTAAAATTTGTTGAAGTTTATCCTAAATCAATCCATGATTAACATGTTGTGAGAGTGAACAAGATGAGGTATCTAAATAATTATCACCTTGATCATCTCTTTCATCATTAGGAGATCCACTCACTTGTTGTGAACCCAGAAAAGAAACACTTGCAACCATATACCCTTTCATCATTGAATATTTCACAATGTTTTCAATATCCATAGCAATGAGACAAGTTTGCTAAAATGTTTTGGGTTCCTTGTCCCTTATCAAATAACAAATTTCATTACAAATACACCTAAATATACAATCAAACATTTTGCATCAATAGATCTTAGGTATTCAGGAATATCTCTTACTGCTTGTTCAAATCTAAGGTTGAAAGAAGGAACCAACTCATCTTCATCCTTTTTTATTTCCATAATTCTTTTCCTTACCAAGCTATGATTGACCCTTTCACCAAATTGCTCCATAAAAGCAACCATGAAACCATTCCACAAAGCTACAAAACATATTGGTAGATATGAAAACTAGTCTCTATTATTTTCCTTTAAAGATTGAGCAAAAAGTTTCATGACCACATCCTCATGATCTATCTCAAAATAATTCATCAAATGTATGAATGTATTCAAGTGTTTAGATTCTAACTCAGAATTGTGCACTATAAATTTAGGCAAATGTTTCCTAACATCACTTGGAATTTTGTTAGGGAAACCTTGAATACCATTAAAACTTGATGATTTATATCTCTCAATAGTGAACTTGTTTTGATGGAATGATAAGAGATGCATGCCTTGCATGGTTTTATTTGATGTTCCATAGGGAAATGAAGGAGAGTAATACATCTCTCTTATATCATTATTTAATCTTTCAAATTCAACTCCATAATTGATTCATCTACTGCCTCATTCTATAATTTTAATCACATTTTAGAGCTTGAACATATTCATAATTTAAACTCTTTAAGAGGCACAATTTCATGAATAAACATACTTCTTCAACCCACCTTAGATATCACATAATACACCTTAGAAGTATATAAAATAGCTATCATCCCTCTGATTATGCTTAACTCACATAATAGGGAAACCTAATTTTCACCAGATCATTTCAACATGATTTTCATATATTTATTTCTTCATTCTAAGCCAAAATAGGGGGAAAATATCTACAAATAGTGTAATTACTTCTGAATTATGCCCTTGACTGAAAACACTACAGATCTAGAACTTTCCTTATGCCTCTATCAGGTCTTATGCATAGAGTCTCCACCTCCTTTATAGAAGAATCCACTTCAACAATATGAATTTTCCTTCATGAATAGGTTTTACTTGAACTTTCATTAATCAACAGAGCCACATATAACTCTTTATACTTATTTCTAGAAAATTTTCATCCCATCTTACAATAATTCATACTAGTATAGAGATAAGCAGAGTCGCCACCCACATTTAGTGAGTGATTTTTTAAATATTCATGAAATATGCTAAATATTTTCAACACTTGCAAGTTATTCAAAGAAAGAGAACAAACTCATTCCATACTACCAAATATTGGCTCATTAACACAAAACTAGGCTTGAGAACGTAATCACCTAGCAAATAATTTGACTCATTTAAGGAAAAATGGTCTTTACTCAGAATATCTTCACATTAGTCCCCAATAGAGTCACCATTTATATTGGTTATTTTTTATGAACCAAACTTAATCTTATCCCTCATCTATGGAATCTTCCAGAACTCAATTATTAACAAGGGTAAGATTTGGCCAACACATAAGTGAAGCTTTGAAAGACCTCACTTTTTCTCTTCGGACTTTGTGAAACCTAGGAGGGTAATCCCACTTATGCTCATAATATACAAGTACTTGGTCAAAAATAATTTCCAAACAAAGATCTATCACTCAGAAAGTGCAAACAAGAAGAATTCATCAAAGGCTTGGAAAACCTTCTAACAAGTTACTACCTATTGCAAGGAATATTGTACTACCTTAGTAAGTGAAAGTATTTTCTCATGAATTCATTCTTATTTCATGTATTTGGCTAGGTTCACCACTAGCTCAATTAGTTACAAGATAAAGTAATGAAAGGAACAGTGCCTTGTTTAAGGGAATAATGGAGTCATATTTTTCAATTAATCAGTAATAAAACTATAATATAATTCAATAATTTGAGAATTATTGACCTGCTACTTTGTGGCATCCAACTCACTGTGTTTATAATACTATAACTGGGCCCAGATGTCATTTATGTGCTCTTCCCAACTGATCGATTCGACATACACACCAACCGCCATATAATAGTAGGGTCCAACTGATTGATCCGACATACCAACTGCAACTAATTGATTCCAATTGATCAATTCGGCAATTCTAAGATCATCCAAGACTGCTCCCCTATCTATCCCGCCGAAATCTCTATCTACCTACCGAACCCTATATCCTTTTCCCACAAACCCATGACCCTGTTTTAGCATTTAATCAACTCATTGAATTTAAGTATGAATAAACCTATTCATTTAGTGCAAGTGACATAAGACAAATAAAATTATTATTAACAATCTCATTCATAATTTGTAAGGAAAATACATAGGAGAGAATATTTTAGAACTAGTATTTTCTTTCATCAATGATATTACTTTGTAAAACCATTTTAAGATCAAAATACATTATGACTCATATCCTAAATTTTTTTTTGATATATTCATCAACTTATCTATTTACATTCTATTGCTCTCAGAGCTTAGCTTTTACCTAGATCCTTCTGAGACTCAAAAAATTTTGAACATTATAATCAGCCATGAAATCCCCTTTATAAATAGGGAAGCAACAAGCATATGACTGAATTATGATTACATTTCATATTTCATTTCAAAACCTAATTTCAACTAATTTTGAGAAACTCCCCAGGTAGTACAGGAAATCATTTTGGAATAGGGGATGGAAAAAGACAAAATTTATCCATAGGGTACCGTTAGTTGTTTCCACAGTGTCCATGTCGAGAAAAATATTCCTTACCATACCAGCCAATGGACCTCCACAACAACATGGAAGAGTAAAAGACCAACACCATAGACACATTGAAAAAGGATATTTGAGATACAAAAACCATGGTGTCATCAAAAAAAAAAAAAAGAGACACTACTATAAGTCGTCAACATCAGACGATGCTTGACCACTCCTTTTTTGTGATGCAATCGAAGGAACCATCACCACATCATCGTTAGATTCATCATAAAACACTAGGGAGATAATGTAATGGTTGTATCCCAAGTCAATTTCACCTTCACCATCCGAAGGGCTATCAGAGAGTAGAATTGGATAATTATGTTTTCCTAGGTAGGCCTTATGACCCTTGTTCCTTTTCTTGTCCTTCTTTACAGGTTAAACCTATTCCTTTCCCTCAAACTTGACCAATTCTTCTAAAATGGTCTTGTTTCTTAAGTTGTAGGCACTTTGGACAATAGTTTTCTTCCTTTTACCATAGGCCTTCATTTTACCCTTTGGAACCAAAGAAGTTTTCGGGAATTCTTTCTTAGACATATCCTCATGATTTTCAAATACGCTAAGTCAGCTAGAACTCCTAGATGGTTGAATTGACACACTAGACTTTCCCATTTTGTAGAACATAGGGTGAAAACTAGCAAGTCTAAATTGAGTAGAAATTAACCAACTTAAAAACTTTCGAATCAAATTTGCAAGAAAGTACACCCATCCAAAAATATCCCAACCAACCCTAGAAAAATGGAATTCCTAGGTGAGCTAGAAGCATGAATTAAAAGGATATCACATGAAAACACCAACTTACTCCAGATGAAAACAACACCTCTATATTTAAAAGCTCAACACTCGCACTTTCCTTCTATGATCCACACTTTATAATTTCAAATAACTAAAAACATTGAGATCAAACAAGATGAATTCTACATTAAATAGACCATTTGGACCATGCTACAATTAATGATTGAAGAGATCAGTGTGTGAGCAAGTTGATAACTCAACAACTTATTTTTAAATCTAAACCATCAATCTTTGAGGATTTAAAATTTCATCAATGGTGTATAGTCATAAAATTGCACCCCTCATAATTTCACATACATTCTTGCATCTTCTTCAGTTTCCACTCCCTTAGCATCTTTTGTAGGCTCATTTTAGCCCCTACATCAACCTTTTTCCCTCTCATGATGCTCCAACACCCCTTTTCAATAGCTACGCTTGTGTGTCAGCTTTGCATTGGACTTTTTTATTTTCCCATTCATATTTTTTTGTAGCATGATGTGTCTAGACACTAGCGCATTGTTCAGATATCTATGCACCATGCTAGCATCCTGTGACATTTCAACACTCAAAAAGTCATCTTTGAGCATGCTTGCCACTTATCCTGACCTTTTTTAGTGCTAATGGCTTGGGACATCTTGCAATGGCTGAAGAAGCTTATTTTCCCTCATTAAATGCTATTCTTTCACCTTATTTTGTCTCTCTAAGTTCTGGCTTCTTGTCTTCTACCTCTAACTTTTTCAACACTCACTTCAAGCATTCAAGGATTCTAGTAACACTTTGGCACTCCACAACAACAACAACATCACTCCATCACTTTAATAGAGCAAGTTTGGGACAACACCATTGGAATAGAGGCTTGAGTTCCTCTTGTTTTCTCCCTGATTAGCCTTGAGTACTCTTGGTGGAGGTGGAAAGCTTTCCACTCCTCTCCTTTATTACTTGGTTGAGTACATACATTTACTATTTTATAGTGTTTTAGTGTTATTTATGTCATTCCTTCCTTTATCATACTATTCCTCCATTGTTGCAAACTTGGTTGTCTGTGGATGTGGAAACACCAAACCAAGGGTTTGACTAAGGAGGATCCCTTAATAGCCCCAAGAAAATTTTCATCTTTTTTTTATGTAGGTGGACCTACTTCTGGGAGCTAACTGGCCAATGAATTCCTTTGTGAGATCATTATTGCCACCCTAACTCTTGCATTTTTACTTTATCAAATTAAAGCATATTTTGGCTACTTCTTAACGTTGTTTTGGCCCTTTAGAAGTAGTTATCTAGGCCATTAGTCTATTTTCTTAAGTTCAACCTTATCTCTTTATTCCTCTAGTTGTACAGACTCTAACACACTTGAGAGACACCAGCATGTTGTGCTGTCATTTTGATATTGTGATTTCATCCTCGGGTAGAGAGCTTTTTGAGGCATAGTGTTGAACCCATAAACCAACTCGCCTAGCCCCATTCTATATTTTGGGTCTATACAATGATTAAAGGACCTCATAGTCCTCATCATTCTCATCCCACATTTCCTAACACCCCACTAAGCTGAGGTAAGTTAGGGCTACCTTCTGCTCTTGGCTCTCTGTGACCTGGGGCCTTCTAGCGGTTGGTCACCCTCTTACATTTTTTGTGAACCTAATGTGAACCATTTTTTTTTTTGATACTAAAAACTCATTTTCTCATATGTTAGGAGTGTTTTAGGTGTGATTGTTGTGAGGCTATTACCTCAAAACCCAACCTACGACCCCTAGTTGGCATAGTTGGAAGGTTCTGAAGGTGTTGTGTAATGAAACCTTAATTGGGTCATCATCTTATCCTTTAGCATTTGGGGACTCCATGAAAGTATCATCTAGAGTGTGTAATGGAATCCTTCCCGCATCAACCTATCCCCTTTGTGTAACTTGAGGATAGTGGTACTTGTAGAACCTTCACTTCACATGACCTACCAATGGGTTTTAACAAGGAACTATCTCCTCTCCATATACTTCCATGAATCAATGGAAAAATTGTAGCATAACTATCTTCATTTTATCATGCAAATCAAATTGCTAAAAGAGAGGTTAATGGAATCACAATATTTTTATAAACTTACATTGGAAGATCTGCAAACGTGACAGTGAGCACAGACAAAAAATATGAGGAAATTTGGAAAATATTGTGGATTCACTCAGCCAAAGTAGGTCATTTTGAAAGCATAAAATTTAGCACTCACCAAATGGAACATCACATTTGGAAAGCACCAAATGTGATGTTTCATTTGGCTAGCACCAAATTTGGCACTTGCCAAATGACTTAATTTGAAAAAAATATAAATTTCCACTCTTTCCTCGACCACTTTGATAATGCTGAGAGTGACCAATTTATGATTGTAGATGGATAGTTGAGGTTTTACCTTTCATACAGTCTCTACCTCCTTTCCCTAACTAGATTACTCTCTCACCCTCTAAAGTCTCTCTCTCTCTCATGTCTCAACCCTCCCAAGCTACCTATACTACTCTCTATCACTCCAATCCCCTCTCACACTCCCTCTCTCTTAGGTCTCATTCCCTTCTACCCTACCTAGACAAATCTATCTCATTCCAACCCTCTTTCTCACACTCCCTCTCTCTCTCCCCCTTTGGTATTTTTCATCTCTCTCACTCTGTCTCCCTCTCTTAGGTCATTATCTTTCTCTCTTTGTATCTCTCTATCAAGTCTCACCCTCCTACCCCCTCCTGTCTCTCACTCTCTCACTCACTCCTATCTCTCTCCCACTCCCCTATCTCTCTCACTCCCTCTATCTCTCTCTCTCTCTATTATCTCTCTCTCACACACACACACCTCTCCCTCTCTCTCAATCCCTCTATCTCTCTCCCACTCTCTCTCTCCCTCTCTCCCTCTCTCTCTCTCTCAAGTATCTCTCTCCCAACCTCTCACTCTCTGTCTCTGTCTCCCACTCCATCTCTCTCTCTCTCTCTCTTTTTCTCTTTCTTTGTCTCTGCCTCTCTCTTAGGTATCTCCCTCACCCCTCTCCCTCCCTCTCTCTCAATTATCTCCCCCCACCTCTCCCTCTCTCTCTCTCGCATCCCTCTCTCTCTCTCTCTCTCTCTCTCTCTCTCTCTCTCTCTCTCTCTCTCTCTCTCACTCCTCTCTATCTCTGTCTCCTTCCCACCCCTCCATCTCTCTCTCTCTCTCTTTCCCTCACCCTCATCTACTCTCTCTCTAATCTCCTCCCCCCTCTCTCCTCTCTCTAAATTATCTCCTCCACCTCCATCTATCTCTCCCTCCTCTCTCTAAGTATCTCCTCCCACCCCCTCTCTCTCTCTCTCTCTCTCTCTCTCTCTCTCTCTCTCTCCCTCTATCTCTCTACCATCCATTTATCTTGGGAACTCCCTCTCCCTCTCTCAAGTCTCTCTCTCTCACTCACTCTATCTCACATCCCTCTATCTCCCACTCCCTCTCTCACCTACTCTCTTGGATCTCCCCCTCCCATCCCCTCTCTCACACTCTCTCCCCCTCTCCCTCTCTCTCAGTTCTCTCCATCCCACCATCTCTCCCTTCCACCCCCTCTCCCTCCCTCTCTCTCTCTCTCAATTATCTCCCTCCTACCCCTTTCTATTTATCTATTTCTCTCCCACCCCCTCTCTCTCTCTCTCAAGTATCTCCATCCCACCCCTCTCTCTCTATCTCTATCTCTCTATATCTCTCTCACTCCCTCTATATCTCTCCAATCCCTCTATCTCTCACTCCCTTTATCTCTCTCCCATCCCTTTATCTCTCACTTCCTCTCTCCCCCTCCCACTCTCTCTCCATCTCTCTCTCCCCCTGTCTCTCAAGTATCTCCCTCCCACCCTCTCCCTCTCTTTCTCTCCCCCTCTCTCTTATGTATCTACCTCCCACCTTCTCTCCCTCTCCCTCTCTCTTAGGGTCTCTCCTCCCTCTCTCAGTCTCCTCTAACCTCTCACTCTCTCATCTCTCTCTCTCTACCTCTATATCTCTCCCACCCCCCTCTCTCTCCCTACCTCTCACATATCTCCCTCTCACACCGCCCTCTCTCTCTACCTATATCTCTCTCCCACCAACCTCTATCTCCCTTCCTCTCACATATCTCCCTCCCACCTCTCTCTCTCTCACTCCCTATATGTCTCTCCCTCTCCTTGTCTCTCTCACTCCCTCTATCTTTCTCCCATCCCTTCTCTCCCTCCCTCTCTCTCTCTCCCTCTCTCTCACTCACTCCCTCCCTCCCTCTCTCTCCCACCCCCTCTCTCTTTATCTTGATCTCTCAATCCATCTCTCTCTCTCCCATCCCTCTAACTTAGGAACTCCCTCTCCCTCACACCCCCTCTCCCTCTCTCTCCAACTACCTCTCTCTCTCTCTCACTCCCTCTATCTATATTCATCTTTCTCAGGTCTCTCCCTCTCACTCAATCCCTCTATCTCTTTTCCACTCCCTCTCTCTCACTACCTCTACCATAATCTCTCAACCCTATACTCTAATTCCCTCTACCCTAATCTCTCAAACCTATATCCTAATCCCTAAACCCTCAGATGTGAACCCTTAAGCCCTCAACTCTAATCTATCTCACACTCCATCTCTCTCTCTCTCCCCCCTTTGGTCTCTTTGTCTCTCTCACTCCATCTCCCTCTCTTAGGTATTTATCTTTCTCTCTCCCTTTCATCCCTCCCAATGCCTCTCCCTCTCTAAAGTCTTTCCCCCCAACCTGACTGAATAACTATATCTCCCTCTCAAGTCTCTACCTCTCAGGTCTCACTCCCTCCCATGCTACCTAGACTAATATGTCTCACTCCAATCCCCTCTCTCATAATCCCTCTTTATCAGATCTCACATACCTCCCACCCTACCTAGAAAAATATATTTCACTCCAACCCCCTCTCCCACACTCCCTCTCTCTCTTCCCCCTTTGTTTTTTTTGTATCTCTTAGGTCTCATACCTCCCAACTCCTCTTCCATTTTCAGGTATTTCCCCCCACCAAGTAACTAGATAACTCTATATCCCTCTCAAGTCTCTCTCTCTCTCTCTCTCTCTCTCTCTCAGTTCTTACTCCCTACCATGCTACCTACACTAATCTCTCACTCCTAGCCCCCCCCTCTCTCTCAAGTCTCACTTTGTCCCTCTCTATCTATAAAAAATTCAAAGCAACACATTTGGTGCTTTCCAAATTCGAAACTCTCCAAATTTGGTGAGTGCCAAATGTGTTTTGACCTTGGAATGGTAAAAAAGGGCTTGACCCCTTGATTCATGCCCACATGCTTCTGCATTTATCTAGTTCAACACTTTATCCGACTAAGAAATTTCTTTTTTATGTAGTTGACTCCCTGTTGTACTAATCTATGCTTGATCCATCACCTTTTTGCAACCAATTTTCATGCTAGACAATGTAGAAGAAGAAAATTTGAAGTTTCTACAGCATTTTACATTATCTCAGGTAATATATTCATTTTGGTAATATTGAAATGTTTTTATTTAGTATATTTGTTTGTTTTTGACAATATAAACCAAATTGCTTTCATGATTTTATTAATCATAACAATTGGACATAGAATTAAACATTGAATTAGATGGGAGTTGCATAAAAAGTTTAATTTTTATGAGTTTGAAGAAAAAAATGAAAAATGTGACATAATTTAGATGTATTCATGTTTATCAACTTAACACATTTTTCTTATGAGTTCTATTTTCATTGCTTATAGTAGTCCATTTCCATTATGGCTATTGGAATTCACTCTATTTCATTTTAGGTAGTTGTTTATATTGAGTTTTTTGTTTTTTTTTGAAAATGTATACACCATTCATTTGATGATTTTATTAATGTTCATTATTACACATAGAATTCAACATTTAATTGTATGGATCCTACACATAAAATTTTAATCTTTAGGAGTTTGAAGATATATAATTTAAAAAATGACATAATAGATTCAAATTTATTATTAGTGATGGTTGTGGGAAAACTTTTATTTTCAACTGATTTGGAAAACCTAAGAGCTTTCATCAATGTTAATGTAAGTTTCCATTAATTATTTTGTGTCATTAAAAATTCACCTTCATCATGTGCTTAGATAAATTCAAGTGACTTGAAATATTTTTTAATGCAAGTTTCCATTCATTCATACCATTTACCTTTCTAACAAATTAAAAAAGGGAATATTTTGTGCAATTGAAAATGATTTTTATCTTTCTAAGTTACCTCATTGACAAAGAAATAGTGAATAATTCCAAGAAATAGCATCACAAAACCTTCTTTGAATTCATGTTCTTCATGACTTGGTTTTTTTTTATCATCATTATCTATGATAAATCAAGGAGCTTTTAAGGACAATCACAATGTGGTTTTGACAACAATAAGCACAAAATTCTATAGTTTCCAAAGGTGGTAGCAACTTATACCATGGGTTTGACACTTTTGTACTCCTAAGCACTTTTATGTACTCCGAATACTCCCCTCAAACCATTCTTAACATTGATCAACACTTACATGAAGAAATTTTGTACAAATCCCTCAAAGTACTAGGTTTTACATAATATAGTTACAAAAAGAAACCAACTGTCCTCAATAACTCATGAAAAATGATGATTTAGGAACCCTCCTTTTTTCAGCACATGCATATAGGCCTATAGAAAATTAGTACCAAGTTTCATATATTTTCACCAAACAAATCAAAAGTTATGGGTTTTTTGAAGCTTGCTATAAACCCTAGGTTGGGGACAACAATGTTTGATAAGTTACATTAGTTATGCAATGTAAAGTAATGCTTTTAGTTTTAAAGATATGCAATGCAATTTAATCAGTGATATGAAGATGTTTCATAAAATTCTTGGTGTGTTTCATAAAATGCAATGTAATCAGCAGTATGGATATGCTTGGAAAAAGTCATTACCTACTTTTCTTGCAGTATAGAGGTAGACATGTATGAAAAATGTTGTAGCATAGATAGGTTTGATAAGATTCTTTGGTAGAAATGTACAAAAAATTTGGTAGTATAGAATAAGGGAGTGAGTTGTTTCAAGGAATATCTCAAAGAAATGTGGTGTCATGGTGATGTCCATCACCATCAGACCACATTTCTTGGAGGCATTTTTCAAAAAAACTCACCACCTTCTTGCATAAAATGCTTTGGTAGACATGTTTGAAAAAGGATGAGGTAGAAATGTATGGAAAATGTTTTAGCATAGAAATGTTTGATAAGATGCTTTGGTAGAAATTTATGGAAAATGTGGTTGCATAAAAAAAGGCAGTGAGTTGTTGGAAAGAATGCCTCAAAGAAATATGGTCTTAGATGGTGATGTCCATCACCATAAGACCATATTTCTTGGAGGGATTTTTCCAAACAGCTCAATACCTTCTTTCATAAAATTCCTTGGTGTGTTTCATAAAATGCAATGTAATTAGTGATATCAATATGTTTCATAAAATACATTACTTAATTTTGTTCTATGTGTGTTTGTGAAAATGTGGCATTCAATTTCATGCTAAGGAAATGACCAAAGCCTCTAACTCTAGAAGAACGTGAAGTTAAAAATGCAAGCTTGTGGAGAAAAGGAATTGAAACCCATACAACAAGAAATTCCCATGCAATCTAAGAGAGATGTGGAATTGGAAGCACAAAGGGAACAAATGAAAAAGTTCATGGAATGACACAAATAAATCCCAAAGTTGGGGGCACATCATCAACCATAGGTGAAGTTCAATGCACACCATCTACAATATATCATGCTCAAAGTACAACAACAATCACATCTCTAGTCAAAGATACACCATCAACAACATGTGGTTTTCCAAGTACATTAGAAAACACATCTCCATTTGAAGACATACCATTAACATGTAGAACTTTGAAAGTACATCAGCAAATACATCTCTATTTGAAGGCACTCCACATACGATATCTCAAGTTGGAGGTACAACATCGTTTACATGTCATTCTCAAGGTATGTCATCAATTTCACCTTTGATTGAAGGTATCCATTGATTGAAGGTATGCAATATATCCCCAATGTTGTTGACATTCCTAACATTGACACAACTTTATGTTGGAAACAAGCAACACTGATAAGAGGGGTGAATCAGTGTTGAGAAAAAATTCAACTTTATTATTTTGTGATCTAACTTACTTAACTATTTAATAAAAGAGACATGTATCATTAGAAAAAAAATAATCTCAAAACCATAACACCATAATTCTTACGTGGAAACCCTATTAGGGGAAAAACCATGGTGGATGGCCAATCCACAATATAATATGAGTATACCCAAAATAAGTACAAAATGGGAATGCACTTGCATTCAAGCTCACTGTCTAGAGCTCACTGCTCAAAATGGATGGACTCATTTCCCTACAAAGATTTGGAGTAAATCCAAAATAGGTGAACTAATGAAATAGCATCCACAATGCTTGATTACAATTTTGATTTAGCTTTGGTGATAATCTGCTATCCTTTAGACAGATTCAACAATTCAACTCTACTTTGTAAAACTTGCACTATAGAAATATTAATGCACTAGTGAAATTGTGCATAATCACCTAATCACTCTTCCTGATGATCAGGAAACACCACCACACTATTCTCACACAAAAAAATGATATATTGAATCTCATATATATCCACAACTGGAGATACAATCACTTTAGGTCAACCTTAGAAAAACTTGGAAATATTATTAACTGTTGGCCCAGAATTACAATTGGATTTACTATGTGGATGTAACACCATCGGCTAGATTGTAGCTAAGACCCATAATTAAATGTTTGAACATAAAAACATTTTAAATAATTCCACTTTACACATCCATAGTGCGCCACATTCATTGAGTCGGCTACAACAAACAAATAGACATAAAACATCCTACTAGACTTTCAAGCTCATACTGCCACTAATGCAACACCACAAAATTCAATAATAAGATAGTATATGTGTTCACATAGCAATCTCAGGGGTCCAAAACACAAAATGATAATTTGGTGAAGTAGATAGACTAACTAACTAACCGGATACCCTGTTCTTCAAATATTCTACTGGTAACACACAATATTGCACTTTATCTATTGGTATAACTGATATAGATCTACACACCATGAAGATGAATTCAGTTGCCATCAATGATAACACTGGAAGCCATATTCCAAAAATCTCCCCATTTGGCATTGATGGCAACACTTAGAGAAAAATGACTAAGTGTTGAAACTGATAACTACACTGCCAAAATTTAGAATACTGCTCCACCTAAGAATGCTAATATATTTTTCGCTGCACTCTCTCCCCCTTTGACATCAATGAAAAAATTAAGGAAAACAAAATTGTAAAAACTGTTGAGACTTACAAAAATTTGAAGACGTCTGAAAAGAGATTCTTCAGCCCACTTAAGTTTGAGTCTCAAATACTTTTCAAATTCTCCAAAATGGTTATATGAACATAGAGCAAATATGAAAAATGAGGGTTTAAGTTATTCCTTTTATTATCCACATACCTAACTCTCTTATTTTTCAATAAATTCTCTTGCTCTAACTCATCCGGTTTTCTTCCATTCAGGCATCGAGAAAGATGACTCTTGTGTGGATTTCCAATATGCTTCACTAATACTTCTAATTGGTCGAAGAATATAGAAAAAAATCAACTCTCCTACTAGACATATCTATATTCCAGTATCATTCAACTGCAAGGGGGGGTTTGAGAGTTTTTCTTGATAGCTCCCCCGATGCCAGGGACCTAGAATTAATTCCCTAAGGAATTACCAGAAGTTGCTTCTGGTGCAAGCCTGTTTGCTTCTATCGAGGGATTCTTCTTCACCCATTTTTTTTGCATCTTCTTTTTTATCTCATTAGTAGTAACTTTTCCCTTCCCTTTAACATCCCATTGCATGTTCTATTTTACCAGACCTCTTTTTTTCTAACAGAATCTAGCGATGTGACCAAATTTGTTGCAATTGTAGCACACAAGATTTCTCTATCCAGTCCAATTGTTCCATTGACTTTGTCTTGATTTGCATTGATTAGCAATATGCTCAAATATATTGCATGCATAACATCTAACATCTTTATGAGTTTTTTTCATCATAGTTTTGCATTCACTTGACTTATAACCATACTTATAGAAATTGAAACATTGTCCTAAAAATGATGGTCTACTTGAGTTCACATTACTTCTACATTGAGAAGCCATATGACCAAATTTTTTGCAAACATAACAATATCCATTAAATATTTGACCATTTGGTTACCTTACTGGATCTCTTTTGGTTCCTTTCTTCTAACTTCCTTATCTGAATCTTCCTTGTTTGGAATTCCTCTATCTAGAGTTATTTTGTCTAGATCTAAAACTTTCCCCTTCTTCATATCCAAGACCTCATTTGTCACCATCATTCCTCTGTCCTTTGATCAGTTCATCAATTTTGGCTGAGCTTGCTCTGAATTTCTCCTTATACTCATTTTTGTAGCAAGTTCATCTCTAAGGTCATCAAGCTACTTTTCAAGGATTTATTTATTGTTCTTGGATTGCTCCAATTCATTTTCCAGTCAGCTACATTATTCAGACTTTTATTTCAAGGACTGTGCAATATTTTCTTCATTCTTCTTTCTTTCCTCAACCTCCTTGGTCATTCTCATCATGGTGGATTCCATATCTCGCTTCAAGGAAACATTTTCCTTGGAAAAAATTTCACATTCTTCTGTTTTCTCCTTCAAAGCTAAATTGAGTTGTTCATCCTCCACACCTTTTTTCTTCTATTTGAGTTGACCATATAGTTCCTTTCTTTTCTCTCTTGATTCATTGATCTTGTCTTTTAGTGATTGGATGAACTTTTCTGCATTCTCAACATTTACTTGCAGTTCCCAGTTCTCATATTTTATTTGGTCAAGATCATCTAGGGCCACCATAAGTTATTGTTGAAGACTGCTTGTATCCATTGAAAAAAATCTTCCTAGATCTCCCCAAGTTGTAAAACTTCTTCTGAGGAACTAGCTCTGATACTAGTTGTTGGAAACAAGCAACATTGAGAGGGGGGGTGAATCAATGTTGAGAAAAAAATTGCTGCTCAAAATGGATGGGACCACTACCCTACAAATATTTGGAGTAAATAAAAAAGAGGTGAACTGATGAAATAGCATCCACAATGCTTGATTATAGTTCCAATTTAGCTCTGATGACAAATTGTTATCCTTAAGATAAATTCAACAATTCAGCTCTACTTTGCACAACTTGCACTACAGAAATATCAATGCACAAGTGAAATTGTGCATAATCACCTAATTGCTCTTCCTAATGATCAGAACACACCACCACACTATTCTCACACAAAAAAATGATATATTGAATCTCATATATATCTACAACTAGAGATACGATCGTTATAGCTCAACCTTAGAAAAACTTGGAAATATTATTAACTATCAGCCCAAAATTACAATTGGATTTACAATGTGGATCTAACACTATCAACTAGATTGTAGCTAAGACCCATAATTAAATTTTTGAACATAAAAATATTTTAAATAATTCCACTTTACACATCCATAGTGTTTCGCATTCACCGAGTCAACTACAACAAACAAATAGACCTAAAACATCCTACCAGACCTTCAAGCTTGTATTGCCACAAATGTAAAACCAAAAAATTCAATAATAAGATAGTATACATGCTCACCAAGCAATCCTAGGGGTCCACAACAAAAAATGATAATCTGGTGAAGTAGATAGATTGACTGACTAACTGGATACTCTGTTCTTCAGATATTTTGCTGGTAACACATAGTATTGCACTTTATCTTTCAGTATAACTAGATACAGATTTGTAGACCATGAAGATGACTTCAATTGCCATCAATGACAACACTGGAAGCCATATTGCAACACTTTACCTTTGATAACTCCTCTAGATTTTTTCATAGAATACTAAGATATTTGATTGATATTAATTCCAATGTTTTGAAATGGATGCCTAATAAGATTCCAAAATGTACATGTTAAATATATGCACGAAGGATATGGAGTTTATTTTTTGAGAAGCTAAGTGAGGGTGGAAGATGCTAACTATTTGTTGAAATGATGAGGTAACTCAAATTTAGGCCCACCATGAAGGATCTTGGGCTAAGAACATCGAATGAATCAAGTGAAAATTCTAGTGTAAATAATTTGATGAGTGTATATGAGAGCGTGGGTTCTACCTCATGCATGAAAGATAGTTGTGCCACAAAATGTGTGATGGCAACAACACTATTAAGTAATCAAACAAGGAACAAGGTGAACCTTAAAAAGACACGTAAGTCTTTTAAAATAAGTAGATCATCTCTAATGAGAGCCAAATGAAGCATGAAACAATGGGGGATACAAATTGCAATGAGTTATGAGCATTCTCGAGTAGAGTACCATGGAAAGATAAAGAAATTGCTTAATCCTCAAGATCTATAATACAATATTTGTGGAAGGATAACACAAGTACATATCCCAATCAAAGAGATGTTAGAAGAAGGATAATTGGTAGTCAAATCCTTGAGCCACATCCAAAGCATTATTTGGATACCACTCAAACCCAATTTTTTGCTGATTTTCTATAGATGTTTCCTCAAATTAAAATATATCAATGGTATTTTGAAATCCTAAAGCATTTTTATGTCAAAATAAATCACACACACTACTTGTTTTTGTAGAGTACATATTGATTTTTTTAACCATTATGATCATCAACGTATATGTGTAGATATGCATACTAACAAAGTTTTGTAGGAATGTAACATAAGTCCTCTACCTAAATCCTCAATGGAATTCCTATCTTCCATTTTATTTAAAAAGTGGATGGTCAATTTTTTTACAAGACATCATGTTTGGATGGAACATGTGATCATTGTGGTGGCATGCAACATTTTCCAATTTTCCAACACATGGCTAGTACACACAATTGAAAATGGAATTGTGGAATTTAGAAAATACAAGAGAGTGGACTATAGTCTAAAAGATGGGAAAGAAGCAAAGAAGTGTGAATTCATCAGTGATAAGATTCCAGTGTATCATTTTATGGGTATTTTCCATGATTAGGTGGTTTATGAGTATGCAAGGCCTACACATAAAGCTCGATGGTTAGACTCATAGTTCAAGTTAATTATGTAGATACACATTTCCAATTCATATCATTGTTTTAGTTGTCGAATTCATGGAGAACTACACACTACAACCACAAAATGAGGTGCAATCACAATACTAAAACTCCACGTAGGTTGTTATATTTTTGCATATAGCATTCATTCATGCAAATGATAGTATAGAGGATAATAGGAAGGTATTGAGGGAGTATCATTTTTACATCAGTGATGATCACACATGTTCTACATAGCTTGTGCAAGGTTGTTTTCAGATGTTCTATGTTGATCTTGCTAGCAAGAGCATATAATTTAGTTAGCATATCATATGGTTAGATAACTATACATCAAAATTCAAGAACTC
Source organism: Sequoia sempervirens (assembly GCA_007258455.2). Classification (NCBI taxonomy): domain Eukaryota; kingdom Viridiplantae; phylum Streptophyta; class Pinopsida; order Cupressales; family Cupressaceae; genus Sequoia; species Sequoia sempervirens. The sequence continues at coordinate 550,763,782 of VDFB02105785.1, read as the reverse complement.
CAAAATGTTTTACTAGTTAAGTAGGATGCATAGGATCAGTGGTGTTCACCATTTATGGAACTTCTTAGAGGTTGAGCATGGAAAGTGGGATCATGATGGAGTAGGTGCATGTATATAAAGAGCCTTAGCATGAGAAGAGTTAAAGTACAAAGATAGTGTAAAGTTGAAAGATGCAAGATCAATTTTTGGGTGGTACAATCATGCAATGGTTCCAAGTAGTGAAGGTAATTCTTTAGTTTGTAGATTCTTTCTTTTACTAGATGATACTAATATTGAAAAATATAAGGATTGTTGTACACTAACAAGATCGAGTGAGCTACACTCTTTTAGAACCTCCAAGTACATGGACTATCCATACATAGAAGATGGAATTCTTGTACACTTCAAGAATGGAATGATTGCAACTCAAAAGAGTGGGTTGATGAATGGTCTGTAAGAAGTCTAACCCCACTTGACACTTATCAGCTCTTGATGGCTCTACAAATCACAAAGATGCAACCATCGATTGAATTTGATCATGTATCAGACCTACTAGAACCAAGTAATATATCTTACATTGTTGTTTTATTTTGATGTTCATTAAATAAATCTAAAAAGATGAACATATCAATGTAGGGAATGTTTATGTGGTGATTACAGATGAAGATAATGAAGATGGAACAAATTATTACCTGTGTCATTGTATTGAGGCTAGAAAGAAATTGGAGGCCCCAGTTATAGATGGAGAAAACATTAAATATCCTAAAAGTTTGTTTGTTGTTACTGGAACATGGCTTATAAGGTACCAAGTTAAGAATGTTGTAGTTTGGTTGTTTGAGGACTTTGGCACACATGAAAAGATTCTTCACTAATCAAACCTTGTCATCACAATCAATGTTCATTTAACCAAATATAAGGGAAAACCTACAAACAAGAACTTGTAGAAAGTGTGTGAGTCTGACCATGATGCAATACTTGACACAATAAAGAGTAGAGTAGACCTAGATGGTTCCTTGGATTATTTGTAAGTATGCACATTGAATTTGGAAAGTAATGTTATTGATCACTATTTTCTTTCAAGCATTTAAGTTTGATTGTATAAGGGTTTGAAAAATTGCATTATTGTTAATTTTTAAAATGAAATTATATGTTGCTTTCTACTAACTACCTTTAATTTGGTATTCTCTATTGGTGTTTGATCTCATATGCATTTAGGATTTCCATTGATGCATTTGTGACTATATTTTCACCCACTTATTAATTATATGTTTTCTTTAGTTAAGAGATGTGCACGACTAGTGAAGGAGAAAAAAGGGAAAGGCTTCATTAAAGATTATCAACTTAAGAAAATAAAAAAATTGGTTGATGGTGCAAGTGTTCAGTGGTATGAGAAATATCAGTTGTTGGTTCATTTTTTGGTTTTCAATCTTCTCTTTCTTTTCCATTTCATAGATTTGTTGGATGCTTATATGCTACATGTTTTATGTTAATTATGTTTATATATTCATGACATTTATACCTAGGATCATCGAGAGATGAGAAAGTAGTGAAATATGGGCCACATCACCATTGTATGACCTTCAATTGAAATATTTATAACATGCATGAAGGTGATAATAGATCTGGTTAGAACATGTTTGTCTGACATTATTAACTTATAAGTCATTTAATATTTTAATGTGACTTCATGTCTGGAATTGTTAGGCTTTTGTAGGTTTTTTGTGGACCAATTTTCAGTGAGTACACAAACACACCGAGGCTACTACCCATGTGTTTCCAAGGGAATAGACGATGTACATGTTTTCAATAATTTTTGAATCAAATGATTGGGACACATGGGGTGGATTGGATAAAACAAACTGGGCAACAACTCCTTTTTTTTCTTCTTGTACATGATATTTCATGATTTGGGCTGCAAATAGGAGGATTAATTCCTTGCATGTATTGCTACAAGTACTGAGAAATGGGAGGATTTTCAAGATTTTTTTCCATCACTATTGTAATATTTGTTATTGTATTAATGTATTTTCTGAAATACAAATATTATGAGAAATTAATACATGAAAATGTGTATATTCCTTAATATGCCTCAATTAAATGTGTATATTAAATTTAAGGTTAGTTGTAATGGTTTATGGTTTAAATTTAAAGGCTTATATTTTATATGAAGGTGTTGGTTTCAACCTTTTGCATGTAGGAAAATAGATATCACAACTTCAATCTATTGAAATGGGCACACAAATAAAAGCCAGAACTAAAAAAAAAGAAAGCCTTAGAGATGCCTTTTTAAAGAAATTAAACTTTGAAATTCACCCCTTCATTGAAACTTTCATTGTTACAATCTGAATTCTAAACCTACCACAAATCACTAACAAAATCCTTTAGAATAGGCAACTTGCTAAAAAATTCTGATTTGAAAAGGTTGCATTAACAAGGAAAATTGACCATAACCTTGACTGTGAAGATGTTCAGTAATGGATTCAATGGTGACTATGAAGTTGTCTTAAAGGAAAAAAATGTGGATTTAACAATGCCTTCTATTGTAAAAGGCATATTTTCTTGCTCTTCTATAAACCCTATAACTCCTTCCATCATCATTATTTGATATTAAAACTTGATCAACCCTTCCTCATTTAGTATGTTTCAACTTGAGGCTAAATTTTACATCATAAGGCTGTGAAATAAACTTTCCAATTACTATGCCCCACTATATATGAGTCTAAACCAATAAAAGGGAATCCATCATTGCCAATCTTATCTACTCTTAGGTTTTTTATGTTTGGATTTCCAAAATCTACTCTAATCGTGGATGAATTTTAGAGTCAATTTCATCATGATTTATCTCTTTACAAAATCTAAGTCACTCTTCATACACATCATGATGCAAGAGCAGGGGTATATCCTAACACAATATGACTATTTCAACACACTTCTTTGAGGGATTCATTGAAAATAAATGCACAATACATTTTAGTATACCTCATCACCATTGAAAACCTAGCCTAGTGGGCATCCAAGGAAGGAAAGAAAAATCAACAAGGGCACAAAAAAATGAATAGTGGGGGAAACAATGTTTCAATACCCTCCAAAACCTTTGACATTCTTGAACAAACCAATCTCTCCAAAATAGTCACTTAACATTTGGTGCTCTTGTTAACTTTGGCAACATAATCACATGGCCAATAGAACAAATAAAGGATGGAATAGCTTGAACACACACCTTGGGTTGTCTTAGGTTATTAAAAACATATCAAGATGATTCTCAACCCTTTTTGGACTCAAAATTCCATGATACGTCATTCCAAGGCACAAATCAGCATTATGGTTTATTGACACAAGGCATAAATGATGCACTATTACTCAACAAATATAAGAACAACTAATCCAATGGAACCTTTGGTCTACATAGGATCCAAATAACACGGAATAATTCTCTATACCCAGACAATTTCAAACAATGCATGGTTTATCAAACCCTTGGTTGGAGGGATGTGTGATGAATGTTTCACCATGGAAAGAAGAAAATTATCAGGAAGAACTTCCACCCACGTGCAAGAAATGAAATAAAACATTGCAAGGATGTAGATAAGGTAAAAATAAAATTTTCCACAAATTTACACATGAAAAAATAGGTTTTTCTTTTCACTACCTCCTCTTGAACCACACTTACACATAATGACTATGCCTTGTTCCTCTGCATCCATAAAGACCACTCACATCAAGATTTGATAGTGTTTCTCCAAACAATCTACTGCCTCCTACCCTTAGAATGCCATACTTATCTCATACTCTTACCTGTTATGAATCAAGAACACTTAAAAGCATTCCTCTTGTTGTCACTTCAGATCTGCTATCCAAGCTTTAATGCCCCTTCAAAAATTGCTACACCTATATCAATGCCCGCCCCTTCAAAAATTGTTCAACATATATCAATGGGCCACCCCTTAAAAAATTGTTGCACTTTCAATGCCTAGGATTTCAAAACCTTACCAATCAGCAAGATCTTAACAAAAAGGGTTTATCCTTATGAAATATAAGATTGAACAATCTACACCTACTATTTTGTCATGAATTCAAACAACACCCATTTATCATTGCAAACACAGAGTTGATTTACCTCCAAACTAAAAAATCAAAGATAAAACTTAATCCCTTTTCACTTGTGCATGTGAATATCATGAAAATAAGCCCCATGAAATAATTAAAATTCCTTTTTAATGCTTTTGTCATAAAATAAAATACCTTTGACTTAAATACTTTATGGTTGTTCTCTGAGTATTGTATTTTCCTCTATCTATAATTTGATGATCCTTTGCATACTTTAGGGTAGTTGTGTATTTATTGTTATTTACCTCACATTATGGTCTTGACCTTCATGCATAGTGAAATTTACACCTTGTTGTCCCTACAAATTTGCTAATGGCATAAATGTCCATTCTTTGTAGAGTGTTCCCTCTTTCTTATTAGCATTGTGTTACAACCGACACAACATTTTATTGTTCTCCACATAGATTTTTTTGCTAAAGTGGAGCTGAAACAACAAAATCTTGAAGTGATGAAAAAGTGGTAGAGTCATTAAAAGTGTATGTTTTTGTAATTAGAGTCGAAAGGTCAATGGAAAGGACTTCCAAGTTAATGTTTCCAAGAAACTTGATTTCAAGCAAGGAGATTTTCAAATTTTCCAAGGATTTACATGTGTGATAATAAATAGTTTGTAGTAACTTTTAGCTTATTTAGGTGAGGCACTGGTTTTCACTCTTAGTTACATGCAACTGTGGTGGTGATTTTTTGATTGTGAAAAAAGTTGTCAAATGCAAGTAGTACAAAGTTGCAAAGTGGTACAAATTTCGTTATGCAACTTGCGTGACCAAATGAAATATTCCAACACATCTGTATGGATACGTTTATGCTAGGCATGGTCCTCTTTCACACCCAAACATGTTAAATCACTTCGAGCTACGTTCAACTGACAAAATCCCTTAAGAGTCCAAAGTAAAAAATAACTGCAATTTTTTATAGGTTGTTACTTGGATACTATGAAGCTTAGAAACTTCTCTTCTAAGCCTATGGGATTGTGCTGGGGCCCTTTACAATAATGTCTCTTTTTTTTTTCTATCTCAGAGGCATTTTCCTATCGTGGCAACTTTCATTCTGCAACTCATGTGACCAAATGAACCGTTCCAATGCATTTAGATGGGTATGTTTATGCTAGGCATGGTCCTCTCTCTCACCCAAACATGTTGAATCACTCTGAGCTACATTCAATTGGTAGAATCCATTAAGAGTCCAAAGTGTAGAATGACTGCAATGTTTGATAGGCTATTTCTTAGATATTGTGATGCTTAGAAACTTCTAATCTGAGCCTATGGGATCATGTTGATCCCCTCTACAATAACCTCTGTCAATTTTTCTATCTCAGAGGAATTTTCTCATGGTGAAAACTTTTCACTTGGAGAAAAAATTATCAAATGTAAGTAGGGTAAAGTTGCAAAATGGTCCAAATTTCATTTTGCAACTTGTGTGACAAAAAAACTATTCCAAATAATCTAGGTGGATAATTTTATACTATTCATGGTCCTCTTACACATCCAAACATGAAGAATCATTTTGAGCTATGTTCAATCAATAGAATCCCTTAAGAGTTCAAAGTGAAAAAGGGCTGCAATCTTTGAAGGATTGTTACTCAGATACCATGATGCTTATAAAATTATTGTTTGAGCTTATGGGATCATGTTGGTACCCTCTATAATAAACTCTCTTGGATTTCACTATCTAGGAAGTGTTTTCCTCTGGTGGCAATTTTTCACTTTAAAACAAGTTGTCAAATGCAAGTTGTGTAAAGTTGCAAAGTGGTTCAACTTTCATTCTGCAACTCACATGACTAAATGAACTAGTCCAACTCATCTAGGTGGGTAATTTTACACTAGAAATGGTCCTTCTTCCCACCCAAACACGTCGAATCACTACGAGCTATGTTCAACTGAAAAATCCCCTTAAAAGTTCAAACTAAAAAATGAGTACAATTTTTGACATGTTATTTGAATACTGTGATGCTTAGAATCTTCTTTTCTAAGCCTACGAAATCACGTTGGGACCCTCTACAGTAAAATCTCTCAAATTTTTCTATCTCAGAGGTGTTTTCTTGTGGTGGAAAATTTCCACTTGGAAAAAATGTTGTTAAATGAAAGTAGTGTAAAGTTGCAAAGTGACACAACTTTCGTTCTATAACTCACATGAACAAACAAAATATTCCAATAGGTCCAAGTGGGTACATTTACACTAGGCATGGACCTCTTTCAAACTAAAACACTCTGAATCACTATGAGCTACGTTCAACCAGAAAAATCACTTAAGAGTCCAAACTACAAAATGGCTACAATCTTCAACAGGTTGTTACTCAAATACCATAACACTTATAAAATTATCATCTAAGGCTATTGTATTGTATTGGTCTCCTCTACAATAGCCTCTTTCAATTTTTTCAATCTTGGAGGCATTTTTCCATTGTGGTGACTTTTCACTTGTGGGAAAAGTTGTCAAATGCAAGTAGTGTAACTTTTGTTCTGCAACTTGCATGACTAAAAAATTGTTCTAATGCATCCATATGAATATTTTTATACTAGGCATGGTCCTCTTTCATACCTAAACACACTTAATCACTCTGAACTATGTTCAACCGACATAATCCCTAAAGAGTAAAAAATGCAAAATGGTTGCAATCTTCGACGAGCTATTGCTCAGCTCCCATGATGCTTAGAAATTTCTTGTCTAACACTATGAGATTTTATTGGTCCCCTCTAGAATAACTTCTCTCTATTTTTTCTAACTCGAAGGCATTTTCCCATGGTGGTGAATTTTCACTTAGAGATAAAGTTGTCAAATGCAAGTAGTCCAAAGTTGCAAAGTGGTGCAAGTTTTGTTCTACAACTCGAATGACCAAAAAAATTGTTCCAATGCATCCATATGGGTAGTTTTATGTTAGGAATGGTCCTATTTCACACCCAAACATGTTTAATCACTCTAAGGTACGTTCAACCAATAGAATCTCCTAGGAGTCCAAATTGTAAAATGGCTGCAATCTTTGATGGGTTGTTACTTAGATATTGTGATGCTTAAAAAATTCTTGTCTAAGCCTATGGGATTGAATTGGGCTCCTCTACAATAACTTCTCTTGATTTTTTCTATCTCATAGGTATTTTCCCGTGGTGGTGACTTTTCACTTGGGGAAAAAGTTGTCAAATACAAGTAGTGTAAATTTGCAAAGTGCTGCAAATTTCATTCTAGAACTCACACGACTAAATGAACTATTGCAACACATCTAGATGGGTATGTTTATCCTATGCATATTCTTCTTTCACACCCAAGAACGCTAAATCACTCTGAGATACATTCAACCGTAGGAATCCCTTAAGATTCCAAAGTGTAAAATGGTTGCAATCTTCAATGGGCTATTACTCAAATACCATGACACTTAGAAACTTATCATCTAAGCCTATGGGATCATGTTGGTCCCCTTTAGAATAAAATCTCTCAATTTTCACTATCTCATAGGTGTTTTCCCATGGTGAAGACTTTTCACTTGGGGAAAAAAATGTATAATGCAAGTAGTCTAAAGTTGAAAAGTGGGGCAACTTTTATTTTGTAACTCATGTGACCAAACAAACTATTTCACCACATCTATATGGGTACATTTACACTAGACATGGTCTTGTTTCACACTGAAACATGCTAAATCACTTTGAGCTACATTCAATCAACACATCCCTTAAGATTCCAAAGTGCAAAATGGTTTCAATCCTGAATGGGCTACTACTCAATTATTATGATGCTTAGAAACTTCTTGTCTATGCCTATGGAATAGTTTTGGTCTCCTCTACAATAACCTCTCAATTTTTTTCTATCTTGGAGATTTTTTCCTATGGTGGTGAATTTTCACATGGGGAAAAAGTTGTCAAATGTAAATAGTGTAAAATTGCAAAGCAGTGCTACTTTCATTTTGTAACTCACATGACCAAATGAATTGTTCCAAAATATAAAAGTGGATACATTTACACCAGTCATGGTCCTCTTTTAGATAAAAACATGTCAAATTGCTCTGATCCACATTCAATCTGCAAAATCCCTTAAGAGTCCAAAGTAAAAAATGTATGCATTCTTTGACGTGTTGTTACTTAGACATTTTGATGCTTAAAAACTTCTTGTCTAAGCCTATGGAATCATGTTGGGTTTCTCTACAATAATATCTCTTATTTTTTTCTATCTAGGAGGCATTTTCTTGTGGTTACAACTTATTGCTTGGCGAAAAAAATGTCAAATACAAGCTATGTAAAGTTGCAAAGTGGTGCAAATTTTGTTATGCAACTCACATGACTAAAAATATTCTAATCCATCCAATTGGGTATTTTTATGCTAGGAATAGTTGTATTTCACACTCAAAAATGTGAAATTGCTCTGAGCTATGTTTAACTGACAGAATCCCTCAAGAGTCCAAAGTGAAAAATGGCTACAATCTTTAACAGGTTGTTACTTGGATACCGTGACACTTAGAAACATTTTTCTAAGCCTATTGAATCATGTTGGGGCCCTCTACAATAACCTCTTTCAATTTTTTCTATCTCAAAGGTGTGTTCTTGTGGTGGTGACTTTTCACATGGAGAAAAGTTATCAAATATAAGCAATGTAAAGTTGTAAAGCAGTGCAACTTTCATTATGCAACTTGCATAACTAAAAAAACTATTTTAACGCATCTAGGTGGGTAAATTTATGTTAGGAATGATACCCTTTCACACAAAAACACACCAAATCACTTTGAGCTATGTTCAACCAACAAAATCCCTTAAGAGTCAAAAGTGCAAAATGGTTGCAATCTTCAACAGGTTGCTACTCGGATACTGTGATGCCTAAAAAATTCTTTTCTATACCTATTGAATTATGTTGTGCATTTCTACAATAATCTCTCTCAATTTTCACTATTTTAGAGGCATTTTCCCAGGGTGGCGACTTTTCACTTGGGGAAAAAATGTCAAATGCAAGTAGTGTAAAGTTACAAAGTGGTGCAAATTTTGTTCTATAACTCGCATGATCCAAAAACTATTCCTCAATGTTCAAATGGGTATTTTTACACTAGGAGTGATCATTTTTCACACCCAAACATGTTGAATTGCTCTGACCTACGTTCAACCAATAAAATCTCTTAAGAGTCCAAAGTGTAAAATGGTTGCAATCTTCAATGAGATGTTACTTGGATACCGTTATGCTTAGAAATATCTCATCTAAACTTATGGGATCACATTAGGCCCCTATACAATAATATCTCTTAGTTTTTACTATCTCAGAGGGATTTTCCCATAGTGGCAACTTTTCACTTGGGGAAAAAGTTATCAAATGCAAGCAGTGTAAAGTTGCAAAATAGTGCAATTTTTGTTCTACAACTCAAGTGAATAAATAAACTATTCAAATATATTTGGATGGGTATTTTTATGATAAGAATGGTCTTCTTTCACACCCAAACACAACAAATTGCTCTGAGCTACGTTCAACTTGTAGAATCCCTTAATAATCCAAAGTGCAAATTGGATGCAATATTCAACAAGATGTTACTCAGTTACTGTGATGCTTAGAAAGTTCATGTTTGAGTCTATGAGATTGCATTGGGCTCCTCTATAATAAAATCTCTTGGATTTTACTATCTCAGATGTTTTTTCTCGTGGTGGTGACATCTCTCTTGTAGAGAAAAAATTGTCAAATGCAAGTAGTGTAAAGTTGCAAAGTGGTGCAAATTTCATTATATAGTTCATGTGACCAAACAGTCTATTCCAATGAATTCAAATGAGTATGTTTATACTATAAATGGTCATATTTTTTACCCAAATATGTTGAATCACTCTGACCTACTTTCAACTAGTAGAATCCCTTAAGAGTCCAAAGTATAAAATGGTTGCAATCCTCGACAAACTATTACTCAAATATCGTGATGCTCAAAAACTTCTCGTCTAAGCCTATGGAATAAAATTGGGACCCTTTTCAATAACCTTTATCAATTTATGCTATTTGAGAGACATTTTCTCATGGTGGTGACTTTTCACTTGGGGAAAAAGTTGTCAAATGCAAGTAGTGTAAAGTTGAAAAGTGGTACAACTTTCATTTTGCATCTTGTGTGACTAAAAAAACTATTCCAATTCTTTTGGGATGGTAATTTTATACTAGGAATGGTCTTCTTTCACACCCAAACATGTTGAATCTCTTTGAGCTATGTTCAATCAATAAAATCCCTTAAGAGTCTAAAGTGCAAAATGACTACAATCTTCGATAGAGTGTTACTTAGATATCGTGACCCTCAGAGACTTCTTATCTGAGCCTATAGGATAATATTGGGCCCCTCTACAATAACATCTCTTAGTTTTTACTATATCAAAGGAATTTTTCTATGGTGGTGAGTATTCACTTGGGGGAAAAGTTGTCAAATGTAAGCTGTGTAAAGTTGTAAAGTATTGCAACTTTCATTCTACAACTTGTGTGACTTTTCACTTGGGTAAAAAGTTGTCAAATGCAAGTAGTATAAAGTTGTAAAGTAGTGCAACTTTCATCTTACAACTCACATAACCAAATGAAGTATTCCAACCTAAGTGGATAAATTTATTCTAAGCATGGACCTCTTTTTCACCCAAACACTCTGAATTTCTCTGAACTACATTCAACCAGAAGAATTCCTTAAGAGTCAAAAGTGCAAAATGGCTACAATCTTCGATAAAATGGTACTCAGATACTGTGATGCTTATAAAATTCTCATCTGAGCCTACGGGATTGTATTGATCCACTCTATAATAACATCTCTCTATTTTTTTATCTTGGAGACATTTTCCCATTGTGGTGACGTTTCACTTAGTGTAACGTAGTTAAATGCAAGTAGTGTAAAGTTACAAAGTGGTGCAACTTTTTTTTTACAACTTACATGACCAAAAAAAATCTTCCAACAGGTCCAGATGGGTATGTTTACACTAGGAATGGTCTTCTTTCACACCCAAACACGCTGAATCACTCTGAACTATGTTCGACTGACAAAATCCCTAAAGAGTCCAAAGTGAAAAATGACTGCAATCTTCGATGAGTTGTTACTCATATACCATGCTAATTAGAAACTTCTTGTCAGAGTCTATGGGATTGCATTGGGATCCTCTACAATAACCCCTTTTTATTTTTTCTATCTCAGAGGCGTGTTCTCATGGTGGCGTCTTTTCACTTGGGGAAAGAGTTGACAAATGTAAGTAGTGTAAAATTGCAAAGTGGTGCAACTTTCGTTCTGCTACTCACTTGACAAAAAAACTTGTTCCAACACATATAGATGGGTAATTTTATGCTAGGTATGGTCCTCTTCAACACCCAAATAAGCTAAATCGCTCCAATCTATCTTCAACTGAGAGAATCTTTGATGAGTTAAAAGTGTAAAATGGCTACAATCTTCGAAGAGATGTTACTCAGATACTGTGATACTTAGAAAATTTTATTTTATGCCTATGAGATCCAATTGGGCCTATCTACAACAACCTCTCTTTATTTTTACTATCTCAGAGGTGCTTTCCCATGGTAGTGACTTTTCACTTGGGAAAAAAGTTATCAAATGCAAGTAGTGTAAATTTGCAAAGTGGTGCAACTTTCAGTTTACAACTCACTTGAACAAAAAAACTATTCCAAAATTTTTGGATGAGTATGTTTATACTACACATGGTCCTCTTACACACCCAAACATGTTGAATTGCTCTGAGCTATGTTCAACTGTAAAAATCCCTTAAGAGTCCAAAGTGTAAAATGACTACAATCTTCGAAGCGTTGTTACTCAAATATGATGATTCTTAGAAACTTCTCATTTGAGCCTATGAGATCACATTCATCCCCTCTGGAATAACCTCTTTCAAATTTTTCTATCTCAGAGGTGTTTTCCTATGGTGGCGACTTTTCACTTTGGAAAAAAATTGTCAAAAACAAGTAGTGTAAAGTTGCAAAATGGGGAAACTTTCGTTTTGTAACACATGTGACCAAAAAAAAATTTCCACCATTTTTTGGTGGGTAGGTTTATACTATGAATTGTCATATTTTGCACAAAAAACATTCCAAACCGCTCTGAGCTATGTTCAATCGACATAATCTCTTAAGAGTCCAAAGTACAAAATGGCTACAATCTTTGATGAGTTATTACTTAGATACTATGATGCTTAGAAGCTTCTTGTTTGAGCCTATGGGATCATGTTGGACCTCTCATTTTTTATTATTTCAGAGGTGTTTTCCTATGGTGGTGACTTTTCATTTGTGGAAAAAGTTATCAAGTGCAAGTAGTGTAAAGTTACAAAGTGGTGTAACTTTTTTTATGCAACTCGCATGACCAAACAAAAATTTCCAACATGTTTGGGTGGGTAGGTGTCCACTTGCAATGGTCCTCTTTTCCACCCAAATACATTGAATTTCTTTGAGCTATGTTCAATTGGAAGAATCCCTTATGAGTCTAAAGTGTAAAATGGCTGCAATCTTTGACAGGATGTTACTCAAATATTGTGACAGTTAGAAACATCTCATCTAAGCCTATGGGATCATGTTGACCCCCTCTACAATAAACTCTCTATTTTTTTCTATCTTAGAGGCATTTTTCCGTGGTTGCAACTTTTCACTTGGGGAAAAAGTTATGAAATTCAAGCTATGTAAAGTTGCAAAGTGGTGCAACTTTCATTCTACAACTCACGTGACCAAATAAAATATTCTAATGCATTTGGGTGGGTAGTTTTATGTTACATGTCGAATCACTCTAAACTATGTTCAACTGATAGAATCCCTTAAGAGTGCAAAGTGCAAAATCACTACAATCTTTGACAAGTTGTTACTCAGATACTGTGACACTTAAAAACTTCTCATAAAAGTAATTTTTAAACTTCTCATAAAGTGATGCTTAGAAACTTCTCATGATGGTGTTTTCTCTTGGTGGTAACTTTTCACTTGGGGAAAAAGTTGTTAAATATAAGTAGTGTAAAGTTGCAATAGGATGCAACTTTCATTCTGCAACTTATGTGACCAAAATAATTGTTTGAATGTTTTTTCATGGGTACTTTTACACTAGGAATGGTACTCTTTCACACACAAACATGTTGAATCACTCTAAACTATGTTCAACCGACATAATCCCTTAAGTCAAAAGTATAAAATGGCTACAATCTTTGATAGGCTACTACTCAGATACCATGATGCTTAAAAAAATCTTGTTTGATCCTATGGGATCACATTGGGTCCCTCTATAATAAAATATCTCTATTTTTTCTATCTTGGAGGTATTTTATCGTGGTGGAAACCTCACTTGGGGAAAAGGTTGTCAAATGTAAATAGTGTAAATTTACAAAGTGGTGCAACTTTTATTTTGCAACTTCAGTGATCCAAAAAAGTATTCCAACATGTTTGAATGAGTATATTTACATTGGAAATGGTCCGCTTTAACACCCAAAAATGTTGAATTGCTTTGTGTTATGTTCAACTGACAAAATCCCTTGAGAGTCCAAAGTGCAAAATGGCTACAATCTTTGATGGGATGTTACGAGAATACCATGATGCTTATAAATATATCATCTACTCCTATGGGATCACATTGGGGCCATCTACAATAACCTCTCTCAATTTTCGCTATCTTAGATGTTTTTTCCCATGGTGACAACTTTTCACTTAGGGAAAAAGTTATCAAATGCAAGTAGTGTAAAGTTGCAAAATGGTGCAACCTCCTTTTTGCAACTCATGTGACCAAATGACCTATTCAAATGCATCTACATGGGTATTTTTATTCTAGGCATGGTCCTTTTTCACATCCAAACAAGAAAAATTGCTTTGAGCTATGTTCAACTCATAGAATACCTTAAAATTCTAAAGTGCAAAATAGCTGCAATCTTCAACGAGATGGTACTCAAATATCATGATGCTTAGAAACTACTCATTTGAGCCTATGGGATTTTGTTGAGCCCCTCTACAATATAATTTATCAATTTTTTTCTATCTTTTCACTTGTGAAAAAAGTTGTCAAATGCAAGTAATGTAAAGTTGTAAATTGGTGCATCTTTCATTATATAGTTCACATGACCAAACAATCTATTCCAATACATCCAGATGGTATTTCTATGCTCAATATGGTCCTCTTTTGCACCCAAACAAGTTGAATCACTCTAATCTACATTCAACGGGTAGAATCTCGTAAGAGTCCAAATTGTAAAATTAATGCAATCTTTCATGGGTTCTTACTTGGATATTGTGATGCTTAGAAACTTCTCATCTGAGCATATGGGATCATGTTTTTCCCTTCCCTAATAATCTCTCTCATTTTTCACTGTCTTAGAGGTATTTTCCCATGGCAATGACTTTTCACTTAGGGAAAAAGTTATCAAATGCATGTAGTGTAAAATTGCAAACTGACAAAACTTTCATTTTACAACTCGTGTGACCAATCAAACTATTCCAACACATTTGGATGGGTAAATTTACACTAGCAATGGTTCTTTTTAACACCCAAAAATGTTGAATCACTCCAAGCTACATTTAGCCGACAAAATCCCTTAAGAGTCCAAAGTTAAAAATGACAACAATCTTCAATGCATTTTTTTTCACATACCATTACACTTAAAAATAAAAATTCTAAGCCTATGGGATCACATTGGGCCCCTCTAACATAACCTCTCTTATTTTTTGCTATCTTGGAGGTGTTTTCTTGTGGTGGAAACTTTTCATTTGGGAAAAAATTATCCAATGCAAGTAGTGTAAAGTTAAAAAGTAGTACAAATTTCATTATGTAACTTGTGTGACTATTGGAAAATGTGCCTCAACATGCTAGCTTGAACCTCTGTTAAAGACTTGGTGGATTTCCCCTTTGTTGGTTTTCATTGTCGGCTTATCACCCAAAACTTGAACCTTTAAACCTTTGTCGTGGGGTTCTAGAAGTTTGAAATTGGGTGATAGTGTGTTGGTCATAGGATCGTTGACTTCTCTAACCTTGGAACCTTGTCATGATGTTCAAAAGTTCCATAACTTCCTAACTAGCCGATCTTCTTTCTTTTCAGAGCATCTTGGATTTTCCTAACCTACTATGGAGGTTTTAATTTTTTTGGTTTCTCCAATTGAGTGGCAAGCCAATGGTTGTGTTGGACTAGTCTGCATGGATGGTGACGATAGCGTACAGTGGTGACTTGGATGCTGACGGATCTGGGGAGAACTTGGAGGTTGGGAGTTAAATATTTAACTCTTTTCTAGGAGACTTGTTGTGAATATTGTAGATTCCCATATTGATTCTCTAAAATAGCACAAGTGTATGTGTGTCTTGGTCAAGACCACAAGGAATGATAGAAAGTTTGGTGTGATAGTCAAAGGAAATGGACGAGTGATGTGCTGACATGTGCAATGATTTCATTTGTTGATTTTACTTCACTATTATAAGTCAAAAATCATTGGTCTAAAGCTTCCTTTCTGATTAGTGATATACTTGTATTTAATGCAAGATCTGATTCAAGGGTTGATAGAGTGCAAATATGGCAATATTCTTTGTAATTAGATTTATTGTTGGGTGGCTCATTGTATGCTACATGGCAGTGTGTATAACCCAAGATGAAGGAAGCTTGTCGTTGAAGGAACACAAATTAAATGAAACCCTAATGTTTCTTATGGGTTGTTGAGAATTCATTGTATGTTGTATAAGCATTGAAACAATGAGTGAATTTTGTATGCTTACAAGCGTTGTAACAGAGAGCGAGGTCGACAAAGAGGGATTGTGTTGCTGCTGTGAGTTAACATCTAAGAGTAAAGTCTATAACTTTCTATGTAATTTATTTATTGTAATACAAAGTGAATTTACTTGGTGTGGTGGTTTTTTCTCCCGTAAGAGTTTTCCCATGTATATCTAGTATTATCTTTGTGTGATTAATTTCTTTGTCTATCCTATTGTATAGTGAATGTGTATCTCAAATGTGTATAACTTGTTAAATGAATATTTTTTCACTTCTCTCCTAAGTATTTCGCATTAGGAAGACGTTTTATACACCGTAGTTTTACTTACAAGTGGTATTAGAGCTAGGCCAGTTGTGAGCAGGGATGGTTTTTTGTGCTAATCCTATTTCAGTGAGAGTCTTGAAAAAGGATTGTTTGAGATGGAAAGTACATTAGGTAGAGTAGAAATTGAAAATTTCAATGGTGGAAATTTTGAGTTATGTAAACCCAAAATGGAAGACTTGTTGGTGGATAGAGACCTCTGGATTGTTGTGTCTAGAACTATGCCACAAAGTATGAAACAAGAAGATTGAGACCTTATAGAGATAAAATATAGAGGGTTGATCAGACTTTGTTTGGACAATTCTATACTCCTAAACATCCATGAGGAGAATATTGTAGTTTCTTTATGGAAGAAACTTGGTGACATTTATTAGGGAAAATCTTTGGTAAATAAGTTATTCCTAAGGAATAAGTTGTACTCCTTTAAGATGGAAGAAGGTACATCTATAGAAAACCATTTGAATTCATTTAATATGATTGTTGCATAGCTGACATCTATGGGTGTGAATATAGAGGAGGAGGATCATTGTATGCTTCTATTATGTTCCTTACCTGACACTTGGGAACAACTAGTGATGGCTATTGGAAGTACAACAACTTCTTTCAAGATGGAAGATGTGGTTACCTCACTACTGTTAGAATAAATGTGGAGGAAGTCTTCTAAGATGGCTAAGGAGGCTCTTGTTGTTTGGGGTAGATCAGAGGAGAGAGGAAAGAAGAAAGCAAGAAGTCTAAATCAAAATTTGTAAGGAGATCAAAGTCTCCTAGTAAAAATTCCAAGGTGAAATGCTGGAACTATGGGTAGACTGGTCATATCTGAAAGGATTGTAAGGAGGAAAGCCAAAGTAGAAGAAGAAGAATAACTTTTCTGACAATGACTCTTCTCAGAGTGATGCAAATGGATTCATTGTAGCCTAGGTGACTCAAGCATCAGATGGTATCTAGCTAATTGACTTAGGTGTATCTTTTCACATGACATCTCACAGAGATTGGTTCAATAAGTATGAACAATATGATGGTGGAAAGGTATACTTGGAAAGTGATTCATCTCTGGAGATTATTGGTCATAGAAGAGTTAGAATCCAATTCCCTGATAGAAGAATCAAAGGGATTGATGGTGTACTGCACACACCAAGTTTGGCTCATAACCTACTCTCTAGCAGTAAGCTAAATGATGTTGGTGTGCAAGTCTCTTTCTCGAGTGGAGGCTATAAGATGACTAGAAGTGCAATGGTGTTGGCTAAGGGTGCATGCATATGAAATATGTACAAGCTGGATGCACATCCTATTCAATGTAATAATTTCTATGTAAAGTCAAGAAAATTTTCTCATGTAGAGAAGGAGAATGAAGCTCCTTTGGGTGAAAATTCCTTGGAGGTGAAACTCCCAATAGAGAAGACCATGTTGTGGTATCATAGACTCAGTCACATAAGTGAGAAAGGCTTAAAATCCTTGAAAAATAAAAATCTTGTTGAAGGTCTTGTTGATTGCAACCTTGAGTTTGATTTATGTGAACATTGCATTTATGGAAAGCAACATTGTGTTTCATTTTATTTGAGTTCTAATAAATCTTCTAGTGTATTGGATTATGTTCATTCTAATGTATTTGGTTTAGTGAATGTTCCTTCGTTATCAAAGTCTAGATATTATGTTTCTCTTATTGATGACTATTCAAGAAGGGAATTTGTGTACTTTCTTAAGAGTAAATCAGAAGTGTTTAGTCAGTTTAAAGAGTTTAAAAACTTGGTAGAAAATTAGATTGGAAGGAAAATTAAATGATTGAGGATGGATAATGGCAGTGACTTATGTTTTGTAGATTTTGAAAGGTACTGCAAAGACCATGGGATTAAAAAGCATAAAATTATGGCTTATATTCCATAACAGAATGGAGTTGCTAAAAGGTTTAATAGGATGTTGATGGAAAGAGCGAGAAGTATGTTGAGTAGTACTGACCTAGAGTAGAAGTTTTGGGCTGAGGCTATGGCTACAACATGTTACTTGGTAAATCATTCATCTTGTTTAGCTCTTCTTGACAAAACACCTCTAGAAGCATGTTCTAGTAAGAAGCCCTCTCTGAGACATATTTGTGTCTTTGGCTGAGGCATATGCATATGTGTCGAATGAGAAAAGATCAAAGTTGGAGAACAAGGTTGTTAAATGTGTATTCATTAGCTATAGTGTTGGTGTGAAAGGATACAAGTTTTGGAATCTTATCACTAAGAAGGTTTTGTACAATAGAAGTGTAATCTTTTGTGAGTTGAATCCTTTAATAGTTGGTCAAAAATTAGAGACAAATATAAAGGAAAAGAAGGATGATGTAGTTGAAATTCCTCAAAGTCTAGATAAAGAGGAACTACAAAGTGTACCTAAAATTGAGGAGAGTTCTAGCATCTCTGAGAGTTTTGAAGAAGAACCATGACCTCAACCTCAGCTTGTGAGGAGGTCTACATGAGAAAAGCATCATCTTGATAGGTACAAATTTTCTATGTTGGATTCAAACTGTGCTTATGCTTTGATTACTAGCATGGATGATCCTAGGACTGTGAAAGAGGAAATTAATATGTCTAATTCAAATTCTTGGTTGGAAGCCATGAATGAAAAAATGACATCATTGAAAAAGAATGATACTTGGGATTTGGTACCTTTTCTTGAAGGGTGAAAGCCTGTTGACTATAAATGGGTATTTAAGAAGAAGACTGGTATGGATGGTAGTTTTGACAAGTATAAAGCTCGGTTGGTCATGAAAGGGTATTCCTAGGTGGAGGGAATTGATTATGGAGAAATATTTTCTCCTATAGCTAAGTTGACATCTATTAGATTTATTTTGTCACTTGCAGCTGCGTATGACTTAGAGATTGAGCAGATGGATGTGAAGAAAACATTTCTTCATGGAGAGTTGGAAGAAGAAATTTATGTCCTAGCTTGAGCACTTTGTTGGAAAAGGTAAACAAATCATGGTTTGCAATTTAAAGAAATCTTTGTATGGTTTGAAGCAATCACCTAGAATGTGGTACCAAAATTTTGACAAATTTGTGTTGTCATTAAGATTTGTGAAATCAAAATATAATCATTGTGTGTATTACAAAACTAAAAATGATTGTGTTCTTATTATTACCCTATACATGGATGATATTTTGTTCATAGGAAATAGTAAGACTATGATTTTTTATCTTAAGTCTTAGTTGTCTGCAAAGTTCAAAATGAAAGATCTTGGAACAACTAGGTATATTTTGGGGATGGAAATAAAAAGGGATAGAGGAAGTAGAAATATTTGGCTCAGCCAAAGTAAGTATATCAATACTATCCTGGAGAAATTTGGAACGACTGATTGCAAGCAGCTAGTTGTTCCAGTGTTGCAAGGATTGAAGCTATCTGTTGAGGATTGTTTGAAGTCTCCCATCAAGATGGAGGACATGCATAGGGTGCCATATGCAAGTTTGGGTAGTTTAATGTATGCAATGGTCTGTACTAGGCTAGATATTGCCCAAGTAGTGAGAGTTCTTATTCGGCTTATGGCTAACCCAGGAAGGTCGAATTGTGATGTTGTGATGAGAGTTTTTAGATATTTGAAGGGTACCTCATATTTTTCTCTGTGTTATCATGGAAACTCAATGATATCACAAAAATATCTTAGCATTCATGGGTATGCAGATTCTGATTGAGAAGGGGACATTTAGAGCAAAATATCCACCAGTGGATAAATTTTCATGTTATTTGATGGAGCAGTGAGTTGGATGAGCAAGTGACAAGATGTAGTTGCTTTATCTACTACTAAGGTGGAATATATGGTAGCTACACATGCCTATAAATAAGTTGTTCAGCATAGGCATTTATGTCCAGATATCAAGTTTAATGTAGAGTCGGTTATGATTTGTTGTGATAGTTAGAGTGCTATTTATTTGGAAAAAAATCCCACTTTCTATGCTAGGACAAAGCACATTTATGCACAGTATTATTTCATTCATGATATGGTGGATGATGGAAAGGTTAATATGGAAAAGGTGGATACTCTGGAGAATGTCCCTGATGCATTGAAAAAACTAGTGAGTATAGAAAAGTTCAAGTGGTGTTCTAGTTCGATGGGCCTTGGGGCCTATGATCTTCATTAAGTTCAAGTTTGGAGGAAGCTAGTAAGTCTTCGTCAAGTGGGAGCTTGTTGGAAAATGTGCCTCAACTTGTTGGATTGAACCTCTATTAAAGACTTGGTGGATTTCCCCTTTGTTGGTTTTTATTGTCGACCTATCGCCCAAAACTTCAACCTTGCAACCTATGTCGCAGGGTTTTGGAAGTTTGAAACTAGGTGACAATGTGTTGGTCACGGGATCACTAACTTGTTTAACCTTGGAACCTTGTCATAGTTTTTAGAAGTTTCTTAACTTCCCAACTAGCTGATCTTCTTTGTTTTCGTGACATCCTTGAGTTTCCTAACCTACTTTGGAGGTTGTAAAGTTTTTGGTTTCTCCAATTGAGTGGCAAGCAGATGGTTTGGTGGGACCGGTTGGTGTGGATGGTGATGATAGCATACAGTGGTGACTTGGATGCCAAAAAATGTGAGGACCACTTGGAGGTTGGGAGTTAAATATTTAAGTCTTTTCCGAGAGACTTGTTGCGAATATTGTAGATTCCCATCTTGATTCTTTGGAATTGCACAAGCATTGTATGTGTGTCTTGATGAAGACCACAAGGAATGGCCAATAGTTTAGTACGATAATCAAAGCCAATGGATGAGTGATGTGTTAACACATGGCATGATTTCATTTGTTGATTTTACATCACTATTGTAAATCAAAAATCATTGTCCGAAAGCTTCCTTTCTAGTTAACAATATACTTGTATTTAATGCAAGATTTGATTCAAGGGTTGAAACAGTGTAAATATCGCAATATTCTTTATAACTAGATTTATTGTTGGGTGGCTTGTTTCTTGCTACATGGTGGTGTGTGTAACCCAAGATGAAGGAAGCTTCTCGATGAAGGAACAAAAATTGAATGAAACCCTAATGGTTGTTGTGGGTTGTTGAGAATTCATTGTATGTCGTATGACCATTGAAACAATGAGTGAATTATGTATGATTACAAGCATTGTAACAGAGAGTGAGGTTGACCAAGAGGGATTTTGTTGTTGTTGTAAGTGAACATCTGAGAGTGAAGTCTATAACTATGTATGTAATTTATTTACTATAATACAAAGTGACTTTACTTGGTGTGGTGGGTTTTTCTCCCATAAGGTTTTTCCCATGTATATATGGTGTTATCTTTGTGTGTAACTAATTTCTTTGTCTGTCCTATTGTATAGTGAATGCACATCTCAAATGTGTATAACTTGTTAAATGAATGTTTTTACACTTCTTTCTTGAGGATTTTTCATAAGGAAGACATTTTTTGCACCATAGTTTTTCTTATAGTGACAAAAAAACCATTCCAACACATCTGGATGGGTACATTTACATTATACAAGGTCCTATTTTGCACCCAAACATGTCAGATCACTCTAAGCTACGTTCAACTGACAAAATTCCTTAATAATTTGAAGTGAAAACTAGTTGCAATCTTCAACGGGTTGTTACTTAGATACCATGATACTTAGTATCAAAGCCTATGAGATCATGTTGGGGCCCTATAAAATAACCTCTATTAGTTTTCACTATATTGGAGGTGTTTTCTTGTGGTGGCAACTTTTTACTTGGGGAAAAAGTTGTCAAATGCAAGTAGTAAAAAAATGAAAAGTGGTGCAACTTTCATTCCACAACTCGCGTGACCAAACAAACTCTTCCAATGCATCTATGTAGATAATTTTATGCTATAAATGGTCCTCTTTTTCACCCAAACATGTTGAATCACTATGAGCTTTGTTCAACCAACATAATCCCTTAAGTGTCAAAATATAAAATGACTACAATATTTGATGGGTTGTTACTTTAGTAGCATGATTCTTAGAAACTTATTGTCTAAGCCTATGGAATCACATTGGGACCCTCTATAATAACCTCTCTTTTTTTTTTCTCTATTAGAGATGTTTTCCCATGGTGGCAACTTTTCACTTGGGAAAAAGTTGTCAAATGCAAGTAATGCAAAGTTTCAAAGTGGTGCAATTTTTTTCTACAACTCATGTGACTAAAAAAACTATTCAAATGCATCTAGATGGGTAATTTTACACTATTCATGGTCCTTTTTCACACCCAAATACATTGAATCACTCTAAGCTACGTTGAATCTGCAAAATCTCTCAATAGTCCAAAATGTAAAATGGCTAAAATCTTCGACGAGCTATTAATCAGATACCATGATGCCTACAAACTTCTCATCTAAGCCTATGAGATCATGTTGGCTCCCTCTATAATAACCTCATTTTTTTCTATATCGGAGATATTTTTCCTTGGTAGCGACTTTTCACTTGGGGAAAAACTTGTCAAATGCAAGCAATATAAAGTTGCAAAGTGATGCAACTTTCATTATACAACTCATATAACCAAAAGAAATATTCCAATGAATCTATATGGGTATGTTTATGCTAAGAATAGTCCTCTTTCACACCCAAACATGTTGAATCACTCTGAGCTATGTTCACCCAACATAATCCCTTAAGAGTCCAAAGTGCAAAAATACTACAATATTTGAAAAACTATTATTTAGATACTATGATGATTAGAAACTTATCATCTATGCATATGGGATTATTTTGGGCCCCTCTACAATAACTTCTCTTAGTATTTTCTATCTCAAAGGCGTTGTCCCGTGGCAATGACTCTTCACTTGGGGAAAAAGTTGTCAAATGCAAGTAGTGTAAAGTTGAAAAGTTGTGCAATTTTTATTTTTCAACTCATGTGACCAATCAAACTATTCCAATGCATCTATATGTGTACATTTATGCTAGGAATGATCATCTTTTTCACCCAAACATGACGAATCATTCCAAGCTACGTTCTGCCAGTAGAATCCCTTAAGAATAAAAAGTGCAAAATGGATGCAATCTTTGAAGGGTTGTTACTCAGATACCGTGACACTTATAAACTTCTTTTCTAAGCTTATGAGAATGCATTAGACCCCTATACAATAACCTTTATCAGTTTCTTCTATCTCAGAGGCATCTTTTCATGGTGGTGACTTTTCACTTGGGGAAAAAGATGTCCAATGCAAGTAGTGTAAAGTTAAAAAGTGATACAACTTTTATTCTATAACTCATAAGACTAAACGAAATATTCTAATGCATCTCTATGGAAATTTTTATGCTATTCATGGTCTTTTTTTGTACCCAAACATGTTGAATCACTCCAAGATACGTTCAATTAACATAATCCCTTAAAAGTCCAAAGTGCTAAATGACTGCAATCTTCGACGAGTTGTTACTTGGATACTGTGATACTTAGAAAATTCTTGTCTGAACCTATGGGATCACATTGGGTCCCTCTACAATACACTCTCTTATTTTTCTCTATCTCTGAAACATTTTCCCGTCGTGATGACTTTTCACTTTAGGAAAAGGTTGTCAAACGTGAGTAGTGTAAAGTTGCAAAGTGGTGCAACTTTCATTCTACAACTTGCATGAACAAATGAAATCTTCCAACACATCAAGATGAGTAATTTTACATTATGCATGGTCCTCTTTTGCACCAAACATGTTGAATCACTCTAAGTTATGTTCAACCAGCAGAATCCCTTAAGAGTCCAAAGTGTAAAATGGTTTGCAATATTTGACAGGTTGTTACTCAGATACCATGATTCTTAAAAACCTCTTATCTTAGCCTATGGGATCATGTTGGACCATTATAAAATAACCTCTCATTTTTCTCTATTTTGGAGGTTTTTTCTCGTGGTGGCGACTTTTCACTTTGACAATAAGTTGTCAAATGCAAGCATTGTAAAGTTGCAAAGTGATGCAACTTTCATTCTACAACTTGTATGACCAAAAAATAGTTCCAAAAGTATTTAAATGGGTATTTTTACACTAGAAATAGTCCTCTTTCATACCCAAACATGTTGAATCACTCTAAGCTACGTTGAATCTATAGAATCCCTCAAGAGTCCAAAGTGCAAAATGGCTGCAATCTTCGACGGGTTGTTACTCGGATACCATTCTGCTTAGAAACTTCTCATCTAATACTTTGGGATAATGTTAGTCCCCTCTACAATAACCTCTCTCAATTTTCACTATCTTGGAGGTGTTTTTATCTAGTGGAAACTTTTCACTTGGGGAAAAAGTTGTCAAATGCAAGCAATATAAAGTTGTAAAGTGGTGCAACTTTTTTTTTACAACTCGTGTAGCCAAAAAAATTCTTCAAATATGCTTGTATGGGTAAATTTACGCTATTAATGGTCCTCTTTCACACTGAAACATGCTGAATCACTCTGAGCTACGTTCAACTGACAGAATCCCTCAAGAGTCCAAAGTGCATAAAGGTTGCAATCTTCGACGGGCTAATACTAAGATACTATGATGCTTAGAAATATCACATCTTTTCCTATGGAATTATGTTGGGCCCCTCTACAATAACCTTTTTTTTTTTTTGCTATATCATAGGCATTTTCCCATGGTGGCGACTTTTTACTTGGGAAAAAGGTTATCAAATGCAAGCAGTGTAAAGTTGTAAAATGGTGCACATTTCATTCTGCAACTTGTGTGACCAAATGAATTGTTCAAAAACATTTAGATGGGTACTATTATGCTAGGAATAGTATAATTTTTCACCCAAACATGCCAAATCACTTCAAGCTACATTCAATCGACAGAATCCCTTAAGAGTCCAAAGTGTCAAATGGTTGAAATCTTTGACAAGTTGTTACTCAGATACTGCGATGCTTAGAAAATTCTCATATAATCCTATGGGATGATGTTGGGCCCATATACAATAACATCTCTCCATTTTTTCTATTTTAGAGGCATTTTCTCATGGTGGCGACTTTTCACTTGAGGTAAAATTATCAAATTCATGTAGAGTAACTCGCATGACCAAAAAAATTGTTTCAATGCATCTAGATGGGTAGGTTTATATTATTCATGGTTCTCCTTCACACCAAATTATGTTGAATCACTCTGAGCTACGTTCAACACACAAAATCACTTAAGAGTCCAAAGTGGTAAATGGATACAATCTTTGACAAGTTGTTATTTAGATACCGTGATGCTTAGTAACTTCTCATCTAAGCCAATGGGATCACGTTGGGCCCCTATACAATAACCTCTATCAATTTTTTCTCTCTCAGAGGCATTTTTCTATAGTGGTGACTTTTCACTTGGGGAAAAAGTTGTCAAATGCATGAAATGTAAAGTTGCAAAGAGGTGCAACTTTCGTTTTGAAAATTTTGTGACCAATCAAAATATTCCAACGAATCTAGATGGGTATTTTTATGCTAGGAATGGTCCTCTTTTGCACCCAAACATGGAAAATCACTGTGAGCTATGTTCAACCATTAGAATCCTTTAAGAGTCCAAAGTGTAAAATGGTTATAATCTTCAAAGGGATATTACTCAGATACCGTAAAACTTAGAAACTTCTAGTCTGAGCCTATGGGATCATGTTGGACCCCTCTACAATAAATTTTCTTAATTTTTGGTATCTCAGAGGCATTTTCTCATGGTGGTGACTTTTCATTTGGGGAAAAAGTTACCTAATGTAAGTAGTGTAAAATTAAAAAGTGGTACAACTTTCATTATGTAACTTGTGAGACCAAACAGACTATTCCAATACATTATTTTGGGTACTTTTATGCTATACATGGTCCTCTTTTTCACCCAAACACATTGAATTGCTTCAAGCTATGTTCAACTAGCAAAATCCATGAAGAGTCCAAAGTGCAAAATAATGAAAATCTTTGACGGGTTGTTACTTGGATACCATGATATTTATAAACATATATTTCTAAGCCTATGGGATCATTTTGGGACCCTCTACAATAAAATCTCTTAGTTTTTGTTATTTCTGAGGTGTTTTCTCGTGGTGGCAACTTTTCACTTGGAGAAAAAGTTGTCAAATGCAAGTAGTGTAAAGTTGCAAAGTGATGCAACTTTGTTTTGCAACTCGTATGACCAAATAAATTATTCCAACACATTTGGATGGGTAATTTTACACTAGGAATGGTACCTTTTTGCATCCAAACATGTTGAATCACTCTAAGCTACGTTCAACTAGTAAAATCCCTTAAGAGTCCAAAGTGTAAAATGGCTGCAATTTTTGGTGAGTTGTTACTCAGATACCATGACTCTTAAATTTATTTTGAATGAGCCTATGAGAATATTTTGGGACCTTATACAATAATAAACCCAAGTTTTTCTATCTAAGAGGTGTTTTCCCATGGTGGTAACTTTGCACTTGGACACAAAGTTGTCAAATGCAAGCAATGCAAAGTTGGAAAGTGGTGCAAATTTTGTTCTACAACTCATGTGACCAAAAATACTATTTAAAAATATCCAAATGGTTATTTTTACACTAGGAATGGTCCTCTTTCACACCAAAACATGTTGAATTGCTTTGAACTACGTTGAATCTATAGAATCTCTCAAAAGTTCAAAGTGAAAAATGACTGCAATCTTTGACGAGTTATTACTCAGATACCATGATGCTTATAAATTTTTCATTTGAGCTATTTGGATCATGTTAGTCCCCTCTACAATAACTTCTCTTTATTTTCACTATCTTAGAAGTTTTTCCTGTGGTGGTGACCTTTCACTTAGGGAAAAAGTTGTCAAATGTAAGTAGTATAAAGTTGCAAAGTGGTGCAAAATTCTTTCCATATTTTTTGTAACCAAAACAACTCTTCCAATGTGTTTTTATGGGTACATTTACACTAGGAATGATCCTTTGTCACACCCAAACACGTTGAATCACTCTGAGCTATGTTCAACTAGCAGAATCCCTTAAGAATCCAAAGTGCAAAAAGGTTGCAATCTTCGATAGGCTATTAGTTGGATACCATGATGCTTAGAAAATTCTTGGATACACCTATGGGATTATGTTGGGCCCCTCTATAATGAAATCTCTTGTTTTCTGCTATCTTAGAGGCATTTTCCCACGGTGCAAACTTTTCACTTGGGGAAAAAGGTTATCAAATGCAAGAAGTGTAAAGTTGCAAAATGATGCAACTTTCATTCTATTTTTGTGACCAAAAAAACTATTCAAATGCATTTAGATAGGTAATTTTATTCTAGGAATAGTCCTCTTTCATATAGAAACACACTAACTCACTATGAGCTACATTCAACCAGCAAAATCCCTGAAGAGTCCAAAGTGTAAAATGACTATAATCTTCGATGGGTTGTTACTCGGATATTGTGATACTTAGAAACATATCATATGATCTTATGGGATCATGTAATGCCCCTCTAAAATAATATCTCTTAGTTTTAGATATTTTGGAGGCATTTTCTCTTGGTGGCAACTTCTCACTTGGGGAAAAAGTTATCAAATGCAACTAGTGTAAAGTTGAAAAGTGGTGCAAAATTAGTTTTGCAACTCACATGACCAAACAAAATATTCCAACACATATGAATGGGTAGGTTTATGCTATGCAAGGTCCTCCTTCACACCAAATGACATTGAATCACTTCAACCTACACTCAACCAACAAAAACCCTTAAGAGTCCAAAGTGTAAAATGACTACAATCTTCGACAGGTTGTTACTCAAATACTGTGTAAAGATTCGAGAATTAACTCACTTAATAATTATAAACCTCATTTCTTGAAATAATTTAATAGAGATAATTATATAGTAATGAGAATTAAGAGGAACATTTATATATTTCACATCAATTATAAGAATAGCATAACATATTCATAAATGAATCAAGGTCTATCACATAAGATAAATGATTCATCAGTATAAATAAACATCATCTTACTCAAAGTAAATAACTTACAAGTATTTCTTATTTGACAAATTTAAGGTTGCAAACGTAAGAAAGGATTTCTCATCCATGAGTCCACATCCTAGACCTGCAAGAAAATTTTAGTGGATAGGGGTATGTTTTGGCCAAACCCCATTTTGGTATTCAAACCATAAAATGAAGAATACATAAATAAATGAATCAAGAATGATCACACTATGATGTTACAACTCACCGAAATCTAGCATTAAGTTCTTGACTAGAATGCTTCTTGAACCATGAAATCTTCATCACAAATGTTATCTCAATTGCATACATGATATATGCTTGAATATTTAGCTTTGCAAGTTACAACTACAATAATGATGGAGAGAATATTTCACTCGCAAAAGAATACTTCATAATAGGTAACACTGTTTAATTTTTTGATAAAAAAGATTTCTAATTAGTATCCTCTATGTGATACCCTATTAATATAGTCAAAAACATTGTGCTAATTACAATTATATAGATATAAGTAAGGTTTATGTAAGAATATATTTTAAGTGACTACAATGAAATATTAGAAGTTAAATATTCCAAGAATGATTTTCAAGCAATTACATTGATATGATCAATCAGGTTTAGATTCATTTCCTAACAAGTTAATCATATAATACTCAACTGAAAAGAAGATTTAAAACAAGCAAAGGTGTCAAATTATTCCCAACATTGAAACATCCAATTCCACAATAGTTTCTAATATTCATTATTGAACTAAAAACTAATAATAATCCTACACCACTTTTGGTTCTACTTGAATTTTGTCTTTAAGAGCTTGCTAAATATTCGACATATATTATCTAAACTCCTCTTGATATTTTCTAAGGAAAATTTTATTGACTCCCAACTTAATTAATCACATAGTATTTGACATCAGGTCCTACCCATAGAATTAGAGAATGAAAAATAATACTAATCTAATTATTTCCATTTCATTTGAAAGTGTTTTTTATTAAAAATTTGGAAAAAAATACTACACATTATACATAAAGCTTTACATTATAATTTAGTAGCCTGAGATTAAAGAACAAGCATACCTGTCTCAAACAATAGAGAGAAAAGTGAAAGAACTTGGTCTTTCTAGAGACATGCAATACCTGCCATTGTGAAAACTAATCTTGTACTACTACCAAGTTCTAAAGAGTTAGAACAAACTATCTAATCTCTGATTGGTATGGTATATGAAGAGAGAAATGACACCAGGATATCAACAATCATGATGAACTCTGTATAATTATGAATGCAAGCACTTCAGACTTTCCTTCATAAGCGATATCAAATATATATAAAGGATTTTTCTTTAATACAAATTTAAGCATACATAGCATGATAATCTAGCTCTTCCTAGAGAATATTAATATATAATTATATAAATAAGAAAACCAATTCCAAACAACATGATTACACCAATGCCAAAAATAAAGTCCTAATGATGTGACTGCTCATAATTCCTATGTGATGGTTCATTTCACTAGTTTCAATCCCACCCTTCAAGCTCTTATAAATTTAATATATTAAAAAATGATAATTCGAGGAAAAAAAAAAGATCATTGAAAGAATCACTTATACTGGAGTTTTAGAAACTACATGGGGTTAACCTAAACATTGATTTCAAGAACTTGGAAGCAACATGCAAAAAATTCACAACGTAGAAATATTTCAATCAATGAAAATTCCTAACCTTAAGGCCCTTTGAGATATGCAAGAAATATTTATTTTATAGCTTAACACACTATTTTCAAAATTATACAATCACAAAGATCCTTCCTAATTGGTAGGAAACCTAATAGAGAAAAATGGCACAATGCACTTTCATTTGCATAGACATTTTTATTTTCTATCATCATCAGACACTCAACCAAGCATCTATACCTAAATTTAATTCCCTAATGTATACTTGAGTTTTAGTGTTTAGCCATAAATCTTGAACACTTACATGAAGAGATGCCTTAAGAATCCAAAGCGAAGCCAATATCAATACGCCATCCCTGATCCTCTTCATACCTAGAGGCGACTGATTTATCTCAAGAATGTCTCTTCCTCCACAATATTTTAGAACTTTCCAGATTGCCTATTCTAGCTAGAAGAAAATTCGATTCATATTTGTTAATTCCATTGTCTTAATCATACAACAAAAGTCGCCCAATTCCACATTTTGTGAGCATTTCAGCCCCAACACCTCCTACACCACCAATGCCAATGATGGAAAATGAAAATTCTCAAATCATTTCAATTTCTTCCACAATACTCCTCTGCTTCAATGCCATTAGTCTACTATATGGATTGTTGTAGTTTACTTCATAGCTCATATCCTTTATTTTTGGGAATCTCATAGTTGATCCCCTCCCCTCCACAACATTTTCCCCTTCACTTCCTCCTCCATAACCATATCTACGGTTTCTTCCCTTTCCTACTTTTTTTCCTTTTGTTCGGCCATCCCCCTAAACTCCAGATTGCCACGGTGAATTCCCCCAATTGAGCCACAACCCCAAACTACCCATTCGCTTAAAACAAAGAACTCTTCCTTTTGTAACATCTCCCACTACCTTTCCATTATTATTTCAACCTCTGCATGTTCTATAGTTAATAATATTTTCTTTCGGAGGTTATGGTTTTATTGACTATTATTAGTCACTATGAGAATAGTGTATTTGGCTAAAGGAAGAAGAATAAATTGGTACTTGGTATTTGCAGAAGTTGTATCATAATAAATGATTCCAATAGCATAATAGCTATTGTGGGTTCAATAATTATAATATAATTTGACACTTATTCCAAATTAACAAAATAAATGATCATTATTATTTTTATATTTGTCTAACTTCTTTCTTCAGTTATATAAAATACTTGAACAATCAATTATTTTCCAAGAAAACTAACTACTTTGATTATCAAAAGAAATAGTATTATTTTATCAATTACTTGGTAAATATTATTCCCAAAGTTAACTAGATGTTCAAAAGGGGTGGTCATGATATCCTTCCCCCCTTAAAGAATCATCGTCCTGATGATCAACTTAACTAAAGGTTAAAAAATAAATAAAAAATTATACCTCTTTAATTCTACTTTACCTTAATGTCAAATCAGCCTAGCTAGAAATTGTGTTGTTGCTTCGCACGCCTATTTGTTTATAACTCCAAAAATTTATGTGCCTAGCATTCATACATTTGCACACCCCGTTAGCACATCAAGGCTTCTTCAAATTCACTTTATTTACCTTAACTAGTAAAAGAATGGAACTAATTCATTTTCTTCATACAATCTTCTATATCTTATGTAAATCTTTTTCTTATTCCAAGATATTTATCAATAGAAATAAAAAATTATGATCATTTCATCAAAATTCCTACACACATGAGACGTCAAAATAATTTCTTTTATGATGATAAACATGCATCCCGTACTACTTGTTATCATCATTAGCAAAAGAGAAGTCTCAACAATTTGCACATATCAAACCACTTACAACATGATCTTCAACTTGGACAAAAAATTAAAAGAGAAGAAGAGAAACAAGTTACAAAGGATCATCAACATAATTAGAAACATCAAGGATAAGAAGATAACTTACTAATACAAAAGGTTCAAGTTGATTACCATAGAAATTCGGGAATTTTTTTTATCAGATGGATCACCATGACCTCAATACTAATTCAGTCAGTTACTAAATTTCACAATAAAATTTAAATCTCAATTGATGTTAGATTACAAAATCAAAGCCAAAATTCTATGAACATTCTTCTCGTTTAAAGTATTTTTGGAATGTTTTCATAACATAGAATTCAAATTACTGCACATTCATACTTGAGCTTATCGTGTGATGTGTTGCACTTGAGTTACTAGGTAGTTCTTGTTAACTCCCTTGACCTTCCTTAATCTT
Organism: Sequoia sempervirens; assembly: GCA_007258455.2. Taxonomy (NCBI): domain Eukaryota; kingdom Viridiplantae; phylum Streptophyta; class Pinopsida; order Cupressales; family Cupressaceae; genus Sequoia; species Sequoia sempervirens. The sequence continues at coordinate 550,732,007 of VDFB02105785.1, read as the reverse complement.
ACAGAAACTTAGCTTCATTCACACATGTCCATATCATATAGAAAATTCATCTTAATGATCATCATACATCTTTCATCCAAAATAGCTTTTAACAATTTAATTCCTTGACCAAATATTTATAAATATTAACAAAAGAAACATTCATACGTACCCTTTTCTTACCAAGGTTCCTGGTATGTTCGTAAATCACCCATGTATGCTAGAAATCACCTGAAAAATTAGTGGATCGACCTAGACATTCATGTGACCTAGGTCCTCATGCCCATCTCATCACAATAGTTCTTCAATGTAAATATTAGCTCAATTTGTCTCAATGCAAGGTATGTATCCATCAAATATCTCATAGAATAAACCAAATATATAGATTTTAATTGAAAAAGCTTCATTATATATATATATATATATATATATTTCAAGATAATTTCATTAATGAATTGCAATTTACACATAATAGAAGAGTGTTGCATTTCATCCATAACATAATGTAACTTCGGTCCCCATTTTCCATGACTCCACTAGTCTTCTACGATTTGAGGCCAAGATTTTGGTTAAGGCACCTTTTCCACCCAACCATGAAACACATGACTTCCTCAGGTTTCTTCCTAACTTGAAGAAATCCCTGGCCCTGCACAAGGAGCCTAGCAACCTAAAACAACAAAGCAGGGGGAAAACTCTCGATGCATGCTTGATGCCTATATGTATTCCCAATACTTAAAATAACATATTTCTTGCAAACAGGAGGTGGCAGAGACCCATATAGATTTATTTCTAGGATTTTAATTCCATCTATTTCAATGGTACATTTTCTTGGCCAAGCATAAACAAAAATAAATGATAGTTTTAGAAAAGGTAAAACTACTATCTCTGTGGGTCAACCTTTGACATCCTGCCCCATAAGTAAGGTTTAACTCACACAAAATACATTATGTTTCATTGAAAATGAATTCATTTCATCATACATGTCATTCAACATTAGTTAACTCATACAATGTACCACCTCCTTGGTCTTTTCACAATTCAATAAATATATCTTACTCAACCAGGGTACCAAGATAGTTTTTAAACTTGGTATGTTCTCTGCTATCTACTCCCTTGTACATTCTATCAATATTCATACTGAACATTATAGGGATAACACAACACAAAACCAACATAATCAACCATTTTGGAAATAGCCACCATAGGAATTAAAATAACTCATGAAAAAAAGAATATCCAAATTCAACTCTAAATTTCAAAATGTTGACAAAGTCAACAATAGCACAAATGTGACAAGTGTCACAAAATAGTTAAGCAAAGAGTTGGTGACTATTTCATTCATAGGAAAGCACATAAACATCACTGGAAATTATTTATATCAATAAATTCAAATAAGTTATCAAGCTTTCAATATTTCCACATAACTGAGTGACTAACACTAGTCACATGAAGAGAGTAAAAGCTATAGAACATCGAAGATTACATCATCCTAGGTTTGTTAGAGAACATACCCATGTAAATTATACAATCAAGTCATCCACGAATTCAATAACACACCACAATTCCAATCATCCTGAAGCAACTGTATGTTCCTTCATCCTACAAGCATTTTCAATTTTCCAATGTAATGTATATACTTTATGCAAGAAACCATATGCAAAGGGAATTCTTTCGACCTTACATAACATCTATTTAATCCAAAGATTATTCTTGCTTGGATCATTGCACACACTAGAATTATTACATACTCGATAATTTAACACATTTGATTTCATTTAATCAAGAAGGAAAATTAGGGGTTATCAAGTATTTCTGCATAATAATTTTAACGCATAGAAAAGCTTGCTTAAATTGAAAAAGTTACAAACACGTGACATGCAAGATCCAATTATTACATATTCATGAAACAAGCCAGATAGATACATTGTCATTCCAACATAAGGGTACTTTTCACTTAGTCAAAACAATGATGACCAACACTTGACATGATGTCATGAAGATAGTTTTACATGAAGACTTCAAATTGCACACCATACAAGATAAGGTCAATACAAGGTTTTGACCAACAATGCAAAATATTCTTTATTTCATAGACCTATATAGGAGATGATCAATCATATCTATTGTGCAAGAAATTTCACGTGAAGAACATTCACAAACTTGCTTCACAACCAATTTCACAAATTGGATACAAGGGTACTCACATACTTGACAATTTAGTCATCACAAATCACAATTCACAATTTTTAAGATATAAGATGCATGATTCTCTTTAATACAAGTTCAGTTATCATGCAAAGAAGAGTCAATGCCATACTATATTTCCAACACAATATGCACCAAAATTAAATATTCTTTAAACACTACAATAAATTAGCCACACGGGTTCATTAATTAATGCAATAAGTAATGCAAATTTGGGGACGTAAGCCTTTGACCTAGCTGATCTATCATGTTAAGAACACTATTATGCATTAATGTATCATTCCAAGATATAGCAATATCAATTTTCAATCATCTTAAGCACAAAAAATAGTTTTAATTCTTCTCCTTATTCTGACCATAGTGAACTCAAGGCCCTAGAGATGAACCTCAAGCTCTAATACAAAATGTAAAGGTTTGAGAATTAACTCACTTACTAATTATAAACCTCATTTCCTAAAATAATTTAATAGAACCAGATAATTATATAGTAATGAGAGTTAAGAGGAACATTTATATATTTCACATCAATTATAAGAATGGAATAACATGCTCATCAATGAATCAAGGTCTATCACATAAGATAAATGATTCATCAGTATAAATAAACATCATCTTACTCCAAGTAAATAACTTACAAGTATCTCCTATTTGACCAATTTAAGGTTGCAATGCAAGAAAGGCTTGCTCATCCATGAGTCCACATCCTAGATCTGCAAGAAAATGTTAGTGGATAGGGGTCTACCTTGGTCAAACCCCGTTTTGGTATTCAAACCGTAAAAGGAAGAATAAATAAATAAATGAATCAAGAATGATCACACTATGATGTTACAACTCACCAAACTCTAGCATTAATTTCTTGACTGGAATGCTTCTTGAACCATGAAATCTTCATCATTAATGTTATCTCAATTGCATACATGATAAATGTTTGCATATTTGGCTTTGCGAGTTACAATTACAATAATGATGAGGAGAATCTTTCACTCGTAAAAGAATACTTCATAATAGGTAACATTGTTTAATGTTTTGATAAACAAGATTTCTAATTAGTATCCTCTATGTGATACCCTATTAAGATAGTCAACAACACTGTGCTAATTACACTTATATAGATATAAGTAAGGTTTATGTAAGAATACATTTTAAGTGACTACAATGAAATATTAGAAGTTAAATATTCCAAGAATGCTTTTCAAGCAATTACATTGATATGCTCAATCAGGTTTAGATTCATTTCCTAACAAGTTAATCATATAATACTCAACCGAAAAGAAGATTTAAAACAAGAAAAGGTGTCAAATTATTCCCAACATTGAAACATCCAATTCCACAATAATTGCTAATATTCATTATTGAACTAAAAACTAATAATAATCCTACACCACTTTTGGTTCTACTTGAATTTTGTCTTTAAGAGAATGCTAAATATTCGACCTATATTATCTAAAATCCTCTCGATCTTTTCTAAGGAAAAAATTATTGACTCCCAACTTAATTAATCACATAGTATTCAACATCAAGTCCTAGCCATAAAATTAGAGAATGCAAAATAATACTAATCTAATTATTTCCATTTCATTTGAAAGTGTTGTTTATTAACAATTTGGAAAAAAATACTCCACATTATACAAAAAGTTTTACATTATAATTTAGTAGCCTAAGATTAAAGAACAAGCATACCTATCTTAGACAACAGTGAGAAGAGTGAAAGAACTTGGCCTTTCTAGAGACATGCAATACCTGCCATTGTGCAAACTAATCTTGTACTACTACAAAGTTCTAAAGAGTTACAACAAACTATCTAGTCTCTAATTGGTCTTGTATTTGAAGAGAGAAATGACACCAGGATATCAACTATCATGATGAACTATGTATAATCATGAATGCAAGCACTTCATACCTGCCTTCAGAAATGATATTGGATATATAAAAGGATTTTTATTTAGTACAAATTCAAGCATACATAGCATGATAATCTAGCTCTACCTAGAGAATACTAATATATAATTATATAAATAAAAAAAACAACTCCAAACACCATGATTACAACGATGCTGAAAAGCAAGTCCTAATGATGCAATTGCTCATAATTCCTATACGATGGTTCATTTCACTAGTTTCAATCCCATTCTTCAAGCTCTTATGAATTAAATATAGTAAAAAATGATAGTTCAAGGAAAAAAAAAAGATCATTGAAAGAATCACTTATGTTGGATTTTTAGAAACTACATGGGGTTAACCCAAACATTGATTTCAAGAACTTGGAAGCAACATGCAAACAATTCAAAACATAGAAATATTTCAATCAATGAAAATTCCTAACCTCAAGGCCCTTTGAGATATGCAAGAAATATTTATTTTATAGCTCGGCACACTATTTTCAAAATTATATAATCACATAGATCCTTCTTAACTAGTAGGCAACCTAAAAGAGAAAAATGGCACAATGCACTTTCATTTGCATAGACATTTTTATTTTCTATCATAATTAGAAACTCAACCAAGCATCCATAACTAAATGTAATTCCCTAATGTATACTTGAGTTTCAGTGTTTAGCCATAAATCTTGAACACTTACCTGAAGAGATGCCTTAAGAATCCAGAGCGAAGCCAATATCAATATGCCATCCCTAATCCTCTTCATACCCAGAGGAAACTGCTTTTCTCTCAATAATTTCTCTTCCTCTGTGATATTTTGGAACTTTCCAGATTGCCTTTCTGGCTAGAAGAAAAGTCGATTCATATTTGTTAATTCCATTTTCTTAATCATACAACAAAAGTTACCCATTTCCACATTTTCTGAGCATTTCAGCCAGAACACCTCCTACACCACCAATGCCAATGATGGAAAATGAAAATTCTCAAATCCTTTCAAAATTTTCCACAATACTCCTTTGCTTCAATGCCATTAGTCTACAATATGGATTGTTGTATTGTACTTCAGAGCTCATATCCTTTATTTTTTGGCATCTCATAGTTGATCCCCTCCCATCCACAACATCCACAACATCTGCCCCTTCACTTCCTCCTCCATAGCCATATCTATGGTTTCTTCCCTTTCCTACTTTTTTTTTTCTTTTGTTTAGCCTTCCCCCTAAACTCCAAATTTACATGGAGAATTCTCCCAATTGAGCTGCAGCCCCCAACTACCCATTCGCTTAAAACATAGAACTCTTCCTTTTGTAACGTCTCCCACTACCTTTCCATTATTCTTTTGACCTCTACATGTTCTACAAATAATATTTTCTTTCAAAGGTTATGGTTTTATTGACTATAATTAGTCATTGTGAGAATAGCGTATTTGGCTGAAGGAAGAAGAATAAATTGGTATTTGGTATTTGCAGAAGTTGTATCATAATAAATGATTCCAATAGCATAATAGTTATTGTGGGTTCAATAATTATAATATAATTTGGCACTTATTCCAAATTAACAAAATAAATGATCATTATTATTTTTATATTTGTCTAACTTCTTCCTTCGATTATATAAAATACTTGAACAATCAATTATTTTCCAAGAAAACTAACTATTTTGATTATCGAAAGAAATAGTATTATTCTATCAATTACTTGGTAAATATTATTCCCAAAGTTAACTAGATGTTCGAAAGGGGTGGTCGTGACATACCGTGATACTTAGAAGCTTCTTTTCTAAACCTATCGGATCATGTTGGGCCTCTCTACAATAACCTTTGTCAGTTTTTTCTATCTTAGAGGTTATTTTCTATGATGGAGACTTTTCGCTTGGGGAGAAAGTTATCAAATGTAAGCAATGTAAAGTTGCAAAGAGGCACAACTTTTGTTCTGCAACTCATGTGACCAATCAAACTATTCCAATGCATCTAGATGGGTATTTTTGTACTAGGAATGGTCTTTTTTTTCACCCAAACATGACAAATCACTTTGAGCTATGTTTAATCGATAGAATCCCTTAAGAGTGAAAAGTGCAAAATGGCTACAATATTTGAAGGTTTGTTACTCAGATATTGTGACACTGAGAAAATTCTCACCTGAGCCTATGGGATCACATTGGGCCCCTCTACAATAACCTTTCTCAGTTTTTTCAATCTCAAAGGAATTTTCTCATAGTGGTGACTTTTCACTTGGGGAAAAAGTTGTCCAATACAAGTAGTGTAAAGTTAAAAAGTGGTACAACTTTCATTATGTAACTTGTGAGACTAAATGAACTATTGTATGCTAGGAATGGTCCTTAGTTTCACCCAAACATGTTCAATCACTCTAAGCTATGTTCAACCAACAAAATCCCTTAAGAATCCAAAGTGTAAAATTACTACAATCTTTGATGAGTTGTTACTTAGATACCGTGATTCTTAGAAACTTCTCATCTAAGCCTATGGAATTGCATTGGGCCCCTCTATAATAACCTCTCTAATTGTTTTCTATTTTAGAGGTGTTTTCCAATGGTGACAACTTCTCATTTGGATTTTTTTTTTCAAATGTAAGCAATGTAAAGTTGCAAAGTGACGCAACATTCATTTTATAACTCATGTGACCAAAAAAATTATTCCAATGCATCTAAATGGGTAGCTTTACACTAGGAATAATCCTCTTTCACACCCAAACACGTTGAATCACTCCGAGCTAGGGTATGTGTAGGATCATCATGGAAAAAACACTCTTAAGTGGCAAAAAATAAGAAAAATCAGAGTTAGGCAACTTGACATAAAAATTTGAATAATTTATCTATATTATTTGAAAAATATGTAAGAATAGAATCTATAGAAAATTGAATGTAGTTTCTAAACTTCTAGGTTTGTTTAAAAAAAAAATCTATTTGGTGAAAATTTGAAATTTCAATGTAGTAGTACTTAAATTCCAGGCAAAAAATAAGAAGTAGGCGTCTGTCTAACCACCCTAACCACAATAAAATGATAATATTTTTTTATAATATTTTAGATATAAGTAGAGGACTCATGTCCTAATGTGATGCATATTTTTTTGTAATTTTTTCCAAGTAAATAATTAATTATGAATGTTTTATTAAATTTTTAAAAATATAAAAAACTCATATGTTTGACCACCTTGGTCAAAACTTCATGAAATTCATTTTTTTTTTAATCCTATAGTATGAAAAACATAGAATGTGACACATGTTTTGGATTCAAAAAATGTGATATCATTTGAAAGCTATAGATTTTTTTCAATTAGTCTATCAATCAGGACGTTAGTTGTAATTTGAATAGAAAATGAATAATAATTACATAGTAAATTCAAATTAAAACATCATTTATATTGGTGAAAAGTTGAGAATCTCCTTTAAAAACCCTTTTCATTTCATCAAATTTGGGTAAAAAAAAATTTGTCAGCTACATACCCATCATATTGCCACTTTTTGGCCCATCATGATCCTGCACATACCCGCTACATTGAATCTACAGAATCCCTCGAGAGTCCAAAATGCACAATATCTGCAATCTTCAATGAGTTGTTAGTCAGATACTGTGACACTTATAAATTCTCATTTGAGCCTTTGGGATCACATTAGTCCCCTCTATAATAACCTCTCTCAGTTTTCACTATCTCAGACGTGTTTTCTTGTGGTGGAAAATTTTCACTTAGGGAAAAAGTTGTCAAATGCAAGTAGTATAAAGTTGCAAAGTGGTACAACTTTCATTCTGGAACTCATGTAATCAAAAGAACTCTTCCAACTTGTCTATATGATTTACGCTAGGCTTGGTCCTCTTTCACACCAAAACATGTTGAATCACTCCGAGCTACATTCAACTGACATAATCCCTTAAGAGTCAAAACTGCAAAAAGGTTGCAATCTTTGATGGGCCATTAATTAGATATCGTGACACTTATAAAATTCTTGTCCATGCCTATGGGATTACGTTGGGCCCCTCTACAATAACCTCTCCCAGTTTTTGCTATCTCAAAGACATTTTTCCATGGTGGCAATTTTTCATTTGGGGAAAAGTTATCAAATTCATGCAGTGTAAAGTTGCAAAATGGTGGAACTTTCATTCTAAAAATTTTGTGACCAAATGAACTGCCCAAACATATTCAAATGGATAATTTTATGCTAGGCATGGTCCTCTTTCACACTCAAAAATGTCAAATCACTTCGAGCTACATTCAACAAGCAGAATCCCTTAAGAGTCTATGGGATCATGTTGGGCCCCTCTACAATAACATCTCTCATTTTTTTCTATCTTTGAGTCATTTTCTTGTGGTGGCGACTTTTAACTTGGGGAAAATGTTATCAAATGCGAGTAGTGTAAAGTTCCAAAGAGGTGAAACTTTAGTTTTCTAACTCATGTGACCAAACGAACAATTCCAACGCATCCAAATGGGTAAGTTTATGCTATGTAGGGTACTCCACACCAAATCATGTTGAATCACTCTGAGCTACATTCAACCATAGAATCCCTTAAGAGTCCAAAGTGTAAAATGGCTACAATATTTGATGAATTGTTACTCGAATATTATGGAACTTAGAAACTTCTTTCCTTACCCTATGGGATCATGTTGGGCCTCTCTACAATAACCTCTATCAATTTTTGTTATCTTGGAGACATTTTTCTATGGTGGTGACCTTTCACTTAGGGAAAAAGTTGTCAAATGAAAGTAATGTAAAGTTGCAAAGAGGTACAACTTTCATTCTATAACTCATGTGACCAATCAAACTATTCCAACGCATCCATATGGGTATTTTTATGCTAGAAATGGTCCTTTTTTGCATGCAAACATGGAAAATCTCTATGAGCTATGCTCAACTGGTAGAATCGCTTAAGAGTCCAAAGTGCAAAATGGTTGAAATCTTTGATGAGTTCTTACTTAGATACCATGATGCTTAGAAATTTATCGTATGAGCCTATGAGATTGAATTGGGCCCCTCTACAATAACCTCTCTCAAAGTTTTCTATCTCAGAGACATTTTCCTATGGTGGTGACTTTTCACTTGGGAAAAAATTTTCAAATGCAAGTAGTGTAAAGTTGCAAAGTGGTACAAATTTTGTTTTGTAATTTGTGTGACCAAAAAAAATATTCCAATGTATCTGGATGGGTACATTTACACTAGGGATGGTCCTCTTTTGCACCCAAACATTCTCAATCACTTTGAACTATGTTCAACTGACATAATCCCTTAAGATTCCAAAGTGCAAAATGACTACAATCTTTAATAAGTTGTTACTCGGATACCGTGATGCTTAGAAACTTATTGTTTGTTCCTATGGAATTACATTGGGCCCCTCTACAATATCCTCTCTTAGTTTTCTCTATCTCAAAGGTGTCTTCCCATGGTGGAAACTTTTCACTTGGGGAAAAAGTTGTCAAATGCAAGCAGTGTAAAGTTGCAAAATGGTACAACTTTCATTCTACAATTTGTGTGACCAAATGAACTATTCAAATGCATCCAGATGGATAGGTTTATTCTAGGCATGGTTCTCTTTTTACCCAAACACATTGAATCACTACAAGCTAAGTTTAATTGGTAGAATTCCTTAAGAGTTTGGACTATAGTTGTTGTCACCAAATAGTACACCCTTACTGAGATGCAAAACTTATCCTACTAGTGAAACATTGGATTCAGATATTCAATATCCATGAAATATGGTTTTTCATGCTCTAGAGTTATAAAACATGATGTGGTTGTAGTTGTAGGACCATGTTTCCCAAATATTTGTCATTTTATTTCACGTATAGAAAATGGGAGGTTCTTTTTAACTTATTTAAATGATGAATATGGGAGAAATGTGATAACTACACATGGGTGATGCTTCCGAAAATCAAGCTTATATTTTTGTTCATACACATCTAATATCGTCAAAATATAATTAAACAAACTTGTACATTTATTTCATTTAAGGAAAAGTCAAGTGTTGTGATATTAGTAGATTCAAATAATTTTTTTTGGTTGGATCAACAACTATCATGTGTTTTGTTACACATTCATACAAGTTCATAGAGGTATATATATATTCCCATGAGGTTTGAAACATCCACTTGTTCTATAGATGCAAATACAATGATTTCTAAGCTTTAGAATCATAACCATTAGTTGTTGGATGCCAGCCTCAACCATGAATTAAAAGCAATGCATTTTTTATGATATTTTCTTATGGGAAGGAGCCCTTATAGTTCATTTGAAACCTTTTGGTGTTAAAATACTTGCCACTAGACAATAATAGAACTAAAGAAACATGAAGTATACATGAAAATACATGAACTACACACATGAATCATGAAGAATACATGTGAACACATGAATTATACTTTAGAAGCATAAATGATACACTTGAATACATGTAATATACATCAAGTATACACGTGAATAAGTGAAGAATACATGTGAATAAGTGAAGTACAAGTAATGGAAGCATTGAAAAGGATACAAACCACCAAGAATGGAGCTTATTTACACAATACACATTACATGGAGCTTATTGAGAAATCAACGGTAATTATTTAAGTATTAGATGTAAAAAAAACCCATGCCTACAACATTCAATCATACAATTTACATAATATGCATGATAACATAATTCAAGAATGGCAGCAACAAAATAAGGTTTTCTTTAATAAAAAAGATGTAAGGCTATACAATGATATATATTGATAAAATTATATACAATATATCCAAAAAATCCATATAGGCTTGCTACAAAAGAGCCATATGGACATAAAATGTCACATATATATCAATAGTATAAAACATATATTCCATAATGCCACATAGGCATACATAAAACAACTCCTATACATAGTCATTTCCCTCTAGGGGATGGAAAAATATCTTGTGGTACCTTCAAAATTCAACTAGATGGAGTGTCCATTAGTTCTCGTCTTTTGAACATGCTCACTAGTCCTCCTCTCTAGACTCCTTTGGAGCTGCAACTGATACAATAAAAAGTATAGATGTTAATACATAGAAATTTAATTATGGAATGAAATATAACAAAATATAGTCACTTACCACATATAAATAGTCATCATGCACATTTACAACATTACCATGTCCATGATATGGAGTGACAACCACTTGTAGCAACCATCAAGATATAAATTAAACTACATACAAGTATCATGAAAATTTTCAATAACAGACCATAAAAGAGAAAATATAATGTCAAATTGACTAATCTATTGAATAGCTCTCTCAAAGGATTAGAACTGGCTATTGTTGTAGTAACTCCATGGTCCATCATGCCACCAACATCGTCAGGGATGTCTAATATCAACATCTAGAAATGAAACAACATATCTGATAATTATATAAACTATTTTAGGTAGTCCCTTTATAACTATCATAAATGAGAAGAAAATGAAGATGAAAAGAGCATCAATATGATTTTCATAAATGAGAAAGAATTAAAAATGTAAACATGCAATAAATTCATAGATAAAAATGTAGAAAATTCATCCATCATGAGTGTAACAAATTTTGAAGGAAGCTAGTCAAGAATGGTGATAGTGATAACAAAAATCAATACAAGGTAAAGGTAAATCATAGTTGAAAGAACTTGAAACACAATATTAAGAAAACTTTGGGAAGTGATGGAAGTCTATGCAATAGTACAATCGCTAATCGTGGTAGTTACCTTGCATGAAAGAGTAAATGGTTGGCCTCAATTGAGACTACAGTATAGTGCTTATAGATCACAGAATGGTGAAAGTACTAAGTCCACTGGGATAGTCCAAACTCTTGAAAATGTCCAAGTTAAGTGATCATTGATATTCAAATTGCATATGTTGGTGAAATAATGTTAATGAGGGCATGTTGTCAACATAGTGATAATTACACAATGAAGTTCACATGAATGAAGTGAGAATTACTATGTTACTAGTAGCTTTCAAAGGGATAATGGAACATACAATGAATTAGGACATGCCCAGGGTTTTACTATAGCATGTGAAGTTGCTTATTGAGATGTACAATAGCAATGGAGAAGGAAACTTTGGTCAATAATGAGTGGAAGGAAAGATTCCTTGTAATGGTACATGTGTATAGGATAAAATTTGGATGGAGGTGCTATAGCACAGAAGGGATAGAGACAAGACCAAGAGGGGATAATGGAGCATATGGTGAAATAATAGAGGGTACAATGGGATGGGAGTCAAGTGGGATAATGGAACATAGAATGGACTAATAGATATTAGTGGGATGGTCCAAGAGGGGATTGTAGAATGTAGGGTGAACTAGTGGAGGTTAATGGGATGTGATTAGGAGGGAATAAAGGAAAATAGGTTGAATCAGGGGAAGATAAAAAGACAAGACCAAGAGGGGATAATGGAACATATACTGAAATAAGAGAGGGTAATGGGATGGGAATAGAAGGGGTTAATGGAACATAGGACGGACTAGAATAGATTAATGCAATGGACTAGGATGGGATAACAAAATATAGGGTGAACTAGTAGAGTTTAATGGGATGGGATTAGGAGGGAATAAAGGAACATAGGGTGAATTAGGGGAAGATAATGGGACAAGACCAAGAGGGGATAATGGAACATACAGTGAAATAAGAGAGGGTAATGGGATGGGAATAGAAGGGGTTAATGGGACATAGGATGGACTAGTATAGATTGAATGGATGGGCTAGGATGGAATAACAAAATATAGGGTGAACAGTTAGAGGTTGATGGGATGAGATTAGTAGGGAATAATGGAACATAGGGTGAATTAGGAGGTGTCTAGGGTTTGACTTTAGTAAATGAAGTCGGAAATTGACTTATGTTTATTAATAATAGAGAATAGTTATAGGATGAAACATGGATAAAGATGGTATAACATAGAATGGGTAAAGGAAAATAGGGTGGAACATAGGGGATGGTGGAACATAAGGTAAAATAATAAAGGGTACAAGAATATGGGAGTAGAAGGGCATAATGAAACATAGGATGGAGTAGTAGATATTAGTGGGATGGGCTAGGAGGGGATCATGGAAACTAGGGTGAACTATTAAATTTTAATGGAATAGGATTAAGAAGGAATAAAGGAAAAAAAAGTGAATTAGGATAAGATAATGTGACATGATGAAGAGGGGATGATGGAACATAGAATGGAATAGTAGAGATTAATTAGATGAGCTAGGATGGGATAATAAAACATTTTAAAGGTGAACTATACTAGAGGTTAATGGGAAGTATTAGGAGGTAATATTAGACCATAAAGTGAATTAGATGATGTTTACGATTTGAATATAGGACATGAAGTGGTAACTTGAGGTGTGTAGTAATAATGTATAAGATATTTGGTAAATAATAAGTAGAAGGTGTGAACCCTAATCCAAATACCTGCAAAACACAACAAATGAATACATTAGAAGATATAATGCAAACAAGAATAAAGAATCCTCAAGAAATTCATTTGAATGGAAAAAGAGATAAAATATGAAATGAAGACCACAATGAGATTTCAAAGCATATCAAATCCTATTCTAAAGCCAACAAACTCCTAATCCCTTGAGGCAATTGGTGCCAATTTGATGTGAAAATTTTCCCTTTCCCAACTCCAATGATGCAAGATTGATATGTGATGAAGAGTGATCCACTTTGTTGATGCTTGATGTATGCTCCAAGATGAAAATATGCATAAAACCTAACTATGCTTGGATGAAATTGATGATAAGATGCTATGGATTTGAGTATAATAACTTTACTCAAATTGTGGATGATGAGATGAAGATATGAGCTCTTTACTTATATATGAGATTGAAGGATGAATTTCCAAAATTGAGCAATGTGGTACTAAGAATGAGCCAATGACAAAATGCCACTTGTCAACTTGTGAATGGATGGAGGATGTGCAAGTTTTGAAGAATGTGCAAAGAGGGGGGAGATTCAAATTCAAAATATGGCTTGAAGGATGAGGTGAAAGGTGAAGTTAATGTCACATGGCTCAAGAGAAGGACTTGTAAGAGATGTTAAATGCCATGTTGGAAGGGATAAGTCCTTTTGGGGGGAGATTTCAAATTTGAGGAATATTCCCACTTGGATGCCTTTTTTGAAAGAAAATAGGTTATTTATAAAACAATTAAATTGATTTTCATGTGCAAGTTGCAAAATCTAGAGGATTTGAGTGATTGGGATTAAATTAATCAGGATTTGATTAATTTAAGGGGAGATTTAGTTGATTTGACTATTTGATTTAGATTTTAGGATTGAAATAAATAAAAAAGAGATGAAAATGATTAAGACTTAATTTAAATAAATATTTTGATTTATTTAACCAAAAGGGGTGATGTTAGATTAAATTAGATAAATATTTAATTTATTTAATTTAATTAGATGAACTTTAGAAATTTAATCAAATAATATGGATTATTTAATTAAATAAAGATAGAAAGATGAAATGACCTAGCTAATTACATAGAGACAATGATTTAATTGAATCAATGGATTTATTTAATTAAAAGGAGAATTATAATGAATTTAATCAAATAAGGCTATTCGATTAAATGGTTAGACAAAGGGATAATTTAGGATGAAGTGATGTTAGTAGATCAAGATCGAGTGTACGATATCAATCTGTATATTTTTTATGTCTACAGAAGGAAAGGTTTCTTGTAATGGTATGTGTATAAGATGAAATATGGAGGAAGGTGGTATAATATATAAGGTGTTAAAGATTGGGATATGTGATGAAAAAAATGGAAAAATGAGATGGATGTTGAATGGTAACTATAATTAGGATCTCACAAGACCAACCAATGTTTTTGTTTCTCATCATTTTTTAAGATTTGTATACAAAAAATTATGAAAACTAGCTAAATATTATTTTACAACACCATTAATGAATAAAGGTTACTTGAGTGAAAGTTGTTTGAGGACATGAGTAGTGCGGTGTGGAGCTCGAAGGTCCACTAGGAAACTATTTGACATACAAAGCATGTTATGAGAGAAAAATTCAAATATAAAATTCAACTATTCAAATGCAATTTTGATATCTTTAATACTAGTTGCATACATGTGGAATCAATTTCAAGAATGAATAAGGGTCTACAGGAATGCAGCAAGTCTCATGAACACTCCAACCCTAAAATTTCATCATATTAATTCTACTAATTTAGTTATTCTTAAATTTCAAACATAATTTAATAAGCAATATTAAATGAGCTTGTTCAATTTTACCTGAGTATCAATATCGTATGTATTATTCAATAATTCATTTGTTATAGCCATCGCCTCTACAACTGATATAGGTTGTGTGGCTAAATCTCGAGCACTTTGATAATAATATGTGTAAATAGAAATACAAGCACCACAATGGTGGGGTGGAGCTTGAGTCCTACACATCTCCTCCACATCAGGCTCTACTAGAGGCATCACACACTATATAATGGTCTAGGTGAGCAAGCTAATCAACTTGAGCATGTCCACCTCAACATTGTCCTTAAAAATGGAGGGAATGGTGACATGCTCCACCATGGGTTTGGCCAAGGGTCTCAGTGCCAACTATGGATTACATTGTGCACCTGGTCTATCATGTGTGGAGCCCCCACCTCTACCCTGAAAGTCTAGGATGTTAAAATAATTTGACATCTTATTGAGGACAAACTCACAATAGATTTTCCTGAAAAATTATGTTGGTACCTCATGGTTATTGCATGGAGGTTGGTCAAATACCATCCACCGTGTCTCATAAAATTTATTTTTAGTTAATTCATGGAGACACCAACAGATGGGGAACCTCCTACATGCCTAAGATAAAGGTGTGTTGGTTCCCGGGTCTATAAATAGGGCACACAAGTTGGATTTGCTAATTTTTTGTTTTTTCACATCTACATATGACAAACCGCCATCATATAATTGCTCAACTCACACCTCTTATTTGACCCAAAAATTATTTTCTCACTCATTTCTCCTGCATGTGACACAAATGACTTCCATGATTCAACAATCCCTTCCTATAAGGGTGGGTTTCGACATGCTCAGATAATATTCCAAATAATTGTTCAATGTCTCTTTTATTGTTTTCAATTTGATTTAGGATATTTTCCTGTGTTCCTTGAGGATTCCTATGAACAGATGGAGGGTTTTGAGGTTGTTCTTATATAGGAGGCTCTTCATGAGGAGGTGATTGTGAATTCTCAATGTTTGGAGGTGGAGATTCATTCCTTGAGAATTAGAACAAAGTTTTATTAATAAAACCTATTTTAATCTACATTCTAAATAAAATTTGAAATAAATAGAATAAAAATACATACATCTTTGCAATGTTTGACCTCTCTAACGTGTTGGCGACATTATCATGAATAATTTTAAGCTAAGAGTGCAAAAAATGGAAGAGATCAAGCGAGCACAAGTTGTAGAGAAGAAAAATCCAAGCCAAGACACAGGTTCAACAAAAAATGGAGGTTTAAATGCATTTTTTTCCTTTTAATTCAATTTTACCCATTTGGCGTGTGCCAAATTTGGCACTTGCCAAATGCTCTATTTTGTCTTTTTTTGTATTTTTTTCCAATTTGGCATCAAAATTGTGTCACAGATCCATGCACTTACCCAAGTCCTGACACTCACCACACACTGACACTTGGCATCCAAGTGCTCCTCATATGAATTATACATATTCTATTGCCCAAATTGAGTACCCAAGTGATATGTGACATTTTCCAATGAAACAAGTTGAACAATCAACATACCCCCTACAAAATAGGAAACTTCTATGTGGGTTCCACTTCATAAAAATAGGAGATGCTTGATTTTTATTTTCTTAGCATAAAAAATTACTCCTATAAAATAGGAAATCCTAAGAAATAGGGAAAAATATTTAGACACCAATTTTCAACAAACTTACCACATCAACACTCCCATTGGGCTCCTTTATTGCTTGTGTAATTGTAGTCATCTCACTTTCTCCCAATGAAATCATAGTCACCTATGACATCACCTTCAATGCTTCCTCCAATCTTTAAATCATCCTATTCCTAATAATGTGGGTATTCCCACAACACCCCCTTCCTTTGTTGTAACTACATTCTACACTATGGTGGCTCCTTCACCAATAGTTATAAGTGAAAATTTGTAGTGGTTGAGTTTCATAATATCCTTCAAAGGACTAGTTATGTGCCTCTAGCCCATACTAATTTCCAAGACCTAATATACCACTAAATCATCTTATGACTATAATCATAAAATAAGCTAAATATATCAAATCTAATATATTATAAGCAATACTTAACTAGTTAAGCTATAATCCCAATGAAATTCTTGAAAACATAGAATAAAGGAGTCATTTAAACAAAATATATTAATAAATGAATAAAGGAACCTAGCTAAATACCCCAAAACTCATCCCATTGGGGGATTGGTGTTGCATCGATATGGAATGTCAACCCTTTCCTAATCCCTTTGATGAAAGAAGCATCTAAAAGAACGCCATTGATAAAAATAAGCTAATATTGATGAAAACTAAGCTAAAAGTGGATGAAAAAGGTAAAATGGATGCAAGATGGATGAAAGTGAGTATTCAAATGTGTAGCATAACTTTTCTAAAATAGAAATGGATCCCTTTCTCATTGAAATGAGGTGTATTTATAGGAGAAAATGGTGAATCAATGGCTAGGATTGATTTAATCAATCAAGGGATGAGAAGCAATGATATATGAAGGCATGAATCAAGGATTATCATCAATGGATGAGAATGCAAGTTGACATGGATCAAAGAGTTAATCAATGGCTCTCATTGATTCAAAGAAGCGTACTTCCTAAAAATTAAGAAGTTTTTAGGAAGTTTGTTGAAAAGGAATATTCCATTTTTTGAGTTCAAATAGAGGAATATTCTAGGAGAATATTCCCTTACAAGTGTGAGGGTGAGGGAAATTAGTAAATTAGATAATTAAAACAAGGTTTTAATTGTGCAAGTTGAGTGAAATTAGGATGCTCATTAAATAATTTATTTATTTAATGAAAGAGGCTCAAATGAAATTTAGTTTAATAATTAAGATTATTTAATTAAGTGAGAGGACGTAAGCAGTTTAATCAAATAATTTACATAATTACTCAATTAAATAAGATGAGAATTACTGCAAAAGGGGGTGAATTAGCTAAATAATAATGATCATTTGATTAATAGGAGAAATTGATGCATTTAATTAAACAAATAGGATCATTCAACTAAAAAATTAAAAGGGAGGTGGATTAAGGATGAAATGGTGTTAGTAATTGGATTCAAGTATGCAATATTAGTCAAGACAATTTTAAGTGTTTACATTTTTCCCCTCTTCGAAGCGAGGAAACTATTACATTGGTTCAAAGACTCATGCTCTTCAAATTAATACAACTGCTCAAATCAAAAATTTAAAAAATCTTTGATTTTTTAGATGCCCCATTGTTGCCCCAATAGAAGGAATCAAGCTGGTATCTTGCCCCCTTGAGAGATTAGATGAAAATTTTGAATTTTTGGGCTGAGATCACAACAAAGGTTCAACATTGATGCAAGTCTAAAAATATGTTTCAGGACACGAAAACAAGTTCAAGAACATGAAAAATTCCTCAAAATATGCCCCATAGCCCAAAAATTGATGAAACAGGACTAGAATGCCATTTCCCCCCTCAAATTAGGGAAAAAAATCTTAATTTTTAGGCTTAAATAGAGGTAGAGGGTTATTGTCAAATCACTTGCACTCATAGCCTTAGAGAGATTCTACCATTTTGGTAGCTCATGAGTTCCCACAACACCTCATGGATAGGGTATGTGAGTACCAACATGCAAAAGACACAAGACCACAAGTATACAAATCAAAATATTTCTCATTTTTCAAGTTTTTAGATCATTAATGTTAGGCCAAATAGTTTAGTCAAAGGTGTTATTCAGAGACACTTTTGACCTGGTTGGTGGCACTTTTGTCAGAGTAGAAACACTATTACATATAGTGTCTCTTTTTCTTAGGTAGGTTTAATGTCGCTTTTGAAAAGTTGACACACTTTTGCATAGGGTGTAATGGTCAATTTTAGGGTTTAGTAGCACTATTGAAATAGTGCTACACTTTTGCAAGGAGCATCACTCTCGCTCATTAGGTCCAACATCGCTATTGAAATACCAACGTGCTTTTGAAAATGGCATTGCTTTTGCCATTTTGGTAGAGCATCACTTAAAGAATAGCACTGCACTTTTAAAAATAGAGGCACATTTATAATTTTAGGGTTCAAACTTGAAATTTTATATGTTTTTTAGAAATTTTATATATGTTTTTTAGAAATTTTAGGGCCTAATATTATTTTTCCAAATATTTACTGATATTGGCATGTTATATGTACTATCTATATTAATTTTACATGTGTTTAATGAATTTTCTTTAAGGTGGTTACAAATATTCAATTATTATGTGTGCTAACATTGCCATGTAGATATAAGTTGACAATACTAAATTGAGAAAGACACTATTAGTTGGGCATGCACCATAACGTCTAGCAAGGGAATCATTCAAAGGTAAAAGGAGATCGATGGTAGGAGATTCCTCATGCAAATCAAATGTAACTAGCTTGTAGTGGACTTTAATGTTGTTGAGCAAATGTAGGCATTACTATTGTGCTAAATATGCATTGAGGCAAGCACGTCTAACTAGATTCCATGCAAATGCAACCACCGCTCCACTTTCTCTGATTTCCCTAAAATGGTGTCCTCCCATTTTGTGGAGTTGACCACCTTGCTTATTTGGTAGTATAAATAAGGATCATATGCTCCTTCTCAAGAGGTTGTGTGATATGATGATGTACTTGTATTCTTAAGTTTTCAACAATACACTTATGCTCCTCTTTTTTACTCATGATTCCAATGAATAAAATGAAGTTCTAAGTTTGAGTATCTGAGTTTACATTAGTATTAGAGGATAATCATCCAAGGGGTCCCAATTGGTGATAAATTTTTCCTTTAGCTTAGTTTAGCATACTTATTACTTTTTGTTTAGTAATTAGTTAAGAATCTGGTACCGATTTTTCCTGCAGCCACTAGAATTCCATTATGTGACTATTCCTATAGCCAAAGCAAACAGAGTAGTTTCCTATTTGTTATTCATATTTTCATTTCTATCATACATTACAGATTAGTTATTTTTTGATTGATGTTCAACATTTATGTTGTTTCTTTCTAAGCAATTTACTTTCACCATTGTGTCTTACTTAGTTGTACAATGGAAATGGCTACTTTGGGTTGCTAGTGAACATAATGTGTTGAACCATTTCAAGTTCATGTCCCTGGTTTGAAAATTTAAATGCACCTTTATGATGATTGAAATATCTATTTAGGTTAGATGTCCAATCTTTTAATAACGATTATACATGCCTAGTTGTTAATTCATTGTAGGAGGCCGAAATTTTTGGCACTATTGTTGGGGATGGTGTCAAACTAGGAAGTTCTTTAGAGTTATTGGTATTGTTTCTTGCTGTATTATTTGTGAAAGTTGTTCCTAGTATACCCCTCATTTACGAAGTAATGATCCCTCTTATTCTTTACCAATTCTTTATGTGAGTTAGTTGATAGTGAGTTGATGCCACATGGATAGAGGAAGGAGAAGAGATGTTTATGGGAGATTCCTTCCTAACAATCCTAATCCATTCCAGCTAGTTGAATATCAAAACCTACCAAGAGAAGAAGAAGAAGAAGATTCACACCCCTTTGCTGATGCAATTCTTGATTTGACTAGTTCTAAAATTTGCTTTGAAGATCAAAATTAGTTTGAAAATCACTTTTCTTTGGAACTACATCAAGTAGGCATGGGTGATGCAAATGGAAATAGACCTAACCAACTAGCTTTTTATTTCCCCATTGATCATCAAAATGAAGTAGACAACCTCAAAAATATCCTTGGGAGGACATGAAGACAAATTTCCTTGAGAAATACAATGAATATTGCAAGGGCAGTGACATGAGAGAAGGTGACATTTTTAGGATGCAACAAAAGGAGGATGAGAGCCTAGAGGATTACATTTCAAGGTTTCTATTTTTCCTACAAAAAATTCCACACATACACTTAATTAAGACTCACAAAAGTTTTTTTTCCTAAGAGGAATTAATGAGAGTTGTATTGATGCCTTAGACCTGATGGGAGGAGGAGATATCTCTCAAGTTCCTTGGGAGGATATCAAGAAAATATGTTAGAACTACTCTAGGGAAGCTTCAAGGAAAGGGAGAGCTTACAAATATTCCATGGGTAAGTCATCTACCAGTGGAGTTTCAAGAATGGAGATTACCCATTTGATAGAAGACTTCAAGAAAGACATCATAAACAATCTAGCTACTTAGTTGGATACACTTCAGGCCAAAAAGAAACAAGAGGAAGTAGAGGCAATGTTGGTAGAGTATTGCCCCCATTGCAGAAAAAAGAAGGACTACAGATGCAAGATGGTATCTAATCTTGAAAGCAACCAAATTACACCCAAGTTCAAGCGAATTCAGATTGAAGAAGATCAATTCTACTATGCTGCACAAAGGTGGCCATGGGCTCCAAGACAAGGTATGCCACTATAACCACTCTCTTTTGTTGGGCCATATTCCAATTCTTATTCATCTGGTAACCAATGGAAACCCCCATTTCCATCCAATTATGGAGGATATCCACCACCAACCTTGGAGTAGCCCTCCAAATACCTAGACTAATCATCAAAACACTCCACCCTAGTGGCAGCAACCTTAGGTGAATTGGTAGCAATTTCAAGGAAATTGGTATCCACCTCTAGGAAATTGGAAGAAAACAAATCAATGGAGGGGAGGACAACAATGGCCTAACCAACCCAATAGTTACATGAATTCACCTTCTCGGCCCCAACAACCTACTATAATGCCCCCCCTACTAATTCAAGCTCAAATACACCTAAACCTACTTAGCTACTAGCTCATCCCACACCCAATCCAAATAACAAACCATAACACCAACCTGTATACTTTGCTAATTCAAACAAATTTTTTGCATATGCTATGAGTGTAAGTGAAATCCACTTGCATTCAGGAACTACTTTACCAGCCCCTTCCAATCCCATAATCATTGAGCTTCCTATGGAAGAGGAAGATGAACCTCTGAATGATCCCATTCAACCAAGTGCACATAAAAATCCTAAACCAATCCAAGTTGAGCATACTAAACAAGAACCACCATTTCCTTAGAGATTGGAAGTTTCCAAGAAGAAGGAAGAAAAGGAGGACACAACCTTTGACATATTGGATCAACTGAAGCATATATGTGTCTAGATACCTCTATTTCAGGCCATAAAGGATTTCCCAATCTATGGCAAGGAAATCAAAGAAGCATGCCTCAAGAAGCTAGGAAGGACAAAGAAAGACCCAACTACAGTTCATGTGGTGGGACAACTAGCTGACATCATGCTTGGAAAAGTGACTATCCCTAAGTACAATGACCTAGGTATTCTTGTGGTAGAATTTGTTATAAATGGGATTCAAATAAAGAATGCTTTGATTGATTTAGGGGCAACAATAAATGTAATGACTAAGGACATCCTAAAACAACTAAATGTGGCAAGCATGAGATCTACTCCTACTATCCTGCAGCTTGATGATAGTTATACTATTAAGCCTAATTGTATAGTGGAGGGACTTTTGGTAATTCTAGACTCCTAAAAGTACCCAAGAAACTTCGTGATTCTTTCTCCTAAATCTACAATAGTTGAGTATCCCATTAGTCTTGGAAGGCCATGGTTGGCAACTGCATATGCATATATTGGATTTCGGTCAGGCATGACCATTTCTGATGGGAAGAGCACCAATTTTTTTGTTTCTTATCCTCTAGCTTAGACATCCCATGATGAGGATATTATTGTATGGCCACATGTTGGTTTCAAAAAGGCCAAGGAAGTTAATTATGTGGCACAACTTATGATGTTAGGAATAAGCTCTTTCATACAACTTCAAGATGAAGATGAAGTATTGGATGACATAATTTAGAACCATTATTAAATGGAGGAAGCATCATCTTCTCATTTTGTTGTTCCAGTAAAGACACTTTTATCTACTCATCCTATAACCACTATTCTTGTAGATGTTCTTCCTATAGCCACTCTTCTTGTAGCTGAATTTTCTACAACAATAGGTATGTCCCATACATTTTTTCCATGTGAAATCAAGGTACTATTCATTAATGAAGCAGCCATGATATATTTAACTCCACAAGTTTAGGTGTCAGAAGGAAAATATATGAATGTTAACAGTAAACTGAGTGAAGAACAACAATTGTTATTGGAAAACTTACTGAGAACCCACCAGCATGCATTTGTGTGGGACTATCATGATATGAAGGGATCATACCCTAAGATTTGCACTCAAAAAATTTACATTAGAGATGATTGCACCCCAATGAGGCAGCCACAAAGAAGAATTAACCCTGCATTGAGAGAAATTATGAAAGGGGAACTGCAAAAATTGCTAGATGTGAGATTTATCTACCTCATTTTAGATAGTCAATGGGTGTATCCATTAGTGATTGTGCCCACGAAATGAGGTAAATTGTGATTTTGTGTTGATTACAAGGAACTCAATGCTACCACCAAAAAGGACCATTTTCCCTTACCTTTCATAGATCAAGTTTTGGACTCACTTGCAAGAAATCAATACTTTTCCTTTCTAGATGGATTCAACAGCTACAACCAGATCCAAATTGCACCAAAGGACTAGGAGAATACCACCTTTACCTATCCATGGGACCTATGCCTACTCAGTACTCCCTTTTGGCTTATCCAATGCACCTGCAACCTTTTAGAGAGTAGTCATTAGCATATTTTCAGATATTTCTCTTGATTCCATGGGAATTTATATGGATGACTTTACCACCTATGGTGCTGATTTCAATCAGGCATTGGAAAATATTAGGAGAGTCCTACAGAGATGTGAAGAACAAAATATATCCTTGAACAATGAAAAGTGATTCATGATGATGTAGGAATGTGTAGTCCTTGGTCAATACATCTCTCACAAAGGAATTAAAGTAGATCCTACAAAGATTAAGGTAATCACAAATCTCCCCACACCTACAAAACGAAAGGTTGTTAGGAGTTTCTTGGGCCATGCAGGATATTATAGGTATTTCATCAAAAAATTTAGCAAAATAGTAGCACCGTTGTATACTCTTCTCACTAAAGATGTTGAATTGCAATGGATTGAAGATTGTGACAAGGAATTTTCTTATTTAAAGGTAGCCTTGACTCATGCTCTTGTACTCAAAGGACCTAATTGGTAGCTTCCTTTTCACATCTATATAGATGCATCAAATTATGTCATAGGAGCAGTTTTAGGACAGAAAGAAGGACCTACTAAAAATGCCATTTATTTTGTTAGCAAAAATTTGTAGGGAACTGAATTCAACTATATAGTGAAGGAAAAATAAATGTTGGCAATGATTTATGTACTGAAAAAAATTAGGCATTACATAACAGGTTACCAAATATTTATGCACACTAATCATGCAGCCATTAGATATCTCTTGAATAAACCTCTAATCTTTGGTAGGATAGCAAGATGGTTATTATCATTTAGGAGTTTGACATGACCATTATGAATAAACTAGGGAAGGCCAATGTTGCAGATTTTCTTTCAAGGTTGACTACATCAGAAGATTATCAAGCCATTGATGACTCTATTCTTGTTGAGAATGTATTCTCCATCAATGTATAAACACCCTGGTATGCTGACATAGCTAATTATCTAGTCACAGGTAGGGTTCCTCCTCACTTCTATCCAAAAGAGACAAGGGCACTCATTGAAAAATATTTTCCTTTCTCGTGGATTGTTGGATGTTTGTTTTATACTGGACCAGACCATGTCATGAGGAGATATGTGAGAGAAGATGTGGCATATGGAGTTTTTTATGCATGTCACAATGAACAATGTGGAGGAAATTTTATAGCCAAGAGGACAACAATGAATATTTTGAACACATGATATTATTGGCCAAAACTCTATAAGGATGCAAGAAGATATACAAGCAAATGTGATAGATGCCAAAGAATGGGTAGACTAACCAAATCTAATGAGATGTCACTTTACCCTCAGGTAGTAATCACTTCCTTTGAAAAGTGAGGATTGGATTTTGTAGGACCCATTGACCCTCTATGCAATGGTAAGTCTTATATCCTTGTATACAATTATTATGTAAAAAAGTGAGTAGAAGTTAAGGCCATGAAGCATGTAAGAGATAACAAGGTTTCAAAATTTCTTTATGAGGAGATTTTCAAAAGGTATGGATTTCCAAGAGAGATAGTGACTGATCAAGGGGATCAATTAACATCAACCCTTCCTACAACACTAGTTAATGAGTGCAACGTAAGACATGGGAAGTCTAATCCTTATCATCCCCATGCCAATGGTCAAGTTGAGGTGAAAAATAGATAAATTAAAGCTATTCTGACCAAAATAGTAGCTATCCACATAAATGATTGGGAAAATAGATTACGAGAAGTTTTTTGGGCCTATAGAACTACTTAGAAAATAACTACAGGCTTCACTCCATTTGAGTTGTTGTATGGAAAGACAACCATGATGCCCATTGAATTTGAACATAAGACTCTTAGGAGTATAGTAGATTTTGGGATTGATATCTCTGAGGCACAAAGAGAAGGAATTATGCAGCTGAATGCTTTGGATGAGATGAGGAGAGAATCCTTGCATCACAAAGAGCTAGTGTAGAATCAAAGAATTAGGTGGCATGATAAATTCATCAATGACAGGAAATTCCAGCCAAGTGACTGGGTACTACTTTATGAGTAAAGATATTAGTACAATACTGGAAAATTGTAGACAAGGTGGCTAGGACCATATGAGGTTGCTAAAGTATTCCCTAATGGTGTTGTTCAGCTCACTACTATTGACCCAGTCAAATTTAAACTGCTTGTTAAAGGTCATCACCTCAAATTGTATCACAAGACAACTTCCAAGGAGGATTTCCTACAACAATTCACTCAACATGCTACACCCGAGCTTCCTACAACTAAAGGAAGTGGACCTAGCATCCCTCCTAGCTAATTAAGGTATGTGCTTTTCATAATAAAGGCTTCCAATTTTGTGGGAACCCATTTCTTCACCCATCCACCCATCCACCCATCCACCTATCTGCCCATCCATCTCCACCTTTCTCTCTCCTCCATCACATCACTTCATTCCACTCCACCTCATTCCACCTCATTTTCATTAATTTCTCAACTTATTTCCTAAAAAATTGAATGGTACTTTCTCCACAATCTTTGCAACAAATCCTCCACATATTCAGGTATGTGTGCATTAATTGCTATCTATTAATTATGTTTTAGTGCATTCATTTAATTGTTGTACATTAATATGGACGTTCACCATAGCATGCCATTATTCCCTACCCCTATCAAATCAAGTCTAGCCCAGCCAACTTTAGGTATTCCTTTGTAGGAAAGCACTAAGTCTAGAGAAATATCACATGGGGAAACATAAGCTCTAATGGGGTAGGTGAATGTTGAGGAAGAGGATATATCTAAGATGACAACAAACATAACACTGGAAGATCTTGCTAATATTTCATAAAAAGTTTAGAATGAAGGGTATGAGGAAAATTAGGAGATCCAGTAGGAAGATATCCTACAACATGAGCAAGAGAAAGAACAAGAGAAGGAGTTCTTGCAACAACAACAAGAATTGGGAAAACAATAAGTACCCCTACAGCCAAAATTGACGAGACAACCTGAATCCTTGCATTTAGTACTATATGGAGAGAAAGCATCAATACTAGGGAAAATGTTGATTGGAATCCATAACCCCCCTAATTTTTCAATGCACATGGTAGCTATGCATTTATGGAAAGAGATGCAAAGAAGGGAAGAAGAATGGAAGGAGGAGAAACGTAGGTTGAAGAAGGATATTCAAAAGAAAAATGAGGAGATTAAAGACAAGGAGGCAAAAATTGTGACCTTGAAGAAGAAAGTGGATGATATGACAACCTTGGTACCCTAGATAGTTGAATGTAGGACCCCTCCAAGGGTCTATGTTTTTCATTTGAAGGAGAAATATCTTTCTTTTAAGCTAGCAAGAATTGTGTTAGGTTTGAACCCTTCTATTAAGACTCCTATTAATTTTTTCAATGCTTATCGAATTGCTTCCCCTAAGATGAAGAATTTGTTATGTTATTTTTATTTGCATAATTATGTTGTGACTCAAGACGATGATTGGAATCCACTGTTGTATATTGGGGATGTTCAATTAGGGGCATTCATTTCTTGGGTACAACATGAGATTAGTTGGGGACAACAATATGGGGCTTATAAGCAATTGGAATCCAACATCCCTCTGGCCATTAGGGCTGAATCAAGGAATCCAAGGGACATTTATAGGGAATGGCACATAATACTTTTTAGAACTAGCTATGGTAATAGGATTATGCCTTGGATAGAAGCAGTCTATAATGAGTATGAGGTGAAGCCCAAATCAAAAGAGGAAACTATCAAGAGATACCTCTCACAAAGATGGAACAATGTAACTAATGAGCTAAAGAAATTTTAGCCCTACTCCATAAAGAATTGTGTTGTAGCACTCAAAAGAATTGATAGATATATATAGATTGGGAGGAAAAAAGGATGATTTTGGCTTCCCCTGACTTTTCAACCACCTATTCTAATGTGGCCCATACCAAACATCAGGTTTTACCACTATGATATTGCTATAGAGAGACAAAGATGGAGCAGATTGGATAGATTGGGAGGATTCTATTGGGACCCTAATTCACCCACAACAAACACTAATGTAGGAAATTTTTCAATTGTAAATTTCAAAGCATTGACCAAGCAAAAGAATAATCCTTCCCCTGCTAGAGGACCAACAAAACCTTAGGTTGCGGGGAGTGATGAGTCTAGTTTATGGTCTAATTTTGGGTAGAATTTATGATTTATTTGTTGAATTTCTCTTGGACCTTGATGCTAAGTGTTGATATTTTTATGATATTTCCTTAGAACTATAGACATTTGGCCTAATCTTATTTCTGCAAATCTTTAATGACATTGGCATGTTATGTGAATGTTCTTTAAGGTGCTTACAAATATGCAATTATTATGTGTACTAACATTTCCATGTAGATATAAGTTGAGGATACTAAATTGAGAAAGACACTACTAGCTAGGTGTGCACCATAACGTCTAGCAAGGAAATCATTCAAAGGTCAAACAAGGTCAATGGAAGGAGATTCCTCATGTAAATCAAATGTAAATTCCTTGTAGTGGAATTTAATGTTGTTGAGAAGATGTAGGCATTATTACTATGCTAAATTTGCATTGAGGTAGGCACGTCTGACCAGATTCCATGCACGTGTAACCACCACTCCAATTTCTCTACTTTCCCTAAAATGGTTTCCTCTCAGTTCATGGAGTTGACTGCCTTGCTTAGTTAGTAGTATAAATAAGGATCAAATGCTCCTTCTCAAGAGGTTGCGCAATCTGATGAAGTACTTTCATTCTTAATTTTTCAGCAATATAGTTATGCTACTCTTTTGTACTCATGATTCTAGTGAATAAAATGAAGTTCCAAGTTCGAGTATCTAAGTTTGCATTATTATTAGAGGATACTCATCCAAGGGGACCCACTTGGTGATAAATCCATCCTTTAGCTTAGTTTAGCCTAGTTATTACTTTATGTTTAGTAATTAGTTAAGAATTTGGCACCAACTCTTCCTACAACCACTAGAATTCCATGTGATTGTTCCTACAACCAAAGTAGATAGAGTAGTTTCCTATTTTCTTTTTATATTTTCATTTCTATCATGAATTATATCTTAGTATAGTTTTTGGTTGATGTTCAATGTTTATTTTATTTCCTTCCAAGCAATTTACTTTTAGCATTATGTCTTACTTAGCTATAGAATGGAAATGGCTACTTTGGGTTCCTAGTGCACATACTGTACTGACCAATTTCAAGTTCACATCCCTAGGTTGAAAAGTAAAATGCACCTTCATGATGATTGAAATATCTATTTAGGTTAGATGTCCAATCTATGAATCACGATTGTACAGGCCTAGTTGTTAAATCATTATAGAAGGCCAACAACACAAATGCCAAAGATTACGACCCATCCAACCATGATGACAACATTGATTGAGAGGTGGCATAGTGCGACCTTATCCTTCAACTTACCTACTAGGGAGGAAATTGTTACACTAAAGGATTTCTAGTACATCTTGTGAGTGTCAATCCACATCAAGTGAGTCATTTATGATGTGGATGATGAGATCATTTCCTTCTATTACATACTTGGTGTAGATACCCTATTGATAGAGGCTACATAGATCAAATTGGAGGACCATAGAGGATAAGCCCCAAACTTAACCTTGATTGTTGTAGCTTTGAGTTGTGAGGTGCTCGTTCCAAACTAGTGGGGTATTGGCTTCAATGTTGGTTGAGGACTTTCCTAGTCATGGATGATATCAAACATGGGTTATTTTTCTTGGGCCTCTTTCTACTTGCATCTCTATATCATGATATGAATCAAGTTGTCTACATGTAGGGGCAGAGGATAGGGACCAATATTACACTTTTACATATTTAGGCTTGGGATCACATTTCCATGCTTAGACCAATCATTATTTTAGAAAATTTTGGTGTGAATGATCCTACAACATACCACTATAGAGCCATGATCACACTCCATCATATAGGTCCAATAGGAATCACATACTAGACATGGGTTATTAATGATATGATAGTGTTTTGGTGGTGGCCATGCTTGCAAGTACCATGATGGTTCAAGATCATCAACAATGATTTTATGCTAGAAAGACTAGATACATGTAAGGTCCTGAGCACATGATGGTCGATTGGTACCTCATAGATCACGTTACTTGATAGTTTAGGGGGGTCTAGGATGTTGTACCATAGGAGTGCAAAGTCGTGTTTGCATGCATGACCTGAGAGACTAGTTTTCTTCTATAGGTTCCACCCCAGGTGGCAGTTGATGATTTCAAATATCTTGTGCCTCCAGCCATGGGTTGTTCCTATGGACCATACGATGCACGTACTACACCTACCTACAAAACTTGATGGCTATATTTCACACCTATTCATTTGACTAACACAATAGCTGGATAGGTCCTCAGTAGGGGAAGAGGACAAGGGCTGGTGCACTATCAACCTCCTTGAAAGCCTCCTTGAGATGAACAAGATGGAGATGATCATAAAGATGGCCATAATGGATAGGTTCCCAGAGCTGGGAATCAATAGTAGTCATAGGATGGTTAGTAGCCAATTACCATTGAGAAAACCATCTCCACCATGCTAGTAGCAACAACAGGAACATGGGCTAGATCCTAGGGATGCATAGATTTAGGTAATCACTACCCAGATAGATCAACTACTAAAAAAGATTCAACAACTAATAGGGGAAGAAGACACAACCCACATAGAGGTGGAAAGGGTGAAAAGAGAGTGGTATCAAGACTAACAACATGTTTAATATTAACTCACTATTCAGCTCACTCAGGAGATTGGATGGTGGTAATAGCTAGAAGCTACAACCACACATACATAAGGCTAGTTCCAAGCTCATATGTATAGATTGGTGATGTTCAAGGCCTCCTATTACCACACCTTGTACCATAGGATGGTGCCTAGAGTGGGGTCACAACTAGACTTTTTGCATAGGAGCGAGGTTGAGCCGAGTGGTTTGGGAGGTCCCTAAGTTGGGCAGCCCCTAGGGAGCCACTGGCAAGACCCATCTCAACATGATGATAGAAAGAGTCAAAGCTAGCCTCACACTTTTGTAGACACCTTTTCATGTAAAATCCTCATTATTACATATATATACATGCATCGGATAATTTTTGATAGCCTCTTGTATATCTACTTGTGATGATATTGACACATTCATTATAACTTTGTATCCTGACATTTATTTTTATGAGATACATATGAGATGGCCTAATTTTATGTGTATGACATGACTTTCTATCATTTGATGTGATGTTTCATTTATTTCATGATTTTTGTTTATGTATGGATGCACATGCTATGGATGGATGTAAATATTTATGTTATGGATGCATTTCTTTATTTTTGCATTATGATGTGATGTGATGCTCATATGATATGCAATGTATGATATATGTTATGGATGCAATTTGATGGATTGTTTATTCTCTTTTTCAATATATTTCTATATGACATGTTATGAGACGGATGGATTTCTCTTTTATGTATTTTCTATGTGATGATGTCATGCTTATGATATGCAAATGATTATGATATGAATATATAGGATGTATAAATGTTGATTGTTTGTGGATGTAGGATGGATGCATTATGATTTATTTTTACTTCCATGATACCATGTTAGTACCAAAAAAATATAGAAGAATAAGACAAATGGATTAACCATTGATTTTGAGATTGATTCAGAAGTCCAACAAGTCTGAGTCTTCGAGAATTTATTAGATATGGTGAAGAGGTTGATTATTTTCGTGTTCTAGGTATTGGGATACTTCATCATTTCATTCATTATTTTTGATATAGAACATAGATACAATGCATCAAGGTATCAATAAATAAGATGGTGTTGTATCTAATTTGATGGAATTTGACTCTACAAATAGATATGATAATCCTTACTCACACCTTGACATATAAAAACCTCATTGCAATGTAGTTTGGAATTTTAGAGAATTTTAGATCAAAGAATATGAAATAGTAAACAATCTATTCAAAAGAACCTCCCTATACACAACTAAGTATTTTCCAAGATTATTTTACAGGAAGATCTAACACGAACAACAAATGAAAGATAATGATTGATGCCCCATTCCTTTCTCTCCAAATTTTTTAGATAGACATCATTGAGAGGTCCTTGGAATGGGTCAACAAGATAAACCATAAGAATAAATCAAAACAAATAGTCAATGTTATCTATATCTCTTTCCAAAGCAACATAGCTAAGGTGATTTTTGATGATGATGTCCATTGTAGGAAGGATGCATCCTAGGACACGCTGATCAGATGTTTTGAATAAGACTAATTGTCTGATAGGATATTGATACAAATGTTACCAACTTGTTTACTCATGATCTATATTTTAGATTTCTTTTATTTAGGTTCACACTTCATAAATTTCAATGCTTGTTTCCACTTGTTTTACCAAAGGTTGATGATGATGATTGATTTATTATGAATGGAGGTTTATTTTGAGTGAAAGCAAAATGGGATGGGTGGTTTTGGAATTTTTGGAATATTTCAATACTTTTTCATATTTTGCAATGTTTTGAGGTTGTTTTTTTTATCTTTTTAGGAATATGTGAATGTTTAGGGTTTCATGTTATGTGAGGCTATTTAGGATTTTTATTTTTTTCCAACATTTTTTGTTTTTCAAGTTTTCAAATATTTTTGTGTTTTTTTTAAATTTTTGACCAAGACCTTAGAGGGATTGACCTACAACCTTGGGGGCTTATGAAAGATTATCCTATTAGTTCAACTGAATTTAATCTATAACCATTTATTGATGACATATGAACACTTGATGGGTTGTCATTTTATTTTGATAGACTCCTAAATACTAACTTGATGCCTTGGGGAAAATCGATGATGGTCTTTCCTATGATCAAGCTCAAAGACAACGTAGTTCAACAAGGTATTAGTTTTGATTCTTTGATGTATTGACATGTTTAGGGACTTTGATGTGATTTGGATGTTTTTTATTTTGACTTTACAATTTTTTTTAAATTTTTGGATTTTGGCTATACAAGATTTTGATGTTTTTCAATTTTCTAGATTTTGCAAGTGCTTTTGTATTTTGATTTAGTGTTTACCAAATGTTTTGGGATTTTTAGAGAGATTTTGAGAATAAAGTTAAGATATATAAGAACCCAATCTAATGCTAGCATAGAAAATTTTCCCCTAGTGTGATGTGATTGACTACCTCGATATAGGTAGGACAAAATGACCATAGGAATGTGCCAGGTAGTACTAAAGGGGAATATGATACTTGCATAATATCCAACTATGATACAAATCTAGATGGGTGATGTAATAAATAGGATTAGTGGATGTGACAGATGCATGAGATAGATGGTGAAGTAGGATAAGCCAATGAGTCAATGATGGATGGAGAGCTCTTATTTACACAAGGTACTTGTTTTCTAGGTTTTCACCAAGGTACTTTACCAAAGTGCCACCAAAGTGGTTTTGACTAGAGGATAATTTTTTTATTTAATATTTTCAATTGCTTTTCTTAATTTTTTGGATTTTTTTAATTTTTTGATTTTTTGTATTTTTCAAATTTATACACTTCAATCCTAGTCATAATTTTTTTTGAGATGCAAACTATTGATGGGTTCCTACAAGGGTTCTCCTTCAGGAATTGATAATTGATATTCTCCTGAACCATGGCTTGTTGTGATGAAAAATGGTCCTAAATAGTTAGGCTTGAACTTCCCTTTGATATCCTAATCTAGCATGTTTTTCTGATTCATCTTGGGGACAAGATCTCCTACCTTGAAGGCCTGACTATTCATTTTCTTGTTGAAACTATGTTTCAGCCGGTTTTGATATTCTTGAAAATGATTCACAACATCAAGATGACACTCATATAGGAAATCTAACTTGTTCAAATGAGACACCCTATATTATTCATCAATAATTAGATTTTATAGTGACACTTTTAGTGATGGGAGCTCCACCTTCATGGGTAGGATGGCTTTAAATCCATAGACTAGGGAAAAGGGGGTTACACCTATAGGTGAGAGGATATTGGTTCTATAGGCCCATAAGGTGGGATTTAATTGCATATTTCAGTAATGGCTAGCTTCATTGACCATCTTCATGAGGAGTTTTAGAAAAAAAAATTCAATGCCTCATCTTGACCATTACCTAGGGGGTAATAGGGAGTAGAGAACTAGTGTTGGATGTTGAATTGTTGGCATGAATCTTATATCCTGATTTTTGAAAGGTGTTCCATTATTTGAGATAAGAGTTTGTGGAACATTGTAGTGACAAATAAGGTAGTTCAAGATGAACTTGGAGATTTTTTTCCATGTGATGTAAGTCATAGGGTTAGCTTCCATCCACTCTATAAAGTACTCAGCGACTATTATGATGAACTTGTGATCATTATATGAGGTGGGGGTGATATTTATTGTGAGGTTGAGTCCCCATTTATTGGTTTCCACATAACAAATAATATTAAATATCAATAATATCCATGAAAACTTCCATAATACCCAACATATGCACAAGTATAGGGTGTTCAAATTCACTGAAAATACAAAATAACTTCTTTTCCAACTTTCATCTTTTTAGAAAAAAAAATCATTATACATAATTAAACCAAAAAAAATCTATTATACCAAGTGGAATACACAATCATGTTAAATCACTTTCTCAACAACGCTACCCGATACTCAACACATGATAAGGAAAACATAGTGTATTTTGTTGGCACCACAAGAACAACATTATATGTTCACTCAAAATTAACTTAATCATGCTCTTCACAATTGCATCTCTAATGAGTTAACATTTATATGATTTTCTATAAATAATAATGCAATTGGAATCCTTATGTGTTGCCATTTTAAGGCTACTACAACGCACATGACATTCTGCTTTCTATACACACCATGCAATGAAAGAAAAAACATAGATTCATAATTTAATAATGCAAGGTTTACTACCGCATTTATTCCCTTACCAACATTATTATTATTTACTAGTGTGTTATTCCACTATGTTTTTTACCTCAATATTAATTTATTCCATTCTCAAGATCACACATATATCTTAAGGTAGAAATGTGGTTTTGGGACTAAGCCCTTTTTACCCCCAAGATTCATCCTAATCAAGCATCTTTCTTTAATACTTACAAGATAACTTTAGAAAAAAACATGAATTCAATTAGTTCCAAGGAAATATGCACTTTTAGCAAGTACTTAATTTACCCACACACAAGAAAGGAATAGAATTTTTAAATATTTTCTAGACACATAAAGAAAGACCCCATACATCAAACATGGTTGAATCACTACTTTTTTCAATCTGATTTTATGGAACACAATATACGATTCCCTTAAGAAGCATTACTATTTCACTACTATTTAACCACATACAATATATGAACATAGTATCATTTATTTTATAGTTAATTTCATCATTCACATCGGGGTACGTAATACTTAATCAAATATAACAATAATTATCAGAGAATAAGGAAGGAAAGACATCATAAGGTCATTTCAACCATTAATAAGAATAAGGAGATAAGCACACAAAGGAAATTCACACAAGTAACACCAAATGGGAAAAACACACCAAATATCCTAGTGTTGCAACTGTGCTCTGATACCAAATGTAATGCCCATAAATTTTCTACCAAACTATAGTCAAAGAAAAAACACAAATTTCAAAATTTGACAATAAACACTTGCATAATTCATAAAAGTTGCTTCCTATACATGCACTTCATGAAAGAATAATAAAATTTGAACAATGAATAATAAAAACTTGGTTAGGTAAATAATATTTGTGACAAATAGGGTTGGGTTCTAGTGGAGAAATGGAATCCACATCACTGAGATAGACCTAATTAGTTTAACTAACTAATTAATAATCTAAAACATAATTCAAGTCACATATTAAACAATAAAATATATATATCAATAGTAATCTCAAAGTAATAATAAGAGAAAAATACCTATGGTCTATACCTATTTCCTCAAGTGCTCATCTTTGATGGACATGCCTACATATTGTGCAGAGGCTTCATAGTTTGACGATTTGAGTTCACCCAACTCATATTTGATTGACTAACAGTCACATTTCACCATGGCTTAACTCAAAATGATATAGTAAATACTCAAAAAAGATAAAAAATGGTAAATATATAAGGGCTCCTTTTTAGTATAATGAGGAATGGTTAATAATCTCAATTATGATGCTACACAGGGACCACATGATAAAATAAGATAACCAAGTATTATCTAGGATGAAGCTGACCATATCATAACTTAAATAGATGATTATAATTGTAGTTGTGGTATTAATCCAAACAATACAAGGGTAACAATATAAACTTAATAAGATTATGAGGTGATGGATTAATAAGAAAAACCACATATTAAATATTTTTAGAAAACTCAACCATCATACACTCAGTTGGCTAAAACAAGGGCTATAACCATTAGGTTTGAAAGATGACTCTACCTCAACCACAATCATAACCAATAACACTAATATATTATAAAATTAATTCTCTACTAAAATTCATCCTATGCCTCTAATCCATTTGTTATAAACTATAAACTTACATAATTCATAAATGTTGCTTCCTATACATGCACTTTATGAAAGAATAATAACATTTGAAAAATCCATACTAAGAACTTTGTTAGGTAAACAATTTTTTTGACAAATAGGGTTAGGTTCTAGTGGATATATGGAATCCACATCATCGAGATAGACCTAATTTGTTAAAATAACTAATTAATAATTTGAAGCATAATTCAAGACACATGTTAAACAATAATATATATATAGTAATATCTTAAGTAATAATAAGAGAACAAGACCTAGGGGCCATACCTATTTCCTTAGGGGATCATCTTCGATGGGATTGCCTATGTATCACTAGAGGCTCCATAGTTCTACAACTTGAGTTCATCCAACTCATATTTGACTGACCAACAATCATATTTCACCAAGGTTTAACACACAATGATATAGTAAATACATAGAAAATCAACAATGGAAAATCAATAAGGGCTCCTTTTTACTATAAGGAGGAATGGTTAACAATCCAAATTATGATTCTATGCAATGACCACGTGACAAAATAAGATAAACAAGTATGATCTAGGATGAATCTGACTGAATCATAACTTAAAGAGATGATGATAATTGTAGATGTAGATTTAATCCAAACAATACAAGGGTCACAAGAAACCTTAATAAGATTAAAAGGTGATGGTCTAATAATACAAATCACACATTGAATCTTTCTAGATAATTCAACCATAATACACTTGGTTGGCTAACACAATGGGTATAACCCTTAGGTATGAAAGATGACTCTACCTCGAACACCATCATAACCAATAACATTGATATATGCTAAAATCAATTCTCTACTCAAATTCATCTTATGCCTCTAATCCATTAGTTATAAACTATGTGAGTGGGTACGCAACCCTTTTCAGGGTCCATTTACTTAGATAGTTTCATAGTCAACTACCAACACCTAGGTGAGGCCAAGGATTGGAATACTTGTTAAGGATATTTTAACAACATATGGGGTAGAGAGTCGATCCCTTATAATTTGACAAAACTTGATCATGCATTAATATAATTTGGATAAATAAAACTTAATAATTAACATAATGAAAATGAAAAAATTTAATGAGGATTGTATCATGTAATTTATTTCGATACATTTGAAGGTATCATACAATAATTTTACTTCCTTATAGATTGTTGGGTATGTGTAGGATCATGATGGGCCAAAAAGTGACGATATGTAAATGATATGATGGCCCATGTGGCTGACGAATTCTTTTGTACCCAAAATTGATGAAATGAAAAGGGTTTTTAAAGGATATTCTCAGATTTTCACCAATATAAATTATTCTTTACTTTGAATTTAATAAATAATTATTGTTCATTTTCTATTTTAA
The DNA here is from genome assembly GCA_007258455.2 of Sequoia sempervirens. NCBI lineage: Eukaryota > Viridiplantae > Streptophyta > Pinopsida > Cupressales > Cupressaceae > Sequoia > Sequoia sempervirens. The sequence continues at coordinate 550,694,259 of VDFB02105785.1, read as the reverse complement.
TTATGACTAAAATCCTGATTGATACGCTAATTGGAAAACATCTATAGATTTCAAATGGTATCATATCTTTTGATTCTAAAACATGTCTCACATTCTAAGCTTCACATACTATAGGATTAAAAAAATTAATTTCATGAAGTTTTGACCAAGTTAAGGTGGTCGGACATATGAGTTTTAATATTTTTTAAAAGTTGTAATAAAAAATCATAATTAATTATTTACTTGGAAAAAATTACAAAAAAATGCATCACATCGAGATATGAGTTCTCTACTTATATTTAAAATCTTATAAAAAAATATTATCATTTTATTGTGGTTAGGGTGGTCAAACAGACACCTACTTCTTTTTTCCTTGAAATTTATGTACTATTGCATTGAAATTTCAAATTTTCACCAAATAGATTTTTTTTTTTTTTTTAAATAAACCTAGTAGTTTAGAAACTAGATTTAATTTGCTATAGATTCTATTCTTACATATTTTTTAAATAATATAGATAACTTATTCAAATTTTTACATCAAATTGCCTAACTCTGATTTTTCTGAATTTTTTGCCACTTAAGGGCCTATTTTTTTCATGATGATCTTGCACATACCCTACTCAACCACAAGAGAATATGTGTCAAGTTTTTTATTCTCATAATTCATTTTTTCTTTATAGGTATAACTTTAAACAAGTTCACATATATAATATAAAATGTGTATATATATGCTTTATACTTCTAAATTATTTCAACATAGATAATTATAAAACTGAAATACTTGATCTCATAACATATAGTACATGCTACATGTATGTATCTTATAATCATAAATCAATTTGGGTTTCCTTACTAATATGAAAATAAATATGTACAATGTAGTTTTGATGGAGAATCATCTTTAGAAAAGAACATAATTGTTATGTTGATAGGTAATAATTTTCAATTCTATTAGACCAAATTTATTTCAACATTTCAAAAAGAAAGAGAACAAAACTAATAGTTTATACTCTTTAAATAGGTCGTACTACAAATTGAAATAACTTCCACATCATATATAGTGTTATATTCACATATTACAATATCCTTTATTGACTTCCATTCAAATAAAATAAGATGTTATACCAATATAAAAATTTATCTAAATAACTATCAAAAAGTGTCATGAGTGTGATACTCAGATTCTACTGAATAGAGAATTCCAACACCCATTAATTTTACTAGTTATTATGTATGAAAAACTCAAATAAAAAAATATTGTTAGCTAGTGTTGATGACCAAAAAAAGGATGTAGAAACCCAAGCTCTATTCATTTAAGGATAACATTAAAATCACTATACAATGGATTGTGAACAAGGTTTTAACTATAGAGCAATGAAATGGTTGATGGAAGCCAAAATTCTAATCTCAATCTAAAACATAAATATTACACCTACAAGCTTCATGCATTTTCGACCTTCCCTGAAAATTGCTTATCTCAAACTTAAGCCTAAAAGTATAATGGTAACTACTAGTTAGTAGTAAAATTTGTTTTCCAATATGTAGATTTTAGCAACAACAAGAATTAACCATTTGAATTCAATATTCCCAATATAGAATATTCCTATTTTACTTATAGTGAGATCATCCACCTATAGCCTTGATGCACTCATAGTTACAATCTAGGTATAAACACAAACTCCCATAGATTACCCCCACTATAATTAATGTACACAATACACAACCACTGCTCTCAATACACACAATATGGTTCAACATGCAAATGCATCTACATGTACACAAATACTAGAGGTGGGTATGCTTAAAATTAGTTAAAGATAGACCCACATACCCACAAAAATATTCTACAAGGGCCAGAGATGGGGTCATGAGCCCTTGCTTTTTTTCCACAAATGATTTTTTCTTTGTGAAACATGAATAAGGGACTTCAAACATACAATTATTTGAATGGTAGTGTGATTCCCTACATTCCAACCTCCGTCACTTGGAGAAAGTGACATGCCTAGCCACTAATTTCTCTATTTCCTTCAAATTCCTTCACCCCCCTTTCCCATCCTCCTTTTCTTTCTTTTGTCTCTAACTTTGCCACATAGCTTCATCAACAAGCTATCCCCCTAGAGCCAAACACCACTGACCTCATTCATTGCCTCATTTATTTTCCTTCATTTTCCAACTAGGGTTTCTATTGCATTTAATCCAATTTTCTATTTACCTGGGCATCTCTCCCAACTTCCATATTTTTCCTTTACATTAATGGTGGCATCCATTTCCTTCATTCCTTTGCAATAATGCAGCTCGAGTTGACACATCATTTTCCATGCCATATTCATATTTCCCTAGACATTGAAAAAATCCAATATTTGAATTTAGGCTCTCGATATTGAAAATTTTTATGTGGTCTAGCATATCTCATTTACCTTCCTTGCATTAAAACACAACCATCTAGTTTTACTTGATTTAATAACACCACAAAAATTCAAGTGATTCACAACAATGATGTGAATTATTCACTTGAGCAATCATCTATTGCCACATGTTTCTATTCTTCCCACATTAGTTAATCTAAGTCAACACGAGCATTCTATAGAATGGTGGAATTCTACCATTTTTCATGCATGTCGGGGGTTAGGGATCACTAATACCTCTTACCTCATAGTTGAAGTGCATTATAGGACTGAGGAACCAAGAGCAAACTATGATACTCAATCCTTCCCAAAACCTATCAGGTTTCAACCATTGGCCTTACCCTTTACCTTCTTCCTTCCTTTAATCCATTGCAAACCTTCACACCAACCTATAAAATACCAAATTGCAATACTCTAAAGCATACATGATTTTGTCAAAATTTGGGGTTCTTTCTTCCACCTTATCGCTTACATGAATTTGTGTATGCCAACCTACCGACCTGTGATGCTTGAAAAAAACCTTTGCAATCATTTCAAAACTTATCCCTTTTGGGTGTTGACCTTTGCACATTCTTCTTACTGGGGTGATCCCACAAAGCTGGTTTACAATTTCTAGGAGATTTTGATTTTTGCTGAAATTACATATTTTTAGAAAATATAATAATTTAAGCCTTAAAAATTTCTATTTAAAGCATTCCAATTGAATAGCATTTGATCAAAATACCTTAGATCAAACCCCCTTGGATAGAACCCCACTAGTTTTAAACCATACCTATAACATAGTCTCCTTTACACCTATCAAAATGCTGATAAAAAGCCACTTTTGATTTAGCTTTTGAGGGATCAAATTAATTCATTTAAAATTTATTTTTTGTGAGTATTTTTTCCTTATTATAAGCTTCCCAAAAATTATAATTTTAAATAAATTTAGTTTTATTATTATATTTATTTTTTTATTTCTTGTGAATTTATGTTTCTCACTAGAAATCAAGCTCTTTGTTTTGCACATGTGGAAAAATAGAATATTATTTATTTTTTATTTTTTAAATATGAGTGCACTAGATATTGAAGTCCTTGATCCAACAATTTTTATTTATTTTTGATATGTATACAAAAAATTTATGTTTTATAGTCTGCCTATGTCTGAATTGTAATTGGTTTGACTTTGAAACTTGATTAAGGAAAAAATATTCAATAAAATGTGCTATGAAACCAATTGGAAGAACTAGATATCATAGTTAAAAATATAAATTCAAAAAAATTACAATTTTATCCTTCATGGAAAAATAGTTGTGTTATACGGTGAGCGTTACTCCTTAAAAATGGTGTTTACTGAAAAAACTAGTTTTCGAAGGAGATGGAAAAAGAAGTGCAATCTGATTCCAAATTTTTTGAAAAAAATATATTTAGAATCTACAAACAAAATTTCATAAATCACTAGTTTGCATCATCTTCAAATTCCTCATGGTTTAGCCATTATAGGTGCTCAAAAGTGAAGATTTAGTTAGAAAAAATCAGTTCAGTGTCTAGTTTGGCCAAAAATTGTAAACCAGTATTGTGGGATCACCCACTGCATACATAATAAACTACTAAGGCATAATATTTAAGGTTGAATTTGTTCATCAAATCCATTGGGTTCACCCTTAACACTTATCACTTACCATCCCCTCGATAAGGTGTAAGCCTTCCTACCGAACTATGATGCTCAAACACTTCCTTCACAAGATTTAACTTCCGCTTTTACGTGTCGGCCTTCAGGATTTCTTCTTAATGGACACTTGAAATTTTTTTTAAGGAATAAGCCTCAAGATGACCCATGAACACCAAAATTATTTTGGGTGTTTGGGTTCCATCATACCCCTTTCTTAAAATTCACAGTAAGGCATAATCCTTAATACTGATCTTCGATCCCCAAAACCTTTCTAGGTATCAATATTTGGACTTCCTATTTTCTACATCATTGTCTCTATGTTGAGGCATAAGCCTTAATGCTAAAGCTCAATGTTGGGAACCTTTCTAAATTTACTCATGCTTAATTTATTTGAGGAAATTGGTATAAGGTATGACAAAAGAATGAAGTCCAATCTCTTGTAGGGGAGAGTAATCCTCAAGCCCAAAGTCCAAGGCCCTATTGGTATTATCTTAAAAACAACTAACTCTTTTCTTCTTTAGCAAGTGATGTAAGGTAAGATCGAGGCTCGATGCCTAAACTTTTGTAACTCTTCAAGGATTTCTCTATAACTTCAACCATCTTCCATTTGAACTCCTTATGGTTCCCTTTTGACATAAAAAAATGGATTTCCAACAATCTCCCCTTTGACATCCATAAGATTCCCTTCTGACATCAATGACAATTATATTACCAATAGATAATTAAATCCATGTTTATTCCTCCTTATTATATTAAATCTTTATTAACATATCCCCACTATAAGTAAAGCATGGATGTTATAATTTAGGTGTAGATCATAATTCAATGATATGTCACAACTCAAAATTAGTATAGACTCTAAGACTCTTCATCTTTGCTTATATAATTGATATGAGGAACCTCAAGTAAATACTATAGGAGGTATTCAAAATCAACATGATTCAAAAGATAAGAAAGAAATGTTACTACACGTGGACCTTAGGAACACAATATAGTATAAAAATTTATAGTATCAATCAATGTAGATTTAACCATATACTTTAATATAAGCCTTCACATAATAATTTAACTAATCTACTCTTAGAGTTAGATGACTAAATGTGTAGTGGAACTCAAAAAAATTGGATCTTGTAGCATCTAAATGATGCACTCATAATCTGCATAGTAGAGTAGCATATGTTTAGAATAGGAGAGGTTGTGACTATGATATAAATGGAGGGGCCTTACAGACCATGACAGTTTGAAGTGATGCAAAGTAGTAACTAAAGGCCTACAAATCCGATTAATGCTAAAAAATAGTAATTTGACTATTGTATTCCTCGAGCCATGCATGCAACAAAAAATATTATTTATTTCTCTTTAATTTTTTCCAAAAAATTATTTTCATTGATCTTTTTGATTAACTATTGATTTTTTTTAAATATATTGATGAGGTCCAAGCCACCCGAAACCACACAAATCACAATAATAGATACCAACATAGAAGATGCGAGATAGAAACATAACCCACTTTCAATTATTTTTAGATAATGAAATTATAGATTCAAAAAGTACTTGCTACAACCTCATGGGCTTGATTCATTACAGCAAAATCAACTCTGAAAATAAAATATATTATTCAAAGCCACAATCTGCACTATTAGAGCTCCTTCTACTACCCCTACTTAACCCTTTTTTATTTTACCCAATAACCACCTTAGAATGTTCTAGAAATTTCAACTTTCCCTTTTGTTTTGGCACCAAAAATCCCACCATTTAATTTTTTCCTAGGAATAAATTTTAATGAAATTCACTTTTTAGAGGGGCAACTTTGTGGGGCCATAACTTTTGATCCAAGTGTCTAATTTGCTATTATTGCATATTGTTGGAAAGCTCTTGAAGATATCTATAATGCATGAATGGATCATAGGTCAGTTCATTAACTTTTTTAGTTGTTTTGGGGCCTATAAAGTCTTTATATCTGAAATTGAAGTTGCATTGGAGAAATTTCTCAAGACCGAAACTTTAATATCTCCCAAACTATGTAGGGTATTGGGGTGATTCTTTCGCGACCAAAAATGTTTTTCAGTTTTGATCCTTGGGGTAAATTTTTAGTTCCATATGAGCTCGTTTAGGATGACTTACTAAAACTATTAATTGTCTATTTTCATTATTTTTTATGCCTAACCATCTTAAACGCTTTAAGTGCCATCATGGGACTCAAAACAACTAAATAAAATAAAGAAAACATTTTTTTTGGGTGATGCCATATTTCCCTACACTGTTGGATGCTCTTGTATCAAACACCTAGGGTAATTTGAAAAGTGACCATGTCACTTCTCAAGAGTTGGAGCAAAACCAAGATGGTTAACTTCAGCCTTAGACAACCATGATGAATATTCAATAGGCCTTCATGTCCATTTCACCAAGTACTCTGCATATTTTTTATTTCTTTTACTTCTACCCACACGACTATCCAAGATTTCTTCTATCTCTTCCTTCTTTGAAGTAGGTGCTGAAATTTTCCATTGTTCTTTTATTGGCCCCTCCTCTATAACATATTCATTATACTCTATCAAATCTACACTATTGAATACAAGAGAAATTTTTATTCCACTAGGAAACTCTACCTCATAAGCATTTCCTAAATCATGCTTCTTCAGGATCTTGCATGGTCCAAGCTTCTTCATTTTTAACTTGATGTATGTACCAACTAGAAAAAATTCCTTTCACAAATGAACCATGCCTTCATCTCCTACCCAAAACTCCTTATACCTCATTTTATGATTTGTCTAAGCCTTATATTGTGAGTTCATCTTATTGATATGTTTCTTCATCTCTTCGTGCAAATTCTTTAGGTGCTCAGCAAAATCTTCAGTCTCAACACTACTCTTCTCCCCCTTATCCATCTATCGCACTTTAGAAGTTGTTCTTCAAATAATCCCATACAAAATCTGGAATGGTGATTTACTAGTGCTCTTGTTGACAAAATTATTATAAGCAAATTTTTCTTGTGGTATAATCAAATCTCATCCCTTAGGCTTATCCCCTACCAAGCATCTTAGCAGGTTACCCAACTCCTATTCACCACCTCTTTTTCTCCATCAATTTTTGGATGGTGTGCAAAACTAAAATTCAAATATTTCTTCAACTTCTTCCATAATATCCTCCAAAAAAATTGGTATCTCTTTCTATAACTATACTCTTTGGTAGACCATGTAGTCTCACCACCTCTTTGAAAAAAAACTTTGCAACATGAACAAAATCATTGGTCTTATGACATGGAATGAAATGTGCCATATTTGAAAATCTATCCACCACCACAAATATGGAATCATACCTTCTTTGTGTCCTTGGAAAGCCAAGAAAAAAATCCATGCTAATATCCTCCCATGGCCTCTCAAGTACAGGTAATGGTTGATACATTCCAGTATTTTGACTTGTTCCTTTTGCCATCTGAAATACTCTACAACTTTGTACAAGCTTCTCACATCTTGTTGTAACTATGGCCAATAATAATTCTCACTAACAAGAAAAATGCTCTTATCTTGACCAAAATGTCCAACCAATTCTCCACTATTCTTCTCTTTGATTATATTTTCTCACATAGAACTCTATGGAATGCACAATTGTCTTCCTCTAAACAGCATCCCATCTTGGATGAAGAAATCCAACCATCTCATCCTATCCAATATAATAGGTTCCAAACAAGCCTTCCAAGCTTCTACAAAGTCTAGATCTTAAGGATACAAACTCTTGAGTTCATTGAACCTAACAACCTCTATATTCATTTCTATCAACAAATTTTTCCTTCTACTCAAGGCATCTAAAAAATATATTTGACCTTCCACTCCTATGATTCAAAACAAAGGTATAACTCTACAAAAACTTAACCTACTTTAATTTCCTTTGATTTAACTTTCCTTGACTATTTAGATACTACAAAGCCTGGTGATTAGTATATAAAAAAAAATCTATTGGAAACAAATATTTTCTCCATTTTCAAAGCCTAAACTATAGCATAAAACTCTTGATCATAGAAAAAATATTTCTTTTTAGTATCATTCAACTTCTCACTAAAATAGGAAACAGGCTTACCTTCTTGACTCAAAATAGCTCCTATGGCAGTGCCACTAGCATCACAATCTACCTAAAAGACCTTATTGAAATTTGGAAGTTGAAAACCAAGTTGCTCTATAACTTTCTTCTTCAATATATCAAAACTTTTGGCTGCTCTTGTAGTCCACTTAAACTCTTTTCTATCCCCGAGCTCATCTCTTTAGTTAGAGGTGCACAAATACTACTGAAATTCTTAATAAAATTTATGTAAAAAATTGCTAGACCATAAAATGATCTTACCTTTATAACATTCCTTGGGGTAGGCCATTCAATGATAGCTCTCACCTTCTTTGTATCCATTTTAAGACCCTTTGTTGAGACAACAAATCCTAGATGGGTGTGTGCAGGATCATGATGGGCCAAAAAGTGGCTATATGATGGGTATTTGTAGGGTATGTGGCTGACGACTTTTTTTTTACTCAAAATTTATGAAATGAAAAGGGTTTTTAAAGGAGATTCTTAGCTTTCCACCAATATAAATTATGCTTTACTTTGAATTTAATAAATAATTATTATTCATTTTCTTTTTGAATTACGACTAAAGTCCTAATTGATAGGCTGATTGAAAAACATCTATAGCTTTCAAGCGGTATCACATTTTTTGGAATCCAAAATATGCATAACATTCTATGTTTCACATACTATAGGATTAAAAATGAAAAATTGAATTTCATGAAGTTTTGACCAAGTTAAAGGTGTGGTCGGAGACATCGAGTTTTATATTTTTTTAAAAGTTGTAATGAAAAATTCATAATTAATTATTTACTTGGAAAAAATTTCAAAAAAATATGCATCACATCTGGACACAAGTCGTCTACTTATGTGTAAAATTTTATAAAAAAATATTATCATTTTATTGTGGTTAGGGTGGTCAGACAGACACCTACTTCCTATTTTTTCCCTGAAATTTAAGTACTACTGCATTGAAATTTCAAATTTTCACCAAATAGATTTTTATTTTTTGAAAATAAACCTAGTAGTTTAGAATCTACATTCAATTTTCTATAGATTCTATTCTTACATATTTTTGAAATAATATAGAAAACTTATTCAAATTTTTACATCAAGTTGCCTAACTCTGATTTTTCTGAATTTTTTGCCACTTAAGGGCTTGTTTTTTCCATGATGATCATGCACATACCCAGATACATCAACTCTCTCTTCACAAAACTACATTTCTTCAAATTAATTAACAACTTATCCTCCCTTAGCTTCTCAAAAACTCTTTGGATATGCATCAAGTGCTCCTCTAATGTCTTACTGAAAATTAAAATATCATCCAAATAAACAATAAAAAAAATTCCTAAAAAATCTTTCAATACCTAATTCATAAGCCGCATAAATGTGCTCAGTGCATTGGTTAGCCCAGACATAATGAATAACCAAGTGTTGTACAAGCCCTCCTTGGTTTTAAAGGCTATCTTCCATTCATCTCCTTCTCTAATCTAGATCGAGTGATATCCACTCTTCAAATCTATCTTCTTGAAGTACTCAGCTCCATTCAAACAATCCATAATGTCATCCATTCTTGGAAAGGAAAATCTATACTTTATGGTGATCTTGTTGATGGCTCTAGAATCTATACACATCCATCATTCCCCATCCTTCTTTGGTGCTAGTACTACAGGTATTGCGCATAGACTCAAACTATCTTTGATCAATTCATTTTGTAACAACTCTTGCACTTGTTTGTTTAACTCTTCACTCTCTGTTGGGGTCATATGATGAGCTACCTTATTTGGCAAACTGGCTCCATGAATCAATTCCATCTGATGACTAATATTTCTCATTGGAGGAAAACCTTCAGGTACGTTATTATAAATAATAGCTAGAAACTCATTCAAAAAATCTAAAACCTCTACAGGTACCTCAATAGTATCTTCTTTGTCAATTCTAGAGATCAATGCAAAACACATATTCTCGTGTCTCATACCTTCTAGGAAATTTCTTCCATAAACCAAATAAATTCTTGCATTACCGCAGACCTTTTTTTCTGCCTCTTTCAAGGGCTTCAAATTATGATGAAATCCATCCTTTGTCAAAGAATAGGTAGTGGCATGTCCATCATGTACTTCTAGCTGATCAAACTACCATGGTCTACCTAATAAAAAATGACAAATATCCATAGGCATAATATAACACAATACCTCATCATGGTAATTTCCAATCTTGAACTTTACCAAACATTGTTCATTTACCAAGGCTTTATGGTCCTTCTGCAACCAAGCAATCTAGTATGGGTTTGGATGCCTTCTCTCAAATCACAACTTACTAACCATTTCTTCTGAAAAGGGGTTATTAGTACTACTTCTATCAATAATAACATTTCAAAATTTACCTTCACACTTACATCTGGTGCAAAAAAAATTCTTCCTTTGAGTTGGTTCCTTCTCCTCATTCAACAAGGCTCTTCTAGTAATAAGAACCTCTCCTCTTTCTAAATCGTCAGAATGTGAACTCAACATCTTCATCTACATGTGCAACTCATGCATTTCCCTTAGGATTTCTAACTGTCCTTCCTTGATTTTGAGGACACTCAGAGGCTTTGACCTTCTTCTCCACACTAGAAATAGGTTCCAAGAAATCCTCCTCTTCTCGTTCCTCATCTAGATCTTCCTCTTCCACTTTGGTCTCCATTATTCTTATCATGAGGATGGTAGGTGTTATCTCCTTTTTGTTCTAGCTGCTACTGGAGCCTTCACCCTTTTTTTGATCTTCATTTTGACCTCTATATGACCGTTCGTTGGTCTTTCCTCCATGACCTCCACCTTTTTGTTGTTCTTAAACCTCTTGTTTAGCTGTTCTTCAACCTTTAGAGAAAATTGATAAACATCCTCAATGGTGTTCATTCTTACTAGTTCCAATTCTTCGTCTATGCTTGACTTCAACCCATTAATATAATGACTATAATAAATTTTTTCTTCAATTTTGACATCATTTTGTCCCATCTAAATTTTTTATCTATCCCTTGTCTTACTCTTTCTAACTAGACCTCTTTCCACCATATACTTGCATGAAATTTCAATTTTCCTTTGCAAACCTCACTCTATGAGGATCTTCAATATCCTCAAACTTGAAAAACTCCTCCATGTCATTGATCCAATCAATCAATTATTCACAATTCAAACTTCCACTAAAAATTGAAACCTTCATTTTAGGTCCCTTCCCAATGCTTGAGATCACCTGTTGCAATCTTCTTTCTCTAGGAACAATTGGATCTTGCTCTTCCTCTTCCATTTCCTCTTCTATTTCATATTCACTATCATCTTTGTCTTGTTGCAAGGTTTCTAATTGCCTTCTAAGGGCTCTGATTTCATCTCTAGGTGGATCTCTTCCTTTGCCATGCTGGGAAAGTCTTGGAGGAATATTAAACTCAACCCAAATTCATAGGTCTTGCTACAAATTCCTCAAGTTTGGTGCTCTATTACAGGCTTAAGAAATCATACTCTGATACTACTTGATGAGGACCAAGCTACGTGAAACCACACAAATCACAACAATAGATACCAACACAAAAAAATGAGAGAAAAATAACCCACTTTCAATTATTTTCAGATAATGAAATTACATATTCAAAACTTACATGCTATAGCCTCATGGGCTTGAGTCATTACAAAAAAATCAACTTTGAAAAGAAAATATATTATTTGGAGTATCGATCTACACTATTGGAGCCACCTTCTACAACCCCCACTTAACCCTTTTTATTTTACCCATTAACTTCCCTAGAATGTTCTATAAAGTTCAACTTTCCCTTTTGTTTTGGCTCCAAAAGTCCCACTGCTTGATTTTTGGGCTAGGAATTTTTTTTAATGAAATTAACTTTTTAGAGGGATAACTTTGCGAGCCAATAACTTTTGATCCAAGTTTCTGATTTTCTATTATTTCATAGTATTGGGAAGCTCTCAAATAGATATACAACAAGCAAACCTAGTGTAGGTTGGTTTTTCAACTTTTCGAACTGTTTTGGGGCCTCTAAAGTCTTCATAACTGAAATTGAAGCTGCATTGGGGAAATTTCTCAAGATGAAAATTTTAATATCTCCTAAACCATGCAAAGTATTGAGGTTATTCTTTTGCAATTGAAAATGATTTTCATCTTTTCTCCTTGGGGTAATTTTTTTAGGTCCATATGAGCCCATTTAGGCTGACTTACTAAAAATAGTAAGTTCTTGTTTTTGCTATTTTTGACGCCTGACTATCTTACACCCCTTGAGTGCCATCATGGGACTCAAAACAACTAAAGAAAATAAAGTAAACATTTTTTGGGTGATGCAAGATTTCCCTACATCATTGGATGCTCCTACATCATATATTGAAACAAAAAAAATTAAAAAATTGATGGGAGAACCTATAGATGTGTTTGATATGGAAAGTGCACCTGGAAGCTATATGAAAATTTCAAACCCTTTTTTTTTCCTTTTTTCAAGTACAACAATTTTTACCAAACGACAAGTGTTCCTTCAATTTTTGGTCATTCTAGACTCAATAGTGATGCTTTCTTTTCCCTACCTAGGATGAGCCAATTTTTCCCTCAAGGATGGATCTCTCAAAATTTGGACATAAAGTTACATATTTAGTTATCTAATACCATGTTGGAATTTATGGTGACCCCACACTTCCAAGTAATCACCTACAACTAAAATACCTATCACATATGAGAAGTAAAAAAAAATAAAATTTATGCAACTAATGGAAAATTAATTAATCCACACAAGCATTTGATATGATATTTGTATTGAATAATGAATGTGAATAACAATTACAATGAATTATTAATCCTTATAAAAGGAAACAAGAAAACCTTAAATGAAGATTCGATTAGATTGTAACAACTGTGTTAATCTCATCCAATGCAGTAACTTGACTTATATTTGGCCCAGTATAATAATAAAAATCACTCCTAAGTTTAACTTAAGTAATTAAAGTAATAAGGGACCTAAAAATTAATTAATGATTAATTAATTATCAAGTGATGTCCTAATTACTCAAACAATCCCCACTTAAGATCAAAATACCTGGAGAAGCTAAAAATCCCTAATGAAGAATGCAATTATGGATGCAAGGATGGATCCCAAATACAAGTCATAATGAGGTACCCATATACAAACAAATTAATCTCTCAACCAAAATAAAGGAGAAAACCGCATGGGAAAAGCTCCTCTCTAAAAGAGAGAAGATGAAATAATTATACTAGTGAAAGAAGGATAGAAGGAGGACTCAATGTGACCCCCTTAGGACTGATTCTATAATAAAAATACAATAGATGTGCCCCAAATAGGAGAGAGAAAATGAGGATATGAACCCCCCCATAAAGAAGTAGCTCATGTGCCAATCATGAATTCTTGAAGATAGAATATGATCCACTACTTGCAAACAAAATTTCTCCCCTTAGGAAGAAATAGATATAATTGGAGAAGCCAATCCAGATGGATGGGTGAATCAGGAATCCAAATCCAAACATTGTGTCTCTTAAATGTGCTCAAGTTTCTTCATGTTGGAAAGAGATGATGACAATCCAAAAACTAGTGAAGACTGGTGTAGAACAAATTGTAAAGACAATGAATATGGTAGCCCAAAAATGATTATGAATCTATGTGAAAAAAGAGGAGATGAATGTCCTCAAACTAATCATCTAGATCCATAGTATAGGACTCTACAAATAAGGATGATATTCCCACAATATATGAATCCCAGGTAGTTGTTTCAAGGAGATAATGGATGTCCTGTTGTATTTAACCAATAGGGGCCAAGGATGTGGCAATGTAAAGTTGATTAGGAACTATAGAAGATGGTGATTAAGTCTTGATCAAAATAATAAGAAAAAGAAGACAAGTCTTTTAACCATTAGAACATGCAAGACCTACAATATACTCAAGCTCCTCTAAAGTATTGTCATTAAATTGTAAGAAATTTGCATCTGCAAGAGGAATGTCATAATTTATAGTATGATCCTCTAAGAATGGAGAGATATGAGGGTCTCTATGGATCTCCCAAATTCAAGTCCTAAGTGTGTGGGGAAAATAAATTTCCAATACAACACACATAGTGTCAAGATGAAAACTAGAACACACAACCCCTAAAAATGATCATTGTTAATACCCCATATTGAATAACTCCATGATTTTTCTGGTTTAGGTATGAGTCCATAAAGATAAGGAAAAAGATCAAGCCACCTAAGATGGCTCAAGATTTTATTTCATTAAAATCATAATTATTGATGAGGGCTACACCACCCAAAACCTGCACAAAACACAACAATAAATACCAACACAAAAGATGCAAGACGAAAAATAACCCACTTTCAATTATTTTTAGAAAATGAAATTATAGATTCAAAACTTACAATGCTATAGCCTCATGGGCTTGATTCATTACAACATTGAAATCAACTCTGAAAAAATCTAACTTTTGGAGCCACAATATGCACTAATGGAGCCACCTTCTACAACCCCCACTTAACCCTTTTATTTTACCCAATAACCACCCTAGAATGTTCTATAAAGTCTAACTTTCCCTTTTGTTTTTGCGTTGAAAGTATCACCATTTGATTTATTGCCTAAGAAGATATTTGAATGAAATTCACTTTTTAGTGGGGCAGCTTCTCGAGACCATAACTTTTGATCTGACTATCATATTTTCAATTGTAATATACCATTTGAAAGCTTGTGAAGAGATCTACAACCATTTTTCACCAAATCTAAAATATTAGGGATTTTCTATCCTGTTTTGAGGTTTTGAAGGGCCTTAATTTTTAGTTTTAAACTTTATTAGAGAAATTCCCGAGGATGAAAATTTAATATCTTCCAAACTGTATAGGATTTTGAGATGACTCTTTCACCAAAAAAATTATTTTCAATTTCACTCCTTCGGGTCAATTTTTCCAATATCACTTGAACAGGTTAACTTACTAAAAATAGTAGGTGACTATTTTTGGTTGTTTCAAACTTCTAACTATCCCAAAACTGCATGAGTCACCATGGGCCCCAAGACAACTAAGGAAACTACAAACAAATAAAAGTACAATATTTTTTTGGGTGATGCAAGATTTCCCTTACACAACTAGATGCTCTTACATCAATTATCCTTTTCTAGGATAACCATAAAATGATGAATATAAAAACCCATGATACTTCCTCAAATGATAAAATCAAAGATTAATAACATCAATACATATAAAGCATACCAAATGAATTCATCTCATGCAAATGGATCCTTTCTAGGTGCCAAAACATACAAGTAAATGAAAAAAATGTGCAATAAAAAAAAACTAAATAACAGGTATCTATGGCCGATTCTAGAAAGGTTGCATAAATGGATCTAAAGATCTCTAAAATATCTTTTTGGCATTGGAATCATAAAAAGTGGAGATTTTGGTGAAAGGTTATGAGCTCTGGAGTACAAAATGAAGATCTTAGTTTGACTGAGTATATAATTAACCAATTGTAGTAAAATCTCATGATGAGACTCACACCACTAGAAAGTGCTCAAAAATATTTTTTTGATGATATCTTGTTTGCCCAATTTTGACACTGTATGCCCAAGCTACATGGTGAAAGGAAAAAAATCACACCTTTAGGGGAAAAAGGGGTTAGGAGGTGGCAATGAGGGGTTCTATGACTATTGGTATAGTGCTAATATCAGCATGACATCAGTGGTGAATATTCCAAAATATTCCCTTTTTCTAGAAAAAATTGCTTGATCACCTAAAAATACCTAAGCCAAAATATGCTTCTCTGGAATCAAAATATTCTAATTGCGTGGGTTTCCACCAAAATATTTAGAGGTAATATGCCATCTATTGTGGGGACACCAATTTTTTTTAGGGTGGTGGCTAGTATTTGTTGAGCTTTTGGGATATTAATGTTGATTGGTAGTTTGAAGCATCACTGGCTAGTAATTAAAGGCTTGCGACTACAATTAACACTGACCTATAGTAATTTGACTATAGTACACCTCGGGCCATGCATGCACCAAAAAATATTTTTGATTTCTCTGTTTTACTTTTCAAAAAAAAAATTGATTGGTTTTTTTTATTAACTTTTGATTTTACAAAAAAATATTATTGAAACCATTTTTTTTTAAAGCCTGATGGAAGAACTCGTAGAGTTGTTTGATGCAAAAAGTGCATTTTGGATTCTTACAACCATATGAATTTCTATATAGCAATCTCAGACCCCTAAAAAAAACTTCCCTTTTTTCAACTACACCAACTTTGACGAAACACCAGGAGTTACTTAGCTTTTGATCATTCTAGACTCAAGAATTATGCTCATTTGATCCTAGGATGAGTAAGTTTTCCCTCGAGGATAGAACTCTCAAAATTTGGATAGAAAGTTATAGATTTGGTGTTCTAATGCCATTTTGGAGTTGATAGTGAACCCCACAATTCCTAGTAATCATTTGCAACTAAAATGTCTATCACATATGAGAGATTGAAACAATTGATTTTCTATGCAACTAGGAGAGAAATAATTGATCCACACAATCACCTGATATGCTATATGTATTAAATAATGAATATGAATAATAATTATAATAAATGATTAATCCTTATAAAAGGAAAAAAGAAAACCCTAGGTGAGGATTTGATTAAATTATGACAAGTTTCTTAATCTCATGGAATGAGACAAATTGACCTATATTTAACCCAATCTAATAATAAAAAGCACTCCTAATTTTAGTTTAATTATAATAAGGAAACTAATAATTAATTAATTATTAATTAATTATCAAGTGATGTCCTAATTACTCCAAAAAAATATTTTAGCTTAATGGATTAGTTTATAGTGCACCATATTTATACATTTTCATAGGGCTTGAGAATGTTTGAACAAAATATTCTTAGGCATCGACTATTAGATTATGTTGATCTAGAAATGCTATTTTTTTTTTGAGGAAGAGCTATAAAAGTAGATATACAAATTCTTGGTATTATCAATTTTCTCTCTATAATGTTTTATTTTTATAAATTTAAAATTAAATTAGACAAATTATCCTCATCTTTAAGTCAATGCAATAGAGATTATATTTGATCCTCTTAAAAATTTTCATCTTTATTATCTTAACGATCTTTCTTTTTAAAAAGGTGCCACTTGATTGCTTTTGATTAAGGAAAATAGGGATTTTGAGAGGGCCTAGTCCCTTTTCCAAAAATGATGATGAAAAATTAAATCTCAAAAAAATTACAAAGGGAAACCATGAGAAAATAACAGCAAAATAACTACACCATGACTAAAAATAGTAACAAAATGGAAATAAAATACTCAATAATCAACCAACACATATTCAAGGTGATTTGCAACTAAATTGTTCCAACTTGATCTTTGTTTAATCCCAACTATATTATTCTTAGTGATCTAGAATCCTTCTACACTAATCTCCTTCTTTTTGAAGATCCAAGAAGGTTCATACAACCACAAGAAATGTTATCTTCTAACCTTGAAGTCCCTCTTTGAAAAGGATTATCCATCATTTATTCTACCAGATCATTCCTCCTACTTTCTTCCTTCTATACCTCTGTAATGGTGGTGTTGTGATCCTCATCAACAACTAACACTTGTTCCATTTTCCTCCAAATAGAATAGTATTTCTTGTTGCTTAGGGAAATAGGAACAACATGAATCACTTTGAAGCAAGAATGAAAAATAATCTCTGAAGAGTCTTCAAATTCAATATGCTACACTGAATCACCTAGCTTGGATGATAAGGTAATTTTTGAAGGGAGCACTTTGTTATCTTCCAAAAGAGCATAAAAGATCTAGTAAAAAATGAATTTTTCTTGAATTTTATGACCATATCAACTAGAATATACTACCCAATTGTATTGTCAATGCCCATAAAATTCTCTTCATCCCAATATTCCAATAGTGTCCCTAGAAATCTAACCCAAAATAGAAACTTGATGATGCTATAGTAACACTTGATTGTTGTTGCACACTAAAAATACTATATTCAATGAAATATGAGAATTGAGATAAACCTTTATAAGGAACCAAGATTTCCTTTTTGTGGATCTTGGTCACTTAATTTCTAAAGTGTTGTGTAAAATAGTTCACATGGGAAATATCCTCATTCTACTATTGGGATCAACAATAGACATAAAGAGGATAAAGAACAATATTTCATACATGGGTCATGATCTTCATGGTATCATTATATTTTTATGAGATAAATTATTTTTTAGAGTAAAGTAATTAATTAACTTTGCTCTCCTCTTAAGATTTCACTTTATGCACTCATATTAGTCATTTAATAATTAATATTTAATTATTAAATGCACTCACCTTAGGGTTAGGTTTTCCTTTTCAGTGTTGATCTCCTTTATAAGGATTGATCTCTTGTATTGTATACTACTTCTTGATTCATTTTTTCTCTGATAATACATCTTGCACATTGTCAGAGCAAAACCCTTGTTTTGTTTCCTACAAATTTCTTTCTTGTGACAAGTTTTTGCATGCAGGTTTCTTGAGCTTAATAGATTTGTTTTTCATCAAATCTTACATTATTATTATTGGAACTATGAACTGAGAAGAGGGTTTTAAAAGGACATAAAAACCTTGTACATCAAGAAAGACAACAACAACATGAAACTAGAACCAACAAAGGAATGGACCTTGAAAATAGAAAGGCGACCGAGAAATAAATAAAAAACTACAACAAAGGGATAAACATAACAATAATCAAGGAGTTTTGAATCCAAACCTCACCAAAGAGCTCTAAAGTGGAGTTAAAGCTTGATTTGTTTGGGTCATCAGGCTGTTTTTGAAGAATATCTAGGATCAATCAAAGGACACAAAAAAATCATTTGGTTTTCTCTTATCCTTATAGGTGGAGAACCTCACATCTCTCATGGGACCCAGAGTTGCAATATCCAACTCCTTTCCTTTATTCCTCAAAGAAGATAACTATTTAAAAATATTTCAAAACTATTTCCCATTATCGCGAGAAGGAATGGCAATTTTTGTCTAAATATGATGTTTCCCTTTGATATCTTGGCAAGAATAGTAGAAGTGCCTAGGTTTATGGAAATAAAGGAAAATATACAAGGAATTGTACAATGAATTCTTTTCTCCTAAACAATGAATTTGAAACATAATGTTATGGTGTTTGACAACATCTTATCAATATGAACACCTGCACAAAATCTAGCAAAAAACCAAACATTTCGTGGATTTTGTGACATTGTTAATATATAGAAATTGACCAAGGTAATTAGCTATTCTTTATATGATGACTTCATCCCAAAATTCTAATGAAATCCTTGAGAACTTAACCCAAATAGAGACCATATTAAAATTTCCTCAATGACATCAAAGCTAGTAGACCCTATTGATGGTATCAATGTATTTTAAAATATTTTCGGTGAAATATTTAGTGTGAGGAATAATTTTCAACTCATTGAATCCTAGATTAGATGGAGTGTGATCCCAAAGTGGTGGGGAAAAAATTCCTCTAGGTAGAATTTATGACCTAGCCACAAAATATTTAAGACTAAATGAATTTTTAATCTATAATCATAATACAATCTAGTATTTGAAAAACATAATTTGAAACACAATAAAAGTTAAACCATACAAACCACGGGTTTAAGAAATTAAACTATCAATAGTAGTTTGAACTTGACAAGCCACAAGAAAATGAAGTCTCACATTTGACATTAGATAAATGCTTTATTTTGGAGAAGCCTTTGGATTTTAATGAACTATTTCAAACCTTTTGAAATTTCAAGCTTAGTGCAAAGATATTTATTAAATTAGGTTGGATCAATGTATTAGATCATTGGCAAAAGACCTTTTAAGATTTAAGCCAAAGTAAAACATTAAGGTCATCTCTTCTCTAAAATGAAAAAATCCATTTTGATTGTGAGAGCACCATCAAAATACATCACATGAACTATAAATGTTAGACCTCTATAAATGCTAATTAAGTTTTATCTAAAATTTTCTTTAGTTATCCCCAATTAATTTAGTGATAGCATAAAATGCCATTTCACTATTTTCTATATTTCAATCATTATTACATTCCACAGGTTAATGCCACGCTAACATTATCTATCCCACTCATTTTTCAAACAAAAAATATCCTAAATTTTAAGATTGGGCCCAAAACATCATACAAGTGGTTCTCAATTAATGCACTACTGGTAGGAAATCCTGTTCTTTGTCCCTATTACAGAATTGTAGGAAACCGCAATGTATGTATATCTTCATCTTCATCTCCTCTGCATCTCACAAAAAGTGTTCTTATTAATTTAAAACACCAAAACTGTTCTTTGATCCCACAGTAGTTTATTTCCACTGCATTGCTTTACCAAATGCTTTGGGACCCAGCTGCCATCTGACAGTTGGGATCTTTAGGACTCAGCTTATTCATTTACCTCCATCTACATGATGGAGCAGGAATCATTCCGGTAGTAACGATGATCATCAGCATACCATATCTCACAACTTCTGCAACATGTTGGAAGAATGACACATTTATCCTTGCTTTCTGGTTTTTTCTCCTCTTTGTTAGGGCCAACACTCACAATCTGTGCAGATTTTCTGAACTTTCTCATTTTTGTCATTATTTCCACAGCATCCACCTCTCCAATAACTGTGACAGTGTTCTTGGAAGAATCAACTGCTACAGAAACTACTCCTGTAATCATCATTATCATCAAAGCATTAACTTACATTAACAAATTAAATAACTCATTAAATCAGCATTTATATATTGTTTTTTATATTGATAAACGGAATTGAAAGGGTCTAAATCCGTGTACAACAACATTGTCAAAAGACAGAAACATGATATTTATATATTGTTACCTTGGACACTGGAAACTGTTGTCATCGCCTTTCTTTTGCACTTTTCACAGTACATATGAACTGAGATTACAACTTTCTGCAATCACAATTTTTTGTACAACCAGAAATTTTCATGTAAGAAATTCACACACAATCGAATTCAGAAACAGCAACAATCAACAATATAAATTGTAAAAATCTAATATCATTAAGCACAACATATTCAACCATCGTATTTATACTACATTTCTCAAACTTATATGCCCAAAAAGTTATGATTTGAATGTCTGATAATGAGATCCCTCACATTTCAATTCTAAAGCCAGAATAATCTCTTAGCTAACCTTTCCTAAGCTAGATTAAAGCTTAAAACGTTGCATTCTGTACCAAATGATTGATATAAAGCAGAAAGGATAGACTTAAAAACCTTCATGATAACAGTTTGATTAGCACTTCCCAAAATTTATTCCAGGTCCTCTATGAGACTCTTATTTGTATTGGGTATCTCCAAGAACAAACATGAAATTTATAGGGGGAAAAGTTCTTGGGATATTCAGTTTGATAAGAAAATAATACAGAAATATTCCTCAAATCAATATTAAGATTGGATGTGGACTGAGCAAGTCAGAAAAGAATTATCTCCCTTTTGCTGTTTCTCAAAGCAAGCTTATATTTAAAACACTAAAATCAATTCATTCTTTATCTCTTTAGAAACAACTGGCATAAAATAATACAGAGCAGATACTCATCCTACCTAATACACTGTTTGGTATGAGCAACTGAGCAATCGGAACCTTCCATTTGCTGAAATAATATACAGTAATTAGTTCTGGTTTAGGACCAAGTCCACCCCATGAGTATGTTAATCATTGAGAACGGTATTATAATGCCAGTTAAATTTAGGTGTAAAAGTCAAATCATTGAAAACTCAAAACCCGCATGTGAAAACTAATTAACTATTATTTCTATTCAAAAGTCAACACGCTATGCTCCGTCCGAGGATCCGTTTTTCTTGGATCTAAGTGTACGTCCAAGGCCACACAGTTTCCGTGTAGCAAGGGTACAATTTAGATATGATTATAACAAGATGGGGCAACTACCAGTATAAATACTTTAACAAAAGAAGTACTTTTTAATTGAATTAAAGTTCAGTATAGAAGTATTTACACTCATACGAATATATAAAAGAAACTAAAACTCTAATTAAATTTATTAAAAGGATTAGTTAAAGTTATAAAATCAATGTTAAAATCTTTTGGAATCTTCGAACCTGGAGCAGGATTAGTTAAAGGTATTAAAATCAATGTTAAAATCTTTTGGGATCTTGGATTTCAAGCAGGATTAGTTAAAGTTATAAAATCAATGTTAAAATATTTTGGGATCCTGGGTCTCAAGCAAGATTAGTTAAAGTTATAAAATCAATGTTAAAATCTTTTGAGATCTCAAGTAGGATTGGACCAATTAAGAAATAAATTAAAAATGGAAATTACAAAAATAAATTTTAGAACAAAATGAATTCATAGACAACACTGCAAATAAATGACTTCAATTTGCATTCATCATTTAATTTCTAATTCAATTAATTGATTTCAATATACAGGAAAAATACATTATAAAATCTGCAAAACTCAATTCATAATTTTCTTCACTCCTTTGTTAGTGTCCTTTAACACTACATTCACCTCTTTGATTCTTTCCATTTGCTCCTTGTCACATTTTCTTCTACATACACTTATTCTTTCTCTTTATTATGCTATGACCTCCTTTTGTCTTACTAAGCATTAATTCTTAGTGAATTACTAATTTTACTTGGCTCAAATCCTCTATGAAATCCTTTTCTTAATGGCCATGGCTTGGAGATGTAAACTCTACAATTATTATTTTCCCTATCCCGCTTTCTATTTCCCCTTAATCAACATTTCTCACCATTCAAATTTGGCATCATACTCTCCTTCATCAGAGTTGGCCTTTTCCCTATATGGCTGCGTGGATTTTATCTCTTTCTCATTCTTGTTTAATCCTTTTCATGGGTGCAAATCTATCTTCCCCTTCTAATGTGTTGGTTATTCACTTCATGGTTTTCTTGAACCAATCGACTCCCTATCTTTAAATGAGGCATGATATGTTATCTTTCCTTTTGTGTCAATTTCCATCCACAATTGTGCTTCTTATCGATGTACTCTTTTCCCTCTATGTTGTGCAACCACTCCTCCTTCCACCTCTCCTCTATGCCGCCCCCCTTTTCATATGTGGCATGCCATTTCTTTATCCTCTCTCCCCTGTTCTTTTCTCTTTTTCATCTCTAAAAATTTTTCCTCTTCCCATGCCATCCATGACCCTCTATTTTCCTTTTGGTATCGAATCATTTAAATTTTATTCTCCCTATCAGTTGTGCAACCTTGTCTCTTTCTCTTTTATGTCAACATGGACTATCATTTCCTACCATTCCCATGCCCATTATCACATTCCTCACACATGCCCATCCATCTCCTTTTCTTTGGCTTCAGTCTATGCAATTTGGCGAGGTCCTCCTTTTTACACATTTTTAACCCAACAAACTAAACAATTAAATGGTGACCCCAATACCAATGCCAATCTCCATGAACTAGATGGAAGTTATTTTAACTAAATCAAATGTCAGTTAATTCCTTCCATAACTAACCATCAAAATTGACTTGAACAATAATTCAAAAAAGAAAAACATTATTCTATTTATGGTATTTTATTAGAATTTAAAAAATATTTTTTTTAAGCATTTTAAGTGTTGACTGCAAAAGGAAAGTGATCCTTTTTAATGCCGCATACTTAAAAGGTCTGTGGACTTTTTAGTTAACTGTGTCTCTTAGGTTGAGCCACTAAGTGGCTAGGCATAGTTGGCCAAGAAACTGCTAGGAGGGCAGTATACAAAGATGATTGCCAGAATTTTTTTAACTTCCTTCAAACTATTTTCCGAGTCTTGTAGCCTAAAGAGATCAGATAACCTCTCATCTACACTTTCCAAAAACTATAGTAAGATCCATCAAACACAAGAATTTTTAGTTTGTGTGCCATAGAATCTACCCCAAGCAGTTAAGCTCTTCTTAAGCTCTTCTTCAAGGAACCAAAGCTCTTCTACCAATTCTAGAATAGTTCAGATAACTGAGAGCGGGGGTGAATTAGTTATTATAAAACAATTTTGAGTTTAATTAATCCGAAGAAAACTTAAATCAACCAAATAATAATCTAACAAATATGAACATGAAAGCACATAACAACACCATGCACAAATAACTCAGAATTTACGTGGAAACCCAAGGGAAAAACCATAGAGAATGCTAATTCCCAATTATAAAACACCAGTTAAGGTGATTTTTACAAAGGGCTCACTACCAAGTTTCTCACTATAGGTAAGGCTCACTACTAATGGGCTCACTACCTGGCTATTACAACCAAAGATATAAAGGCTCACTGCCAAAAGAGAAAGACTCACTTCCTACAAAAAAAGGGCTCACTGCAAATAGAAAATAGTTCACTACCAGAAGAATGATGAAAGGGAATCTACCGCTGAAATAACTATCACCAAAAATGGCACCAAATAGAATCTCACTATCTGTTGCCTCTAGTCATATACTTTCTTTTCCATACTTCACAATATTTGGATTTTCACATTCATCACACTTGCTTTCATCAAACAGAATCAAATTTTACTTATACCACTACATGCTTCCATAAACTCCTAAGTCGGCTAAACATAATGTCTTTATAATCTCTTAAGTCAGCCAAAAACAATTTGAATTAGGTCACCACAAAACATTCTCATGGTGGAGAGGAATGAATTGTGGAACAATTAGAACCTCCTTGCTCAAATCAACATGATACCATGATATCTGAAAATAGAATATACACATTACAATGCAAATAATTTTTCGAGGCACATTAACCATCTTCCAAATTGGTCCAAACCCATAAGAGTTTATCTCATTATGTTGCAAAATGAGTAGGACTAAGACAAGCACAACCAAAGATAGATCATCATAGCACAACATCTAGAGCATGCCAATTAGGATCACCAAAGCATCATAATCAATCAACCAAGATATGTTGACATCAATGACAACCATTAATGAAAACAATCAACGACATCACATTCCAATAAGGTTGAAATTTTAGCTTTATCATTGAAAAAAATGATCCCTTAGGATTTTCTATTACCTTGGCCTAATCGGCCACAATCTTTTTGCACTGGCTAGCTAGCATCACTAGAACTCTCTAGCTTGAAGCATCAAGAGTTCTCTCCTCAACATGTCCAACTACCTCTTTCTTTTTAACTATTCTCTTATTTTTAGCAATCTCCTCATACTATGATTCATCTTCTTCTCCATTTCTTCTTTATATTGGATAGGTACGTCAGTTTTATCTCATCTTATCTTAATTCTTTACTGTAATAATGAATCCAATGTTTAGTCTATGTCAACACTTGCTCAAAAATATCATTAATAGTTACTATTTACTTCTTTTCATAATCGGGGTATGGGATAGGTTCATCATAAATCTTCTCTAAATTGTAAATCGGATTAAATACCTCTCCATCATCCATATCCAACTAATCTAGAATATCTTAGAATCCTAGAATCCTTGTTGCTTGTAATAACAACCTTTGATATGATCACTTCATCACTTGTTGCTTGTCATCACAATTAAGCTAAAATTATTCTAAATTATACTCATGGGCATACTTGTTGCCTATTTGTTTAGCAAGGTTTCCATTTGGATCATAATTCTTTCTTTAGAGTGTACATAAGCCCTTCTTATAAATCTTCAACTCTTCTTTGCACCTCTCTACCTATTTAGCCATATAGAATTTGTAATTCCCAATGGTGATAGGAAATTTTACGAAACATTTCTTCCATGTTGTTTAGAAATGGGAATGAGAAGGCGTCATATGAATCAACAATTCTAATAATAATATTTTATCCATTGGATACCTAGGTAACATGAAGGGGTATCCTTTGAATCCTTCCACCTTGATGTAGGTGAAAGAAGGAAATTGAATGTACCAACCCCTAACTATCTCAATCACACTCTATGCTTCTAGGGAAAACCTTTTGGATTTTTCACCTTCTAATATTCTTACTAGCTTCATAGAGAGCACATCATTAACCCCATAGTAATGCTCCTGATATTGATGAATAGTGATCTGATGTAAATCAATATACACCAAATTATTCCTTGATTATTTTCCCAAGGTACCAATTCTATTCAATCCTTGAATATTTTCCCTTAGGGCATAGGAATAAACAACATAAGAAGAAATAGAAATCCATAAGGACTCTAGGAATGCCTTTATCTTTTCATGCAACATGTCATTGATGAAACTTCCCCAATGAATTTGCATAGGGAATTCCATTATTTTAGCTATGAGTCTGAACATCTAGGGTTCAAATTTACTGGTGTCTTTGAGTCCAACTATTTTTCTTGGTAGGGTTATGATGTCTTGGACATCATAAATAAGCACAAATATCAAGATTAGTTTCATTTGTGTGGTAATCTAATCCTAGCACCAATTTTCATTATAAACCTTATATTATGTTCTTCTACACTCAAATATATTATGGCCAAGGTTTTCATATCCAACTAATTCATCTGGTGAAATGTGAGGAGCCTAAATGTATATAAAATCACTTTTATAGAGACGTTTGCATAGAATCTCCCTTCATTCTCAACGACCCTCTTGTTTGGGTCATACCAATTCATACATTCCATTAACAATTTAGGGGCCTCCACACCTGGTGGAAACCCTCCTTCCAAATGTAGCCCGCTTGCAATAATATTCTTTGAGCACTAAGAATCATTTTCCCATCAAATTCATGTGATGAATTCAAGGGTATGTGCAGGATCATGATGGTCCAAAAAGTGGCAATATGATTGGTATGTGTAGGGTATGTGGCTGACAACTTTTTTTTACCCAAAATTGATGAAACAGAAAGGGTTTTTAAAGGAGGTTATCAAATTTCCACCAATATAAATTATGCTTTACTTCAAATTTAATAAATAATTTTTATTTATTTTCTATTTGAATTACGACTAAATTCTTGATTGATAGGTTGATTGAAAACATCTATAGCTTTCGAACAGTATCATATTTTTTGAATCTAAAACATGTGTCACATTCTATGCTTCACATACTATAGGATTAAAAGAAAAAATAATAATTTCATGAGGTTTTGACCAAGTTAAGGTGGTCAGACATACGAGTTCTTATACTTTTTAAAATTTGTAATAAAAAAATCATAATTAATTATTTACTTGGAAAAAAATTATGAAAAAATATGCATCACATTGAGACGAGTCCTCTACTTATATTTAAAATCTTATAAATAAAATATTATCATTTTATTGTGGTTAGGTGTTCATTGCAGACACCTACTTATTTTTTCCTTGAAATTTAAGTACTCACTGCATTGAAATTTCAAATTTTCACCAAATAGATTTTTTTTAAAATAAACCTAGTAGTTTAGAAACTACATTCAATTTGATACACATTCCATTATTACATATTTTTGAAATAATATAGATAACTTATTCAAATATTTACATCAAGTTGCTTAACTCTGATTTTTCTAAAATTTTTGCCACTTAAGGGCCTATTTTTTCCATGATGATCCTTCACATACCCTCAGTATAAAAAAACCATCCTAGATGAATGTCATAAATTATCCCATTGGTTGGTACAACTTGTGAAGCAAAGTATTCAAACTCCTCATCTCACTTCATTTTAGAAGTGCTCATATTTTCTTGGGTTTCCTACATTATTAGCAGATATGTGCCTTGTGTGTGATTTAGGGTTAAATTTAACCATTTATTTTCAATAATTCATAAACTTTTAATCTACAATTATGTTAAATTTACTTCAAAATAATCAACATTTTCATTACCAAACCATGAGAAATGCCATTTATCCTAAGACATGCATACTTAGAAAACTAATAGAATTTCAATTATTCGAAATATACATGGTTTTGTTGGTCATATGATTTTCTCTCAAAATGCGACCTCAAAACCCTTGGTAGCTATGTTCTTTGACTTCTCGAGGTTTACCTCTCTTTGCATGTCACAATCTTGATTTCAATTCTTTAATGTCCTTACAAGCGAGTAGTATGGCACAGGGTAGAGATTTAAGGAAGTAACTGCATGCTCTCAAGGTGGTACCAAGTACATGTGTTATTCACCACCTTCATTAATTTCCTATTACAATACATTAATTTCTTGAATAAAGGTTCAATCACGGTGGATTAGGGTTCAAATCATGAATACCTTGGTTTCTACACAGGGCCCACCATTAGAGAAGGTGGCACATAATCCTTACATGGCACACTTACGTGTCACTTCAATTCTTATGAGGAATAATATTTATAAGAAAATCCAATTTTTATACTTAAAAAATAATTGATGAAAAGAGGTTTAGATCCTCCCACACTAGACCTTGAAAATATCATCGAGAACTGGGACTTTTACCCACCAAGTTCAAGAAAGTTGGGTGTAAAGAGGGACCTGTAACCAGGTTCCAACAAGACCAAATTGATTAAAACATATTCACAACAGAACCTCCAATTTCCAATCTTCAGCTTAAAGAAAAGAAAAAAGCCACCACTGGGCTAACAAGCAAAGAAAAAGGGGAATGCACACACTATGATGATTTATTTGGGCGATGACTCAGAGGGTTTGACTTACTAACTAGGCGAAAAACAAAAACATGTTGAAGATACAATATCCTTAGTGCAACAACATCGACTTCTATGATATGAGGATTTGGTAAATTGATAAGACTTTTGAAAAGATCTTGCAACATTCCAAGTCTGGTAAAGACAAGAACTTAGGTAGGGACCAAGCATGATAAATCAAAAATTTTCATTTTAGCATTTCCTCCAAAAGAAGCACACTAACGCAAGAAAAACCAAAGGAAGGGAAATACAAGCAACATAAAAATGGGGGGTCCATATTTTTCTAGGGAGAAAAATGGGGTGTGTTGTGAGACCACACAAAAAATAGCAAACTATTGGTTATTTTTTTAGAACCAAACTTTATCTCACCATTTACCTATCAATTTTCCAAAATATAATGAGAAATAAAGGCAAGCATTGGCCAACAAACAGGTACTAGCTTACTAGGATAGACCTCTACTCTTCAGGCTTAGTGAAACCTAGGAGGGTGATCCTGACAATGTCTATATGATACTCTTGTGCCATTTTATCACTAATGTTGAAAACAAATAGATGTGTTCCTATTTTGTGCAAATAGAAAAAATTCCTTAAGGATTTGGTGGACCCTTTAATGAATTGTACCTACTGCTAGGAATAAACGGTACTTCATACACTATACTGCAATTACAGGTGTGTCAGAATTTGTTTTAAAGATTTGTGTTGTTTGTCAGGTACAAGTGGCTCACTAACTTTAGGGATGACCAAAAAAATGGATTGGTGCCTTATCTAAGGGTGACAAATTCACATATGCAATAAACTATAGTACATTAGTAAATAGAAACACATATTTGTAGACTATTGTATATTACATTGTAACACACAACTCGATATGTCTAGAATTAGAAACTTCTTGACAATCCCTGAATTTCACTTATAAATCTATGATCTCATTTGAGCA
Source organism: Sequoia sempervirens (assembly GCA_007258455.2). Classification (NCBI taxonomy): domain Eukaryota; kingdom Viridiplantae; phylum Streptophyta; class Pinopsida; order Cupressales; family Cupressaceae; genus Sequoia; species Sequoia sempervirens. Next base: position 550,664,699 of record VDFB02105785.1, on the reverse strand, counting down.
CTTATTTAGCTCTTTGAACTAAATCAAAAGATGAAATCACACATTCAATCAGAGTGATTGAAGAAAAATAAATGAACCTTGATTCCTTTATTCATAATTCAAAAGCCAAAACTATAGAGGGGAGAAAATTATCCTAGAACTTTCAATTATCATTCTTATATCTTTGCTATTGTATAACAATTAAGCGTATCACATATCTCAATAAATTCCTAAGACTTAACACTAGTCTATTTCTCTATTCTTGAAATTATTAGAATTACTCATACATGAGCTCAAAATTTTTTAACCATCAAAAGACCTATGTAATTGGCCTTGAAATCCCATTTATAGAAACATGGGAGTAACAAGTATTAGGCCAAATTACAATCAAAGTCACATTTTCATTTGACATACATTTCAATTTTAATTTCAAAAATTCCCTGGACAGTTATATTTGCACTATGCAAATTGGTAGGAAAGCATATAAGAGAAAAGTTACAATCATTTACTGAAGAAGATATGCCAGCCTTCCAAAAGGAGCCTTTCACTCATTGCAACAACATTATGATATCTTATTTAGGATCCAAAATGTTAACCACATGCACACCTAGTCAACAAATATTCTAAATGCGTGAAAATCAATAGAAGGAAGCAAGACTAGCTCATCCAAGTTAGCATTTGTGTCACCAATATCCATGATAGGGAGAGAACAATATTATGCAATACTTCAATGAAATGCTAATCTACACTATTTCCAGGCTATGCATTGTTTCGTTCTTGTCCATTATTCACCATGTTCATATTCATCTTCATAGATACAAGTTTACTCAATAAAATTTTCCAATCAAGCATTGTATTCAACTTTAATGGTCCATTTTGCATCCAATAAACTCTATATATTTGTACTATGTTGATTATACCTTGCATCAATTCTAGCTCTAGCCTCTTTGAAAAAAGTGTCCATTCTCATTTCAATCCACACCATAATACCAATATTAGTAGTCAACAATGAATAATCAATTACCTTTAACATCATCTTAGCCTGTGGGAGTAGCACTCCTAGATCATTCTTCCATGTATCAAACTCCTTCAACTCACCTTTGTAATTCAATATTGTAGGCATATTGAACTCCTCCACTTCTCTGAACATCTTCAGTTTGTTTTGGAGTTGCATTCCTAACTTTCCATGAAATTTTTTTATTTCATTCACTAGGTCAATAGCTTGTAATATTTCAAGGACATTTGTAGGAGCTTTAGGATCTTCTTGCATCTTAGACATCATTTCTTTAAAATCCCCTACCCTAGTGCTCCATTTTCTCCATTCATTATGGAAATCCTTCTGAACTTGTAGATACCATATGTTTGCTTCATGGATGTTCTTATTGGAGGCCCACACATCATTGGCTCTATTTACAAGCTTTGTTACCCTATGTTTTAGCACATGCTCAAAAAATGACATTCACCACCTTAACAGTTTCAAATTTGGTGTTCTTGACATTTTCCTTCTTTGTTTTTAGTTGTTTATTCAATTCATGAATCCTTAAGGCTAAGGTTTCCCTATCTTATGTAGACAAATCTGAAGAAGAAGAGGATGGCAAAGATCATTCCTTTACTGATTGGCTAGCTTGAGTAGTGCCTCTCATCTTATTAAGTTCATCCAAATCCTTATTATACTCTGACAAGTAATCATACTTCTTTTGAAAAAAATGTGTTGTGTCTACACTAAGCATTGTAGCATGAATAGTTAAGTTAGTTGCTTCGATGAGATTCATATCTATAGCTCTCTTCACCACCATTAAACCAATGACCTCTTCAATAGGCCTAGTAACCTCATGCTTCCTAGTATTTGGTGTCATGGACCAAATTGCAAGAGTATGTAGTTTTGGACTATAACCAAACCCAAACACTTTATTGTCAAATTATCCTCAGATATAAAAGCCTGGGGGTATCTTCTTATTGCATCAAGTGCAATAGTCGAGGTGAGGGTACACCCTAGGAGTAACATCATTCCACTCTTTTTGATAATATTTCTGGCCTTGGAAGGAGTAATAGCTACAATCTTAGCCATAATTTTTCTTCCCCTGCCTTCTCAACCTCTTCTTTTTGAGAAGGATCAACATTAGCATTTCCTCATTCAAGCCCCTCCTTTATTTCTTTGCTCCTCTACTAAACTATAAATTCCTTATATTGCACAAATGTGTAATCCATAAGAAACTCATCACAAGCATTGATCCTAGGATCATCATCGAGCTTTTTATCATAACACCATTAGACAATTCTATCCTAGGGAACATCTGAATCAAGAGAGTTGTCAATATTAGGAGGAGGGAATTTCCTCTCCACTTCCTCATCACCGGGCACATGCTTTGCCATTTTCTCCTACCCAATCATTTGAAAATATTCTCCTTGTACATCTGCAGGCTACTCTAGAATGTCCATACCTTCTGGTTGTTGCTCTAAGCTTCCCTTACCTATTCCTTAAAATCACCAATTTGCTAATCCTTTAACGTTGCAAAGGACCTCTCAAAAGGATTCTCAATTACATCATAGGGAATCACATAGAAGGCATTTCTCTTCCTCAATGTCACATATAGTTTTCCATTCTTTTTTCCAAATATAACAGTCCCATCACTAGTCAAGTTTCTTAACACATCATATGTGTAAAAGAAACAGTGAGAGAACCTAGATAAACCATTCTCTCTTCTCTTTGCATGCACAAAACCTTCTGGGTCAAAAATCTGAACCTCATCTTTAGGTAACCTGAGGTTATTCAACATTATTCCAAATCTCTCATATGCCTCCATGATAGTAGTTGTAAAATAGCAAAAAGAACATTGGGGCTTTATCACAGTGCCCTTCATAGGTTTTCTGAATAATTCTTGGTCCATAAAATCAATTTGCCACATCAATTCCATAAATTCCAATTGGTCAGAGACATATAAGGGCAAGCAATGTGGTGCTAGTTTGGCTACATAATCCCTAATTAGAGTATATTCTGAGTAGAAAAATAAATCTGCCAAATTATGCTTTGTAGGTGATCCTACAACTTAATTTGGGTGCATGATGTCTCTAATTAACTATGAAATCCTATGAATGGGTGCCACACCCAAGATCTCCAAAATACCAAACCTGATGACATTACAAAACACCATATAGTTGGAAATAGGACAATCTTGGTCCCAAATATGTGTCCACATTTGGACTGGAAAAAAATTATTCTCATTTCCCTTCTATCTTAATCTCAGCTTCTTTTTCCATTTCTCCTAACCGACAAATAGAAGCATATGCATCAATAGAGAATAATGGGGAAAAGATAAAGGTATAATTTCCTTCTTTAGATTAATAAAATCCTTATGCATTTGTTATGCGATATAAGTAGCATAATCAAAACCTGTGTTCCAATTTTGATCCTGTATATCCATTACCATAACCAAAAAGTCAGTGGCTATCCTAGCATCAAAATTACAACCTAGAACTTGATTTGGAAAATTATATGTGTTCTTGAAATAGTCAACAAATTCTTCACACTTAATGGGCTCTATATCCTCAAGGCCAAATCTTTCCTTGCTCTTTCTATGCCTTACAAGAAATCTACTTTTGAATGCAAATCTATTCTTCTCATACTCACCATATAGATCAACACGCTTGATGCCAACTGTATAATTTGGATTCAACCCAAATACCTCCACAATTTTATCCCTTGTTACCTCGAGGACTAGAGTTCCTTTTTCACTCTTAATTTTCCTATCTATGGGATCATAATTCTTTGCTAATTCCATCATCACATCCACCTCCACAAACACATTAGGTACTACAAACTTCCTAAGGTTAAGGCCCCATAGGTAATAAGCGAGCCTCTTAGAATATCTCTTATTGAAAGCATATAAAAAAATTTTCCATCCAATATGAGGCTAGGCTAGTTCTCCAATTTCACTAGACATGTAGATTAATCAGCTTTTCATAGCAACTTTCCCCATAGGTCTCTTTCCAATTCATGACCCACCCTCATTTACGTTTCTAGAGGCACCCTCCATGAATCTTTCCTAATTTTTCTTTGCACTCTTTGACCTTGTGGGAACCACAGAGGTATTTGACATAGGGTTAGATGCTTTAGGTGGTTTTGGCTTAACCATGGATGAAACATCTTGTGTCCTAGTCCTTTTAACTATTTTCTACTTGGGATTTCTCTCAGGCCTAGTCCTAGACTCACTAGGTTCTAGTTCCCTCATATTTGCAATGTGGCAAAGCTAGCATTTGCAGTTTTTAAATAATCAAAGAAACCTATTGAGTATTAAATTCCAAGGGTATGTGCAGGATCATGATAGGCCAAAAAGTGGCAATATGATGGGTATTTGTAGGGTATGTGCCTGATGACTTTTTTTTAACCCAAAATTGATGAAATGAAAAGGGTTTTTAAAGGACATTCTCAGCTTTCCACCAATATAAATTATGCTTTACTTTGAATTTAATAAATAATTATTATTCATTTTCTATTTGAATTACGACTAAAGTCCTGATTCATAGGCTGATTAAAAACATCTATAGCTTTCAAATGGTATCACATTTTTGAATCCAAAACATGCATCACATTATATGCTTCATATACTATAGGATTAAAAAAGAAAAAATTGAATTTCATGAAGTTTTGACCAAGTTAAGGTGGTCGACATAATGAAGTTTTGATATTTTTAAAAGTTGTTATAAAAAATCATAATTAATTATTTACTTGGAAAAAATTACAAAAAATATGCATCACATCCATACATGAGTCCCTGTACTTATGTCTAAAATATTATAATTTTTTTTATCATTTTATTCTGGTTAGGGTGGTCAGATAGACGCCTACTTCTTATTTTTCCCCTAAAATTTAAGTACTACTACATTGAAATTTCAAAATTTCACCAAATAGATAATTTTAAAAAATAAAATAAACCTAATATTTTAGAAACTACATTCAATTTTCTATAGATTCTATTCTTACATGTTTTTGAAATAATATAGATAACTTATTCAAATTTTTACGTCAAATTACCTAACTCTAATCTTTTTGAATTTTTTGCCACTTAAGGGCTTATTTTTTCCATGATGATCCTGCACATACCCCCAAGACACAATTTGTAGAACAAAACACTCCCAAATATTATGCAATCCTTATCACCCTAATTAAGGATGCTTAATGAGTAAACCCTAAGAAAACTAATCTTTCAAACTCCCTACTATTTTTTAGACTAGCACAATTCAATTTACTTGGCAGGAAGAGATATGACAATTTTCTTACCCTGGTGAAAATTTGGTGTTAATGCTTTTGTAATTTCTTGTTGGAGTGCCTCACATTGTTACCTCAGACTCTAGTTGTCTTCTTCACTCTTGAGCAATTCCAAATGTGTAGCAGACAAGCCAACTACCTTATTTATAGCCGAGAAATGAAGCGTAACATGATTAATGGTTGCTGTAAAGCTCACACAAGCGAACAAACACTTAGTCATTCATGATTAAACCCTAGCTGTTGATCGTCTCACCTTAAAACCATATCAATGACTCTCCTTTCACTATGCTACTTTCTCCTTTGCGTTAAATGATTCTTTCAAGATATTGCCATGTTTCCTCTTATCTGGAGGTCACCACTCATCGTTGGTACATTCCACCCTTTGCAAGTCCTATCAGCAATGTAAGCATCCATGTGATGAGACCTCATCCATTGGATAAAGTCCCATCTTTGGTCATGTTTATTTCCCCTCATGTATCATTGATTCACACTTCAAATTCTAGATCACATCAATGATGGGAGAGAAAATTTGATGGAACAAGATCAAGCCATGTGTACCTATTTTAAAATCAAGGCACAAGAAACGTTGCTCACAAAAGCAATACATATTAGCGATAGAATATTTGAAACATATGACCACATCGCTCATCGCTACTTTGAGACTCAAATTTTACAACCAATCCATGATGAGCGATGGGAGAAAATGTGAAGAGCACAAAGGGTTGTCGCACATCAACAATTTGAATTACAAAAATCACAACCAATTGCCGATAAAGAAGAAGCTAGCGATAATGAAAGGAACACATGTATCATGCATTGCTAATGAAAAACCCAAAATTCATAACCCATCCATGATGTGTGAAACATAAGAAATACTATTCATTGTTCAACACTAATGTAAGTTGTGCATTCACAAAGGTATGCATGATGAGTGATGAGAAAAAGTGGTAGACGAGACTTAAGTGGGACAATTTTGCACATGCTCATAAGTTGTATTGAGAAAGGGGACCACCTAGGATGACACGAGAATAGTCCTTAAAGGACTTAAACCATATTATTCAAAGGATATAAAGGCCAAACAAGGTTTATTAGTTGACCTTATAAAATAAAAGTATTTCTCACCTAGGCACAAGGGGGCAGTAACTTCATGGGCTTCAATGGCTCAATTCAAGTTCTTATATGACCAATAACTGATTATAGGAGGTCAATAAAAACATAGAACAAAAGCTCAAAGGTTTAGACAAAGGAAAATATATTCAAATCCAAACAACTCTCACATAAAACCCTAAACCCTAATAGACCAGGAGAATACCAAGGAAAATGCAATTTGGACCAGTGGAACATGAGAATTTTTTGGGGGTTCTATTAGTGGCTTTGACTAGGGATGCATGCCTCTTGCAAGCATGGCAAGACTCCATATCTCATGGTGAAGAAGACCAAGCACATGGATACCAAAAACCAAGGACCCGCTTGGACAAGGCAAGAGAACTAGACCAAAGTAAACACACCTATACAACATTTACAGGGTTGTATAATGTACATGGAAGAGAGCATATTTCAAGAGAAATATAGCTTCAAGAGTTGTCCATGTACTGGTAGCTCAACAATTTCACCTGTTAGTTCTTGTAGGAAATATGAATCCTCTCCATGAGTCTTGCTAATAAAATAAGGGCCAAGCCATAATTCATCAAACATTCCATGTTTTCCCTTATCTTTGTATCTTGTATTCCACATTAACACCAGATTTCCTACTTGAAATTTTCTTGAAAATTCTTTCTTGTCATGCAATTTATTAACTTGTAACTACAATTTAGCACTTCTTTTTTAGCATCCCTCCTTGTTTCATCTACTTCCATTAGTGCAGCAATCCTATACTACATTGCATCACACATGTTCTCATCATATTCTTTGAAAAACTTATACATTTGCACAAGGTTGTTTTGTGGTATCCCAACTACAACACCATATACTAGATCAAAAGGTGCATAACTAGTGGCCTTCTTAACAGTTACTTGATCTACCCACAAGGCTATTTTAACTTTTAATCCCAAGCTCTTTTATTCCTCTTAAGAATCCTTTAGATAATTTTCATCAAGCTTTTATTTTTTTATTTTTCTTGACCATTTCCTGGAGGGTGATATAGTGAAGAGTATGACATCTAGATTCCATTTTTTGAGAATTTTTTTATAAATTCCTCATATCTCAAGAACATTGAATTATTTGAGACAATTCTCTTAGGTATTCCAAATATGGTCAATATATTTTCCATCAAGAAATCTATGGCTACTTTACTCATTTCCATTTTTGTTGGGATGGCCTCCACCCACTTTCTAAAGTAATTTGTGGCCACAATGATCCATGAATGCCCCCACTAGATTTTTTAGCTATTTATCCAATGAATTCAATACCCCATTATTGAAAGGTTGTCTGCATAGTAACTAGTCTAAGAGGCAAGTTACTTGAGAATTTTACTTTCCCAAGAAACCTTTGGCATCTGTCACATGCTTTAACTAGTTTGTATGCATCCTTAAAAACTGTAGGCCAACAAAATCAATCCCTCAATACTTTGTGGGTAGTGGTTTTAGCCATGTAGTGTCCAACAGATACCCCACCATGCATTTATATTAACAACTCAAAGGCCTTGGTCTCATCAACACATTTCAACAATACACCCTCCAAGTTTCTCCACCACAACTCACCTCTTATGATCAAATATTTAATGGCCTATAACTTAAGAGTTTTTTTCTCATTTTTTGTCAATTCTTTTGGGTATGACATTCTCTGCAAGTAATAAATAACATCTTTATACCAATCAAAATGCTCCATATCATAGATGTATGATCTTCTGGAATCATCCTCCAAATTTATTTGATTTTCATCCAGGTTTACTTTAGCCATCAACTTATCCAATCCTCGACCTCTTACCAATTTGGTTATTTGGATGCCAATATTAAATTCCTTAATTTTGTTTATCCACCTGCATCATCTATTTGTGACTTCTTGTTGGGTAAAGATGTCTTTCACAACTATAGTTGGGACATAAGAAATGATTGTGGATCCAACTAGATATGCTCGGAATTTATTTACATCCTTAACAAGTGCATAAGCTTGCTTCTCCATTAAATCATATTTTAACTTTGCATCTTGTAGTGATTTGATAAAGAAAGAAATTGGTTGTTCAAATCCTTCTTCGTTCTTCTATAAAAAGACAAAAACAATAGTATGTGTATACGCATAAAAATGGTCATGTATATAATCCTGGCAATTAATTAAATATTTATTATTTAATTAATTTTCTAAAGTCCTCTACATATGATTAAATTTAATTAATTTAATTATATTGTTCATTCATCTTATTTCTCTTCCATAATTAAATAAATTTATTTTATTTAATTATTTTCATATGTCCTCTTAATTAATTAAATAAATACATTCTATTTATTTAAATTAATCATCACTGTTTGAATTTAAATTAAATCTTTTGATTTAATTAAGTTTAAATATTTCCCCTTTCTTCTATTTTAATTCTTCTTCTAATTAATTAAATGTTTCATTTAATTAATTTCATAAAAGTGATTTAATTAAATAAATCTTATTTAATTAAAAATATCTTATGTTTTCTTTCCAATCCAAAATTAGGTATTTTAACCTAATTGTGCAATCTTCTCATATCATAATTAAATAATTATGAGATATTCTACTTTTTTCAATAAAACATGATTAAAGCTCTTTTCTTATCACAAACTTTCTTCTGCTTTTAAAAGCTTAATTAAATATTTTTATTTAATTAAGAAAAGCTGAATGTCCTCCACAAATAAATAATTGAATTTTTAAATTCATTTATTTATCAGCTTTTAATCTTTCTTTTTTTCTTATCTTCTCTTCTTTTTCCTCTTTCATAATAAAATAGAAAAATCTGTTTCTAGGGTTCTTCTATCTTCTCCTTCAATTTCATCTATCTTCAGCCATTTGATCTGCCAGGAATTATCACAACCGTCAATCGAGACAGCCAATCAGAATCATTCAGAAAGTCCTATAAATACCTGTGTGAATCCAAACATTGGTAATAGGCAATTAAGTAGAGTTTATGCATTTAATTCATTTAGTATTCATTTATCATAGCATCATGTTTATTTCAAGTTTCTTAGCTAAAATCATTATCATAGCTTAATCATGCATTCATATCATAGCAAAATCTCGTTCTTTAGGAAGATAGTTTGTTGAGCCTAGCCACTAATCTGAGAACACAAGGCTGGAATCTACAAAAACACTAAAGATAGAGGACGATAGGACGACAACGGAAACAGGATACTGAGTTTGCACTTCTCTATTCCTTTTATATTTCTATTTTTGTTATAATGTTCTATTGGTGTGTTTGAACTGGTTCTAATTCATTTATGCACTTAATTTTCATACACACAGTATGAAATGATGCAAATGGAAATATCTGTAAGAGTCTGGAAAAGGCAGGAGTTTAAGACTAGGGATACCTTGATAGCCTATTTTATGCTCTTGAATTCTCGACTAGACTCTTCATTCCAAACCACCTTTTCTCCCCTTTTCAACTTTTTGGAGATAGGTCTTCTAATTTGTGAAAATTTTGTTACAAACCTCCTCAAAAAGTTAATCTAACACAAGAATTATTGAATTCCTTTAACATTCTTTGGTTGTGGAATCTTGTCTATGGCTGCTACCCTTTCAGGGTCAATCCTCACTCCCTCTTTGGACATAATATGTCCCAAAAAGTTTCCTTCAGTAACCCCAAAGGCACACTTTTTCTAATTTAGTGAGATCCCATATTCCAAGGCCCTAATAAATATCTCTCCAAGTGTATGCAGTGATCTTGTTCTTTCTTGGAGTAAGATGTCAAGTCATCTTGGCACATCACCATGAATAAGTCAATAAAATTAGAAAATGATACATCCATAACCCTTTGGAAATTGGCACCTACATTTGTTAAAACAAAGGGCATCCTAACATAAACATAGGTTCCCCATGGAGTTGTGAATGCAATCTTGTACTAGTCAGACTCCTTCACATTCACTTGGTTGTATCCAAAAAAACCACCCATCATTGATAAAAGCTCATTGCTAGTTACCATATTCAACATGGCTTCCATGTTCAATAGTGGATAGTTATCTTTTAATGATGATATGTTCAGATTTCTAAAACCCACACATAACCTCATATCACCATTTTTCTTTCTAACTAGCAGTAAATTAGACACCCATGAAGAATTCCTAGTAGGCTTTATGATAACAACATCCCTTCACTTTAGCAATTCCTCTTGCAATTTCTGAGCTAAGGTTGGATTAATGGGTCTTTTCTTTTTCCTGAAAGGCTTGGTGTCTTCTTTTAGAGGAATCTCATGTTGGAATAATTCCTCTCTATATGCTTTTAGGTCATCATATGACCAAGCAAAGACATGTCTATATTTTCTCAATAAGGAAATCAACATTGCCTTGATCTTAGGTTTCATCTTCTTTCCTACATATACCTTTTTAGGGGCATTTCCAGTCCCCAAATTCACTTCTTCCAGGTCCTCTAGATTGATGGATTTTTTTTTAACCTTGCTCTTGTCTTGATTATAAAATAGTCTTTCAAGTATTACAAGGCCATTGGGGATTTTATTTGTCTTTAGCTAAATGACTTCATTCCCAAAGATTGTATCCTTACCATCTAAATTTTCAACAAATGGTTGGAAGTCAATCACCTTCATATTCATCAACACATTTCAAAAAAATTAGGATATCTTCATCATCATTGAAGATTTTTCAATTATGTACATTGTCAAGGATTGGTGGCCTTGCTTGTACCTCAAACTTTGAGATACCTGCAAAAGTTATATCATTTGGTCTTAATGTAATGTTTGTAAGTAAATCTGCCACTTTGTTCTATCCTCTCTCCATCCAGTTGATTCTAAAGGAATCAAACTATTCAATAGAATCCCATAAAACATTCCTGTATTGTTTCAATATGTTATTCTTGCATGCGTATATGGATCTTACCTGGGATATCACCAACCCAAAATCACTGATTACCATCAACTTCTTTATCCCATGCCTTTCATCTAACTTTAATCCCCATAACAATGTTTCATACTCTACCACATTATTTGTGTAAATGAAAGTCAAAGTGAAAAAAAACTTGTACATATTGCCACGAGGTGACACCAACAATATTATTTCACCATACCCTTCCTTGGAACTTGCACTGTCGAAGTACATCTTCCAGATTCCATCCTTGTTAGATAATCTTATAACTTCATTATCTATAGGTGTAAGGTGTTGGTTAGTTTCTCTTGATATCTCTTCCACCTTAAACTCATTGATATTAGTATCAATAAAAATAATTGTATCATCTTTGGGGGCATGCTCTAATACATGTGGCACTTTTAGCTCTCTAACCACCTTGACATCCTCATTATCAATAGGGAAAGTGGCATAAGACATGTCACACTGCATGCTACCTCCCATGGAAGCACTCCATTTTTTAGATAGCAGCATTCCATAATTGGGTGGGATATCTACTACCACCACATTCATCTTAAACTCTTTTTGGGGATAAGTAGCTAACCTATAAGGAAGCTCATTGATTATGTTAGTCATAGGTACTTCCCTTAAATCCATAACACTTGCTATGTGTAATGTCAACTTTTAGTCCCAATGCCCCATGATCTTGGTTGGCATTATATTATTGGATGCTCCAGAATCAATAATACAATTTCTCAAAAAAATTCCCTCAATAATCAATGTGAGGAAGAATGGGTCTATTTTTCCAAGATAGGCTATGACTGAATTCCCTACAAAAATGTGAGGGATTTCAATAATCACTTCCTCAATCTCCTTATCCATCTTTTCCTTCTATCTCACATTGGGTGGAGTGGACACCACTAAGTCATTACAGGCTATAGTAGTGTCATTGATAAGGGCTAGTGCCTTTTGTTTATGTTCATCTATTCTCATCATCTCAAGCAAAGGGACATAAACTTTCACTTGAATAAGCAATTCAAACATGTCAATGGGAGTGTATTTAGGTAATTTAAACGGAATCATACCTTGTTTTGTACCACTCTCCTTTTATTGATTCTTTTTTCTTTTAACTCTAGGATTGGCATCTTTTCTTGCAACTTCATAATTCTACTTTTGTACCTTTGTCTTCGCAGCAAGGGACTTGAGTTCTCCATTTGATTTTGGTTTATCAACTTTCTTAGCTCAAATATTTTCTCCCCTATTTTCCTTAGCTTTTATTGATTCTACTTTTCCATCAGGATTTTCTCTTTTCCTTTCATATTTTACTCCTTGATAAAGATACCAACATGACTACCTTGGTCACCACCAATTGTTCTATTTCTTAGATGATATGAGCTTCTTGCTTGAGTGACCAAGTCCACTATATATCTTGCAATTTCCTCATCTGAAGGTCTTATCAGGAACACATTTTCTTTAGCTACTTCCAATGTGTACACTTCATTATCGCTATCATCATCTTCATCGAAAAGAACTTGCCGGTGATATGTATTTGTGATATGCCTTTAGTCATCCACATCCATTTCATGGGACTCTATATTAGATGAGCATTCATTGTTAGCAAAATCGTAACCATCCATGATCATATTAATTTCCACATCATCCTCATTGGACTAATCATAGTATTTAGGTACATTTTCTTCCACTTCAACCATTTGTGCAATTGCACATTGATGAGGAGAATGTGACATTTGGAAAACCATGCAACAAGGGGTCTCATCAATATAATTGTTTGAATTCTTCTGCAAAGGATCTGAAGGAACCTTGTTCTAATAATTTATCTGATTGTTAGGAATGGGCTTCCCATGATGCCAACTTGTATTATATGGATGATCTTGCAACCGAGGAGGTCTTTCATTCTGATGATATTTGGATTTTCATTTGACTAGGCCTTTTCTTTCCTTGCAATTCTATCACTCATGTTTTTCATGAAATTTACAATCTTATCCTTAAGAGTACCTCCTTTTGCGCTAGATTTTTTATCCTCTCTTTGGGTTCTTGAGGATCCTTACATCGTCTCTCCTCCCAACCTTATCGATCTCTCTACAAATACTATCAATATGGATGGCCATCTTATAAGCCTCTCTCAATGACTAAGGATTTTTTTCTAGCAAATGATAGCTCATCTTTGCATCAAAGGAATTGCAATAGTTCACTAGGAATACATTATCACTTAATCTCAAGTGCAGAGGTAGCTAGTTCAAGGCCTTTTGAAATATTACATTAAAATTTTCTACAAATTTATTAGAACTTTTGACAATATTATTAAACTGATTTGGAAGGAATATTTAGTTAGTTTTATCACCATAGTGTTCTATAAACAACCTCCTAATCTCTTCCCAAGACCTAATGCTTTCAGTGGGAAAACACCTATACCATTCTCTAGCATCCTCAATAAGGCGCTGCATAAATTACTTCATCATGAAATCCTCTACTTCTACCTCAAAATCATCCATAAAATTAGAAAATGCTTTAAGATGGTCTTCACCACTCAAGACATTGTTTTCAAAGAATCTGACCAAAGCAGACCTGAAATCTTCAGGAAATGGGTTAGGATAACTATGGATCCCAGTAAAACATAACTACTATATCTTTCAACTTGCATTGGTCTCTAGGTAGCTTAGTCTCTATAAGCATTTATAGGCTCATCATCTTTCTGGTCATCAAATTGAGTCTTATCTTTACCTTTTCCATCTCCATTATCATTACCACGTCCTTACTTCTTTCCCTCATCATCTTCAAAATAAGAATTCTTATTTTTGTCATTTCCTCCACCTCCACCACTTTGATCCCTACCACCACTTCCATTGGAAGTATGTCCTTCAGACTTCCTCTATTTTTATTCACTATTAGTATGCCTAGAGCTTGAGGCTTCTGTAATTGGTATGGTGATCTTAAGAAAAGAAATCTTTCTAGCTATCTCTACATTGGCAACTTTGATTTTAGCTTTCTTCAATTATTCTTGTAATTTTTCATTTTCTAATTGCAATCTCAAGATCTCAGGGTTTGGGGGTGTAGTTTATGGGGTAGGATGAATCATAGCATTTTAGGTAGAAGCATTAACAGATGAAGTATTGGTACTCATGTTGGTATTGGTATTGAAGGTACTAAAGGTAGTTTTCTTTGGGTTATCAATGGAATTCTTTCCATGATCTACATGTGATTTCATAGTAGTAGAAGAAGGATCAAAACCTTTGGAAGTTGCAATAGATGTAGTATAAGTGCTTGCAACAAAGGTTTACATTTGTATGGTCACCTTAGGTGGATCAGGGGTTATCCTAACAGCAAATTTAGAAACATTTTCTTGAAATGCATTTTACTTCACTTCTTCTCTCATATTTTTTATCCTTTGCCTCTGAGCATATCTTTCTTGCATCTTATCCTTAATTATATCTTCTTTTCTTTTAACTCCTTTTATCTTTTTTCTTTCAACTCCCTGAGCCTGCATTCTTCTTCCTCTTCTAAGGCTTGCATATCTGTATCTATTTCTTCCTAATTTTCAAGGATATCTCTGAACTCACTTGGCTCAGGGGTAAAGAAATCGAGATTATTTGGCTCTCCCTCAAGGGATTAGTACATAATTCTTCATTTATAGGTTCACCTATTGGCTGAAAATTACCACCATTAAAAACACATCCAACTCCAGGACTTAAAGGTTCTGATAACTTCTTATTTTTTTCCCAAAATTACCACCTATCTTCTTCTCTTGACACATCAAGTTCATTTTCAAATACTTCTTCAATGGGAAAACTTCCTTGATCTACCTTAGGTGCCTCAACTTCATGTGATTATTCATGAGTATTTTCACTATTTACCTCATTATTAAATGTAGGAGATGCATCAACAGGAAGTTCAGTTGGTTTACTTGATTCAACACATTTCTTCACCTAGGTGGGTTGCTTGTCCATCAAATGCTTAGACTCCATATTCTATTCAGGATGATTCTTTTTGTAATTTTTGGTTTTCCTCATGGGGCCAAGTTGTATCTCAGAATTCTCTTTCTCACTTTCTCTTTCAGAATTTATTCTCACATTGGCACGAGAGACTTCAGAGTCACCACTCAAAATACTGGAAAATAAAATTTTATCACACTTTGGGGTTATACTTGTAATATTAGAGAAGACATTGAACATAAATTGAGACAAACTAGAGGAACAAACCAATCTTTGAAGCATGAAACAAGACGTAACTTATATGATGGAAATTCGAACTAGTTGTTCTCCAAGAAGTGAAGAACAATTTAAATACTTAACTCTTACTCTAGTATATCTACCTAGAGATGTTTGACTTAGTAATGTCCCCAATAGAGTCACCAATCTATTTTTTATTTTCTTAGAACCAAACTTCATCTTGTCATTTAGCTATGAATTTTCTATAATCCAATGATAAGTAAAGGAAAGGATTGGCCAACAAACAAGTACTAGCTTGCTAGGCTAGACCTCTACTCTTCAGGCTCTATGAAACCCAAGAGGGTGATCCTGAAAAATGTTTATATGATACCCTCATGCCATATTATCACTAACATTGAAAAGAAACAAATATGTTCCTATTTTACACAAATAGATAAAATTCCTTGAGGATTTGGTAGACTATTTAATGAATTGTACCTACTAAGTTAGCAATAAGGGGTACTTCATACCACTATACTATAATTACAGGTGTGTCAAAATTTTTCATAAAGATTTGTATTCTTTTTTTGGTACAAGCGGCTCACAGACTTCAAAAATGACCAAACAAATGGACCAGTATCTTATCCCAGTGTGAAAGATTAACATATGCAATAAACTGTAATACATTAGCAAATAGAAACAAGTATTTTTAGATTATTGTATATTGCTTTGTAACATACAACTCAATATGTCTAGAATTAGAAAGTTCTTAACAATCACTGAATTTCACATATAAATCTATGATCTCATTTAAACACTTATTTAGCTCTTTGAACTAAAGCAAAAGATGAAATCACACATTCAATCAAATTCATTGAAGACAAATAAATGAACCTTGATTCCTTTATTTATAATTTGAAAGCCAAAATTACAGAGGAGAGCAATTAATCTAGGAACTTGCAATTATCATTCATATATATCTTTGCTATTGTATAACAATTAAGCGTATCCTAGATTTCAATACATTCCTAAGACTTAACACTAGTATATTTCTCTATGCTTGAAATTATCAGAATTACTCATACATGAGCTCAAAATTGTTTAACCATCAAAAGAACTATGTAATTAGCCTTGGAATCCCATTTATAGAAACATGGGAGCAACAATAATCAATCCAAATTACAATCAAAGTCACATTTCCATTTGACATACATTTCAATTTTAATTTTAAAATTCCCAAGACAGTTATATTTGCACTTTACAAAGTGGGGGAAATCATATAAGACAAAAGTTACTATCATTTACTAAAGAATATACACCAGCCTTCCAAAAGGAACCTTTCACTCATTACAACAACATTATAATGTCTTCTTCACAAGCCAAAATTCTAACCATGTGCATGCCTAGTCAACAAATATTCTAAAATCATGAAAAGAAATAGAAGGAAGGAAGACTGACTTATCCAAGTTAGCATTTGTGTCATGAATATCCATGATAGGGAGAGAACAATATTATGCAATACTTCAAGGAAAGCCTAATCTGCACTATTTCTAGGCTATGCATTGTTTCTCTCATGTCTTTTATTCACCATGTTCATCATCACCTTCACACATACAATTTGATGTTAAATAGGTGCATGAAAACTGAGAGGTAGGGGGTGAATCAGTTGTCGCACAATTCAAACTTAAAACTTCAACACTTATTAATTCCAAAACCACATTGTTTTGTTATTGAGTAAGAGCATGAAACATAAATAACAAAAAAAAATCATCACAATTAACACCAGATTTTTACATGGAAAACCCAATGAGGGAAAAACCACAGTGAGGGTTAACTCACAATATAAAATATTACAAAACAAAGGCTCATAGACTCATTTTCCAATAGGGAGGCTCACTGCCTACAAATACAAAAGAGAACAAAAATATCCACCATATCAATTAATGCACATTCGTAGGATTATAGAAACCCTTATCTCACTTTCTTCAACACAACTCACACACACTTCTGCTCTTATGATTTGTGGCTCACTTCTGTCACTCTATATCACACTGTCATACAACTCTTCACAATTCAACTTTCTTTTATACCATCCTCAACCTTATAAACTTTCTCCAAGGTCGGCCACAAAAAAACTTTATTTCATAAATTAAAAATACGTTAGTAACTCAAAATTCCCATGATGGAAAGGAATAAGAGTGGACCAATAAAAACATTTTTCAAGATAACAAAAATAATATCTCAAAACAACCACATGCTTCATTAATGAAATTTTATTCTTTGAATGAATTGTAAACACTAGGTCGGCCAAACCTAATGAAAATATAAATAAACATTTGATGTACATGCTTCCCAATCAGAAGATGGCATGCAGACACCACAACACACTTCCTTATGCATGATGACACATCACAGAATCTTCTAGATACATCTGCAACAAAACAAAAAGCTTCAACCACTGAACATTTTTCACCAGTCCAACCAAACTATATAAACTTGCACTGAAATGCAGAAACATGACTTCCAGATCACCAAAATTTAAACCTCTTTGCCAGAGAATGGAAAAGACCTTCACAAGAGATATCCCAGATCTGCAAGATCTGAAAGGAAACAATATAGAATAGTGGAGTAGAACCAATTCTCCAAGTCCACAAAATACCAACTCTACTAGAATAGTTCACATACCGGTGAGTGTAACTCTCACACGCCATCACACCAAAAGAAAAAAATTAGGAGATATCACCACTAAATCCTCATTAACAAGCATTCAAATCCGTACAATCATAGGATCCACACAGGAGAAATGCAGAGCACATACCAAATCACATTTTGAACACTTTCAACATTCTGATTTCTCTTCTTTATTTAATTTTCTCAAAAGCACTTGGAAACTCAACAAATGATCACATCTGCAACACTAAAAAGATAGATCCATGTACTCACAACATCTCAGTAGTATCTCAACTATACATGTACAGTCTATAACATGTTGAACTGTGTTGACATCAATTAAAACATTAATGACAACACCACCAAACTTGCTCATACCTGCAAGAACCTCCCCTTTGTCATTGATGGTAACACATGATGTGAAAAACCATCAAAGACAACATCATCCTTCACAATACTAGGAGAACTATTTTCACATGACTTTTCTCTCCCCCTTACTCCAATCTCTCCCCTTTTTACATCAATGGAAAAGATCAACAACACTGATTACTCCCCCTTAGGAGTACACCCATACTGCAACAATGAATCCATTTCTACTCCCCCTATGAAGTAGACCCATTTATTAGTCTAGATAAATGAAGAATCTGTGAATTCACTGGGCTGATGCACCTTCATGTGCACCTAGTTAGGAGGACCAATGACCCCCAAAATATCCCTAAGATGTTCAAAATAATCCTTTAGAAGAGACTTATTAAATACATTTGCAACTTGTTCCTTTGTTGTCACATACTCCAATTTGACCTCATTCTCCAACACTTTTTCTCTCAGAAAATGATATTTGATAGATATGTGGTTTTTTCTTAAATTCATAATTGGGCTCTTTGAAATTTTCATTGCACTTTTGTTGTCACAGAAAATAGAAATAGGGTCATTACATAGCATGCCAATGTCCTTCAGTATCTGCTTCATCCATAAAACTTGTGTGCAGTAGGATGTTGCAACAATATACTCTACTTTTGTTGTGTATAATGAAACCGAGTCTTAGTTTTTGCTCAACCATGAAACTAATCTTCCACCAAGAAAGAAAGCACCACCATTAGTACTATTTCGGTCATTTACACATCTGACCCAATCAACATCTGTATAAGGACTCAAAGTGAAATCATCATTGTTAGGGTACCATAGTCCATAATCTAGTGTACCTTTAAGGTATCTAAATAGCTACAACATGTGCATCTTTAGGATCTGCTTGGAAAATGGCAACTAAACAAATTGCATGCATAATATCTAGTTTGGTAGCAATGAGATACAACAGTCCACCAATCATAGATCTATATTTTCTCTAATTAGTCTTAGTAGATTCATCATCCTTTCTTAGCTTACATATGGTTATCATAGGTTTACAAACTAGTTTGGAATCATCCATCCCAAACTTCTTCAATAGTTCTTTTACATACTTAGATTATGAAATGAATATCCCTTTATCATTTTGATTCACTTGTAGACCAAGGAAGAAATTCAATTCACTAATCATAGACATCTCAAATTCTTTTTGCATTTCTTTAGAAATTTTTTTACACATTCCTTCATTTCCACCAAAAATGATATCATCAACATAAACAACTACTATCAACATATTTTTACCTTGCACTTTGAAGTAAAGATTATTGTCAACAAAACCTTTGATGAATCCTTTCTTTGTCAGATATTTGCCCAGTCTTGCATACCAAGCTCTTAGAGCTTGCTTCAACACATACAATGCCTTCTTCAACTTACAAACCATGTTCAATTTTTCAAACAACTGAAACCATTTTGGTTACTCCATATACACTTCTTCTTCTAGCTTTCCATTCATAAATGTTGACTTAACATCCATTTGATATATTTTGAAGTTCTTGTGAGTAGAAAATCCCAAAAAAATTCTTATAGCTTCCATTCTGGCCATAGGGGAAAATGTCTCTTCAAAATCTATACCTTTAACTTGTGAGTATCCTTTTCATACAAGTCTCACCTTATTCCTTATGACTTCTCCATTTTCATTCAACTTATTCTGGAACACCCATTTTGAACCAATCATAGTTTTATTCATAGGCCTAAGGACTAGTTCCCATGTCTGATTCTTTTCTATCTATAGCAATTCAAGATTCTTTCATAGCCTTCATCTAACTCTCATCTTCACATTCTTCACTCATAGATAGGTTCAAATTTAGAAAGAAAACATAGATTTACCTTGGCTACAACTCTTCTTCTATTCTTCACATGTTTACTTTGATCTACGATTATGTGTTCCTCCAAATGATTCTTCTGAACATACTTAGAAGTTCTGATAGAAGGTTTTGGTTCATTTTCTTCTTCTACTTCTTCTTTCTCTTCTTCTTCATTCTCCTTATTCTCCTCATGTACATGTCCACAAATAGGATCATCAGGTTCAACTTCACTTATCTCAATAGGTCTTTGTATGTCATTCCATAACTGGGTATGTGCAGGATCATGGTGCGCCAAAAAGTGGCAATATATTGTAGTGTATGTGGCTGACGACTTGTTTTTCACCCAAAATTAATGAAATGAAAAGGGTTTTTAGAGGAGATTCTCAACTTTCCAAAAATATAAATTATGATTTAATTTGAATTTAATAAATAATTATTATTCATTTTCTATTAGAATTACGACTAAAGTCCTGATCGATAGGATGATTGAAAAACATCTATAACTTTCAAACGGTATCATATTTTTGAATCCAAAACATGCATCACATTCTATGCTTCACATAATATAGGATTAAAAAGAAAAATTAAATTTCATGAAGTTTTGACCAAGTTAAAGGTGATTGAGACAGATGAGTTTTATATTTTCTAAAAGTTGTAATAAAAATTCATAATTAATTATTTACTTGAAAAAATTACAAAAAATATGCATCACATCCAGTCATGAGTCCTCTACTTATATATAAAATCTTACAAAAATATTATCATTTTATTATGGTTAGGGTGGTGACAGACACCTACTTCTTATTTTTTCCCTGAAATTTAAGTACTATTGCATTGAAATTTCAAATTTTCACCAAATAGATTTTATTTATTTTTAAATAAACCTAGTATTTTAGAAACTACATTCAATTTTCTACAAATTCTATTCTTACATATTTTTGAAATAATATAGATAACTTATTCAAATATTTATGTCAAGTTGCCTAACACTGATTTTTGTGAATTTTTTGCCACTTAAGGGCCTATTTTTTGCACGATGATCCTGCACATACCCAACTCAAAAGGTGTCTTAGTGTTTTTGTATCTGACTTGAACTCTATTAAGAACATAAACAATAGTATGTATTGCTTCTCTCTAGTACACATCTGGTACATTTGATTCTTCCATCATGGTTCTAGCAACTTCTTGTATAGTCTTGTTTTTCCTTTCAACTACACCATTCTGCTGAGGGGTTCTCAAAGAAAAAAACTATCTTCTTATGCCATGTTGTTCACATAAAGTATTAAATTCACCAAAAGTAAATTGACAACCTCTATCAGATCTCAAACACTTGATTTTCAGATTTACTTCATTTTCCACTCTTGCTTTGAATACTTTAAACCTATCCAGAGCTTGAGTATTTTCTCTAAATAAAGAAACCCATGTCATTCGAGTATAATCATCAATAAGAAACATGAAATAATTGTCACCACTTAGGCTTCCAATCCTGGCCAAAGCATAGAGATCAGTATGAATCAACTCCAACATTTCAATAGTAGAGTGTTTTTTCCCTTAAAGCTGCATCTTTTTTGTTTCCCCAATTGACAACTTCTACAAATAGCAATACCAAGTCTTGTGAACCAACTTTCACTAATTTGAGATACAAGGAAACGACCATCAACTCCTTTCAACTGATAGATGTTTCCATGAGTTCTTCCAACAACAATCATATCTCCATTTCTAGACCCTTTTCTGATTTCATAGGTATTATTCTGGTACACAAGTTTGAAACCATTGCTACACATTTGACCAACACTTAGAAGTATATGCTTTAAACCCTTCACATAGTATACATCATCAGTACTATGCATTCCATCAAAACTAATTGAACCTTTCCCATGGATCTTAGCTTCTGCATCATCACCAAACATAAATAAACCACCATCATATTTCTCAAGTTTAGTGAACTTACTCTTATCTTTGTTCATGTGATTAGAATATCCACTATCAATTACCCAATAGTCTTCATCCTATCTTGCATGAAAAGCGGTAACCAAAATACCTTCCATCCTATTTCTCTTACTCTCTGGAGCCTTCTTGCTTACATATTTTCTAGGGTTAGTGGATACAAATTTAATTTCCAAAGCTAAGAATAAGAATTCACTATCATCAACCTCATTCTTAGACTCATCATTAGAAATTCCCGCTTCTTCTTTAACATAGTACAACTTCTTATATTTCTTATCCTTTCTGTCCTTATCCTTATAATCCTTGTTCTTCTTATGCATAACTCTATTTAGAAATCTCAAAGCATAATGACCAATATTACAATAACTAAAACATTTAAAGGGAAACATACCTTTATACTTTTTGGTTCATTTCTTCTACTTCCTAGTGAAGTTTGCTTCCAACTCATCAACTCCATCACTATTTGGTTCCTCTTCAATCTTCAATGCATTAAATGTCATTTATGTCTTTTCTTCTATCTTTTCTTCTTTTCAAAACTTCCTCATTTTAAATGCTTTCAAGGTGCCAAACAACTGTTCCAAAGTGTAAGTATTAGGATTATAGACTTCTTCAATCATTGAGATCTTATCATTGTAGCACTTCGGTAGGGTTATCAAGAACTTCTCAATTATATCTTCATCTAATAGTTTTTCTCCTTGATTTCTAACTTCATTTGCAGTGATTTCAACTCTTTGAAAGAAACATGTAAACTCTTCACCTTCTTCCATCTTCAGATTTACAAATATATGCTTCGCCGCCAACTTCTTTATCAATTTCACTCTCATTTCCTTCATACATATCTTCCAACTTCTTCTAGACTTCATATGTAGTTTCCAGAGAAGAAAAATCTGCTGACTCATTTTTAGAAAAACCACTACAAATAGCATACTTCACCTTCTCATTTTATTCATAAGTAGAGATCTCATCTACAGTAGTAAGAGCACTCGACAAGTATGGATACTTTGACTCCACAGCCTTCCAACTCTTGAAACCAAAGGAGATAATATATCCTTTCATCTATCCCTTCCAATCATTTTAGTCAGTTCCATCAAACATAGGGATTGCCAACTTATGTGCCATCGGATATTCCTTAAGCAAGGCTTTGATACCAATTGTTAAACAAGTGCATGCCAATTGAGAAGAGAGGGGTGAATTAGTTGTCACACAAGTCAAACTTAAAACTTCAACACTTATTAATTTCACAACCACACTGTTCTATTATTAAGTAAGAGCATGAAACAAAAATAAAAAAAAGCAAATCAACACAATGAACACTATACTTTTACATGGAAAACCTAATGAGGGAAAAACCACGGTGAGGGTTAACTCACAATATAAGAGATTATAAAACAAAGGCTCACTGCCAAGGGATCACTGTTGAGAAAAGGACTCATTGTCCAAGGACAAAGGCTCACTGCTTACAAAAAGGACTTATTGTCCAGCAAGGAGGATCACTACATACAGATACAAAAGATCCACAACAACAATTAATGCACATTCACAGGATTAAAAAAACCTCTATCTCACTATCTTCAACACAACTCACACAAAACTTTTTCTCTCATGATTTGTGGCTTACTTTTGTCACTTTGTATCACATTGTCATACAAATCTTCACAATTCAACTTGTTTTTATACCATCCTCAACCTTAGAAACTTTCTCCAAGGTCGGCCACACAAAAAAATTATTTCATAAATTCAAAATAGGTTGGCAACTAAAAATTCCCACAGTGAAAACGAATAAGAGTGGACCAATAAACACATTTTTAAGATACTAAAAATAATATCTCGAAACAGCCACACACTTCATTAATTAAATTTTATTCTTCAAATGAAGTGTAAACACTAGGTCAGCCAAACTTAATGAAAAAACAAATAAACATTTGATGTACATGCTTCCCAATTATAAGATGACACGTGGAAGCCACAACATGCTTCCTTATGCATGAGGATACATCTCAAAATCTTCCAAATACATCCGCAATAAAACAACAAGCTTCAACCACTGAACATGTTTCACCAGTCCAACTGGACTGTACAAACTCACACTGAAACACAAAAACATGACTTCTAGATCACCAAAATTCAAACCTCTTTTCCAAAGCACAAAAAATACTTTCACAAGACATATCCTAGATTCACAAGATCTAAAACGAAACAATAGAGAATTTTGGAGCAAAACTAGTTTTCCAAGTCCACAAAAGCCTAATTCTGCCAAAACAGTTCACATATCAATGAACGTAACTCTCACACACCATCACACCAAAAGAAAAAAAATAGGAGATATCACCACTAAATCATCATTAACAAGCCTTCAGATCTGCACAAGCATAGGATCAACACAAGAGAAATGCAAAGCACATACTGGAGCACATTTTGAACACTTTCAAAATTTTGAATTCTCTTCTTTTTTTAATTTTCTCAAAAGCACTTGGAAGCTCAACAAACCATCACATTTGTAACACTAAAAAGATAGCTCTATGTACTTAGAATATCTCATTAGCATCTCAACTATACATGTATAATCTGCAACATGCTGAACTGTGTTGATATCAATGAAAACATTAATGAAAACACCACCAAACTTGCTCATACCTACAATAGTTTACTCCATAAAATTTTCCAACCAGGTATTGTATTCATCTTTAACGGTCCATTTTTCATCCAATAAACTCTACATCTTTGTACTATGTTGATTATACTGTGCATTAATTACTGCTCTGGCCTCTTTGAAAAAAGTGTCCATTCTCATTTCAATCCCCACCATATTATAGACATTAGGATTCAATGAGGAATAATCAATTACCTTTAACATCATCTTAGCCTATGGGAGTAGCTCTTGTAGATCATTGTTTCATGTATCAAAATACTTCAAATCACCTTTGTAATTCAATATTGAAGACATACCGAACCCCTCCATTTCTTTGAACATCTTCAGTTTGTTCTGGAGTTTCATTCCTAACTTTCCATAAAAAGTTATTATTTCATTCACTAGGTCAATAGTTTGTAATATTTTAGGGACATTTTTAGGATCTTCAAGATCTTCTCGCATATTAGACATCATTTCTTTTAAAGCCCCTACCCTAGTGCTCCATTTCCTTCATTCATTCTGGAAATCCTCTTGAACCTGTAGATACCTTATGTTTTATTCATGGATGTTCCTATAGGAGTCCCACACATCATCAACTCTGTTCACAAGCTTTGTTACCCTATGTTTCAACACATTCTAAAAAATGTCATTCGCCACCTTAATAGTTTCAAATTTTTGCTTCCTAACATTTTCCTTCTCTATTTTTAACTGATTATTTAAGTCATTAATTCTTAAGGCTAAGGTTTCCCTATCTTTTGTAGACAAATTTGAATAAGAAGAGGATGGAAAATATAATTCCTTTACTGACTGGATTTCCTAAACAATGGCTCTCATCTTATTAAGTTCATCCAAAGTCATATTGTACTCCTTCAATAAGGAATCATACTTCTTTTGAGAAATTTGGGTTTTGTCTGCACTAAGCATTGTAGCATGAACAATTAAATTAGTTGCTTGGATGGGAGTCATATATATATCTCTCTTCACCACCATTTAACTAATGAACTCTTCAATAGGCCTAGCAATCTCATGCTTCCTGGTATTGGGTGCCATGGGCCAAATTGCAAGAGTATGTAGTTTTGGACTATAACCAGACCCAAACACTTTGTCATCAAAATGCTCCTTAGATAAAGAAGCCTCACAATCTCTTCTTATTGCATCAGGTGCAATAGGTGAGGTGAGGGTGAACCCTGGTAGTAACATCATTCCACTCTCCATGACAATATTTCTTTCCTCAACATGAGTAATAGCTACAACCTTAGCCATAATTTTTTCTTCCTTTTCTTTCTTAGCCCCTTCTTATTCAGAAGGATCAACATTATCCTTTTCCCGTTCAAGCCTCTCCTTTATTTATTTTCTCCTCTGGCTAACCATAAATTCCTTGAATTCCTTAGATTGCACAAATGTGTCATCTACAAGAAACTCATCACAAGCCTTGATCCTAGGATCGTCATTGGATTTTTCATCATAATACCACTGGACAATTTTGTCCTGGGGAACTTTTTAATCAAGAGCATCATCAATATTAGGAGGAGGGAATTTCCTCTCCACTTCATTATCACTAGGTGCATGATCTTCCATTTGCTCCTCCCCGATCATTTGAACATCTTCTCCTTGTACATATGTAGGCTACTCTGGGATGTCCATAGCTTTTGGTTGTTGATCTAAAAGAGCCTATGCTCTTTCAATAGCTTCCCTTACCTTTTCCTTAAAATCACCACTCTGGTAATCCTTTAACTTTACAAAATCCCTCTCAAAAGGATTCTATAATACATCCTAAGGACTCACAAAGAAGGGATTTCTCTTCATAATACTCTCCTCAATGTCACATATAGTTGTCCATTCCTTTTTCTAGATATAACAACCCCATCACTATTCAAGTTTCTTAACACATTTTCTGTGTACAAGATATGGTGAGAGAATCTAGATAAACCCTTCCCTCTTCTCTTTGCATGCACAAAACCTTCTGGGTCAAAAATCGTAACCTCATCAATAGGTAACTTGAGGTTATTTAGCATTATTCGAAATATCTCATATGCCTCCATGGTAGTAGCTATAAAATACACAAAATAGCATTTGGGTTATATCACAGTTCCCTTCCTAGGTTTTTTGAATAATTCTAGGTCCACAAAATCAATTTTCCACATCAATTCCATAATTTCCAATCGGTCAGAGATATATAGGGGAAAACAATGTGGTGCTACTTTGGCTCCATAAGCCTTGATTAGAGTACATTCTAAGTACAAAAACCAATTTGCTCAATTATACTTTGTAGGTGATCCTACCACTTCATTTGGGTGCATGATTTCTCTAATTAACTTGGAAAGCCTATGAATGGGTGCCACATCCAAACTCTCTAGAATACCAAATGTGATGACATTATAAAACATGTAGTTGGAATTGGGACAATCCTGGTCCCAAATATGTGTCCACATTTGGACTGGAAAAACATTATTCTCATTGTCCTTTTGTCTTAATCTCAACTTCTCTTTCCCTTTCTCCTTACCAACAAATAGAAGCATATGCATCAATACAGAATAATTGGTAAAAGATAAAGGGATAATTTCCTTCTTTAGATTAATAAAATCCTTATGCATTTGTTCTATGATATAAGCATCATAGTCAAATCTCATGTTCTGATTTTAACCTTGTATATTTATTGCCATCACTAACATGTCAGTGGCTATGCTAGCTTCAAAATTACAAGATAAAACTTTATTCATAAAATAAGATGTGTTCTTAAAATAGTCAAAAAGTTCTTCACACTTGAAGGGCTCTATATCCTTAGGTACAAATCTTTCCTTTCTCTTTCTATGCCTTACAAGCAATCTATTTCTGAATGCAAATCTCTTCTACTTATACTCACAATACATATCCACATGTTTGATGCCAACTGTATAATTTGGATTCAACCCAACTACCTCCACAATTTTATCCCTTGTTACCTCGAGGACCAGAGTGCCATTTTCACTCTTGATTTTCCTATCTATGGGATTATAATTCTTAGCTAATTCCATCATCAAATTCACCTCCATAAACATATTAGGTACTTCCAACTTCCCTAGGTTAAGGCTGCTTATGTAACAAGCTGGCCTCTTAGAATATCTTCTATTAAAATTTTATAAAAACAACTACTGTCCACTCTGAGGCTACGTTAGTTCTCCAATTTCACCATCCATGTCAATTAATTTGCTTGTCACAACAACTTTCCCAATAGGTCTCTTTCCAATTCATAACCCACCCTCATTTATGTTTCTAGAGGCATCTTCCATGAATCTTTCCTAATTTTTATTTGCACTCGTCGAGCTTTTGGATGTCACAAGGGTATCCTACATAGGGTTAGATTCTTCAGGTGGTTTCGGCTTAACCATGGATGAAAATTGTTGGGTACTAGGCCTTTTAACTCTTTTCTACTTGAGATTTCTTTTAGGACTAATGCTAGACTCACTAGGTTTTGGTTTGCTCATATTTGAAATGTGGCAAAGCTAGGGTTTACAGTTTTTAAATAATCAAAGAGGCCTACCCAATTTTAAATTCTAAGACATATTTTGTAGAAAAAACACTCCCAAATCTTATACAATCCTTATCGCCCTAATTAAGGATGCTTGATGAGTAAACCCTAAGAAAACTAATCTTTCAAACTCCCTACTAATTTTTAGACTAGCACAATTCAATATACTTGATAGGAAGAGATATGACAATTTGCTTACCTAGGTGAAAATTTGATGTTAATCCTTTTGTAATTGCTTTTTGGAGTTCCTCACACTATTTCCTAAGAATTTAGCTATTTTCTTCACTCCTAAGCAATTCCAAATGTGTAGAAAACATGCGAAATACCTTCTTTACGACTAAGAAATGGAGTGTAACACCATTAATGGTTGATGGAAAGCTTGCACAAGTGAAATGACACTTAGTTGTTCATGTTTAAACTCTGGTCATTGATCATTTAAAACCATATCAGCTGCTCTCCTTTAACCTTGCTACTTTTTCATTTGCTTTAAATGATACCTTTAGGATATTGCCATGTTGCCTCTTATCTAGGGCTCACCACTCATCACTGGTACATTCCATCCTTCGAAAGTCCTATAAGTGATGTGAGAATCCATGTGATGAGTTCTCAACCATTGGATTAAGGCCCATATTTGATCATGTTTATTCCCCATCGTATATCACTAATTCACACTTCAAATTTTAAATCACATCAGCAATGGGAGAGATAAGGTGATGGAAAAAGATCAAGCCACATGTACCTATTTGAAAATCAAGGCACAAGAAATATCTCTCATAAGAGAAATTCATATTAGCAATATAATACTTGAAACATATGACAACATCGCTCATCGCTACTTTGAGACTCAGAATTTACAACCAATCAGTGATGAGGGAGGGTAGAAAATGAAAAGACCACAAAGGGTTATCGTGCATCACAAATTTGATTTACAAAAAAAACAAGCAATTAGTGATAAAGAAGAAGCAAAAAATAATGAAAGGAACACATGTATTGTGTATCGCTAATACAAAACCCAAAATTTATAACCCATCTGTGATGCGTGAAACAAAAGAAATACTATTCATTACACATTGCTAATGTAAGTCATGCATTCACAAAGCTATCTACTAGGAATGAGCATAAACAGTAGGCAAGACTTAAGTGGGACAATTTTGGACATGCTCATAAGTTATTTTGAGAAAGGGAACCGCTTAGGATGATGTGAGAATATGCCTTAAAGGACACCATATTATTCAAAGGATGTGTTGGTGTTTTTTCCAGCTGAACCTCAAAATCCTTTAAAGGGCATCCAACCCTTATGCTCAAGAAACTTCAAAGACATCGGCCAACTAACGGGTATAGAGTTTTAGGCTCTTACCCCTACTCTTTAGGCTCTATGGGACCAAGGAGGGTGTTCCTTATTCTGTTCATTTGATATTTTGATTCCTCAAGAACACTTCAACATAGATCTATTCCTACTAAATGCAAATAGATATTATTTATTGAAGGCTTGGTAGACCTTTAAGCAACTAACAACCTAATGCTAGGAAATGAATAATTCCTTAGAACACATACATCATAATTGCAAGATTTAATAATTTATATTTTTGTTCTCATTTTGAATCACCAATCTAGAGTATTATCAACTCAATTATTTCATTATTGTCCACAAATGGATCAATGCTTCATCAATTGGGTAAATGGAGTAGAATACACAACAACTAGTAATATATTAGTTGCTAAATTTAGAAACAAGTGGATTATTATCATAATGTTTTGCAATATGAGAACTCACTATGCCTCAAACAAAACTTCTTGTCAAATCCTATGCAACTCTTTGCAAATCTATGACTCCCCTCAAGTATTTAATTAACTCTTTGAGTTAAAGCCAAAACAGAGCCATGCATTCAACTAAACCATTGAAGATAAATGAAAATACCTTGATATTTTCAATCATAATTTACAAAAGAGGGTACAAAGGAGAGTATTGTCTCATAACTAAAATTTTCTTCAATATTAGTAATTTTATGAAACTAATTTAAGACTGTCACATTTAACCCTAACCAAGACAATGTATTATTCTGTTCATTTACATCATTTACAATATGCTTCAAATTTGAGCTAATCTCTACCCTAATCTCTACCCAGACCTCCAGAGACTTCAAAATACAACACTTACAAGGAGAAGAGAATGAAAAATAAAGGAGAAGAATCAACCCTAAAATAATTCTGTAGAAGACACCTGGCATCAATTCTCCCATTGATTTGTGACTGGAAAATAATCTGGAATCTTCTTCTTTCCCTCCTTATTTGCAACATAAAACTCTCCTTCTCATGAAAAGCCTGCACCATTTTTACCCCATAGTTGAAAGAACTTTTCTCTCCATGACAAATATTACTCTACCTTTTATTTTTTACACTGTAAACATTCACTTCCCAACAAAATATTATATTCACATTTTACAATGGGGACCTTTACCTTTTATTTTCATCAATGCTCATAATGTTTTAAATATTTTATTTAAAACATTTTCCCTTCTGGTAGAAATTTACCTGCTTCCTCTACATTTTACTCCTAATAGCAACTAAGACTTTCACTTGTATAGTGAATATTTAATTCACTCCTTAGGGAAAATTAAAATTTTACCCCCTTATGCTTTCACTCACTAATTAAAGCATTTTTCCTTTAAAATTTTCCTGTGTCCACTTAGCACTTTATTATTTTTATTGGCACATGCATTCACCTGAAATTCATTAGGCAATATTATAATTCTCTATATTTTATTTAAAATATGAAATCCTTTTGAATCCTTTGCTTGTGCCTTTTGACTTTATGATCCCACCAAATGCTTCTCCTGGCTCACATCACACATCACATGAAGAGGAAAAAAAGAGAGAAACCAACATTGATGAGTGATGAGGAAAATGCAGCATCACTCATCACATGTTCATCCAGGAAATAGAAACACGAATGTGCAATGGGCAATGGAAAGGAAGTCCATCGCTCATCATAGGTTGCATATTGGAAAGGAGAAGCCTTCCCGTGACATGCTATGGAGATTTGTCGTACCTTCAAAACTCTACCAATTATCTATAAACATTAAATAGATCTATCAAATCAAGCATTCATAACTAGAAAAATCACATTGCTGAAATCAATAGGGAAAAGGAAAGCTTTGAGGTGACTAGCGATGATTTTTTCCGTGCAACAATGAAAGTTGTGAAAACCATGTATGGACCAATCAGAGGAAAGAATTAAACTTTCTTGTCCACCAAAACATTTAAAATGCATTTTATGTTTTTCCCCTTTATATTTACACAATAGTTAAAGTATTCAAAATATTTTAAATATTAACATTTGAAACTTTAGAAAAATTGCGACTTCTAATTACGCTTGTGGGCCATTTGGAGGAAATTCACTGCGCACAAACCGAAACACCTAGAGCTGCAAAAATTTGCATAGGATCATAGTCAATTATTTAGAGAAAACCCATTTCCTCAAATTTTTCCCAGCCCTAAAAATTTAGGTACCTCCCTTGTAAAATGACCCCTAAGATGTGTTTACCACAACCGAAATGACCTCCATTTTTTTATGAAAATGGAGTAGTTGATGTTTCAATCCAAAAAAGGAAATGGGTTGTCCTTAAATTTGCAAAATTTGACACTTTTCAAAACACCATTTTTGGCAATGTCGCAATCAGAAAGCAATTAAAAAATGCATCAAAACTTATCCCGAAGGCACAAAATTGAACAGGCATGTAGAAATTTGATCCAAGAATGTAGTGCAACAAATGACTCAGAAAAAGGGATCCTAAGGTGAAATATATTAATCAACAAAGTTGCTCACTTAGGTATTTCTACAACTGCACCTATTCAGAACCAATTAGGGCTCTCAAAGTCACCACTTTGAAAAACAACTTATGGGTGGCTACCAATGGAAAAATAAAATCATTTAGGTACACTGAGTATGTGTGCAAGAGGAATTTTCTTCACTCATCAATCTTCATGAGATATTAGGGGTCAAAGTTGACCACCATGGAACATTTCAGAAATGCAGATGTAAAATAAAAAAAAATTGCATTTGATTTTGATCTTGAAAAAATAGAAAATATGATCATGAGGCTCTGAAATTGGACTAGGGAGCATATGAATGTAACGAGAATGGAGAAAAAAAATCCTTTTATCTTGACAATCAACTGGCTCTGAATTACGACCCTCCAAAGTAGGTCACTTAGGTAGATTTTTTAGGTGCGGTTCTAAGAGTGCAAAGGCAAAATTTTCAATGTGGGCACTTAAAATTTGTAAAATTTAAAGGTGCCACTAGTGGCTCTGACTAGGGATGTATGCCCCCTACAGGCATAGCAAGAATCTAGATCTCTAGGGAGTAGACCAAATGTTGAGTCCATTGGGTGTTCTCAAATTGCTCCTTTATTCAACCTTCTTTTTCAACTTCACTTGGTGACCCTAGGCCACCAAATAAAAAAAGAGAGTCAATTATTGCCTCTTTCAAACACTAATCTATTAAAATAGTTGATCTCCCTTAACTCATGCTTACCTTTGTCACACCACAACAACATAGGTGACTACACTTCTACAAAAACAAGTATCAGGCTGCGTTTGAACAAGTGAAGACTTACTCCTTTTCTAGCTTTATCATCAATTAGAAACCAAATCATATAGACCACATCATTGCCACTCTCTTCTTTTTTTTATTTTATATCAAGTGGAAACATTTGAGGATAATGATCAAGACCACATGAAAGCCCGGTCTTATCACATTTACAAATCCCCTCATAATGATTATGCTTAGAGAAAATATCATTCCTGAAAAATAATGTGCAATCCTCCTGTGTATTGAGTAGAGAATGCTCACACGTTTGTAACATCTTCAATTGAGTTGCATCATAGATAGGTTCATCTTTATCCCAACAACACAACCCAAACACATTGTTACATGCCTCAACGTTTTGAAAATCAAATTCATTAACACCCAAAGTATTTTCACCTTCATTCAAATCATGGTACTCAGAAGAATGGTCAACATCCCATACACAAAGAATTTCTTCCATTTCAAGTTTAAAGACAAGATTATCAACACTCCACATGTTATCACAAAGGGAAACTTAAAGTACAAGTTGATATGAATTAGAACTTTCATTTGCAAAAAAATCATCATAGTGAGTGTCAAGACATATTCACCAATGCAATGAGTATCCCACTCAACACTATCTCCTTCTACTCCAACATGAAAATATGAAACATACTACTCATGAGAGAGGTTATGAGTTACATATCCAACAAAAAGGTCCCCATATGCATCTATATGATACACACAATCACGTTCTTCATATGCAAACACATCATGAAAACTATCACTAGTTGTACTAATGTTTATCTCTACATTTTCACTTTCATTTACATCTACATAAATGCTTTCCTCATGCAAACATACAATGATGGATTCAAATGAAACTGAAGGAATAGAAGAAGGTAAAACATCAAACAAAATAGGAGTTCCTTTTTCATCATTATCAACTACTTGGACCGATTCATTCAGTACATCTCCTGCATGCATATCCTTCTCTTGTTTCATACTGCTACAACAATCAATAGTGTTACACTCCTCATTGTCAAACTAAAAATCATCACTTGTTTCTACATTGCAGCTACTTATAGATGACATCTCTAGAACTGATTATCATTGCACACTTTATCATTCATAGCTGATATACTGACATTCTTAGAAGCATTCTTCAAATATGTAGGCTCTTTTTCCTCATCATGAAAGCCTTCATCAATGCTACATATACTTATAAGATTGGTATTACCAAGTGCATCACAATATTGTTGATTACACATATCCTCTTCAAACAAGGTATTTAGTTCATATTGTGCAAACCCCAATCCCAATACCTACAAAACAATAAGAACAAACACATTAGAATGTGAAATGCAAGCAAGAACAAGGATTCCCCATTAAATCCATTTACAAAGCTTAAATTAGGAAAAAGAGATGAAGAACACAATAAGAAAATAAGAAAATAGAGATTGAATCCTAATTAAACTAGAAAACTCACGATACCATGGGGGAATTAGTGCCAATTTGATGTGAAAATTGGCCCTTTCCCAATTCCTATGATGCAAGCTTGATGAATGTTGATGAATGATCCACTTTGATGAAGGATGGTGAGTGCTCCAAGCTAAAAACCTACATAACCTAGCTAAGATTCAATGATAATGGATGGAATTCGCTAAATATTTGAG
Source organism: Sequoia sempervirens (assembly GCA_007258455.2). Lineage (NCBI taxonomy): Eukaryota > Viridiplantae > Streptophyta > Pinopsida > Cupressales > Cupressaceae > Sequoia > Sequoia sempervirens. Next base: position 550,630,112 of record VDFB02105785.1, on the reverse strand, counting down.
CATAGTAAGTTTACTCAAATTGTGGATGATGAAATGAGGAGATTAGCATCTTATTTATAGAATGAGAATATGGATGACTGTCCAAAATTGAGCAATGTGGGACTACCATTCAACCAATGGCAAGATGCCACTTGTCAACCTATAAGTGGATGGAGGATGTGCAAGTTTTGATGATTGTGCTAATACATGCATATTTTTGAATTTTGAATGTGTTGAAATCACATGCAAGAGGGAAGAAAGAATGCATTAAATGCCACTTGGCTCAAGGAAAAGGACATGTAAGAGATTAAATGCCTTGTTGGATGTACATGTCAACTTGGATTTTGGATTCAAACTTGGAGAATATTCCCAAAAGATGCCTTGTTGAGGAAAATAGAGATTTAATAAATCAATTAAATCTATTTTCATGTGCAAGTAGTAAAAGCTGGAGGATGGGACATGAGAATAGATTAAATTAATTAAAGCTAATTAATTTAATGAAGGGGGTTAAATGATGTGACCTATTTGACTTAAATTTGTGGATTTATTTAAATCAGATATGAGAGGAATGTGACAAGAGATTAGTGAAATAAAGATTTTGATTTATTTAATTAAAAGAGATGATGTTAGATTAAATTAAATAAGGTTTTAATTTATTTAATTTAATAGATAGACTTTATAGATTTAATCAAATAAAATTAATTATTTAATTAAATAGGATAATTAGATCAAAAAGATTAATTTAATTATTGAGAAGAGGTGACTTAATTAGATAACTAGTTTATTTAATTAAGAGAGGAATATTGATGAATTTAATCAGATAAGGGGATTTGATTAAATGGTTAGACCAAAGGATGATTTAGGATGAAACGATGTTAGTGGTCAAGATCAGATGCACAATGTCAATTGGTACATTTTACGTGTCTACACATATCCATCATCATCTTGTCCTTGTGAGCCTTTAGAAGTATTGTCATTATCTTCATTTGAATAATTTTCACTCAAGGAGATTAATTACACCTCCTCCTCTTGAAAGGAATCACAATCATGAGGGCTGCAAATAGTGTTGAAATCTCCTTGATCACCCATACAAAGAAGCTTTTCAGCTGGGTGCAAACTTCCACCTACAACACCATTGTTCTCGTCAAGAAGACCTAAAACATCAAAATTAGTATGATCTTCAATTGCATATTCAAATTCCATAGAGGAGAAAATACTTTTAGTGTCATCTACTTCATTGCAACCTTCATTTTCTATAGAAAATTTGCTTTATATCTTTGTATTTTTAGAACAAATAGAGAAAACTTCAAATATTTCATCTATCTCTTCATGACCATCATGGCTGCAATCTTCATCTGTGTATATTTCTTCTATAGGTTGTTTAAAAAAACTTCCTCATCACCTAATGATGCATCATTTTTTTCTTCTACTATACCATCTACATCCATTGGACTAATTCTTGAAAAAGTACTATCACATAATTGAGTTGGGAGATTACTTCCATATTTATCTATCATTTCCTCAATTATTGAAAGCCATTGATATATGCATTTAAGGCTAGGGGGCTTCAAGTGAACTGGTATGGTACTTAGACCTGGATCAAGTCTTTCACAAAAAAAATCAATGCAAAATGATTCATTGGGTCTTTCTGATTCTTGTATAGCAAGCAGAAATTTCATGAATCTATCATGAAAAACATAGATGGATTCATCCTCCAATCTTTCTATATCACATAATGCATCAATATATGATATGGACTCAACCTTGTTTGCAATTTTGTCTTAAAATTCTTCTTGAGTATGTAGATTTCTTTCTTTAGACAAGCATTCATCATTCACTATTGACTCTTCTTCAAAATAATCAAGGAAACGTATTCTAAGCTCATGCCATGAATCTATGGAATGCATTGGTAAGAAAGAAAACCAACCTTCATCCATACCTTCTAAAGTTCTTACAAAAAAAATCATGATAACATTTTCTTCAATCTGACAGTCTTCCATCAAATCAATGAAACACTGTACATGTCTTGATGTTGATTCTTCAAAATCATCTCTAAACTTAGTTAAATATTCATTAATTATTCTTGGGATCGAACGTGGGTAACCTTAGATTTTACTAAAATCTAAAGGGTCGTATCTTTCACTAGTGAACACCTTCCTTTGAGGACAAGGCTATGTTCCAGGCATGATATTACAACTTGTAGAAGGAGAATTAAAAGAACCATACATTTTGCAAATGAAAATTATTCCCTCTACAACTATTCAATTACAATATTCAACCTCCCTTGATTGTAGTGCTTAATTTCACTAAATAAGGGAACCAAAGTTTTCTAGGACTTCAAATATGGTTTTCATATACATATTTATCTTTCTTGAAAACTAGAAAATGAGAAATACCTGGATATATTGTAGCTGTTGTAAATTTCCCTTCTTGACTGAAAATATTTGTAGATCTGGAACTTTTCTTCACATCTTCAATAGGTTCTTTAGACAGGGTCGCCACCTCTCTTCACAGAGGACTGAACTTCGAGCAGTATGAAGTTCTTTCATAGACAAATTTCTTTCTAAGTTCTTTTCACCAGTAGAGCACCACAGATCATGAAACTTTCAGGTTCACTACAACAATTTTTTTCTCCAAGTTTGAATTCCTTCAATATTTGAACCAAATGTTTAGAGTAGCAAACAATCTGACTCTTTGAATTATCAGTTCACACCTAGAGATTCAAATTTCTCCCCATCAGAGTCGCTAATCTGTTGGTGTTTTTTCTAGTTGAACCTCAAAATACTTTAAAGGGCAGCCAACCCTTATGCTCAAGAAACTTCAAAGTCAATGGCCAACTAACGGGTAAATAGTTTTAGGATCTTACCCCTACTCTTTAGGCTCTGTGGGACCACAAATGGTGCTCCTTATTGTGTTCATTTTATATTTTGATTCCTCAAGAACACTTCAACACACGTCTATTCCTACTAAATGCAAATAGATATTATTTATTGAAGGCTTGGCAAACCATTAAGAAAATAACCACCTAATGCTAGGAAAATGAATAATTCTTTACAACACATACATCATAATTGGAAGATTTAATGATTTATAATTTTTTTCTCATTTTGAATCCCCAATATGGAGTATTATCAACTCAATTGTTTCATTATTGTCCACAAATGGATCAGTGCTTCATCAATTAGGTAAATAGAGTCAAATATGCAATAGCCAGTAATATATTAGTTACTGAATTCAGAAACATGTGGACTATTATTTTAATGCTTTGCAATATGAGAAATGACTATGCCTCGAACAAAAATTCTTATCAAACCCTATGCAACTCATTACAAATCTATGACTCCCCTCAAGTATTTAATTAACTCTTTGAGTTAAAGCCAAAACAAAGCCATACATTCATTTGAACCATTGAAGATAAACAAAAAGACCTTGATATTTTCATTCATAAATTGCAAAAGAGGATATAGGTGAGAGTATTGTCTGAGAACTAAAATTTGCTTCAATATCAGTAATTTTATGAAATTAATTTAAAATTTTCACATTTAACCCGTAACCATGACAATGTATTGTTCCATTCATTTATATCATTTACAATATGCTTCAAATTATAGCTAATCTCTACCCAGACCACCAGATACTTCAAAATATAGCACTTACAAGGAGAAGATAATTAGAAATAAAGGAGAAGAAGCAACCCTAAAATAATTTTGTAGAAGACACCTAGCAACAAATCTCCCATTGATTTGCAGTTGGAAAATAATCTGGAATCTTCTTCTTTCCCTCTTTATTCGCAATAGAAAACTCTCCTTCTCATGAAAAGAATTCACCACTTTTACCCTGCAGTTGAAAGAACTTTTCTCTCCATGAAATCTATTTTACTCTACCTTTATTTGTTGCATTGTAAACATTCACTTCCCAACAAATATTATATTCACATTTTATAATGGGGACCTTTACCTTTTATTTTCAGATCAATGCTCATAATGTTTTAAATATTTTATTTAAAAAATTTCCCCTTTGAGTAAAAATTTACCTGCTTCCTCTACATTTTACTTCCACCACCAAGTAAGACTTTCACTTGTATAGTGAATATTTAATTCACGCCTCTGGTAAAATTAAAATTTTACCCCCTTATGCTTTCACTCACCAATTAAAGAATTTCTCCTTTAAAATTTTCCCGTGCCCACTTAAGACTTTATTATTTTTATTGGCATAGGCATTCACCTAAAATTCATCAGGAATATTATAATTCTCTGTATTAGGGGCCCACCAAATGCTTCTCTGAGCTCACATCGCGCATTGCATGAAGAGGAAAAAAAGAGAGAAGCCAACACGTGATGAACGATGAGGAAAATGCAACATCACTCATTGCATGTTCATTTGGGAAATATAAACACCAATGCGTGATAGGTGATGGAAAGGAAGTCCATTACTCATCATAGGTTGCATATTGGAAAGGAGAAGCCTTCCCACGACAGGCGATGGAGACTTGTCATACCTTGGAACCTTTTCCAATCATCTGTAAACATTAAATGGATCTATCAAATCAAGCATTCATCACTAGAAACATTGTATTGCTTAAATAAATAGGGAAAAACAAAGCTTTTAGGTGACTGGCAATGAGTTTTTCCATGCAACCATGAAAGGCATTGTTGATTGTGTTTTCTGCACAACAATAGCCCAAACAGAATATGATATCCTATCTCTTTTGAAAGATAAATCTCTATCAACAAGCCTCAAGAGATAACCCCAAGGTCTCTAATGTCAGGTCTTGATAGTGCATAAATAACTCAGTGATAAATGTGAAAATGTTGGTAATCACAATGGGACCTTACTACAAGCAAAATACTGAATGAATTTTATCAGATCTAACAACCTAATGATGCTTGAGTCCTAGATTTAACCCAATAATCAAAGAAATAGAAAAGACAAGGGTTTCAAAGATATTTCTAAACTTAATACTAAAACTAAGATTAAAAATGGAAATAACCAACACTCGAAATGGACCAATCCCTCAAAACTGATCTCTACTCAACCTAGATAAATCTGCAATCTCATAGAAAATAATGCAATCTTCTGAGGTGTTAATATTTTCAAATTATGAACACTCATTCAAAAACCCTATTACAGTTGAAATGAACAAATCCTCACAATCAAACTAAGCACACTGAAATATGAAGCCCAAGCTAACTTTGCAAAGCAACTAACAATCAGTTGGTTGTGAAAAGTATGGACTGAAGGATTGCTACAACATTCAAGCATTGAATCACAAACATTATCGAATCAAATATAACCTAAATATTAACCTTCTCAAAGAAATTTTAAAGATGGAATAAAAAGAACCATGCAAGACAAGAGAAAAAAAGTATGGCACCAAATCACAATGTCATTTCTTGTATTCAAATTATCCACTGTAGCAACAATTCCAGTTTTCTGTTACAACATTTGCTTGAGAATACCTACTTGCTAACTTGCTACTACTTAACTCACTTCTAACTAGCTCTGCTCTATATCAATATCTACATTCTAATTACCAATTCTAACCCTTACAAATGTGGCAAAATGCCCAATGTATAGAATCCCCCCAGAAAACCTGCCGGCTAGGCAAGGGTTCCGCAACATTAATGGCGCAACAACTTGGCCAAGAGAAACCCACAATCAGTCAAATAAGCATTAAATGCATGTTCCATCCAAGTCAGCCTGGGATCCACCATGTAGTTCAGACCAATGCGCGGGAAGATAATAGGGAAGCACAAATTGCGTCGCAGCCTATCATTAGCTCCCTTCCCTATTATCCCTGTTCCAATCTAGCTCTTCATGTACTTTCAAGAATGCCCCATCCAGGTCGGCCACAGGTAGCAAAGGAAAAACCCTAAGTCGATTCTCAATGGATGCAATCTCTTCTCTTGACCGTTTGACCGACTTGTCCCAATCTACCTTATACATTAGGTACTTATTAATAACTGCAAGGTAGGTAGCTACATCATCCAACTGGGGCTCAGAAATGGACCCATCATCAAGTGGTGCATAGACGTCATGCCACCACTTCCTCAATTGCTCCAGGCTCAAGTACTTGGGTGTGATATTCCTTCTTCCTATCATAATCTCAAAGAAGGCAATCGATCCATTGTAGACACCAGCTAGGGTATCATCAATCTGCTTCCTTTGTTTGTAAATATTCTTCAACACCTTCTGCCTAATCTGCAATGCCTCATACCACTCCCATGGTTTGGAAACTCTAGAAGAAGGAAGGATCCCATCATTCACCAATTTTTCCCAGGTGTATTCCATTATAGTTCTAGTTTTTTGTAGAATAAGATCTGTATCTTCCTTATCTTGGGCCAACACCGCCTTCAACCGCTCAGTTGCCATGATAGCATCCTTTCCTGTTGACAAGATTTCCTTAATACCTTCATCACCCGTTATTTGCACTCCTTTCAACCAATTCTTAGTGGCAAGGGTGGAAGCTTTCATCTTTTCTAGCTCAACTATGGTCTCCCGAGGTAGAGGATTTGTAGCAAAGGAAGAAGGATTAATGGATTGCAGGGGCTTCATTAATTCCTCCAGGCATTTCCTGAGATTTTCATTTTCTTTCCTCAGCTCCTACTTGGTCTTCATTTCCTCCCTCAATCTAACCACAATAATTGCACTAGAACCCTCGTAATCTTCAATGTCCTACTCGACTGATGTAGGTCCTAGGTTGAAAGTCCGAATATTGTAGTCCTTTCCAACCACATCATCCTTGTTTTTATCTGGAGCAGAGGTGGCAATATGAACAACCCGATTGTGAGCTTCATCTCTTTCAATCCTTGAGATCACCCTAGCCTTCTTCTTACCTTTATCTTTTCCAATTTTGGCTAGCAGTGCATCCCAATTTGGTGGACTATCCTCCACTACTACCTATTTCCTTCTTATTTCCTTGTCCAGCCACTCCGGGACAACGAGCTCCAATTGTACTTCATCCTATTTTTCCTCTTCTTGTTGACCCCTAGGTGCCTCCTCATTCAAATTTTGTTTATCAGGAGTTTCATCTATCTTACTTTCTTCCTCTTCAACATGTTCCTCCTCTTGTTCTGGTGATGGATCTTTCACTGCCTCTACTTCTCTTGGAGGAGATTCAACTTCTTTAGTCCTAACAAGAGAATTTGCATGTGCAATCATAGGGGACTGCATTATCTTTTCAATTTCTGCCTTTGCACCATGGAGATCACCCTCATGAAATTCCTCCTTTTTAGTATCCAGGTGATCCTCAACATCCTCCGACTCACTTGGTTTGCTTTGAGCTTCGTGAGCGGGAGGCACATCATCAAGCTACTCCTCATGAGGAACCACCGAAGGTAGGTCAGTCCTAGGCACACTGTCCCTGGGAGAAGGAGTCCTAGACCTCATTGTATATACTTTGGCCTTCTCTCCCAAACTTTCAACATTTACCACTAGTGGAGTAGCTTTCTCCTCCCTAGCCTTAGAGCTAGCCTTCTCTGACAATTTTATAATTCTTCTTCTTTTGGGCACAGGATCACCAGCCTTAGGATTCTGTTTTTCAGTCTCTTTCTACTCAAACTTCTTAGTCCTTGTCCTCTTCTTAGCCTTTGGCTTCCTCTATTTCTTATACACCTTTAATCTTGATTTTGAGAGGGGAATCCAACTTACCTTTTCCCTTAGGATCCTATTCAGTGGATTCTTCAAAGGTGGAGTGGGGATCCAAATCTCCCATTAATGTATAGGTGCATTGTACACCATTATTTTCCAACTCCCATAGCTTATGTTTTAGCCACATCCTTGTGAATTTGAGAAATGGATCCACTAGTTGCTTCAATTCTGTCTTTTCCTCCTCTGACCAATCCACATCACGAACTGGTCTATCCTTTATGGCCTCATAAGCATGATCCTGGATCAAGTTCCCATCATCCTACAATTGATCAGGAACTTCCTTCACATTATATAATCAAACTGACTCAACTGGAAGCTGAGAGAATTTCTTCTTTCTAACCTAAAATTCATCACTGCAGTTGGCCCAATAGTCCTCCAAATTTACCTTATGGCTATATTCTTTTCCGTCCTTCTTTTGAGCCTCTCCTGTGATGTCAAATCTGGATCTCTTAGAGTGGAAAGACAAGCCAAGAGTACTCATTTCTTCTTCTGAAGCCTGGGCGGAACCAATGGAAGGACATACCTCTCTAGTGCCAATCCTCAAGGGAAAATCTCCACCAAAACCAGTCTTATGCCTGTCCTTCTTGACAATGACATCAAAGTCACAGATCTGCCTAGTCACTTCCAACAATATAATGTGATCAGTGAGATATCTTGGAAGTCTGTATGGAGTTGTTTGGCAACCATCAATCTGAATGTAGGAGAAGGTTGGGAACTAAATAAACCATGCTCCATATTTCTTGATAAGTTCTTTGGCCTAGTCTGAAATCCTTACATGCTCTACCTCCCAAAGCATTCTAGTGATATACATGGTAAATGCGTCATTTTCCTCCTATAGTCCGAGCTTCCTAAATACAACTGAGGGAAAACTTCATAGATGATATCCTATCCAAAAATTCCATTTGTATCCAATCCTTTGTAGGGATGGAATATTGCAAGTGCATAGACCAAATATGAGGTCATTATGAAGGTATTTGTTTGCAACACATTGGAAAATTGTTTATGAATTACTTGGCTCATGACCCCTTCCCAATGGTAATTAATCTTTTCTTGCTCCATCCTCACAATGACATGGCACATCCAATTCTCAAATGTACCAGCACTCTTCAATCCAACCACCCTGCTAAGAAAGGTGATGGCATCATAGTATTCCTTCTTGAATTTTGCTCAGAATAGCTACTTGGGTAGCTTGGAATACTGAGACTTGGGCTTCTCTAGCCAAGAATTGATAAACTATTGTGATTTCACCGTTTGTTGATCGTAGAACTCCTGAGCTACCTCAATGGTGAATCCTACCACATGAGATCTATTTGGCATATCAAATGTTCGGGCAATGGAGACTGGGTTGAGATTTGTAACAACTCTCCCTTGAGGACCAATTATCCTCTATGTGTCCTGATCATAGTGCCTGACACACTCAAGGACCAGCACATAGCATTGCACTGTAGAAGGGAAACCAGCAACATGTGACAATCCTGATTCCATCATCCTTCTAGTCACCAAAGGAGGATCCTTAGCTACCATCCTTGCTTTAAATTCCTCATAGTCCTAGAGGCCAACATTTGCATCAGTGACTTCTGACCAGACAGAAGTGATCTTACTCTTAGGGACCTTGCTCTAATGTCCAGCTTAATCCTCTCTGCATCAGACAATGAAGACCCAGCTGTTGCCTTGCTTGATTCAACCTACACTCAACATAAAAATCACAGTAAAAACCACAGGAAAGAGTCATGTTAATCCATCAAAACATCATTAAAATGCATCTCATATAGTCAAGGTTTTATTAAATCTCATATGAAATGATCACAACAAATTTTGGGTTTCAAGACCATCTGCAGAATCTGGGCCAGAGAGGAATTTCAGGAAATTCCATACCACTTGGATTCCAATGAAATAACCAAGAAACACCTACTTAACCATTAAAATTGATCATTTTTTATCAATAAACCACATGGGAGATCATAAGATAGCATGAATAAATCATAAAATGTATTGAAAATCACTAACACATTATGCTATTCCATATTCCTTTACATTTCATCAACTTTCGAGAAAATCTACTAGAGATGGATTCCCGCAAAGAATGAGCGAAAGAGGATTTTGGGAAATCTAGGAGACAATGGATTTTAGAGAAATCCGGACCTAATAGACATCCATAGTTAAAGAAAAATTCTAGACCAATGGAGATTCCAGAGTGAAGGCTTCGACAAGAGTCAGTCATTTTGCCAAGAAGTCTTGGCGACTTCCGGGAGGTCACACCGAAAGATGTCATTAGAATGGGTTTTGTTAAGACTTAGTAGTTCCAGTGTAATGTCTCGCCGAATGGTGATATAGCAAACAATATCGATATGATCAAAGGGTATTCAGGGTAAGGTCTTGGTGAATGCTTCATGTTTCACCAACTTTCGGGGTCCAAGCAAACACTTCGGCCAAACTAAAGTTTTTGATATGACATCTTAGCGAAGTTGCGATGTCTTGCCGACTAGGGCTTGGTTTGAATTCAGCCAGAGGTCTCGTTGATAGCGCATTGTTTCGGTGATATGAAGTTCTATCTGCATAACCTCCTGCTAACAATATGTGGTCTCAGCGAAAGAAGATCTGAGCTTGCCAAGAAAGGAAGGGGTCCCCATAAGGTCTTGGCGATTGCCGGTAGTCTCGCCGAAAGTGAAGGCCTCGACAAGAGCTGTGAGCTCGCCAAAAGGTCTTACCAACTTGGCAGGGTCCCAGCGACTGAAAAGAACATAACTTGATGAAAGCGAAATGTCCTTGGTGAAAGGTCTCACCGAAGGATGGACGTCTCAGCAAAGCAAATGGGTATCAGTAAGACCAATGGAGCCCACTATGACCTCTTGCCGACTAGGGCTTGTCTTGCTGAAAGCGAATATGAAAGTGTATGTCAGTGAGAGATTTTCTTATGGGGTGAGGTCTCGACGAATCCTTTATGTCTCACTAATTGACATAGGAGACCCTATCGGTGTAAGAAATGACATTGTCACGGCGATCCAATATGAACTTAGGAAGACCTCTTAGGCGAACTACAGGGTGATCAGTATGACATCTCCTCGATTTTGAAGGGCCACAATGAAGAAATTTCAGAAGGGATGGAGAGTCCTGATTTCATCTAGACACTGAAACAATGTAGAATTTCAAAAGGTTTAACTCAGGACCAGTCAAGGATGGACCTTTTATATACTTTCCTTGTGTTTTAGGCCTGTTTTAAGATGAAATCACCTGATATGGCACTGCCCTAGGTCTGAAACCCTACTCATCTACCATTAGCGCACAAGAAAGTTCAAAATTTAGTTGTTTCAACTATTAAGTCATCACTAGGGTTTACTAATTACTCTTAGGAAAGATTCATCAAAATGCAAATAGACAAATGAGCTCAAAACTCATCTGGGAGATGACAAATGATGCAATACTAAACAAACCTAGCATGAAATAATCAAATACGTAGGAATTCAAATCCCACAAACATTCCTAATACCAACGTGTCATTCATAATTCAATTCAAAGCAAAGTAATTAGACACATACCATTATAAAGTGGAAACTGATCTAGGAATTAGCAAACGCGAAGGGAATGGGGTCTAGAAAGAATAGACGCAGGAATGCACAAGAAACCATCATTACAATCCACAGTTCACCCGAATATCCCAAAATGAAGCCAACAACCCAAAGAATAAACTCTAAGGATGCAGTTCTCAACTCAGTCAATGGAAAATAGTGAGCATAATGGCACAAAAGATCTCAAAAATCAAGTAAAATCTAGCCTTCAAAGCGCGTACGAAGCCATTAATGCAATCGATAAGACAGTCAGGAAACCTGGGAAGCTAATGACAGGGCAGAATCTGGAAAAATCCGGCCCACGAGAAAATCTGCAAAAACTAAAAATCCCCGAACAACAAGGTCCAGCCAGAATCCAAGCGGGATCCGGGGAAAATCTGACCAAGGTGGAAAATCCCGAATTAGGGTAAAAACCTGAAACTTGATCCAAAACTTAGGATTTTCGATGAATAACCTGGGGAAACAGTTAGGCAATAAAAATAAACTTTAAAGTGCATGCCTAAATAAGATAAAACCTTAGAAATAAAGGGCCAAGAAACCAAAACAGAAACGAAAGAGGGTCCCTGCTTTTAGCAGGGTGTGTGTGTGAAAACTATACAACAGGCGTGTCTAGACCAATCAGAGGCAAGAATTAAATTTTCTTTTCCTCCAAAACATTTAAAATGCATTTTATGTTATCCCATTTATATTTCACAATATTTAAAAAATTCAAAAGATTTTAAATATTAACATTTGAAACTTTAGAAAAAATGTGACTTCTAATTATCCAAGTGGGGCATTTGGAGGAAATTCATTGGTGCAAACCGGGAGACCTAGAGCCATGAAAATTTGCATAGTATCATAATCAATTATTTAGAGAAAACCCATGTCCTCAATTTTTCCCAGCCCTTAAAATTCATGTACCTCCCTTGTAAACTAGCCCCTGAGACGTGTTTACCACACCTAAAATGCATTAAAATAATTTATCAAATGACCTCTTTTATTTATGAAAATGGATCTATATACGTTTCAATCCAAAAAAAGAAATGGGCTATCCTTAGATTTGCAAAATTTGACACTTTTCAGAACACCATTTTTGGCCATGTTGTGATAAAAAAGCAATTAAATAACCCATCAAAACTTATCTTGGAGGCATGAAATTGAATAGGCGTGTAGATATTTGACCCAATAATGTAGTGCACCAAATATCTTGGCAAAAGGGATCCTGAGGTGAAAGATATTAATCGACAAAATTGCTCACTCAGGCATTTCTACAACTGCACCTATTCAAAACCAATCAAGGCTCTCAAAGTCACCACTTTGAAAAAATATCAAAACAACTTTTGGGGGGCTTCCATTGGAAACATAAGCTCATTTAGGTACATTGAGTATGTGTGCAAGAGGAATTTGCTTCACTCATCAATCTTCACGAGATATTAGGGGTCAAAGTTGACCACCTTGAAACATTTGAGAAATGCAGATGTAAAATTAGAACAAAATGCATTTTCTTTTGATCTTGAAAAATAGAAAATCTGATCATGAGGCTTTGAGACTGGACCAGGGAGCATATGAATGTAATTAGAATGGAGAAAAGCATTCCTTTTGTTTTGATAATCAAATAGATCTAAATTATGACCCTCCAAAGTAGGTCACTTAGGTAGATTTTTCAGGTGCACTTATGAGAGTGCAAAGAAATTTTTTTCAATGTGGGCACTTCAAATTTGCAAAATTTGAAGGTTCCACCAAGATGTAAAGGCCAAACAAGGTCGATCAATCAACCTTATAAAATAAAAGTATGTCTCACCTAGGCACAAGAGGTCAATAACTTCATGGGCTTCAATGACTCAAGTTGTTCTTATGTGACTAGGAACCAATTATAGAAGGCCAACAGAAAGATAGGCAAAAAACTCAAAGGTTTAGAAAAAGGAAAAGATATTCAAAGCCAAATAACTCCCACATAAAACCCTAAACCCTAATAGACTAGGAGAATACCAAGGAAAATGCAATTTGGACCAGTGGAACATGAGAATTTTTTAAGGGTTCCATCACAACCAACAAAACCAAACAAAATAATATAAAGACAATTCTAGACCTAATAACCATACTTCAACTTTCTATAGTCCTTCAATTATAAACAGTTAGACCCTCATTCTGACATTCCATCTTCACTTTAACCAACATACAAGATTAAATTTTGTTGAGCTCATGTATTTGCAATTGATTTATTCTACTATAGTAAATTCCAAGCAAAGAAAATGTTTGCATTGACCTACATAATTTGACAATTTCCTTTTAAGAAAACCTTAGATAGAGCCTTGCTACTAGTCAAGCATCCATAGCCGACAAGCTTATCTCTATAATTCCTCCAAACATAGCTCTATTGTCAGTCAAGAATCTATAACCTCGGTAGAGATATTTGGATATCCTAAAGAGTTACTTTTTTCTCTTTTGATATTTCGTTGATATTCATTCTTTTTTTATATATTTATTTATAAGATTATTTTCTTCATCTTGCAATAAATGAAGCCCACTATTAGGTTGAGAATTGCAACATTAGCAAAGGCTACCTTTTTATTTTTCACCCAATGAAAACAATTGCTATCCAAAATTTAGTAGGATGATTAAAGTATGGTTGTTTGTAGCTCAACATCAACTAAATGATTTATATGAACTAAAGTAAATAGAACTAAGCAATTCCCCAATCATCTATAATTAAAGGACTATTTCCAGTCAAAGCATGAATCACATTTTTAGAACTGACATTCTATTATTTTTACCAACTTCAAAGGTTCCTAATTATTGTATATTTGAATAATGCAGAACCTTGGAAGGCAACAAAACAAAAGAAAACACCCAAAAAAGATAAAAAAATAGAACAAAAATATTTACAAAGAGAAACTCATTTCAAAATAACTATGTATAAAAAACTATTTATATATATATAAACTATTTACAAACATATAAAAATGGAAAGCAACTAGAACTATGCTTGAAAGTAATGCTTCAAGAATTGCTCATTAACAAGCAATGGAACATCCTCTTTGGTTAAAGTTTTAAGCTTGAAAGTCATTGTAACCTAAAATTTCAGATACTTGGTAAGGACCAGTCCATAACTCGTCAAATTTACCATGCTCACCCTTACTCTCACGAGATTCCTCCCAACACATGACTAAATCAAACATTCTAAAGGTTTTCAATGTAGCCCTTTTGTCGAACCATTATTTTACCATAGATTGGTGCCTAGAAAAATTATCTATAGCTTTGGTATGTCTCATCTAAGTGCATCAGTTGCAACAATCGAGCTTCATCCTAATCATCTAATCCAATGTACTCTTGGGAAAATTGCTAGGTAGGGATTTTAGGTTTATAGGGAATATAGGATCTATCCCATAGACTAAGTGGTAAGGAGAATTTCCCAATGCGGATTTCATCCTAATACGATCTACCCAAAGGGTGAATTTCAATAGAGAATTACATTCTCTAGGATTATTCTCAATTAATCTCTTAATTATATCCAAAATGTTCTTGTTTGATGATTTTGGTAATCCATTTACCTGTGGTAATAATTAGATGAGAACTTTAATGTTATATCATGTTCAATGCCCAATTAGAAAATTTTAATGAGGAAAAAGTAGGGAAATTATCACACACTAGAGAATATGGTACTCCAAACCTGGTAATAAAATTTTCCTCTAAGAACTTGATCATTTCCTTTGAGGTACATTGCTTACTATGGCACACTTCAATCCATTCAAGGGTACAATAATCAGTGGTAATCAGTGCAAACCTATGACCTACAGATGATGGAGGATTAATTGTATTGATGAATTCTAATCCTCATTGCAATAAATGATGTATCTCCATCACTGGCTATAATGGTTGAGCATTAAAGCTCCCTTTATCCACAACAATTTGACATGTGTAATAGTGATTTACATGCTTATATGTATCTTTGAAAATAGTCAAACAATAATAGGTTGCTCTCAAGATGAGGTGTGTAGTAGCCAATCATGCTCTATGAGCGGTACCAAATTTATCATATAATTCCTACAACACTTCAGTCACTTTTGTCTCATTAAAACATCTTAAATAAATTCCTTCATGTTTTTTTCTTGAACAAAACCCTTCCTTTAATCATGTAACTTTGGCCTTTGATCTTTATGGCTCTTCTTTGATTTCTTTGCATATGGTCAAGGCAATTGTTACTAACTAGATAGTACCATATATCTAAATACTAATCATCTTAGTCTTCTATGTCTAGAGTATACTATTGGGTAGATATTTGTGGATCACTATCAATAATTGATTTAACTAATTCTTGTGTGTGAAACAATTTCATAGGTATAATCTCTAAATCAAATTCTTATAGAACCATAACACATTTGGCTCTTTTTTCTCTAAGATCACTATGTGTTAGTAGCATTTTTACTATAACATGGGGACAAAAGCCTTGACTATACTTCTGAGAATGTAATGTCAAAATTTTTGCACTACTTTAACTAAAGCAGAGGCTTTTTTTTCAATTTCCATGTAACTTAGCTCCACCTCCTTAAAGGGAGCACTCATGAAATCAATCAATTTTTCTTCTTTGTTCTTGCCCTTTTGTGTTAATGTTGCTACACATGTTTGGAAAGAAGCAAAAGAGGAAATGTAAAAAGGTTTAACATAATCTATACTTACCAACATCAGTGCTTCTACAATTACAACTTTCATATTTTTGAAGGTGAGTTTAGCTTCACTTGTCCACTTGATATTTTCTTCTTTCTTTAGCATATCATTAAGTTGTTTCACTATCTCAACAAATATGATGATAAATTTTTGAATGAAATTGATCTTACGAAAGTATGACTTTAATTCTTTTTTACTTCTCGAGGGTTGTAATTTGAGTAAGGAACTCACTCTATTTGGGTCTATTTAAATACCTCTTTCAAAAATAATTTGTCCCTGCAACTTTCCTTCATGTTGTTTAATAGATTGGACACCTTGAGAATCTACAATTGAATGCCCTAAAGGTGCAGAAAAATTAACCCAATAGCTCTGAATACTAATCTTTAGACAAGATGAACATTCTCTGAATTTTTCTAAGGTACAAATCCCTCACATGATTTTCAATGAATTGAAAGAATAGGAAAAAAAAACATCATGTATGCTTTTAACCAAAAATTAGAAAAGGCATACCCAATATCAGAAAAATTTCTAATATTAGGTGTGTGATTCAACAAATAAGAAGTATTAGCACACAGACTAGTTAATCATCAGAAACAAAAAATCTACTCTATACCATATGAGAAATGAAATTGATTATAAGAATTACATTACTCGTACCAAGATAAGAAAAGCATAAGATATTCTTAAACACAAATATTTAAGAAATCATATTAACTCCACCAAATTGCATAGAGACAAAATGGTAATTTCACTCATCAACAGTATTGAGCAAACTTGCGAAAAAAATGTTTAGAGCGAGCATATGAAGATGGATACATTCTTAAATAGGTGGATGAGTCCACCTCTTCATGTCCATATCCAATTAGACAAAAGACACTTAAAATAAATAAAGAGGATCTAGGTAATTACGACAACTTTGCTTCTTTTCCAGCTTCTAAGATTGCCAAAGGTTTCTTCCACCATGCCTAAAAGCCTTAAGGATGTGCATCAATTCCTTATGCTGGGGAATGGTTACATTTTTCATCCTTACCTTCCACATCAAATGAATATCTTTAGCCATTTCCATGCATTTCTTGCAAACCTTCATAAGATCCATTGCCTGGGACGATACCAAGTGTAATCCACTTAGTTTTTGTACATGTTCAACATTAAGTGAGGGTGATTCAAGAGTCCCTTTGGTCGTTTTCTTGAAATTAGCTACCAAAATTCTAGTGTCCACATCATCCCTTATTTCATATTTATTTTGAATTAGACCAAGAGCCACTAAGGTGCTTAGTGTTTCATCTGAAATGATAGTACATTTGTTGATTATCTCTTTAAGCTTATCCAAACTTTTTTTAGAAACCTATAATTTCCACTCTCCTCCTTTATTCCATGACAGGTAGTGAGTATTTGAAGCATTAGGTATGACTTGGTATGCAGCTAATCTTCCCATATCTAAGCTCATCAATAACTTCAATTCAATTTGATAATTAACCCACAATTTCTCTTCTTTCTCAATAGTAATGGCTTCATCCGCTAAGGTGGATTTTAAAGCATTTTCCTCTTGGAAGTGTTTACAAGATTTATTAATGACAAGGTTTCCCTTCTTGATGAGGGATTCATTCCAATCATGTACAACTTGACTTGAACTTTGAAAACTTTAAATTTTAGTTAGGGCTTCTAAGTTTCCAACTATAGTAAGAGATTCAATAGAAGAATCTACTTGAGAGAGAGGCTATGGGATGAGCTCAAAAATAGACTTTAGATAATTGGTCAAGTCTTGAACTTGGGCTTTCAATTCATCTTTTCTTTCCTTATCTTTCTTTGATCTCTCAACCATCCTGGCTGTTGGCACTTGAAAAATATGAACATCTCCATCCCTAGTAGGAGGACTGAGGTCTACCATGTTCACTTCGAAGTCACTTGTTGTTGCTTGATAAACATCTATTTGCATTGAATGGTTTGTAATCTCCATTTGAAGTGTCCATGATTGTGTGTCATCTATAAGCCTAGCAATGGTCTTTAACTTTTTAGGTTTAGGAGTTGAAGTCCTCTGCAACAACTGACCTACCATGCATTTCTTGGGAAAGATGGGTTGCATAGCTTTCCTTTATGGTGACAATGAATTTTCCAACCAAGTTGGGGTTACAATGAATTTAGTTGCCTTAAAACCTAGGAACTCAAACAATGTCTGAGTGATTGGAGGGGTATCTCCTATCGGTGTGGTTGTTTCTAGCCCATGAGAGGTGGCTACCTCTCTAGTAGGTGATTCATCTTGAGAAGGGGGTGAATCAACATTCAATTTTTCTAATCCTTCCTCTTCCTCCTCTCCTTCATTATCCTTCCCTATAGTAGGTAGGTTGAAAATGTCATCCCCACAAGTTTGTGAATATACATTCTTTTTTGGTGGGTCTTCATCACCTTCATCAAGTCGTGAATCTTTGGATATAGTACAAGGGTGGGATTGCTCAGTTTTCTTTTTAGTCCCCCATTCTCAGGTTATGGCTAGAACATCAGCATTTTTAGCTTCAATATTTATTTTTTTTAAATTCCAATCCATGGTAGGAATGGGTCGAATTCCTATTAATTTAGTCTATATTGGGTCAACCATGTCAAACCCATCTTCAAAAATTCCTTGAAAATATCATTTCAAATCATAAATGATGATTTTTTCTATTGTTAATCCCATCCTACTTCTTCTCCCAACCTCATATTCATCAAAGAAATCAGACCAATAACCTTTAAGGTTGGATTGGTGATTGAAGGTAGGGCCCAATTTCAAATTGTTCTTAGTATAATCTTTCAGATCAAAAGAGACACATTCCTCATATGAGGGCATGTTATACCTAGACGATTCTTTCTCAATATTCAAAGCATCAAACATTGATTGGCAACTATATGCACCAAGACCAAATGGAAAATTGACTGTCAATATTTTTCTACCTTGATATAGTCTATTAACATCAACCAATTGTCTACTTACCTCAATAACCACCCATTTGTCTTTAGGATATGTTGGTGCTCCAAATCAAACAATCCAATGAATCCTATAGACTAGCCCCTATCTAATGATCAAACTAAATGGTGGATTTGGCCAACTAACAAGATTCAGTCAAAGACAAAGATCTTCTACACTTTTGGCTCTGCAAGACCAAGGTGGGTCAACCTATACAATGCCTAAAGAATTCAATGCAACTATGCACAAACATTTCTTTTTATAGCAGATAACTCCCAATGAAAATAAATGAAGGAAAGCATTGACAACCTCAAATCTGGTTATATTCTTGGTAACTCAATACTTACTCAGCAATTGGGAGGAAGAACTCAACACCAAACCTCAACTAAAAAATGAGGATTTAAGATGATTTTTGAATTTAAAATTTTTCTTAGAATGCATCAAGTTGAATAATAGATCAGTGCCTAATTTTGGGCCAAGGAGTCAAATGCATAAAATGAATTCATTAGCAAATAGAATTCAACTAGTGGATTTACAACTATTAATGTCTTACACCAATAGATCCACTCTTGTTTGCAATCAAATTCTCCTTATACATCCAACTTGCACACTTAAAATCACAATCATCGGCTCAATGTATTTTAACCATTTCATTGAAACAAAACCATAAACAAAAAAAACAATCTTAGGAAATTTGAGTTGACAAACTCAAACATACTTGTTATTATTGAACTCATATGACTGAAAATGTACAAATCTAGAGACAATTTGATGACAGTACTGATTTACTTGCATGAACTAGCTGATATTTACTCATGAAATCAACAATTACAAATTTACAAACTCAATTCATGACTTGAACTCAACATTTTCTATCTACCCAACGCCACAGAAGAATTCAAAACCCCTTACAATTGAGAAAAGAAGAGAGGATATAGAAGAAAGGAATGCTCTAGAAGTTAATTTGGAGATGCCATCTGGAAACATCTTTCCTGTTGATCAGAAAAATGAAAAGAATCTCTCCTCTCTCTTCCCTTCAACAAACTTTTCCTCCAATTCTACCCTTGCTCCAAGTTGTTCAACAATAGAAAATTTCCCCATGTGGATAATCTTCATCCATTCACTCTATAGTGAAAATTCATCCTTTACTGTGAAAATTTCTTTTTTTTTCTCTTTGTTGTGGTTGCACTTATTTTATTTTCCAGCAATAGAAATACTTTACTAAATTTAAAACATAAGCCTTCACCTCAATAATTTACCCAACAACTTTTAAAATACTACCCATTTTTAGAATATTTTCCCTTCACATTTTATTGCACAACAATAAAATATCTCTTACTTTAAACTAGAGCCTCTAATTTAACTTTCACAAGACCCCTTTCACTTTACATCTTACATTTGAAATATTTTCTTTTTTAAACAATAATTTGCATTGGGTAAAATATTTTACCCATCCATCTTCAAGCTTTTCTCCAACCATTTATTTACTCCACCTCACTTTGCATCGGGCACTACTTCAAATTTAAATGATTTGTCATTTGAAAATCAAATAGGGCCTCCTTTAAATATTTCATCAGGAACTTTATACTTTAAATGCGATGGAGGTTTAACATTTTTAAAACATGCACAAAATAACATTACCATGCATTTCATTCACCCAGGCCCACACTCATGTGGCTTCATCTCACACATCCTATAGTGTTAACGAGTGAGCATCTTCAAGATGTGTGTTGATGAGGAAAGGTTGTGATCTTGTTGCATTTTCAACTTTCACTTTCTATTGTTGATTCATTTGCTCTCCATTTGTCCCTTTGTTTACCCTAATTTCCTCTTCTTTGTTTGCTCGGCTGCTTCTCCTCTTCTTGTGTGTTCATGGTAGTGCCCCTTTGTAGCACAAGCATTTCCTAGATTCTACATCAAGGGTTTCTCATTCCCCTCAGAAAAGATTTGAACAAAAGAACTTCTTTGGCATACTGGGTGTCACACCAACAACCTAGAGCCCTTTGTTCTTCTTAACATCATGTAGGTCAGCCAAATGCAATTGCTTGAAAGTTTTGAAGGCTTTTTCAACAGGTCCACTTTGTGTTGTTATGCTGGCATCCCAAAAGAAATTCCCCAAACACTTACAATATATTTTCTCGTCAAGCTCAAACTAGCACACTATGTTTTGGAGATCCCCTCTTTGGACTACATTTTTTCCTCTTTTAGATCCATCACATGGTGCAAGATGTGAGGAAATCACCATCCATTCACATTTGCATGAAAGTTTCTAAAGTCTTTTCATCAAATCCATTTTGTGCACCTGTCACTGCATTCTATCCTTTGTGTTACTCTTGAATTTTCCCCTTCCCTTCGAATGAGTTCCCCTCTATGCCTTGGTGGATGCGTGTACTCTATCCAACTTTTTTGTTGACTTGGGATCACTGACAATTGCTTTTCTTGAACTGGCTACAATATCACCAGTGGTATGGGTAGCATTATCCTATAGAGATTGTTTTCATTTTGTCTTATTATGATCCTTCAAAAATGCATATGCCAAAGCAGTAACAAATTTCTTCAAATGTCTAGGCTTCAAATGAAGTTTTGAAGTTGAGCAACTATACTTTTCTAGCAATGACCACTAGGAAAGAAATGTTGCATTGAAATCTTTGTTCACCATTTTACAAAGGATCTGGACACTATTGTTCATGATTGTAGTTTCACAATAGCATATTGAACTTTTCTGAGTCATGATTGAGTGACACCACCAAACAAAAAAGTAGGGCATAGGTAGCCATTCTAGAACAAAATTTGAGGTGTTTCAATCATTGTAGCATATTTGGAAGCCATTTTGGGAGAAACACTCATCAATCTGGTAATTAGGGTCTGAGGGTTATCATACCTCAAATACCAATCAAACACCACCTCTCTTTCATTTGGATGCTTCACATCAAACAAAACCATACTCTTGTTCACTTTGTTCAATAGTCACATTGAAGACTTCTAGCTTTACAAACCCTCTCTTCGATGCATGATAGTGTTGGATCAATTCTCTTTATATGCCACCATATTATCAAGAAAATTGAACATAGATTAGCTTGATAAAAAAATTTCTCACATAGTATTATGTGGTTGTTCAAACAACCGAGCAAGAGTATATAGTGTTGTGACATTAATTCCATGGTGACCCTAAATGAAACACCATTTTCTATTAAAGACTTTGCCATTGTCTACTGCACCTCTAAGAAAAAGTTTTCTCCTATTTGGTATCACTCTCTACTTGATGTCATGACCTTCAGACTCCATATATTAAAAGAAATGGATCTCGCTTTGCATTTTAACTCTTGAAGGCAAACAATTTCATAATGGTGCAAAGTATGTCGAGTTCCCAAGTGGGCCAGACTAAAAAAAAAAATCAAACAAATATTCTCCTTTAATTGTCCTAACATAGCTTATGAATGCTTGTGAAGTGAACATACAAACTGGATTTTCATCAAAATATGTTTTCTGACTTATTTAAACAATGAGAAAAATTGGCCAAGTTGGCTTTAGAATTGCCTTTGAAAACTAGTCAAACGACCTCATGGAGTCATGAAAACTTAAAGGCATGTAGATAGTGGACCCAAGAATGGATTGCAAAAGAAGAATTGGATCATGAGGTGAAAGATATTCACTATCAAAGTTACTCAGTTGAACTTTCTGCAATTACCTGTTCATAACCAATTAAAACTCATCAAATCACCTCATTGAGAAAATGTCAAATCAACTCCTGGTGAGCTTCCACTGCACACAACAAATAATTTTGGTATAGTGAGCATGTTTCCAAGAGGAATTTTCTTGAATCATCATCCTTCATGAGATATTCAGGGTCAAATTTGACCACCTAGAAAGGTTTAAAAAAATGCAAGTGCAAAACTGAACAAATTGCATTTGGTTTTGGCATGGTAAAAATAGAAAATCAAATCACGAGGTTTTGAAACTTGAAATGGGAGCATAATTAGGTATGGAGAAAGGAGATAATCATTTCATCATGAAAACAATCCACTTGCAAAATGCAAGCTCAAACAGGAGGCTACTTTGCAAAACTAAAAGTTTGCAAACAACAGAATAGTGCCAAAACCCTCCAGCTTTGCTTTTCAAAACCCTGACAAAACTTATTATGGGAGGCTGAAAATTGACATGCACATTCACATATGTCACATGAGTGATCTCACAAAAAAAAAATCATGAAAAACAACAAGCTCCGAAATATGACCTTCTAAAGTAGGTCACTTAGATGAATTCTTCAAGTGCACTTCTAAAAGTGCAGAGAAATTTTTTGAAATGGGCACTTCAAATTTGAAAAATTTGAGAGTTCCATTAGAATAGTTGGGTAATTTTATAGGGAAACCATCATATCTGCCTACTCTTATGTATGAAAATCTTTGTAATTGAATAAAATGGCTACCATAAAAATCCACAAACTGCATTGCCTTTGGAGATAACCTCATTACAGAATGCCCCTGCAATTCCCTGACCATCCTCATGGTAAAATTGTCAACAATTCTTTTGAAATGCAAGAATCTCTTGTGAAGTTGGAGTTTGTAAAAATAATCATAAGTTGGTACTTTTCCTGGAGGAAAATCACTCAACAATAATCCAAACTAGGGTTGAGTGCTAGCAAGGGCATATATTAAATACGATGACAAAGAAAAATTTGTTTAGTGTGAAGAATGACATCAACTCATGTAGACTGTCACTAATAATTTTCTCCTAGTCCAAGAATTGCTCCCCACTCAATATGATTTGGATGAATAAATACATCCATTCTTCAAAGCTATGAGCATTTTCATTTCCCCTTACACTGTGCAACAACACTACAATATCAGCCACCTCATCTACAAAATGATTCCTTTGTAGGTTGCAGGGAAATTGAGACTTACCCTTCTTTGGTTTGACTAGCTAGTTCTTTGCTATTACATTTTTTTAAACCCCTTTCTTGGTAGTGAACTCAATCTGAGAGCTTTTCATGTCCATTGGTGAGAATTCATCTCTTTCTAGAGTTCTCAAATAGGACACGAAGGTAGACCTTTGAATTTTCAAAACAAGTCTATTATCTTCTATCCTAACTTCCCCTGTCTGTGAATTATGGTGTCTGATATATTCTAGCACTAGTTCGAGACATTGCACAGCTATTGGAAACATGACAGCTTCAATCAACCCACTATCCACTACCCTCTCAATAATAGGTGGAGGCTTAGGTTTGTTAAATTTATTCCACAATTCATCCAGATTAATGGGCCCTAGTCGAGTATCACCAATTTTAGGTCCTTTGTATGTTAACCCAGACACATACTCATAGCCCGCATATTTAACCCTTGCCATGTGCACCAGTGGCTTTTACAATATGTTTTCTTCAATGCAAGCGTAAATTCAAAAAATAGTTTGTAATGGATGGAAACTGAAAATACCTTTAATGGTGAACCCTACAATTTGAACTTTGCATATCCTCTAGCTTGTCCTTTGAAATTGCAACAATAAGAATGATTTCCCATCCTTTTATTTCATCAAACTTGGCTTCACGAAAAAACATGGAAGTAGATGGACATTAATGTCTTAATTTTTCATTATGACATGTAGTTGTCACATTCACTATTCCCCACATAACCATCTTTCAAAAATTTAAAAAACAAATGTCTATGGGTGGTAACAAAAGAGGTTCGAAGAACATTATAAATATGTGCCCCAGTTCAAATGACACGGTGAAATACCTCCCAAGCTAATAATCATCATACCAGTAGCAAGGTTTGACAAGACATACAAAAAACCACCTAGTTTGAACATAGGAAGTAGATACAAGGATCTAAGTGGTGAATTGGAAGGTTTGATGAACTTAAGAAAACATCTCCTGGGTTCACACCATGACATGAAACACCACCTATGTTGAAATGAGATGTTTTCAAGTTAGCGGGTGGTTCAACAAGTTCGGGAATGAAATAATAGTAATAGTGGCTCTGACTGGGGACAAATACTGACAAGGATGAAGTAATGAACCCAAACTAAAATGGGAGGAAACTAGTGTCTTATCAATTGGGAAACAAAAGCAATCAAAATAGAATGCACTCTCCAATGACAAGGAAACAAACCAAAATAGCACCAAAACCTAAAACTAAAACCCTAAGCTAAATATGTACAAAGAAAGAAAGGGCACAAGGCCATCATAGTTGATAGAGCTTTAGATCTTTCCCATTATAAGGGATGGGGAAGGGAGTTTTGTCAGGATATGAAAGTTGAAAAGTATTAGGCCTAAACTCCTGAATTATTTTGAAGGGGCCAATCTAGAGTGAATCAAATTACTTCTTATGAGCACCTTTACGTTCCCTATACTTATCCCACAACAAAAATGAGTCTCTAATCATGAAATTTCTTGGTCTGGATTTCTTGTCAAAAATATCCTTAACCTTTTCCTAGTGGTTATCTTATCTACCATCTCTTCTCATTGTTCCTATATTTTAGTTAAGTACAAAATCCTCTTCTCTAATGCATCATTGAATTCAACTTCCTCTATAGTAGTCTACAATTTATTAACTAGCAACTCTAAAGAAAGAGGAAGTGCACTTTCTACCCCATACACCAACTCGAAGGGGGTTATCCCAATATCTTTTTTTGGAGTTACCCATTCTTCCCATAGGGCTTCATACAAATTTTTGTGCCAATCTTTCTGATTTCCATTGACCAACTTCTTGATAATATTTACCAAATTTTTGTTACTAGATTCATCCTGACCATTCCCTTGGGGATAATAATTAGCTGAATGGGAGGTAGAGATACCATAATCATAGCAGAAAAGTGAAAACTCGCTAGATGAAAAAATGGTAGCATTATCAGTAACTAGCTTATGTGGAACTCCATACCTAACCAAAATATTTTCTTTGATAAAATCATAGACTACTTCAGAAGTTGTTCTCTTGACTAGAATCGCTTCCATGCATTTAGTGAAGTAATCAGTAGCTATGATAATATGAGTATGACCTCCGCTAGACTATGGGATAATTGGACCAATTAAATGAAGACCCTATTGTTGAAATGGTCCATTGATAACCACATGCTTAAGTGGTAAAGCTACTAGTTGGGGCCTTCCCGCAAACAACTTAGATTTCTTGCAATTACCCACCTAGTGATAGGAATCCTTAAAAATCCCAAGCTAGTAATATCCACGCCTTATGATCTTGAAGGAAGTCATGGTGGAAGAGAAGTTTCCTCCATAGGCCTCATTGTGGAAAATATTAAGCAACCGTTCTTCTTGAGCTTTATCAACACATTTCAAGAAAGTCTCATCTATGCCACGTTTGTATAGGGTATCACTCTAGATAGCATACCTAGCCACCTTCAATTTTATATTCCTTTTCTCACTAACTCATTTGATTGCAAAATACAATGAAAATTTCTAACAAAATATGTATAATTAGATGTATCGTCGGGTACCTATGTATTTAATGTGAAATTTTCATTTTTAAAAAAAATTTATGCCTGATGTTCATCAAAATTGCAATGCTCTGTAATTTTTGTCGCTATTTTGACATAAAGTTAAAGTCAACCATCCCCTTCCATCAATTTTTGGGCTGACATATGGTTAGCCTCCTTAATTTTTGGGATGACGAGTATATGGTTAGCGTTCATTAGGGTTCCGACAAATATTTTTTTAAAAATAAAAGTGAGTTCGACGATTTATCTATACTTGCGATAGTGTTTTGCTATACTTGTGAATTTTCTATGCTTGTGACAATTTGTGGAGGTTACAGGCCAATTTTTTTGGGTGCAATATATCAAAATTATCAGATTTTGTTACATGTCTATGATTAAAAATTATTGGTGTGTGAGTTTGATATTTTTTGAAGATCTAAATATTCAAGCTTGGTAAAGAAAAATCATGTCAGATAATATTAGTGCAAAAAAAAAATGAAGAGACACTTGCTAGATTGTGGGATAGATTGAAAAGAAAGGGTGATGGGAAATGTTATTATCCTTGCAATAATTGCAAGGGCTTAAAGACTAGAAGACTTTTAATCACAATAGCTAAGAAACATTGTAGGAAACATGGTCATGTCTAAGGGGGTCATGATTATTGTCCATTGGTAAGTTTTTCATTATATGTATTTATATTGATTGAATTTGTAAATTTTTATCTCGTTTTAATATTTTTTATATATAAAAAAAATCACTTGATCATGATCATGGTTTATTTGTGTTGATCATTATTATAAAGGTGGGGCACCCTAGGGCACATGATATGGATTATCATGGCTTGTAGAATGTGGTTTTGCTAGTGGAGGAATATGGAACTGTGAATATCGAAGATGAAGTTAATGATCCTATGGAAGAAGATGATCATGCACCAGAAAACACAATTGAAGATGATGGTACTAATACATTGATCCATGACACATTTAGTGGCGTAGTTGATCATGATGAACGAGATGAATATGATGATGTTCATGATTTACCTATACTTGAGAAGGAATATAAGCCCCTTTATGGAGGCTCCCAAACAACTCTTCTCTATGTTGTATTGTTACTAGTGAACTTGAAGGTTATGAATGGTTTATCCAACATAACAATCTCATGGATGTTAAGGTATGTCATATATGTCATATTTTTTCATCTATTTTTGTTGTTAGTTCATCACTAGTAGATAAAGGATGATATATGTACCATTAATATTTTTTGTTGTAGATTTATAAGTAAATTTTTGTTACCACCATCAAATATTTTACCTCGCTCATACCAAGATTTATCTTCCATTATGAAAGATATTGGAATGGAGTATCAAGCAATAGATGCATGTCCTAATGATCATATTATATATCATAAGCAACATGAATTTGCAACAGAATTCCCAGAATGTCATATCAATAGATATCGAACAGATCAACTAACAAAAAAGGTGCTTTGCAAGGTTCTTCATTATCTTCCCATTATCCCAAATATGCAATGATTATTTAGGTACAAAAGTTTAGAAAAATTTATGGATTACTATGCACAGAATAGAAGTGGAGATGACATTCTTCGAATGCTTGTGGATGGTTCTGCATTTAGGGACATGGAGGAAAAATGGCCACACTTTAAAGAAGAACCTCATAATCTTAGGGTTTCATTGGCAGTGGATGGTGTCAATCCATTTGGAGAGATAAGATCTATTTACTCAGTGTGGCCTATTTTTGTTATCAACAATAACATTCCTCCATGGATGTCAATAAAGAGGGAGCACATAATGTTGGCAATGATTGTTCTAGGTATTTTTTTTACATCAATTTTCTTTAACTTAGTGGCATCTCATTTGTCTTATTTGTTGCATAATGACATTTTTTTTCATTTAATAGTCATGTACATTAATTTATATATGTTGCAATAAAATGGTTATAATAATTATATAATGTTTATGTTCATTCAACTAGGTAAGTATTAAGTTAAAGATATGAATGCATATATTAAGCCTCTTATCAACGAGTTACTAAAGTTATGGAATGGCATCACTATGTATGATGTCTCTAGACCAATAGGACAAATAAATTTTCAATTCCGTGAAATGGTTTTATGGAAAATTCATGATGCCCCAAGGCTAACACATTTTTGTGGTATGTTATAACATTCAACTGCACTTTAACGATATTTAATTTTATGAAGTAGATATCATGCATGTTTTTAAAATAATCTATTCATTATATATAATTATAAAAATTGACATATTTAATCCAATTATATATGATTTTGTAGGTCTTCAAACAAAGGGAAAATTTGCATGTCCAGTTTGTGGTCCAAAGATGAAATATTGTCATTCAACAAGTTTAGGAAAGCAGGTGTTTGATGAATATAGACACTTCCTCCACAGAAATCATAAGTATCGAACTACGAAAAAACAACTTTTCAATGGGAAAGAAGAGACTACATCAAATCCACAAAGAATGACACCTCGCCTATGGAAGTTGGAATATAATAGAAATAATCGTCAAGGTTATACATCGAATCAAATTGTTTATCTATCATATATTATATGTTTGGAATTTATATTTTTATATTGTGTTTTGTTTACTCATGCTATAATTGACAATGATTTTTGTTGTTAATTTGTTTAATTTATATGTTTCATGAAGGTCGTCAAGGCATTAATGGCCAACTTCCATAGGGACTAAAAAGTTATCCTAGACAATTTAGTAGGTTGCCCTACTATGAGAAGCTAGAAATTGTGAATTTTTTTGATACAATGCATATCAGAAAGAATATAACAGAAATGTTATGGAAAATATTGGATGGAGGGCATGACAAAGAAAAAAATATCAAAATTTGTAGTGACATTCAGGAAGCCAGTTATGCAATGAAATATGTCATTCACTTAAATAGCGATGGAGACCAAATTAATATAATAACCTTTCCTTGGTTATTAACAGAGCAACAAAGAAATGCTATAAAAGAAGTCATACGAAAAATTTGATTTCCCACAAGATTTGCTGCAAACATAAACATCATAACAAAGAAAGGTGAATTTGGGTTAGGGATGAAAATGCAAGATTGGCATACCTTCATTAAGGTAATTATTCTAGTATATTTTATATATATTTGTATATTGCATGTACTTTTTAGTTTATTATGTTTACTAGTTTTGGAAAAATAATGAAAATATCATTTTATAATTGTTGTAGTACGTTCTACCTCTATCTCTCCTAGACAACTTCGACAATAATGTCAAGCAAGTTATATATGATCTTGGAAAATAGATGAGCTAAGTAGCGACATTTGTTCAATTCATTGTTTAGATTTTATATTTTCCATTTGTTTTACTTGTTATGTAATATATTGTATATTTTTGTTAAATCTCGTTAATATATTTGTGCCTTGAATCACTTGTAGATGGTTGTCATCTAAGGAAATCCATAAAGAAGATATAAATTTTTGGAAGAGAAAAATTCCTTGTCTAATGTGTGAAATGCAAAATTTTCTACCTTCAACATTTTTCAATGCATAAGAACACTACCTCATACACCAAGTTGAGGAGATTGAATTGTGTGGACCTATACACACAAGGTCAATGTGGATGGTTGAGAGGCACTTGAAATTTTTGAAGGATTTGGTTAGAAAAAGAGCACATCCTGAGGGTTCTATGGTGGATGGATATATGCTATACTAGACCATGGTGTACATTACTGAATATCTTCCTAAGTTCACAACAAAGATCCATGTAGATCGCATTTGGGATCCCAAATCCATTAAAAAATTTGAAGGGGAGTACCTGATGGGGAAAGGTAGATTGAGGAAAGTGAGAGGTAATTATAAGATGGTCATGGAGATTAATTAGAATACATTTTACATTCCCTTCAACTGCTTGAAAAGAAACAATAGAGAACTATTCCAAATGAAAGAATCTTCCACACACAAATAGAACGCAATGTACCTATGTCGATATTGTACAATGTGCTTCCTCATTCACATAGGCCATTCCTGTAATGTTTTTATTGGTGAAGCTTGCTAGTTGTTGTGTTGGTATATTGTATCCTGCCAATATAAACATAAAACATGATCGGGGTGACATAGATACTACTTGGCCGATATGTTATATCTCTTCAATTTGAAATGTGTGAACAATGTGTTAGCTCTCAAAAATGCAGGTAAAATACCTCAACAGGTTGCCAAACTCTTGGTATGTTTCAGGGTAACATACAAGGCTAAATAGTGTATACCTTCTTCTCTTCAAGGGTTGCTAAACCTAGGTGGGTCTACCTATGTGAACTAAGCAGACTTGAATGATGTGATTTTTTCATAGTTATCTATTCACAAATGACAATATTATAGTGAATAGATGTAATCCTAATCTAACATAAATTGTATGAGTAAGAAATATGTTTAGTTAACAGATGTAAAAAATAAAATGGATGAACTAAAAGATAAAAATGTTAGGCCAATGCCTTGTTGGGTATATGGAGTCTAATGAAGATATAAAAACATATAATTAATCTATGATGGCAATAATTCAAACTATTTGGAATACAAATGTAGTTTATAACTTGTATAAATGTGCAAATAAATGATTGAAAAACTCTACTTGGGATTGATTGACAATCCTAGTTATGTGATTCTATCCAATTAATACTCCCCAATTACTATGATTGATTAGAAGGATTTAATATCTACTTGAAAGAACCAAATAGCCACATCACACAAATACAACAAATGTGTATTGATAAACTGAATATATGCTTGAAATATCAATTTAAACAATAGAAAAAGTATCAAAATAGAGACAACCATGTATAACAGTATAACTTCAACAGACAACTAATACCAAGATTAAGCCACAAATTCAGATATCTTCATTAACTTCATCAAAATTCATACATTCATCTGAGTATTTTTAGATGATAACATCATTGCAAATTTATCTATTGTATCCTTCTTTTATCTACCTATATCTGTTTGACATTATAAAATAGATATAAATACAACAAAACTGTGAAAGGACACATCCTTTGAATTTTTTTTTTTGCTTAACAACACTAATAAACTAGAAATTATGCTTTGTTTAGCCATAAATGGGATTTTGACAAATGATCCAAGTAATCCTATCGCTCATGTGATTTTGGATTGTTATATCCATCATCACCATCTTCTCGACCAACTTGCAAGCTTCATTTAGTGGAGAGTCTTTCTCTGTAGCCATTTCTAGAAGTTGTTGCAGCATTGCCTTGCATTCATCAATCCATTTGACCTTTCCCTTCATATTTCCTCCATCTTTAGATAGTGTTGGTAATCCATTTTTTGTGGCTTCAACCAATCTTTGTGCATCTCCTTGCATCTATTCATGAAACCTCTTGTATTTTCTCATGATGTGATCAATAGTATTAATAACCTCATTATCTAGAACATCCCTCTCAATTATTTCTTGACACTTTTCTTGAATCCTACCATCAATTCTTATATGTTCTTGTTCTACAATATGAATTTTTGAACTTGTTCCCCAATTTTTTTTCAACAAGATCATCAAGTTGTCCTTCCTTTTTCTAATTATTGCAATAAGTGTGTCATGTTTTCCTTGAGAATATGCACCAAACTCTTGCCACTTGTCCTTAGCTTGGGAGCTCTCACCATGAGTTAATTTATTAGTGGGTCCTAATGCAATTCCCACCATATCTTTCAAACGATCATTCTCTCTGAGTAATCTTTCATTGTTCATCTTATAAATTTCTTTCTCCTTAATTAACATTTGCATCTATGCCTTATTCAACTTGGAAACATTAATGCCAATATCTATTGTCATTATTGGGTCAAATTTTCCAACTTTTAATGTCATTACATGCCCAAAATCTTTCTCTATATTAATCACAACAAATTTCTTGTGTGGTGGGTATAGATACCAAATCATGAGTGATCCCTCACTAGGATTATACCTGGATCTTGTGTATATCTCTGTTACACCTTCAGGTTTGGGTTTGTATGTGGCACTATTATTCTTAAAAAAACTATCAAAAAATAAAGCAGAGTTTAAATCCAACCCAGGAAAAATCACGACACCTGCATTTTCTAGCAATTTTCTTCCCTTTCCAGGGGTCATGTTTTCCATTTTTTTTTCTACACTTAGTTTCAAATTGCTTAATAGTTTCCCCTCATTATGTCGTGTTATATCTTCCACTGATTATCTTATTGATTCCCTGACTTTCTTGTACAAGAAGGCTTTAAATATTGGAGTTTTGAAAAATTCATCATTAGCTACAAATGACTTGTATGCAATCTGTCTTGCATCTGTATCTAAATTCTCTTCAACATCTATTTCCCTAGGAGGACATTTTTAAGCTTGAGTTCTTGACCTAGAAATTTTAGTAATTGTACTATGGGGCCTTTCATCACCAGATGTCTCTTCCTGTGAAGACAACGTTCCAACATCTGGAAACCTTCTATTATATTCTTCAACCACTCTTTCTACTTCTTCCTCCAAATTCCTAATTACATCATCATACTAATAGGGTACATGATCATACCCTCCCAAGTTCATTTTATCTCTTACAAAGTGGAGTGGATATACCCTTCTGGATCAAATCCTTTTCATAGTGGACCTTTCTTCATATTGTATTGTAACAATTTACTTAGAACCATATCATATCCATCCCTTGCTAACATAGTCAAGTCACCAAAACAAAGAGTTCTAGGAACAAATGTTTGCTTTCCAAAAGAAATTAAGTTCATGAAATTTGAATAATCTAGCTTCCTAGCAATCTCTAGGTAGGAAATCCTGTCAGGTACTATTTTGGGAACGATCAAAGGTGCATCCTCAAACCCATATATCATGATCATAGTTGCACCTTCCAAGCAATACCAGTCCCACCAATTGTGATTGACAGGTCCATCATAGTCCTTAGGTCTGAGAAACCTTTTTATTTCATTAGATAGTGAGTAATCACAAGGGTGATTATACAATTTATACAATGGCTTCACAAAATATTCTTCAAAATGTATAAAACAAGAACTAGCAAATCTGTTGTCTTGGATGGTAGTCCAGAGTTGTGTTGGTAATGATCTTCCTTCCTTATCAAATTTTGAAACTATTAACCTTTCAATCCACAAATTCAGTTCTTGTCCATAGTACAATATCATATGCATAAAGATTGAATAGGGATTCAAATGCAAAATAGGAGATCTATTTTTTATTGACATTAATCTTGCATCAAGTTCTTTGGAAATATGTGAAGCATAGTCAAAAGGTCTAGAATTATGGCATTGAACATCTGTTGCCACTACCATTGGGACAATTCACATGTACTCTAGGACCTACGTCCCTAATACTTGGCCTACTGAAAAAATATGTATACTTCAAGTATGGTTCAAACATGTCAACATGAAATGGACAACCATCACTACCTTCTAATGGAATTGAGTTTCCATCCTTTTTGAGTCTTTGCAACAGTAACCTCCAACCCTTGTATATAGTATCCATTCTCCAAAACTCCCTTCCAACTCCTTATTTACATTTTTTTCATCACACACCCCCTCTAGGTTAAAAACCTCACTGATTATAGCCTCTGATATGTGTACAAAGGGTTTTCTCGATGGATCACAAATAGCTCTAAGCTTCGGGTCATAGTGAATAGCTAGAATTTTTACCAATTTTGTATCTAAAAACACATTTGGGTAGACCAATTTCCCTAGGTTAAACTTCCAAGGGTTACACACTGGTTCATATCGATTCCTTTGGTGGTAATGAAAGATGAATAGCTCATATCCCCTAATTGGAGTCCAGATATCACCTCTATTTTTGCACTTATCCTCTAATTTTTCTACTTCTACCCTAAGCTAAGTAGAACACCTAGATTTAGGCCTTGAACTAGGTAAATGGTCGATTAAGTCTTGGTTCAATTTACTTTCCACTACCCCTAGCTCATTTTCAGTTTTAGTTTTTTGCTTTTTCCCTCTAGGGTAACTAGTCTCGCCCTGTCTCTTTTCCTTTGTTTTCCTTGAGTTGGTACTTTCCATTTTACATTTTATAAATCATAGAATAGGAAATTCAATCATAGATAACTTACCAATTTATTTGAAAATATTTGGCTATAAAATCCTCAAGCCCTTCATTCGCTCTCTTGTTGCTAATTCTACAAAATTTTCCTTTAATTACTCCTCTTCAAAAATTGTCTACTTTGTGTGTTCATGGTGCCATTAATGTTCCAGCTCTAAGGATGTACGAGTTTTTTATTTTTTTGAAAATCTCACTATCACATCAAGTGCTTTATATTAGCATGAAATTTCAAACTCTGGGTGATCCTTTTTATTCGGGTTCAGCCAATGTTCACTAAACACCCTGTTGATCGGGGAGACATTATGTCCTTTTTTCCAATATCACATAATTCATCCTTCTAATCCATAATGCATAGATATCGCCAAGAGTCACCCCGATGAATCCTTTGACTCATTTGTATTCTTCATTGACAAGAGACTATGTATCGCTAAGATACTCAGTTGTTTCCTCGATGCTATGAGTCTCCCTGATGTTCATTCCTTTGATCTTAAGTATGTCGCCAAGACTCTTACAAATGTAATCCCATCAAAATGATATGGAGAGTCAAGGGAACATTTCAAACTCACCCTAATAGCAATTGTCTTGCCGATAGTATATGCTTCTGTTTCATCGGTACGATAGGATGGATGTCTAGTTAATGATATTTCATTGGTGAGACAAATGTGTTCGAGCTAACTTAAGAACCTTACTTAGATAGTGTTTTTTCTTGCCAATGTGATTCTTTATGCTTTATTGGTGATACATGACAAATATCGTACCGATGGTATTTTATTGGTAAGACACATATGCTTGATATGACCTATTGATCTCTTCTTGATGATGCTCGTCTTGCCGATGAACTTCTTCATCAGCGAGACCATGAACTGTATCTTCTTGATGCACATATTCATATGAAATCTAATTAGTGTGACATTCCTGACATCTCACCAGTATTCTAGAAAATATGTATAAGAATATAATGCTTTATGAATCAAAGAGACGTGCACCATCTCTTGCTGATATGGCTTATTTACTAAAATCCTTGGGCTTAGACATAATTCATGCTATCAAATGATTAAGGATGATGTGATCATTGATAGTCATGTCATGCAAAGGATATTATATCAATTTTTTATTCAAAATATGGGCTCCTTTGGGAAATTTATGAGTTTAAATCACCATAAATTTTTTAAAAATTTTATAGTTCCAACACAATGGGTCTTGGATACATATAGTTCAAAGGTTTCTTACAAAAGATAATAAGATCATTGGTAGTGGGATGTTGGGTTTTTAGGTACATAAATTATAAATTAAGGTCATATACCATGGTAATTAACTAATTATACGTCATTTTTGAATTTTAATTTTTTTTTATACAATTGGTCGAGAGTGGGATGCACTACATTTGTACGTCACAAACAATCTTGATTGGATGATAGTATGGATTGAATGATGTCAACAATATGGCCACGTATTAACATGGGAATGTGTGGCTTCATTGGTTGAATAAGCTCATCGTAATGGAGATTCCAATGTTACACTAAGGGAAATTGATTTAGCATATGGTTTAAGAGATAAACAAGTACATATAAATATATTAATCAGCCATATTATTTAATTATTTTCAATTATATTAATGTCTATATACGTTGATTTTTTTCTTTGTATACATTCGGCCAAGAATAAATATGTTTATCAATTGACAATGCAATAATTTTTACATGTTTGACATATTGCAGGTGAAACACCACAAGGCTATATGGTGCAATTGTCATAAATTTTGAATCAAAAAGTTGGATGACATGAAGAAAACTTGTGATTCTAGGATAACTACAGTCTTTCAAGTGATTTATGTTTCATCTAGAAGCGACATACATCTAGAAGTCTCAAAAAATTGATACTATGGGATTTTGGATGATATACTTGAGTGTGACTTTAAGTCCTTCAAATTAGGTATGTTCATCATCTAATGGTATAGGCTACGATTGAATGAAAATGATCCCAAGAGAACTCTTATTGAACATGATAATGGATTTACCATGGTTAATACAAGGTCGATGGAGCGAGCTAGAAATGAGTCCTATGTTCTTCCAAGCCAATGTGAGAAGGTATTTTACTCAAAGGTTCTAGGTAATCCGGTTTGGTCATTTTTTGTTAGATATGATCCAAGAGTAAGGTTGGTAAATTATAATGTGGTAAAATACCAAAGAACTAGAAGATGATGTAGATGATGATCAGGATCAATAGTTAGTTGATGATGTGCCTGATGAAGATGTCAAAGAAGAGGAACTAGATCATGATGATGTAGGAGTTAATGTTCATGAAGATGATATCCTTGTGGATGATGACATTATTGAAACTAATATCAATGATGATGATGATGATATGACCAATCCTTATAATGTCAAATCTGGATTGGATGATACAGACAAAGAGTTGGATGAAGAAGAAGATCAATGAAATTAAAATGTATAAGTTATGTGATTATATCATCTATTTGATATTGATTTCTTGATAGAATTATATTTGACTTATATGGTTACATAATTAATTCATAATGTACTTTTTAATGTTGTTAATTCATGATGTTACAACTATTGTAGCTATCCTAGAAATTTCCAAATGATCAAATCATAATTAATCTACAACTATTTATTATTAGATATTATTTGGTCATATCTTTGGTTATTTCATTCCCAAAAAATTAGTGTTTCCTCATGTTGACCCTGCATAGTGACATGTGAATGGGGCCAATGTTGATTTTTTTTCAATTTGTGCTTGTATGGAGTGAAAATTGACATGGTTAGCCTAGATGCATGTGTTGATATTATGGGAGGGTTTCCAGACTCAAACATGAGGTCATGCTATATAAAGGCATCTCGTCCTTCCTAATAATACAAGTTGCCTTATTATTCATCTCTTTCATATATTGTTCTTAGCATTTCTTTGGTTAATGGTTTCAAAAGAGGAGGCTCTCTGAGCCTCACCTTGGATCTATTACACATCAGTTTGTGCATTTTCATTAGCAATGAATATTTAGATGATCTTTAAAAAACTCATTGAATATAAAGATGATAATAGGAAGCTAAAAAAATGAGTATATTTTGTTTATGGAACCTAAAACACAAGGTTTGTCACTCTAATGCTAAAACCAATTGAAATTAATCCCTAAAACCTATTCGAAAAGTAAAAACATGTCTTTCTTTCAAATTCACAAGAACGTATAACCCTTTTGAAACCACACATGCATGTTATGAAAGCGTATGGTAATCCTACTTATAGCGGTAGTTCAAATGATAAGTAACCAATGGAGCTATATTGGAGGATAAACCCACCTATGGAATTAATTTAAGAGTTAAGGGATGCCTCTTAGTGGAATTTTCAGTCTTGGATTAATCCATAGTGCTAAAATTAGTTCTAGTGTTCTTCCTTTGGTGTTATATTTATCTCTACAATTTCCCATACTTGACCATTTCATCATCCCTTTTCCCAAGTTATTTTTATCATAATATAAACTTGGTCCAATCTCACATTAGCCCCTTAGGTAATTATCCATTTCCTCCAAGTTGAATGGAACCTTTTGTACCAATGCATCTATGTTTTCCTACCCTAATGGATCAATACTTGACATCACCTTAACAATATTCTTTATGCCATAGCATATCTCTGAAGTGCCTTTGGCATGCTTTAGATGTGTCAATATTAACTAGATTGAATATATTAATTTTAAAGTCTCTTAACACATTCCATGAAAAGAAAATGACTCATTTGGACTAAGGAGTACTTTCCTAAACCATTCCTTCATATTCAACAATCCCTTCACACACCCACATCATAATTCATATCCATGTTAGTTGTAATGAGTGTTTTAAACCAAAAATCAATAAATCATAGGATAGAAGAAAACTCGTTATGCATAAGGATAAAAATCAAAGAGATTGAAATAATCGATTCACTAGATATGCTCCCCATTACTGTAATAGACCAATGTAAGAAAATAAGTCATAACAAGAATAGGACCGAAAAAAACTAAGAAAAGAAACCTTGTAGGCTACATTAATAAGACATTGATTGCAAGCATTTCTTCCATGATGTTTAAATGAAAAAATATTAGATAGGTCAATCTTTAGTTAAGTAGTATTTCAATCAAGTTAATTCTTAGACATCCATTATGATTAAACATCACATATCATATGCCTTTTTAACAATCACTAGGACTGTAGATAATATTCAATCATGTCATATGAAATAAATCATCAAAAATTATAAAGAAAGAGAAAACCAACTATATAAGCTCAACAAGCCACCATACAAAAGTTATATTTTGTAGAAAATAAAATAAACTATATGTTGACATAGCATATATATTTTGTATATAAACTATATGTTGACATAGCATATATATAAACTATATATTTTAATTTTTTTCCCCATGCCTGCAAGAGCACGACATAGCATACTGCACTGAGACCCCAACTAGAGAGTTGCACCTAGAACCACTGCATCCAACCCCTGAGTGGAGAGTTGTGAGACTTCATTGGACGAGTGATGCAAGGCCATTGAGTCGAGGAGGAAGACTAGGAACCATTTGGAAAGAGAAAAGCCGGAGCGAGAGGTGAGGGCACTCAAAAATGCAAAATCAACCAAGGGACAATGATTGTAAGTGATTTTTCACCCACATTTAGAAATCTTGCTGCAAGTATAGTGATTTAGGGGTAAGTGCACCAAGATGGTTCCCAAAAAGGGGGCTTAAGTGGCCACTTTTTTTCTGAAATCAGGAAATGTTGACCTTGGACATGAAATTGAGGATAATTACACTAAAATTTTTGACATGGAACAAAAACAAGGATCGAAGTGCTCCGAGTCTACTTTCTAAACTACTAATTTATTTTGAAAATGGTTTAGATTAAGGGGACCGAAAGAGGGATGTACACAAATTGGTGTTGTTTTTGTCAGAAAAACATAACATAGCAACTCTTGTACGGCCTGAGCATGGTGATTTTTTTTGTAGTATTTTTAAAATTGCTATAATCAAAAGTTAGCTAACAACATCTAGTTGATGCACAATTTTTATGATAATTTTTTAATGAATATTTTACTTTTTAATAATTTTCTAAGTGGGCACTTCCTGAAAAGTAGAATTTTGGTCGTGCTCCCCCTACAAATTTTGGAAAATATTTTTTTTTTCTTTTTTTTAAATTTGTAGAATGGAGTCTAGTTTCTAAAAATGTAATTTATTTGAAATTTTGATGAACAATTAATTTATAACAAAAAAAACACCAAACATTACTTTTTGGAAAAAAAACGGACATACAAACAAAAGAAATTATGGATGAAAGGCTTAACGTTGTCAAAAAATGAAAAAAATTACACCATTGGATAGCTAAGAGAGAACCTAACATTACCCATGTTTTCGATTTTGTCGATATTGAACTAGATGCAATCTTGATGGTGAGCATGGACCCGATTATGTGAAAAATTGTAGAATTTGAAAAAACACATCTCTGGCCTCGTTGGGAATGCCCTCCAAGCCTTTGGGTTGGTATTACAAGGAAAATACTTTCACTTTTTTCTTCTTTTTTTTAATGCGAAATAACGCAAGTGCATTATAACGTGCTTGCATTATAATGCGAGAGCATTTTTAAAAAAAAAATCAAAAGTGGCCATAAAATTGGTACCCAACTTCATGCACCCACCCTTAGACTCTTTTTGTTCCCATCAAGGTGTTGCATGCTATATTTTGGTCAATTCGAGCCAATGTCCCATTGAAAAAACCAAGTACTACCTAGTACTAGCGTTTGGTTAGTTTGAACAACCAAGCTTTGAGATGTTCAATCAATTGGGTGGCCATTTTTGGCCTATGAACTGCAGTTTTTGTATCTGTCTTAGCATATATTTTCTACTATAAGATTGAAAATAATGCCCGTCACATAACAACACATGAAGCTCACTAGGGTTTAAATTTCTAAACTTCAATGAAATAAATTCACATATTGAAGTCCACAAATGATCAAAGAGACTGAAAACAATAGATGGTCTGTGAGTGCAATGAAAAATGCCTAGTGCGTGTCCATAAGAGAATGTATAGAAGTACATGATGCAGAGTCAGAGGAAGGAAACAAACTCACACAATCTCATTTGACAAGTCACAAACAATCTTGAACTTTCTTTCTTTTGACACACTTATTCAACTATATTTCCCTTCACAAAACTCAACACAAACACTCAACTTTTTATTTAGAGTTCCAAACCATTACCAGACCTTCAAATACCTTATTCAATTTCATCTTGATCAAAACAAATAATTACCCAGTTTTCCCTTTCATTTTACCATTAACTCTCTTTATGACTGTCCTAAACTTCAGAATTTCAACTCAACATAAAGTAATCTGACCCAAAAAATTATTTAGGCTAATATAGACCACACAATTTCCATTTCATTTCACTTCAAAAAAAAAAAACCATTTCCCATCCTTTATTTTTGACAATTTAACAAAATCATATATTATTTTATCATTTTAGTCTCCAAAACAAGGCTATTATTCGACAGATCAGTCAAAGCAATGGAATTTTTAATTTCATGCTTACACCAAACCTTATATCAAATGAGATCAAATTATAACTTGGTAATACCTTAACCAAAACAACCAAGAACTCACACTTAATCATCAAAATCCCTTAAAGTTCTTATTGTCACTGGTTCCTTCATACCCTATTTGCAATGCTTGTAGGTCTTCCAACCTATTTGTGAGGGCTTCATTCACAATCTAAGAACTAATAGAAAAGTATATCCAAACTTTGCAATTCCCTCCTTGCAGATCTAAAACATATTCAAAATGGGTATCAAAACTTTTACAACACAAGCTTCAAATATTGTTGTCTCAAATAGATTTAGTCCTAATTAGGCCTGATTTGCATAAGGGTTTGTTGCTTTACTAACTCCTGACCAAAGTACACTTGTCCAGTGCTTGGGACATGTTTAGTTTGACTAGTATATGCTCTTCAAAGCATCAAAGTCTATTTACAAAGTATTTTCACAAAACCCTAAGGGCTTAACCTTCATAATTACTCTATTCACAGACTATACACATAGTTTTTTAGTCAAGAAACTTCATTCCCTTGCATCTTATATTTATGATTTTTCCCTAAATCCACTGAAACATGAAAGAACATTCATAATAGGATAGTATCACAAGAAACTAGAAGATTCCACCAATTAATAAAGGAGAAATATAATTATTTTTGTCTTTGCTTACCCTAACTAAGGGTTTTAGTAGTCTAAAGTAAATCCATAATAACTCACAAAAATCTTAACTAAAATGCATGAACTTTGATGTAAAAGGAAGGTGATTGAGATTATTACCATATCCAACCATTCTACCATGCCGTCAAGGTCGTACAATTTCGTACAATGCCTGGAAATGCAAGATTTCTAAAAAAAAGATTAAAAATTAGAGATTTTCCTTGAACTTATTCTTTATTCAACCACCCTCGAAGTTCTAAGAGATACAAGAGCCTTTTTAAAGGAAAAAAACTAACTTTTAGCCTTCTAACTACCTCTAACCAACTGTAATGATTCTTCATCTCTTAATATTTCCTTTTTGATTAAGTTGACAACTTTTTACATTGTTTTCATTTTTGCACTTTTGGACTTAATAAACACCAAATGACCTCAACATGACCACAAATATATGAAACATGACTCTAATAACATGATTTACAAAGTAGGAATAGTAACAATGAATCAAATTTGAAAACATTGCTTCATAGAGGCTTAATTATGCCAAGGTGCTCTTGCACTAGTACAAGAGATGAAAAAAAGACAAGGAGCCATTAAAAACTTTTGAATATTTCACTGACTCAACCAAAACTCCAAAAGAATAGTACAGATGCCAGCACTAGGGAAAGCTCAATAGAGAACACTAATGACAGTGAACTTTTTTCTTTCAAGTTCCAAAAGAGTATAAATGGTTTGAAGATGTTGAGGGTGTCTAGAAAATGGTGAAGGAATGTTGGATAGAGAGGGACCCAATTATCGTCTTTAACTGGATTCTTAAGAAAGAAACAAACTATGATACATTTTGGGGTTCTTCTGAGTCAGGCCCATCTTTTATTATTTTATTTGGGGGACCCAAAAAACCATAGGGGTAGAAAACTATGGTGCTTAATCATTAAAGGAAAGGGGTTTATCCATTTAGAAATAGACTGAAAGGATGGTTGCACAAGGGGATATTTCACATCAAAGTATTAGAATTGTGTGCCTCACCATAGGCCTAAACCTCTGTGTGAGAAATTTCAGTGTGACCACTGAGATATCTGGCTGATCTACTTAGTGATCCTGAACTGTCTGTGAGATCGGTGTGACTTAGCCCAACCTGAATTCTCCTTGTAAAGTTCCTTCATGACTTTATCAGTGTGACCTTTGGAATGTCCTGGCAATAAGGATCATCAGCGTGACTTGAACTATTGGTGTAAGTTTCTCTGACAATAGAAGTCTAGTGGATATCGGTGTGACATTTAGTCTATCTTTTCAATGGAAGTAATCAGCGTGACTTGAGCTATCATTGTGAGTTTTGCTACCAATAGTGATTCTCTGGCCGATGGAGTTGTTCTTGATGCATATCACTGTGACTCTTGTTGATGGATTTGCTCATCATGAATGTCAATATGAATCTGGTTGATGGTATTTGGTTGGGGTGACATGAAGGCTCTATAAGACTCTTAGTGATAGAGCATGTCTAGCCGATGGGGTTTGTGTTTGGTGAGAACTCTCACCGATACTGTTGGTCTCACCGATAGGTATGCATTCGGTATGATCTATTTTTGATGGTTGTGATCTCGCCAATAGGTCTGTGTTTGGTATGATCTCTTTCCGATGGTTGTGGTCTCACTGATAGGTCTGTGTTTGGTATGATCTCTTGCCAATGGTTGTTGTCTCATTGACAGGTCCGCGATTGGTGATAACTCTTGTCGATAGTGTTCCTGTTGCTAATGGATCTATGTTCGATAAGAGCTCTTGCTGATAGAGCTGGACGTAATGGATATCAGTGTGAACTCTTAGTGATAGAGTGTGTCTGACTGATAGGTTTGCACTTAATATGACTCTTGCTAATGGTTCAAAAATTCTATGAGCTTAATGACATCGGGGAGACCTATGGGTTTGATGTGACATTTTGAACTCTTTCTAGTGGAAAAAGTTGTGCTGATAGAATTGAAGCAGACCATGGTTGGAAGGACGCTGACTTGGTTTACTGCTGATGTGCATGATGTTCATTGGAGGATCATGAGTGAGTTGGAGAAGTTAGAGCAGTTGGCAGTTGGTCTAACTATTGGAATATGAACTGATCTATAGAAGATGAATTATTTCCTATCTGCTAAAGATGAATGTATATACATTGGACATTTTGCAATATGAAGTGAGAGAGGAAGATTGAGGTAGGATTATGCTACTGAAATCTCTCCAAATTAAGTGTCTTGGTTGATT
The DNA here is from genome assembly GCA_007258455.2 of Sequoia sempervirens. Lineage (NCBI taxonomy): Eukaryota > Viridiplantae > Streptophyta > Pinopsida > Cupressales > Cupressaceae > Sequoia > Sequoia sempervirens. Next base: position 550,586,358 of record VDFB02105785.1, on the reverse strand, counting down.
TCTCATGTTAATTTGTACTGTATATTGTGTGAGAGTATTGTAACAGTGCGAAGGTTGTATGAACTGAGAGGTTGATCAGGGAAATGTAAAAAGGAGAGAGGGAAACAAAATAGGGTTATTGCAAGTTTTCTCCAGAATGAAATAAGATGTAATCTCTGTGAAAAAGCTATGAGCCTAAGATTGTATTGTAACTTTGTTTTTTCATGAATAATACAATGGCTCAGATCTTTTGGAGTGTGGGGTTTTTCACTCGAAAGGGTTTTTCCCATGTAAATCTTTGTGTTCTAATCTTCTATACCATCTTTCATGTTTAATGGTTCTATTTGTTGAATCTGTTTATGCAAGTTCTTGAAACTGAATCTACATGTGCTTCTCTCGGAAGGATTAATGTGGGAATTGAACTGTGTCTGATTCCGCTTTATGACATAGTTGTACATTTTTTTGAGGCAATCTATTTGAAATTAAAGTTATTGAAGGAACTATAGATCTTGGATGCTTATCTAAGATGATCAAGATCTCCCAACAAGTGGTATCAAAGCCTTCTTTTGGTTACTGGTTCTGGGTATTTCTCCTGTGAAGATTTCTTAGTCTATCAGGCTTGAGGAAATCTAGAGGAATTGGCTGATGTATTGATCCTTTGGTGAGTGGAAGTATTGTAGAATTCAAAGACCACATAGTTTGAAGGATGGTGAAGATGGAGTTGGTTATCTTGGCAGTGGTATAACCTTAATGTATGAGGTGGATTTCTTTACTTCTTGGTTGAGTTGCAACAAAGCTGTCATATTGGGTGTATGTGTGAGAGGCTCCGTGGTGATATGGAGAAGCTTGGTTTGTGTGTCAATCATGGAAGAGAGTGCTTATGCTGGGTGGTATTTCCTGGTGTTGGAAGGAATTGTATTTTGTTAATCTTGAATGCATGAAGGCTATGGATTTAATCATTAGATGATTTGAAAGCTTCTGGAATAGCCTATCTCTTTCTTGCATGCATGTGCATATTGATGGTTTTGGAATTGGCTTGAAGGGGGTATGGAGTTCTTGAACTGTTGTTTCATTTTTTAAGGATGTATTGTACTTGCATGTCTTATGTGTTTTTGTAGGTTTTACACGTCAAGAAAAACTTGTGATTATGTGGAGTTGTTAAACTATTTTCTAGACCCTGGCTTTTGGGGTGTTGTTGGATGAGATGGTTGTAGTTATGCATGCATGCTTTGACATGGTATGAGGAGGTGAGAGGCTTTCTCTATACAAGAGTGTTGGTATGTGATTTGTTACTCAACATTATTGTGGTGTTGCTTGTGGATTCCTTGACTATGGTGCTCGTTGTGGACATGTTTGGAAAATCGGATTTGGTCATGATCTAGTGTTGGAGTCTTGGTGTCTACATGGTTATCCTCTTCGATATCTCGGTTTATGATTACTAATGTGATGATGGGTTTGCATGTTCGATGGAATTGATCTTCGAGTTATGTGGTTGATAATGTAGCTACCCATTGGCTACAATGAGATAACTCAGATGTGGACTGTCTATATCCATGAGGTTGATGCAATGTTGGTGTAGATTTGTTAGTTGGCCTTGTCTATGGTCACTTGTGCATTGGTTTGGTTGCTTTGGGATGAGAAGATGGATGGGGTTGAGTACCTGAATAGTCAGTTATAGGGACCTATAGCATGTTGTATCATGATGTCATGGATAGCTTGGGTACATTGCTTTGTGTAAGCTTTTGACAATGATGGTAATCTCTAGTTGTTTTGGAGATCTTGGTGCCACTTGACAGACATGTTGTGTGGACCTAAAGGATTTTTAGATTAGTAGATGTTGGGTCATGATGCTCAAGAAGCTCGATTGCCATGATTCAATGGGAGATTTAGCAATGACTCTGGATTCATCACTTGGTGTTGAATGTTTTTCTTTAGTGTTGTAGATGTTATCAGGAGGAGCTCTTTGATCCTATTGTTGTAGAAGGTTTCTTTTCTATTTGCATAGACACTATTTGAATATGTGCAATATCTTGGAACAATGGAGGATGACTAGATTCTTTTGCTAAGGTGTTGGTGGTGCTTGACAGGTGATGTTGGCGTTGAGTTTGTTTGCTTTATGTCATGGTATACTCTTTTTTATGCACTAGAGTTTAGACATTGTGCATTTCACTTGAGATCATGGTATGTTCACTTGGAGCATGGTATCTCCTAAGGGGGACGGGAAGATCATGGTTTCATGATAAGCTCCTATTTTAGATGTTTGGAGCTTTGACAATGGTCTAGAGTTTCTCCGTGTTTTGAGTACATTGGTCATATGCTTGAGAACTTCATGTTAGTGCCATAATGCAGTTTGGAGTTCAGCATGGGATGATCATTTGTAGGTGCTCATGGATACATGGAGAATAAGGTGAGGCTGTAATTCTCCTAAGATGAGAAAGGTGTTGTTTTCAATAGAAATTCTGAGTAGCCTACACCTTGGTTGAATGTGAGTTCAACAGAGATCAATGAGGAGATTTCCCTTGGATTAGTCATGATGGCTTGTATATCTTGAAGGAGTATTCTCATTCCCACTCTTGGTCTACTTGATAGTTTATCTGATAGGTATTTTCCCATTATATCCTTCAGATATGTTTTAAACTTTCTTTCATGGATATGGATCTTGAATTGTTTTTCAATGGCTCTGGAGGATTCATAGTGGAAGATGTACAATATAGTTTATCTCCTTGAGCTTTTGTGTTATATCGTTTACTGATGAGAACTGATAGGAGATGCTTTATGGGCTGATTTCTTGAGATGGGAAATGAAATAGTTTGGTCTTCTTTGAGAGGCTTACATGCATGATTGTTTACTTGTTACATTTGTTATGCTTGATCTTGGTGATTGAACGATTGGATGTTGTTATGGAATTTCTTTGGGATGAGAAGGAGATCATACTTGAAATAGCTGGCTATTAGAAGTGTATGTAGGAGGATGTTCTACAAGTATATGTTGTGCAAAGTTCCTCTCTTTGGTCTTGGTGGTCTTCCTGACATTCGGTTTCACATTACATTGGTCTGAGGTTTAGTTGGAGCTATAGTGATTAGTAGCTTGTGGTCATGTGTTTCCACTCATGTTAATGGGTGATGACATGGAGGTTCTTAATCTTTTTATTTTGTTGGGTGTCAAGAACTTGGGAGAGTTGTGAAGACTTGTAGTGAGAGTTGTTCTTGTAGGTTATTATTTGCAGGTTGTGCATATCATTGTGGTTGTTCCTTGGTACTATATGATTACATTTCTATGTGTTGTGATTGGTAGAATTTTTATGCCTTTGATCTTTCAGATTTGGCATTACCCATGCAGTGGGAGTACCTGGATGTATTTGGTCTTCTTTGACTAGTTTGTGCATAGTGCTTGTATCTGCGGTTGATGGGTTGGTTGTGTTGTTGGCATGAGTTTACTAATGAGGATACCTTAAAGGTATGTGAGATTGGATGTATAGCACTTGATGTGCGTGCTATTTTCGGTCATGTGGGTTTATGAGTTGGATGGAAGCAGTCAGAATGATTGTTGTTCTAGATGATGTTCTATCTTGTTTTCTAGAGTGATGGTGGTTTCTTGTTGATGATATCATTGGAATCCTTTGCTTGTGTTCGTTGGACTGAAGTCTTGATGGAGCATGAGAGCATGTCTGAGATCTATGTGGTTTCATGGAAGATTGAGATCGGTTGCAGTGCTGGATAGTTAGTTGCAGTTGGAAACTTGTTTTTTGTTACAGATTGTCTGGTAGACTGGTATTTGTGAAAATTTGTTGATTGGGTGTCTTGAGTGTTGTTGTATAGAGACTTATACAAAGTAGGGTCTGGACTAGTGGAGCCACTGTGATCTTAGTTCCTGAGTGCTCTAGAGATGTCTGTGTGATCTTCATTAAGTGGGAGATTGTTGGAATTGTGTGCCCCAATCCCATAGGCTTAAACCTCTATGTGAGAAATTTCGGTGTGACCACTAAGATGTCTAGTTGATCTATTTAGTGACCTTGAACTATCTGTGAGATCGGTGTCACTCAGACCGATCTGAATTCTCCTTGTAAAGTTTCTTTATGACTTTATTGGTGTGACCTTTAGAATGTCTTGGCGATGAGGGTCATCGACATGACCTGAACTATTGGTGTAAGTTTCTCCAAAAATAGAAGTTTGGCTGATATTGGTGTGACATTTAGTCTATCTTGCTGATGGAAGTAATCGGTGTGACTTGAGCTATCATTGTGAGTTTTGCTACCAATAGTGGTTCTTTGGCCGATGGAGTTGTTCCTGATGCATATCTCTATGAATCTTGCTGATGGATTTGCTCATCATGAGTTTCGGTATGACTCTAGCCAATGGTATTTGGTTAGGGTGACATGAAGGCTCTGTAAGAATCTTAGCAATAGAGCATGTCTAGCCGATGGGGTTTGTGTTCGGTGAGAACTCTCGCCAATATTGTTGGTCTCGCCAACAGGTATACATTCGGTATGATCTCTTGCTGATGGTCGTGGTCTTGTTGACAGGTCTGTGTTCAGTATGATATCTTATCAATGGTTGTGGTATTGCTGATAGGTATGTGTTTGGTATGATCTCTTGTCGATGGTTGTGGTCTCGCCGATGGGTCTATGATTGGTGAGAACTCTTGCTGATAGTGTTCCTCTTGCTGATGGATCTATGCTCGATTAGAGCTCTTACCAATAGCGATGGTCTTACCAATAGAGCTGCACATGATGGATATTGGTGTGAACTCTTAGCGATAGAGTGTATCTGACCAATAGGTTTCTGCTTGATATGACTCTTGTTGATGGTTCAAAAAGTGTATGAGGTTAATAACATTGGGGAGACCTATGGGTTTGATGTGACATTATGAATTCTTGTTGATGGAAAAATTCGTGCCGATAGACTTGAATGTGGACCATGGTTGGAAGGACACTGACTTGTTTGACCATTGATGTGTATGATGTTCATTGGAGGATCATGAGTGAATTGGAGAAGTTAGAGTGGTTGATAGTTGGTCTGACTATTGGAATATGAACTGATCTCTAGAAGATAAACCATTTCCTATCTGTGGAAGATGAATGTATATACATCAAACGTTTTGCAGTACAAAGTGAGAGAGGAAGATTGAGGAAGGATTATGCTATCAAAATCTCTCTAGATTAAGTGTCTTGGTTGATCTCTCATGTTAATCTGCACTGTATACTATGTGAGAGTATTGTAACAGTGCAAAGGTTGTATGGACTAAGCGGTTGATCAGGGAAATATAAAAAGGAGAGAGGGAAACAAAACATGGTTGCTACCAATTTGTCTCCAAAATGAAACAAGATGTAATCTCTATGAAAAGGCTATCAACCTAAAATTGTATTGTAACTTTGTTTGTTGCTGAATAATACAATGGCTTAGATCTTTTGGAGTGTGGGGTTTTTTCACTCGAAAGGGTTTTTCCCACGTAAATTTGTGTGTTCTAATCTTCTGTACTATCTTTCATGTTTAATGGTTCTGTTTGTTGAATCTATTTATGCAAGTTTTTGAAATTGAATCTACATGTCCTTCTCTTAGAAGGATTAATGTGGGAATTGAACTATGTATGATTCTAATTTGTGACATAGTTGCACGTGTTTTTGAGGAAATCTATTTGAAATTAAAGTTACCGAAGGAACTACAGATCTTGGATGCTTATTTGAGATGATCAAGATTTCCCAATAGTAAGGTGGTCCAAAAAAATTCATAGACTAACTAACCAGACACCAGTACTACCTCAGAGGGACTATTGTCTTCAATGGAAGGTGATCCAAAAAATTTCATAGATAGGTACAAAAAGTAATAGCAACCTCCCACCAACTAACCCAATCAACCTCCAAGAAACAAGACAATGACTCCTCTAGATGTTCCCAAAACCCAAGGCTTCAAAACACAAGGTTGGTGACCCTACAAACCATTCCCATGCTTACCAAGTGATCTTTGATCATTAGACCCTTACAAGTTTTATTGATACATTCAAAACTATTGTTACCTCCACATGCATTTGACTAATAGTGACAACCTTGGTTTTTAGTCCTCCAACCCCATACCTTGGGATCACATCACCTTGAAAGAACTTCATCCAATATCCTTATGAGTGCAGGCACTACCAAATAGGTATTTGTTAGATCTTTCTTCCTCGAGTGAGGGAAATTCAAGAAGAGAAGAGGAAAGTGAGACATGTAGTAGGTCTAAAAGAGGGAAATCAACTAGAGGTCAAAAGATTAGAAGAAAATTTTGTAAACGCATGGTATTTTTTCTTGCTGAAGGGTTGTCATGTTCTTATGATGATGAGAGCATAGGCAACATTGAGGTGCCCTTGAGGTATAAACATCTACGGAAACAATGGGTACCCAAGGAAATTCCTCCAATAAACACTGATTTTTGTGTCAATGAGAGGATCTATCACATAGCACCATCATCATTACATGGTTTTGGCCTATTTTGTAGGGATGACATAAAGGACTATTACAAAAAAGTTACTGAATTGATAGAGCATGTCAGACCTTGTTACAGTTACAAAGATTAGATGCAACTAGTTCGATATACATGAAGTATGCATAGGTATGCACTGTCAACAAATTATATACAGCCAAAATATAAGGATCAAAATAAAGGAATGGCTATGTACATTGACAGAAGGCCAAAAGCATCAGGAAATATTATAGGGTTTATAAATAGTACACAACTTGGGTCAACAAATAAGCAACCCAATTGCATATTCGAGGTGCGCGAGGGAAACCGTGTATTCATATGTTTCATAAAATCAATAACTGCAAGGGAAAATTTGTTAATTGATTACAATTTGAATCACATAGATATAAAAAAAGTTACTATGGTGGTGGTACGTACTATATACCATTTTTCCCAACCTCCAATTAATGACTCTAATATACCATTTTGTTATTATGTTTTTTTCATAAGTCTATTGATTTCATTTCAGTAATATTTTTTTATATTTAATTTTTGTCACAGCAGGACATTGATCATAGGGGGAAGGCTCCAGCCCATAGCACAGATTGTGATGCATCTTTAGGGACTTCTACCTAATAGGTTTACCTCATTGTAATTGTACAAATTAGATACAAGCAAAAAAAATTATTATTATGATTTTTTCATAAGTTTATTGGGTTAATTTTGATAATATTTTTAGTATTCTTGTCATAGTCAGATGATTGGGGAAAGGAACCAGTAGTAGAGGAGAGCATCCATAGGGAGTTGCAGTCACTATTATGTGATGATGACATTGCATATTTCGCAAACCCTCTAGATATGATAAAGAAGACCCCAAAAAAATGCAATGAAGAAATCCTTTAGTTGTTATTCATAGTGCCTCAAACAAATAAGATAAGAGAAAGGGTTAAAATATTGATTGAGAGAGCACAGAACTTGCAAGTATGCTGTCATGAGATCTTTAATTATAACATAATTTCATTCATGGTTTTATATCTTGAACTCTTTTATGTCATGAACTAAAATATGTGTTGTCTTTATAGGATTTTTTGCATCCTCATGGTGTTGTTGGCCATGATCAGGGTATTGTTGGCCGTGATCAGGGTACATCACATTATCTGACCCCATCATCTATGCCTATATTGTCGAATGAAATGTTAGCAACACGTAGCATGCAGGCATCAGGTAGTGCACCCTCTGGCAGTGAACACATGCTAGAACATGCATTAGGACATGTACCTGGGGATGCAGAGGCCACTAGTACTAGTGATGTTTTAGTAGCATTTCCTAGATCTTCTTGTATTACTAGTATGGGAACATTTTTCGTCACATTTGTGGTGACCGAGAATTTCATTCCCATAAAGATAGAGAAGGTCCCAAGTACTTTAAAATGTTTTAATTATTATTATATATAATCCAATTGAAATTTACTTATTCATCACTCTTTTTAGACTAATGATCCCATGATCATTTTGCAAGAAATGATGTTTTTTATAAACATCTAGATGATATTACATTGGAGATCTTCGGGCCCACCATACGTACATAGTGGAATACCCAAAACCAAGATTTAAAAGATAAGCTCATTAACTATTTAGTTGTGATGTTCGGTAATAACACATTCAACCGAACCAAGGTCCTTAAGAAACCTGGTAGCTATCTAAAGTATGTGAGGGACCAATATAGGTCACATTTAGAGAAGAACAAAAAGTACAAGCATTCCCCCATGATTTCAGAGAGGGAGTGGAAGGACCTAGTGTCATATGGAAAGGAGAAGGCTGAAAAGAAAAAAAGGAAAGACACCACCAAGCCAAGGAAGGTATGTGATACTATCAACAATGTAATTATATACTGATTACTATTTATTTTTACATAATCTAATGTATTTCAAACTTTTAATAGGCTTCCCGACGCATTCAAGGCAACAAAGGCAAGACTAGAAAAACATGATCAACACAAACTTTGCTCTGGTGGTTATATGAAATTAGTCGCATGAATTATAAATATCAATAAATGAAATATTGCATCCAAATAATAAATTGCAAACAATTTTCGTTTTATCACACCATAGAAGCAAAGTTCGTGATCTTATGCAAAAATGCAAGGCTCTGAATTCAACAAAGTTCCCACAGAAGAGGACCTAAAGATTTCTTTCAAGCAAGGCTATGGAGTTGTGGCTAAACACCTAAGACTCTTGACTAGGTAGACAAAAGCTTCCACTACATCCAACATGTAGGTAAATAAACTCAATGAAGTTTATTTATAATAGAATACTTGTGCAATCTATTCAATATTAATTTCCACCATAAAGTAATTATGTTCCTATTTGTTTTAAACAAGCAAGCAATGATAATACTACAAATGACTTTGGAATACAACCTGGTGAGGGTGGAGCATATCTTGTAGATGAAGGTCATGGTGTGCATCCCGGTATTGGATGTATTCATGTGCTATACAAAACATAGTATGGATTAATACAATTAAACATCTTTAATTGCAATTGGTGTATTAATTAATGTAACCTTTCGTGTTTCAACTTTAGAGAATGTTGAGCATGATCAGGCTAGACAAGATCAGGAATATGATGTGGCCCCAACTGGTAAAGAGGACCACTCTAATGCTCTTTTAAATATATTTAATTGCAATTGGTGTATTAATTAATGTAACCTTTCATGTTTCAACTCTAGAGGATTTAGAGGGTGTTCAACATGTTGAGCATGAGCCTATAAGACAACATCAAGAACATGATGTGGCCCCATCAGGTAAAGAGCACCACTCTAATGTTCTTTTAATTAATGAAATATTTGTAACAATAATAATAAAACATATCAATTTAACATTTCTTTGTTATTGCAGCAGACCCCCCTTGCAGCGGCCTCCACATCATGAGTACACAACTAGGAATACATTAAGATCATGAGCAGAGGGAAGAACAACTAAAGGGGGGACAAATGATTTAGAAAAAGATACTCCACTTCTTATTTTTTAGTTGCAAAAAAGAAAAGAAAAAAAGTGATTGTAATCATATTATGACAACCATATTTTTGATAATATGTAAAAATTGAAAGAATGAATGTTATATGTTAATGAATGAATGCGAATATGTTAATGAATGAATGCTATATGTTAATGAATGAATGTTATATGTTATTAATGGATGAATGAATGATTAATGTTATATGATCGAGTATGGGGAATTGAGAGCGATGTGAGGGGGCAAGAGGGGCCAAATGAGATTCCACCATCACACGGTTGGCCCTATTAAGTAGATAATATTAAACTATTCTCGAAACAAAGAGAAGCTCGATAAGGTAATGCACTTTTCAATATTTCATTATGTTGCACTTTAAGCTAATGCGATTTTCATTAGTTCTTTTTGCTTCAATATGTTACCCTTTGTACTTATTTTACTTTTTAAGACATCTCATATTTTGCCCTAGATGACATTTTTTGTAGCGGAACCTATCCACAGATGGATCCGGTGTATGCGGATATACGAATTTGGATTAGACAAACTTGGGATGTACTCATGTAGTGCAGAAAAAAAAGAGAAGAGCCTAGCCATTTTAGCACAAGAATTGTCTTGAGACTGGTATGTGGTTTGAACTAGGTCTGGGTATGAGGCGTCTAGGAGAGAGCCCTATAAAATAGTTGGTATTAAATCATTAAACATATAGATATTGTAATTATGTGCTTAATGCTAAAATCATCCACAATTCAGCATGTGATGAGTAGTTAGTGATGTTGTCATGCCATTGTTTGCTAGGTTATTGATTCTACAGTTGCTCCCAATAATCATCTCTAGTTGCTTACATGCCATTTGATCCATATGAGGGGCACCTTTCAATCTAGGAAACAATTTTATAGATGATTCTCTTATTTAGTGACCAATGGAATAAGTGAGTGGATGGATTTCTCCTAGTAATCGCCTATCATGTGCTTCATGCATTGATAAAATAATTTCATTAGATAGAATTAATATAGTTATTTATTATATGTTGCTAGTTTGGTTTTTGGTTTGGGTTTAACTATTATTTTTATTCATCACATAAGGGTCTCTATTAGTCTTCATTGTTGCACAAGTTTATTAGGAGGTACCATATCTTGCATCAGGTTGGAGTCATCGAGATAATCAGGTCTGAACATTCTATATGACTATAAGAATTCTATATTACCGTGTCTTGTAGTCAATTTCAGCTATTGTAAACAAAGATTATGATGATTCTAAGTAGGTAGATTGAAGTAGTATTGTTGTAGCTGCATTTTTTAGTTTAAATGTTTCAAAAAATATCCTTCAATTGTTGTTGCTATAGATTTATGTGTTATTGCTCAATAGATAGTTGTTTTGGTGTGTCATAACACTAGAATAAATATCTTATTATTGTGGTGGAAAATTGTATTAGCATTGAGTTCTATGCATATCATTCCCAACATTATTTGAGTCTTGTGTAGTCTTCAACTAGAATGAAGTGTAATTTGAAAATACCATTCAATTCAAAGAGTGTGTTGCATGGATATTAAAATAGACCTGCAAACTGTCCTTTGTCTTGTCATGCTTATATTTGGATAGTGTTAAAGTTAAGATGATTACACTAAATGCATATTTTGATTCTCTCAAGTCCATTATATCATATTATGCAAACAAAACACCAAAACAATCAAGCAATCAACAAGTACAAAAACTAAAAGACAATTTCCCAACAAAATCCCCAAGAGGAAAAGTAGGAAATTAAAGGTAGAAATTGCAAGGTATATTACAACCATTTATATTATAAATGGCTAAAGTAGAATGTTGTGCATAAAGCCCATAAACGAATAATTCAAAAGGCTTATGAACAAGGCTTATAAGCTATTTACTCACTATATGTATCCAAGACCCATTTCTCACACATTTCAAATTGAAGAGATATAATTACCATTGATTGCATCATTTTTGACCTTTTGGTACCTTAAAATCCCTCTAAGCAAAATCATTGGATAAATAATCCATAACGGCATGAGTGGGTGCAAGTCTCTCCAATCCATAAGCTACTATATTCCAATGTAGGTGGTTTGGGCATATCGGTGAGAGGTCAAGACTATCACACCAATCAATTTCATAGGAGGATACATATCAAGAAGATACAACCCGTGGTATCGCCGATGAAGAATTTCCCTGGCAAGACAAATACTCTCGAAATGAGATCCATGAGTCAGTTTGATCATACATGTCTCGATGATGAAATATCATCGGTGACATACCCATCCTATCTCACTGACAAAGCATGAAAAAATTTCTTGGATGAGACAAATACTCACATAATGGGTTTGAAATTTCTTCCCATCACACCGATGGAAGTTCAATTGGCAAGAGTCTTGGCAACACACTCAAGATCAAAGGAATGAACATCAGGGAGACTTATATCATTAGGGAAACTAGAAGATGTTTGGATGAATAATTTTTAAAAAAAAAAACTGCAGGGTTTCATCTCAATCTCAACAAACATAGCCCGACGAACCACAAAAAATTATGATGAGGTTGATGTACATGAAATGTAATTTTCATCATAATGGCAATGACGGTTGTCTCCACCTCGTCTAAAAATGGACGAACATTTGGTGTTCAATGGGCATTCTGCAATGTTTTGTGATTTTTTGTGTCGATAGATGGACAAAGTTACATTGATGTTGTGATGGACACCACCAACATTTTCCATCGACAATATTTTTTTGATATGTCACCAAACATTCGTCGAAATTTGTAGTCAAATACAATACTATCTGCTTGCTTGAGAGGTTCTTTAGACATTTTCTGTAATATGAAAGTAAGCAATATTAGAGAACCACTCATTGTGTAACTAATAGTCAAAACCAATGGCAAATCTTCACTTTCTTCTTCTTCCTTCAAGCTCTCTGCCATCAACTTGCAAAGTCCCTTGTCTCTAACTAATTTTCTAGGCTTTAATTATAGATCATACTCTTGCACCTTTGCTATCCAGCTACCCATCCTATTGTAATAAATGTCTTGTTGGGTTAATATGCTCTTGATAGCAAGATCTAGCACATAGACTATAGTGTGTGAATGCAGGATATAGAAACATAATTGCTTGATTTCTCTGACCACTTAAAATGTATGTTTTTCGATAAAAGAGTAATTAAGCTCATGTTTTTTTAATGAATTTCTCATGAAGGCAATGGGTGCTTGGACTTTATCTTCATTTTCTTGTAGTAGTACAACAGATGTGGTATGTTCGGAAGCATAGCAATAAATAATGAAATCCTTCTTGAATTCTTGACTGACCAAGATAGGAGCTTAAACAATTGCTTCGTTTATGTTTTCAAAAGCTTGCTTCCCAACTTCATTCCATTTAAAACCTAGTTTTTATTTCATCATATCCACAATGTTTTTAGTAATTACAGAGAAATTTGGGACAAATTTCCTCAAGAAATTCACTTGACCAAAAAAATATTTTACACCAATCCAGCTTGAAGGGAGATTTAACTACAATATAGCCTTAATCTGATTTGGATATATTCTGATGCCTTCTTTAGACACAATGTGACCTAAAATTTTACCTTTAGTGATAGCAAAAATGGACTTTTTGGGGTTGAGAGAGATACCATGTTCTTTGCACCTTTGTAAGGCTCGTTGTAGATCTTGTAGGTGATCCATTCTTTTCTTAGAGAACATTGTCAAATCATCAAGGTAAATGACTATAATTTTGTTCTATAGGTCACCAAAAGATAGGTCCATAGCACGTTGAAATTTAGCTCCTACATTAATGAGTCCAAATGGAATTCAATTATAGGAAAAATTTCCCTAAGGCATGGTAAATGTCATTTTATGTTGGTCCTCCCCCAATACACTGACCTGATTGTAACATGAAAAATCCATCTAACATAGACATCATCTCCAAGCCAACTAATGTTTTCTTGATATATGATCCATGTTAGGTATAGGATAGTTATCCTTTAGTGATTCTTGATTAAGATTTCTAAAATCAACACATATCTAAATCTCCCTATTTTTCTTTTGATCTAGCACAATATTTTCTATCCAAGTTGAATGATGTATGAGATATATAATTCATTCCTTTAGCATTTTTTCAATCTCTTTAAAAATTGCATCAGTTACCATAGGGTTATAATTCCTCTATTTTTGTTTGAAAGCGTCTTTCCCTTCCTTGAGTGGTATGTGATGTTGAAATTTTACATTCATGAAATTCTTCAAATCATCATAGCACCAAGTGAATACTTCCTTGTACTTAACTAGCAAGGCTATTAACCTTTCTTTTTCTTTTGGGGAGCAACATTTCCCAATATAGATGATTCTGGAAGAATCAAAATCTCCAATATTCACTACCTCAAACCCATCAAAATTTCCAACAAAATTTCTCATCTTTTTCTTGACAGAACGATCATGGAGATCAAACAAATCCTCAAGAGAAATTGGCCCCTTGGGTATTTTACTCCCTTTTAATTGAATAACCTCATCTTGGAGGCCAGCAACACTATCTAGGCCAAATTTCGTACATTGATTGTCACTCCCTTCAAAGAATACTTGAGCAAAGGCCGCAACATTTTGTAAGAACATCTGAATCTATTTGTCATCTTCAAAGACCTACCAATGGTTGTCATTGTTAGGAATACTAGGTCGATAGATTAATTTGATCATGTAGGATTTGTTTTTGATTTATGGGTATGGGAGGAGTAGAGAAGTATAAACTACTAATGAATCATCCCTTGTGTTAAGTTCTCTAGGGATGGATTCTATTGAGAAGGCATCAAATCTCTTGATGGTATCCCAAACTCAATTTCGGTAATGTTTTAACCTTTCATTCTTAAGAATGAAAACATGTTATGAAATAACTTGCACAATAGAATAATATGATATGAAATATGTTGCAAATACTTGATAATAACTGAGAATAACAAGCCACTTTCATGGGGGAAAACCTCCAAATATCTCTAATGAGAACACACTTCATAGCTTCATGATGAAACAAGACTCACAACCTCCTATATATACCTATTTATGCCTAGGATATCACCTAGGCTGACTTAGACACACCTATATAAGTCTTAGGCCAACCTAAACAACTAAATAACAATATACTAATGATAATATGACTTATTATAGAGTTAAGATAGCCACAAGCCGACTATTCATAACCCAATTTACACTAATATTAAGGGCATAGCATGCCCCCCTTCTTCAAAGAAGCATTGTCCTCAATGATAATCAAGTTTGGATTCTTTTGAATGAAATCTTTGTCTTCCCATGTGGCATCTTCAATTGGTAAATCATTCCATTGGATGAGATACTCAGTGAGAGTTCTATTCTTCAGCTTTTTTGTGCATGTTTGATGAATGCACTTTGGTTCCAAAATGATTCTTCCTTCTTCATCGAGATTTGGTAGTGTTTTTTGAGTGGGAATATTATGCCCAATTACCTTCTTCAAACAGGAAACATGAAAAACTGGATGTATCTTTGTTGTTTGTGTCAACTCTAGCTTGTAGGCAACACTACCGATCTTTTTCATAATTTGGTATGGACCATAATACCTTGGAGACAACTTATTATTATTTTTTTGTTGCTTTAGTGAGATTTACTTATAAGGCTGCAATCTCAAGAAGACCCAATCCCCAACTTCAAAACTTTTTTCACTACGATGTTGGTCTACCTGTTGTTTCATTCAATTTTGTGCCATGGCTAAATTATCCTTGAGTCCTGAAAGTACTTGTTGTTGATGAAGCAAGTGGTCTTCTACTTCCTGAACTCTTGGACACCTTTATTGATGATGTGATGGAAGGAGGATGATATCCATAAAGTGCCAAAAATGGAGATTTTTTCTATGAGCTATGAAAAGAAGTGTTATACCACCATTCTGCAAGTGGTAGCCAATCACCCATTGAGACTGTTTCTCTGGTGAAACAATGTAGATATCCTTCCAAACACTTATTAACAACCTCAATTTTCCCATTTGATTGAGGGTGGTATGAAGAGCTATGAGCCAATTGAGTACCCAAACATGAGAAATAAATCTTTCCGAAAGTGACTAGTGAAGATAAGATCATGATCATTAACAATAACCTTAGGTGTACCATGTAGCTTTTGGATATTCTCCAAAATATTTTTCCACTACATTTGTTGTAAAGGGATGTGATAATGCAATGAAATGTGCATATTTAGGAGGCGATCAACTACTACCATGATGACATTATAACCTTTAGATTTGGGAAGCCCTGTGATGAAGTCCATGGATACTCTTCCCAACGTTGGCTAATAGATAAGGGTTGCAAGAGACCTGGTGTCTTAATTGTCTCCACTTTATTCCTTTGACAAACCAAACATTCAACCACAAATTTTTTAACATCACCTTTTAGCCCTTCCCAAAAAAAATCTTGCTTGACTTGATGAGATGTCTTCAACAATCTTGAATGACCACCCACTGGAGACTCATGTAACTCTATGAGAATCTTGTGTTTAAGAGTGGAATTCTTGCAGAAATACAAATGCTCTTTATACCAAAAAGTATCTCCCTTCCAACAAAACTTATCTGAACTACTACGATCACTTTTTAATTGTTTGATAAGATTACTTGTCTCAACATCATTTTTCCACTCCGCTTTAGCTTCCTCCACTCAATTTTCTTGTAATATTGAAAGGGCATACAATAAGGTTTCATATTTATCATCCTTCCTTGAAAGTGCATCCACTAAAATATTTTCTTTCCCTTTCTTATATACAATCTCAAAGTCATATCCTAACATCTTAGTGACCCATTTTTGTTGCTCTTTACAAGATAGTCTTTGTTCCAAAAAATATTTTAGGCTATCATGATTTTTCTTAACCTTGAAGCGTCTACCCAATAGATAAGGCCTCCATTGTTTAACTACATGGATGATTGCTATCATTTACTTCTCATAAATAGGTTTTAGTTGATTCTTACCCTTTAATTGATGACTCTCAAAAGAAATCCGTCGACCTTCTTGCATGAGCACTACTCCTATCCCATTTTCAGAAGCATCACATTCTATAATGAATTCCTTGGTGAAGTTAGGAGTGGCAAGAATTGGAGTTGTACACATAGCCTCCTTCAATCTCTCAAATGTTGTATTGGTAGACTCATTCCAATGAAAAAGATCCTCCTTCAATAGAGTGGTGAGAGGTGCTGCTATTTGACCATAATTCTTCAAAAATATTCTATAGTACCCTATCAATCTCAAGAAACTCCTCAGTTTCTTAATGGTTTTTGGAATAGGCCATTCCATGGTATCCTTAATTTTGTTAGGGTCCACCTCTACTCCTTCATGTGAAACTATGTGTCCCAAATACTCCACCTCCTTAAGACCAAAAGCACACTTGGATGGCTTAGCATAGATTTTATGATCTTCAAGTATTTGTAATGCTTGATCCACATGTTGCAAATGTTCTTCTCAAGTATTGCTATAAATCAATATATCATCAATGAATACTAACAGAAACTTTCTCAAGAACTTATTGAAAATGGAACTCATCAAACTTTGGAATGTAGATGGTGCATTTGTAAGACCAAATGGCATCACCAAAAATTCATAATGACCCTCATGAGTCTGAAATGATGTCTTACAAATATCTTCCTCCTTAATCTAAATTTGGTGATAACCAGATCTAAGATCAACACTCTATAATCTAGACACATGCACCAAGTATCATCCTTCATACGTACCATCACCATAGGCAAGGAGTAAGCACTTTAGCTATGCTTGATAATTCTTGCCTCTAGCATCTCCTCAACATTTTTTTCTATCTCACTCTTTTGTATGTGTGGATACCTACAAGGCCTGATGTTCGGTGGTTGGATACCTAGAACTAAATGTATGGCATGATCATGATTCCTCTTAGGAGGAATTCCTTTAGGCATATCCCCAAGAACAACTTAGTGATGATCAATTATAGCTTGCAAATTTGGATGAGTAGGAACATTAGATTGAGAGACTTCTAATGAACATAGCTGGGCTACAAATCCATCCATTCCTTTCTTAAGCAACTTTTGCATTTGATGAGATCTTACCATTTGTGGATATTTTTCCTTCAACCCCCTTAGCTCTACTACCCTTCCTTCTGATTTAAATCTCATGAATAGTTCTTGGAATTTCATCTCAATCGTTCCCAATGTAGTAAGCCATTGTACTCCTGAAACAATATCTATTGCACCCATGGATATCACATACATCGGGGTATCAAGTTGATAATCTCCCATGGATAATTTAATGCTATGACACTTCCCTAAACAACTAACTGTACCACCATTTGCAATCAAAACTTGAAACTTTGGAGCTAGATATATAAAACAATTTAGATGAGTAGCTAACTTTTTGTTGATGACATTATGAGTACTACCTGAGTTGATCAACACTGTTAGCTTCTGATTCTTTAAGAACCCCACCACCTTGAGAGTTTGAGGAGCACTGAAACTTGAGAGTGCATGACAAGAAATTATTGGTTGAGAATCATGTGATTCCTCATTTGACTCCCTTTCATCCTGTAGTATGGGTTCCTCCTCTTCTTCCTCACTTGGACCTTCAATATAGAACAATTTCTTTTCACTGCATTTATGTCCTCAACTGTATTTTCTATCACAATTGAAACACAACCCTTTTTCTCTTTTCTCCTCAATTTGCTATGGAGTCAACCTAGTAGGTTGTATTGAATATCCTTTCTCTCTTGTCACATTAGCCCCTTGCTTCTTAGGAATCACATACTTCTCCTCTACCTTGCATGCTAAGATAAGCTACTCATTTATGGAGCTAGGGATAAACATGTGTACCTCATGTTGAATGTGATCCTTAAGATCCCAAGAATAAATCATTCAAGTTTTCCTCTGTAATTGTATACACTCTTAAGGATAGCTTTTGGAATTGTTGAATATAATCCTTAACTAATCCTATGTGTTGAAGTTTAGCCAATTGGCTGAAGAAGTTGTCTGTCACACTATTGCTATATTGTGCTTGGAGTTCCTCCATAAAAATTGACCATGAGATGGTGAGCCCCTTTTTCCTTTGATGAGTGCAAAGCCAACAATACTAAATGAATTGATCTGGTTCTAGATATAGGGAATGCATTGTGACCTTTTGTCCATTTGGGATTTGGTGTACTTCAAAAAAATTCTCCATTTTGATTTATCCATGTTAGAGGATCTTTTCCATCGAACTTGTGCATATCCACCTTTGGAAATAAATTCCTAGATCCCATAGGAGTACTAAACTTTGTGTCAATGTTAGCTGACCTAGAATTTTCACCTTGGTCACTTGAGAACTCCTTTCTTGGTTCAACCATGTAGGTGCTTAACATGTTTCTTATGTCCAACATATATCCTCTTAGGTCACACATATCCATCTTCATTGAGGAAATTCATTCCTTGACCTTATTTATTTCCTCATTAGGAGTCATATCCTCTATTGTTACCCCATCCTTATCAGGAGTCTTCCCTGGAGTGACAACATTCTTCTTGCTCCTTATTGCAGGTCCCATCATGATGGGAACCACTAATTTTGAAATAAATCACACAATTGAAACTTAAATTATCTGAAATTTTTACTTTAATCTCCTTTAGTATTTCTTCAAAAACCTAATAAAAATTAGACTCCAATTTGAAAAGATGTGCGAGATATGCAGATTCCAAAAAAATTGTGTAGAAACCCTAATTTTGTAATAATTTGATTAATTCTACTTCAATTATTTTGAAATCTAGATTGTAGCTTCTTTAATATTTTCCTCAAAAACCCTTTAAAAATCAAAATTTTTTTTGTCAAAATATGAAAGATATTATCTTCCCAAAATCACCTCCAAAATTGAGAAAAAACCTTGCTTCTATGGTGCCAAGATCATGCTCTGATACCAGGTTATGTGCAGGATCATCATGGAAAAAAGAGGCCCTTAAGTGGCAAAAAATTTAGAAAAATCAAAGTTAGGAAACTTGACGTAAAAATTTCAGTAAGTTATCCACATTATTTCAAAAATATGTAAGAATAGAATCTATAGAAAATTGAATTTAGTTTTTAAACTACTATGGTTTTTTTTTTTTTTTTTTAATTTATTTGGGAAAATTTTTAAATTTCAATGTAGTAGTACTTAAATTTTAGGGAAAAAATAAGAAGTGGGTTTGTCGACCATCCTAACCACAATAAAATGATAATAATATTTTTTTATAAGATTTTAGACATAAGTAGAGGACTCATGTCGAGATGTGATGCATATTTTTGCAATTTTTTCCAAGTAAACAATTAATTATGAATTTTTATTACAACTTTTAAAAAATATAAAACTAAATATGTCCTAACCACCTTAACTTGGTCAAAACTTCATGAAATTCAATTTTCTCTTTTTAATCCTATAGTATGCAAAGCATAGAATGTGATGCATGTTTTGGAATCAAAAGATGTAATACCATTTGAAAGCTATATTTTTTTTTCAATCAACACTTTAGTCATAATTCAAATAGAAAATGAATAATAATTATTTATTAAATTCAAAGTAACGCATAATTTATATTGGTGGAAAGTTGAGAATCTCCTTTAAAAAGCCTTTTCATTTCATCAATTTTGGGTTAAAAAAAAGTCGTCAGCCACATACCCTACAAATACCCATCATATTGCCACTTTTTGGCCCATCATGATCCTGCACATACGCACCACTTGTTATGAAATAACTTGCACAATAGAATAATATGATATGAAATATTCTAAAATTCTTGATAATAACTAAGAATAAGAAGCCACTTTGAGGGGGTAAACCTCCAAATATCTCTAATGAGAACACACTTCACAACTTCATGATGAAACAAGACTCGTGCAACCTCCTATATATACCTATTTATGCATAGGATATCACCTAGAACGACTTAGAAATACCTATATAAGTCTTAGGCCAACCTAAACAACTAAATAACAATATACTAATGATAATATCACTTATTAGAGAGTTGAGATAGCTACAAACTGACTATTCATAACTTGATGTACACTAATATTAAGGGCGTAGTAAAACCTTTCATACTTGCTTAACAATTAGTTCAACATCCCCCAAAACCTTAAGCATCTTTGCTTCATACTCAATAACTCTAACTTATATGTGTAGACATAGAAAATATACTGACAAACTTGATCCTAATGACTAACACCATTTCATCTTGAATCATCTTCATAACTAAATTATCACTCTTCATCCCTTAATTACATAAATAATCATTTATTTGATTAAGTCATTCTCTCTCATTAATTAAATAAATCAATGTTATTTAATTAGTCCTCTGATTTTTATTTAATTAAATAATTCATTTTATTTGATTAAATCTCTAAAGTAATCTTATTAAATTAAATAAATTAAACCTTATTTGATTTGATCTAACATCATCATCCTCTTTAGTTAAATAAATCAAAATCTTTATTTAACTAAGTCTAAATCCTAAAATCACCTAAAATTCTAAAATCTAAGTCAAAATTTTCAAATCACCTAACATCCCTCATTAAATTAATTAAACCATGATTAATCCTAATCCTAATCACTCCAATCCTTTAGATTTTTCCACTTTCACATGAAAATACATTTAATGAATTTATTAAATCCCTATTTTCTTTCAACTTGGCATCTTTAGGGGAATATTCCTCCAAGTTTGAAAATCCATCCAAGTGGATTTGTCCTTCCAACAAGACATTCATTCCCTCTTACATGTCCTTGTGCATTGAGCCAAGTGGCATTTAATTCATTCTTTTTCCCTCTAACATGTCATTTCATGATTTTCAAATTCCACCTAATTTCGTTTATTGTGCACATTCATCAAAATGTGCTCGAGCTTCCTCCATTCACATATTGACAAGTGGCACTTTCCCATTAGATGTTGAATGATCCCACATTGCTCCATTTTTTTCATTCCTCCATCTTGTCTTTCTATAAATAGAAGGCCTTCCTTTGTATTTGAGCATCCACAATTTGAGCAAGTCTACTATACTCAATTTCATCCTCAAGCATATCCATTTTCATCCATTTTATCAAGTTTATAGCTAGGTTATTGCAAATTTCTTCATGGAGCTCAATTGAATCAATCATCAAGTGGATCAACCTTCATCAAATCATCACAAAGCTTGCATAGGAGTTGGGAAAGAGACAATTTCCACATCAAATTGGCACCAACTCCCCCATGGGATTGAGTGTTTGCATCTTAAAATAGGATTTCATTGCTTTCTTGGTTAATTTTCTTCATTTTCTTTCCTATTTGAGCTTTCCAAATGAATTTTATGGGGAATATTGATTCTCACTTGCATTTTATCTACTATTGTGTTTATTTCTTGTGTTTGTGTAGGTCTAGGACTAGGGTTCTACATTTGGTGCTAGGAGGGAAAATCTCAAGTTCTAATCATGTTTTTTTAACAAAATTCTGTGCTTTTTTGTGTTTTTTTGGTGTCTATAGGCATAGATGTCAGACTCACCAAAAACTAATGAGTTTTTTTTTCAAAAGGAGTTTTTTGTGCAAGTACTTGCCTGGAAAAACTCATAGGTTTTTTTGAAAAACTCATTGAGTTTTTGGAAAGTTTTTAAAAAAAATTGGCCTCTTAGCAAAAAGAAACCTATAGGCAAAATAAAGGCAATTTCAATTCATTTTTTGTGGTTTATATGGCTTTCAAAGTCTTAAATTGGGCTTTTTAGCAGTATTTTTGCCACTCAAAAAATCATGAAAATGACTTGTTCCATGGAGTTATGTATGGTTTTGGAAGCCTTAAAGTTTTGCTAGTGGCAGGGGCACTGCCCCTAGATCCTGCAAGGGGTACTGCTCCTAAACCCCATTGGGGGTGTTGTCCCCATACCTCCATGATGGGTGCTGCCCATTGACCCTACTAGGTGTGTTTCCCTTAGACCCCCATGAGGGGTGCTGCCCCTTGACCCCGCTAGGGGCATTGCCCCTAGACCCCCACGAGGGGCACTGCCTCTCAACCCCACTAGGGGTGTTGCTCCCAAAACCACACAAGGAGTGTTGCCCCTCAACCCCGCTAGGGGAATTTCACCCAGACCCCCACAAGGGGCACTGCCCCTTGACCCCATTGGGAGCATTTCCCTCAAACTCCCATTGAATTCATTTGATTTTCTAAGTACTCTCTAAGTCCAAGTTTCAAAGTTTTTCTACAAGTATTCATGTATAATATCATCTAGTTCTACCTCTCCCCTAGTTTTCACTAGACATGGGAAAGAGGAAGATGTAAATTTGTAAAAATTATTAATGTAGTATTTAATTTCATTTTTACAAAAACAATTTTCTATTTTCATTTTGTTTCAGAATATCAACATCAACGTATTCCACATGAGGATGTCATTTTGTACCCAAATTGCTTTCAAATCAATGAAATACAACTAGACTAATCTTGTTTCTCTTATGTACTCATTTATTGACTCATTGGATGCATCTTATCTTTGAATTTTGCAAAAAAAATACATTTTTAGTGAAGTTTAAACAATTTTTTAAGTTCACAAGTTTTTTCTGAAACGAGTAAAATAGATTGGCAATGATTGAATAAGAAGGACAAAAGAGAAAAAGGAATGTCAGAAAACCTAAGAACCTTCCTTGGATGATAAATTAATTTCCAACCCAAAGAATTAAGCTAGGGAGGCTTAGGAAAGAAATATTTAAAGTAGCATTAGGTCTTTTGCCACTATATGTTGGAGCCGGAGCCAATGCATAAATTATTTAAACAATTTTATGTCTAGGTTGCATTATCTTCCTTTTATAAGTGATTACGGAAGGAATAATCAACAAAGTGGCCATTGGAAAGCTAGTGATCAAAATTAGGTAGGTAAAAACATTTAAATATTTTATAATAATTTTCTTAGTAAGAAAATAGCCAAACCATTCAATTATAAGAACATAAGAAATTTAGTAAGAGGAAATCCTTGGTGTATAGATATAAAAATCCTAAAAGAAGAGGTTTATTTAGCATTAACATTGAGGCAAGCCACTACATACACAAACAACATCTAGATCGAGTGGAAAAATTTAGAGCCAAACCTAAGGGGCTAAAGAATAGAAAAATAAATAACCATTCAATATAATCATAAGCCTTACCAAAATATTATTTTATGAAAATTATCTATAGTTGACAAACCCATTCCATACCTTCATAAAATGAAATATTCTTATTGAGGATATATCTTCTCTTTATAAAACTATTTTTCTTAAGAAAAATAATGAATATCACCAAATGGTGAATATGTAGACCAGGGGCTTCAACAATGACCTTAGAGGAAGCATTCAAAAAAGTGATTAATTTTCAATTGGAAATTTAGGACCACCTATATTGGGAATGAATTTAATATTTCCTTTATTTATTCTAAGGAAGAATTGAAGAAAGGTCACTTGGTGAAATGTCTTCTGTAAAGATTTATAAAATTTGTAAGGGAAGACATTACAACAAGATGCTTTGTCATTAGCCATAAAAAATCATTAGGAACAATAAATATTTTAGGGGATCACACTCACACATTTCTAAAGGGTTTGATCATGGATAGAAGAATGTTCTTGATCCTAGAAGACTTGTTAGCAATGGTAGACAAAGGAGTGGAGAATATTACAAAGATAGGTGAAGATTTGCTAGTCTTTTTTGATTTTGTTGATTTTATAGTTATCCTATTAGGGTGAAATTTATTTAAAAAAATTACTTCAATAATTTATCCTTCACCTATTGAATGAACAATACAATTGAGATGGTGGGAATGAATCAATTGCATCAAATTAAAACATCAAAATCCTCAATAGTAATCAGATCCACAAGAATTCATTGAATGCTTACTTTGTTATTGTGATTAACCATGAAATATAGATAAAAGAAATTGAATAAACAACACCATACACAAGAGAACGTCAAATTTATGTAGAAAATACAATGAGGGAAAAACCATAGTGAGGATTAGCTCAAAATATAAGTAATTGCAAAACTAGTACAAGGAATCACTGCCAGAATAGAACACACTATCCAATAGGGCTCATAGACAAAGCTCACTGCTATAATATCAAAATAAGATATAAGAGAAATGTTACAAAGAGAACACTATATCAATGCAACAAGGAATCCACCATAATTACTCCAACACTTTTGCAACATTGTTTGAAAGATTGCAGACACCTTCAGCTCATTGCCTTCAAAAGTCCAACACTTTGAAGTTTACACTGCTCTGCTCAAATTCAGACCATATTCATCCCTTACATCTCTCACACATCTATCTTGAGATCTTCTAAAAAACACCACTCTTATTTATATCATCCTCAACCTTGAAAACCTTCTCCAAGGTCAGCAAAACATCCATTATATTTACAATTTCAAATTAGGTTGACACCCAAAAAATCTCACGGTGGATAGGAATAAAGGAAACCCACATAAATCCTTAGCCAAATTTGTCCTAACACACCTCAACACACTTCCACAAAATTTGAAGCCACTTCACATGTAGTGTAAACACTAGGTCGACCATTACCTATGAAAAACACCATAAAAATGTTAAGTACACACTTCCCACTTGATCAAGACGACACATGGACCACACAAATTTATCTTTTGCATGATCTAGAGCAATCCATAAACCACTTGAGATCCAACAAAGATTTTTTCCAAACTTGCATCATAGAAATACTTCAACCCACAACATCCAGTTAACCTTATACACACACTAATGCATGAAACACACACTATACTACACCAAATCATGAGCAATATTGAATTCTAAAAGATAAAATCAACATAAAAACTTCTCAAATCCATATGTAATGCCTTAAATTTAACACTCAAAAATACAGTTATGGACAAACACAAATTCCAAATTTTTTTCACTTACACTTGCAAACCTCTCAAATTTTGCTTCCAAAGCAGGCACTACAACTTATACTCCAATGAATACATAAATGGTAGGTTTACCTAGTAATGATACCTCTTGCTATTTAACAATTAAACTTCAATTTGTATTCAATATATTGTTGTTCTAATCCATATAACATTATGAAAGATATAAACTTATATGTGTCATTAAATTTTATCTAGATTAAAATTAAGCCCACAAAGCTAGGTCTTCAATAATTAAATATTTCAACAATTTTTTTTGCCATACATGCAGTTTATTTATTATGAATAAAACCATTAAGTTTAATATTTTGTATAGTAAAATATTCACAACTACTGAACATAAGGGAGGGGCCTTACACCATACAACTTGAAACTAAATTGTGGAGAAATGTGGAGCAAATACATTTCTCCCATACCACAACAAATAAAATTGAAAGCCTAATTCACACAGTGGTGAACATATCTCACTTTGCACAATGATCTAGAAGCCCAAAGTCTCGATATAGAAAATACTAAAAACCTTGAACAACATATCATATTCACACAATCATAGCATCAACATGAAAGAAATTTGGAGCACATCCTAGAGCACATACTGAACATTTGCACAACACTATTCCCTCTATTTATCAAATTTTCTCAAAAAGCACTTGGAAACAAAGCACTAGAGACACCATCTCAACAAAATACATCATTCCAACACATCTCTAGCTACTGCAACATAAAGATAGCCACATGTACTCACAAAACTTCCTTAACATCTCAAATATACATGCACAAACTGTAGCAAATTGTTTCCCTCTTTTTCACAATTTTCTCAATATCCTCGACATCTTCATCATGCAACAACCTTCCTCAACACAAGATTTTTGACATCACTAACAACAACTTCATACTTGCAACAATATCCACCTTTTTCATTGATGGTAATACATGATATGAAAAACCATGAAAGACACAATAACTTTGAACACACTCCCTCCCTTTCATGATTTTCTTTCACTTTCTCTCCCCATTGTAAATGGAATTTTTCACATGATTCTTTCTCCCCCTTTGACATCAATGGAAAATTATAAATTTTTTTGCATTTTTCTCCCCCTTTGACACTAAACCAAGATACTTGCAATTGCACATCATTTTCCTTTTTACTGCTTTGAATACTCCCTCTTAGGAATACACTCAACCAAATCAAAAAATTGCATAATGACAACATATATTCCTTACTGCAACAATGACACTACTTACTCCCCCTGAGAGGTAGAAACTAACACCACTCTAGAAAAGAAATGAATCCATAGATATACTAGACTGGTGAATCTCCATATGCATCTAATTCAAAGAATGAGGGTAAATAACCCTCAACTTCTCCCAGAGATACTCAAAGTCATTCGTAGGAAGAGCCTTAGTGAATATGTTAGGAATCTGATCCTTTATGGGTACATCTTCAAGCTTCATTTCATTCTCCATAACCTTCTCTCTCAAAAAGTGATACTTGATTGATATGTGCTTTGTCCTTGAATGCATAAATAGGTTCTTTAAAATGTTGATTGCACTTGTATTATCACAAAAGATAGAGATAGGCTCATCATATCTTACTTGTATATCCTTCAATTTTTGTATCATCCATAAAACCTATGTGTAGCAAGATGTTTCTGCAATGTACTTAGCCTCTATAGTACATAAATAAACCAAATATTGTTTCTTACTTGACCATGACACCAATCTACATCCAAGAAAGAATGCACCACCACTTGTACTTTGTGTGTCATCAACACAACCAACCCAATCTACATTTGTGTAGGCACTGAATGTGAAATTAGTTTCCTTAGGATAGTATAAGCCATAATCTAGAGTTCCCTTCAAATATTTGAATATCCGTTTTACCATTGCAACATTTGTCTCTTTAGGATCTTGAAATTTAGCCACAAGATAAATTGCATACATGATATCTAGTCTAGTAATAGTTAGATATAGCAAGATCCACCAATCATAGATCTATACTTGCTTTGATCAGCCTTAGGGGATTCATCATCCTTACTCAATTTGAAACCAATCACCATAGGAGTACATACCCATTTGGAGTCTTCCATTTCAAACTTTTCCAACATCTCTTTGACATACTATGACAGTGAAATGAATATACCTTTGTTTGTTTGATTGATTTGTAGACCAAGGAGGAAATTCATCTCCCCAAACACAGACATCTCAAAATATTTCTACATCTCTTCTACAAACTTCTTGCACATAGCTTCATTTCCTCCAAAAATTATTTCATCAACATACACAACTACTATCAAGATTTTTTCTTTTTCAACTTCGAAGTAAAGATTACTGTCTGTAGTGCCCTTATTGAATCCTTTTTGTATCAAATATATATTCAACCTTACACACCAAGCTCTGTGAGCTTTCTTTAATCCATACAATGCCTTATTCGATCTACAAATCATATCTGGTTGATCTTATAATTGAAATCCTTTATGTTGTTCCATGTAAACATCTTCTTCCAATTATCCATTTAAAAAAGAAAACTTCACATCCATCTGATAGACTTTAAAGTCTTTATGTGCTGCAAATGCCAAAAAAATCTTGATTGCTTACATCCTAACCATCAGAGCAAATGTCTCTTCAAAATATATTCCTTCAACTTGTGAGAAACCCTTACACACAAGCCTTGCCTTATTTCTTACCACTTTTCCATCCTCATTTAGTTTCCTTTTGAACACCCACTTAGTTCCAATTATGTTCTTGTTTTTCGGTCTTGGGACTAGTTCCCAAGTTTTATTTTTCTTAATTTGCATAAGCTCTTTCATTTCCCTCATCCAATGTTCATCTTTTCATGCCTCATTCACTGTTTTAGGTTCAAATTTAGAGAGTAAACATAGATTTACCTCTTCTTCAATAGCTCTTCTTCTTGTCAATACTCCTTAAATCTTGTCTCCAATGATCTATTCTTTGAAATGATTTCTCTACAGATACTTAGGGGTCTTAGGGGTCTTTTTTTAGAGTATCTTCTTCATTTTGCATCTCTTTTTCCTTATATTTTTCTTCTTCTTCTCCACAAGAAATTTCATTTGACTCATTTCCATCTATCACAATTGAATTCTATAGATCCTCATCAACTTTAACATTTGCACTTTCAACAATCTTTCTCAACCTTTTTATTGTAGTATCTGTAAGTTTTTCTCCTAGTAGAATATTGAAGGAAGATACCTTCATCAAACCTTGCATCAAACTTTCCTAATTTCTCTTCATCTCCTTTAACATAACTGTTACCCAATTTTCACCTACGAGCTCAATCAGGTAGGGTAACCTATGCTTTTGAGTGTTCATTAAAGGCCAACTAAAGGAAAATTTGCATCAAGGTTACATACCTTCTAACTTGTTTGTTTCTTGTGCAACTGTGGGGGGAGGGGTTATGTTTTAAAATTAGGCACATGGATTAAATGTGGCTCCCACAAGGGTTGAGCCTAGCGTGCAGGTATTCAGTTTTGGGTGGGTTTTCATCTTATGTTTTTTCCTTGTTTCCCCACTTTCCATTTTATTTTCCTTGTACCCTTTTTCTTTTTGTTCTATCAGAGGCAAAGTTAGACCAAAACCAAACATTGGAACTTTCCAAAAGTTCTAGTTTCCATTTTCATTCTGGTTCCGGTTCTAGTTCCAGCTTTGCCTTGTGTGTGTCTCGTTTTCTTCTTCGACCTTGTGTTTAACCATGGGGTGGTTTTTTCCCTTTGTTTCTCTCTCCTTTCCTTTTCTCAATTTTTGTTGTGTTTTGGCAGACTCGGGATTGGGATTGAAACCAAACTTGGAACTTTCTAAAAGTTCTAGTTTCGGTTCCGCCCCCGCCGTGTTCCACTCGGGATCGGTTTTCGTTCCGGTCTCGTTTATGTTTTGGCATCCTTTGGTCTTTGTTTTTCTTTTCCTTAGCCACTTTTCTTCATTTTTCTAGACTCGGTATTGGGTCCGAAATCAAACATTGGAACTTTTACAAAAGTTCCAGTTCCTTTTCCAATTTTGATCCTAGTTCCACCCTTTCTTCTTTTGTTTTCTTTTTCGGTGCCTGTGGTCAGGGGATGTCGCCTCCTCTTAGATCTTCCTTTTTTTTTCTTTCTTCCTTCTTGCTTTGTTTTGTTGGGGGCGGGATTGGAACAGAATCTGAACTTGAAACTTCGAAAAAGCTTCAAGTCTGGATTTGGTTCTTGTTTCGATTTCGCCAACTCTTTTGTGTTGCCCCCGCTCCGACCATGATCCCTGTTCCAGTTCCATCCCGCCCCAGTCAGTTTTAAAAGGTCTTGGTGGAGGATTTGAGTTTGTTGTAAAGTCTCCCTGACCTGATGGTGTCGTGCCAAAGGATGAAAGTATCAGTGAAAGGTCCTACCGAAAATGGAGAGTCTTGCTGATAGCGATCAACTTGCCCACGAAAATGGATATTGGTCTAACTCCCGCAGCTTGATATGAGGTCCCGCCGATAGTCCCAAGCTATGTTGATAGCTACTATATGATGTGCTTGCATCGGGAAGACACGATTAGTGTCTCACTGACATGCAATTCTGAGGAAGTGACCTTTGATCATCAAGAATGTGTGTGGCATGGGTCGGCTCAGTGAAGTAATGGTGCTTGAATTTAGCAGGTAAATCTGATGTTGCTCCTCAAAGATGGTCAACTTGAAGAAAGATCTGGAGCAAGAAGAAGGCTAAAGAAGAAGAAACTGTGAGTCACAGTGACAGCTCGGATTGTGGCTGGAAAAAGTGGAGTGGCATTAATGACCTTGCCACAGAGCATTCAAAGTGGCTCTGATGAAGTCTTAATGGCAGATTCAAAGGCTACGAGTTAATGACGACCACTGTAAAAGATCTAAAGACATCCCTAGAGCAATCTCTCACTGACATGGAGGGGGGATGCACATTTAATGCCTCACTGACTTCATTCCAAAGCACTTCTAGGGCCGACATGTCTAGACGTCGACTCATTTTTTTTAAACCCTAGGGTAGGGGCCGACACTCTTTGGTTGTATATATGGCATTTTTTCCTTTTTTGGAAGACAGTTTTTGGTTAGGAGATTGCTGAAAGAGCATTATTCAGCCTTTGTAACTCATTTTCATAAATACTACAGATCTGTAACACAAACTCCTTATTTTTCTCAATAGAAGGTCATTTCCTTCACATATTTTCTTTGTTGTTTTAGTGACTAGTTGTGAGTTGCATGATAAAATTCTATGTGATCCTTTATTTTATCAGATTCCTTCTGTACTGGATGCAAAGAATATTATGTCATAAAGTTGGTTTATGTTAGTGTTCTCTTTCTATTGCGCATATATCTATGAAAACATCTTTTTTTTCCTTGTGTTAAGCATTAGAATAGTTGAAACCTTACATAGACTCACCTTTTATAAACATAAATCTCTGTATTGTGAGATCGTTTAGCCATATTGAGATTTTATGTGGGTTTTCTGCAGTATTGTCATATTTTTATCTTTGGTGTATCACTTGTTAGTGATAGGTTTTCAGTTCAAGTATATCCTCCTTACTCTTTTCTTTATCATTCTTTAGTTTTCTCAAGATATTTTAAGGGGAACTAGTCCATAATCTAGAGGTCCACTTCATTCCCAGGTCACCCACAACCTCCAAGTGTTCCCATGTGTCAATAGGTTGCTATAGTTGATAGCTTAGCAAGGGTGCAAACTTTATTTGACAACAATAACATTTTCTTCCAAATACCCTAAAGTACTTGAGAGTAGGAATCCTTCCATACTACAACTCACAGGGAGTCTTTGTATTGTTAGCCTTTTCTTGAACCTTTTTAAGTATGTAAACAACGGTATGAATTACTTCTCTCCAATAGACTTCTAGTAGGTTAAATTCTTTCATTATTGTCCTTGCATCTTCTTGAATAGTCCTATTTTTTATTTCAATCACTCCATTATGTTAAGGAATACTAGGGGAAAACAAGTGGCTCTTTATCCCATGATTCTCACAAAACATGTTAAATTCATTAGACGTGAACTCTCCACCTCTGTTAGACCTCAAACATTTGATTTTCAAATCCATTTCATCCTCAACCATAGCTTTAAATACTTTGAATCTATCAAGAGCATCATATTTTTCTCTAAGAAAATTAAACCATGTCATTCTAGAATAATCATCAATCAAAAGCATGAAATACCTATCACCTTGAAGAATTTCACTCTTGTAGGACCACAAAGATATATATGCACCAATTCTGACAATCCAACAAAATATTGTTCCTTTCCATTGAAACTAATTCTTGTTTGGTTTGTAAATTGACAATTTCTACAAACAATAATGATAGGCTTTATAATTCTTGGTAGATCTCTTACTTCTTGTACTTAATTGATTCTAACTAAATTGTCAAAATTGATGTGACACATCCTTTGATGTAATAACTAGCTATCATTAATTTGAGTCATAAAGAAATGACCATCAACACCCTTGAGTTGATAGATATTTCCATCTATCCTCTTTCCAACAACAATCATAGTTCTAGACCCTTTTTAGATCTCACATGCATCATTCTCAAAGAAAAAAATTGTACCCTTTTTCCAACACTCAAAAGATTATGACTTAAGCCTTTAACATCATAGAAATCTTCAATATTATGCTTGCCATCAAAATTGATTGAACCTATTCCACAAATATTAGCACTTGAATCATCTCTAAATTTAACTAGTCCTCCATCATACTTTTGAAGTTTAACAAACTTACTTTTGTCTCCAATCATGTCATTAGAGTAGCCATTGTCAACAACCCAATAGTTCTTATCCTTCTTAGCATGAAAAGAAGAAATTGAAGCACCTTCAATCTTGTCCTTCTTCTCCAAAACAATTTTCTTCACACAACTTTAAGAGTTAGCAAAAGTAGATTCATCTTTTAAAGCTAAGAAAAAACATTCATTGTCATCAACATCTCCATAATCAGTGTAGACACATAAAATTGTCCTAGGCTTGCAACTCTTAGATTATTCAACATTGCCCCTTTCATTCTTAATAATTAAATAATTTTTAATTATTTAATTATTTTCTAAAGTCATATGTCTTCTATTAATTAAATAATTTTAATTATTTAATTAATTCATTTTTATCTTTATTCTCCCTTGATTAATTAAATAAATTTTATTTATTTAATTACGTCACTAATTAAGTCCCCTTCTTTTAAAATTAAATAGATTCTAATTTATTTATTTTTTGTCCACTTTCCACTATAATTAAATAATTATTTTAATTATTTAATTATTCATTAGCCTCTTCTCTCATTAAATTAAATAAATTTAATTTATTTAATTTAGTCCACTCTCTTGAATTTTGAATTAAATCATTATTTAATTCAAAATAATTCCTTTTGTCACATTACTCTATAATAAAATAATATCTTTATTATTTAATTATTCATTGGTCACCTAAATTAAATAATTTTTATTATTTAATTTCTCCAGCAACCTCTTTGTCCGTGCCAATCTTATCTTCCACATCAAATCTTATCTCTTGACATCTCATTCAATTTCATCCCTTGATTGAATTATCTCATAATTCAATCTCAACCCTTCATCTTTATCATTTGCCCTAATTTTGACCTAACCCTATTCCATACTACAACATTCAATCTTGACCATTGATTCTATGGTATTTGTCATCTTCTCATCTTGGCCACACATTCAAAATTGCAGTTTCTATAAAATGGCAATTTTGTTCTTATTTCATATCTCATGCTCATTCTGTCAACTTAGGCTATTATTATTGTCATTTGCAGTCATTGTCATTTTAGTCTATTGTGAAGTCATTTCTTTTATACAAATCCTTCAACATTTGCATAGGGCTTTGGCATTAGTCTAGGTGATCATTTGAAATCTAAGGGCCTCATTCAATTTGGTGCAAACTAGAAGGTGTAACAAAGGTGAAGCATGGAAGATGAAGATTTATGGTAACATTGTTCCTTTTATTTTCATGTTTATTTCCTTTGTGCTTTGTTACTTCAATGGATTTTTTTTTTGTGTTTATTGTTTAATAAGCAAACCAATCTAATTTTCCATAGATACATTTGGTGAACCTGACATATTTTAACACATTTTGAGAAATCTTGGAGTTGGGTTTCTTTTTGTTGCAGGTTTTGTTTGATTTTTGTTGCAGGTTTGACATCATTGTGGACAAAACCCTAGTTTCCAAGGATTCGACCATAACTTTCAAATGGTTATGTATTTATTCACAAATTTTGTTTTGCATATTTGAGACAATGTTTAGAGATTTCATTCCAAAAATCAGATTTTTTGGGGCTGATTTGAATTTTTTATAATTTATTTTCTATTTTTCATAAAAAATTAATTTCGGGAGCAAATAATCGAATTTTTCATATATGTTTACATTTCTAGAAATATCTTTGAATTTTGATAGGGGTCTAATCTTTAGTTTTTAAATTTGGATGTGCAATTATTAGTCAAATAATAGAGTTTTTGAAATTAGGGTTTAAAACAAATTTGCTTAGATCTCACTCACAGTTGCAGATATACTCACAAATTTTTTTTTGTAGA
The DNA here is from genome assembly GCA_007258455.2 of Sequoia sempervirens. Classification (NCBI taxonomy): domain Eukaryota; kingdom Viridiplantae; phylum Streptophyta; class Pinopsida; order Cupressales; family Cupressaceae; genus Sequoia; species Sequoia sempervirens. The sequence goes on along the minus strand of VDFB02105785.1, from coordinate 550,552,527 downwards.
TTTGGAATGACAACATACAACTCCAGTAAAAAAATCATAATTTTTAGAGTTGTTTTGTATTTTTTATAATTTTTTTATGAGTTTTCATAAAAAATTAATTTCTGGTGCAAAACATAAATTTTTTCTGATTTATTTATATTTTTGGAAACATCTTGAGATTTTAGATAGGATTTATTCTCTGTATTTTTCATTTTACTATCAATTTTTTTTTCTAAAAATCAGATTTGTTGTGACTAGCTAACTCTCCAATAGTGGTGACTAATCTTTTCTTGTAGCGTGTGGCGATTCTCATTCGTGTGTCCAAGACCATTGCATATGAGACTACTAATATTCATTGTTTGCAGATTTGCATGTCAAAGAAGGAATAAACAAACTTTGTGCTTTTTTTTTCTTAGATTAGCAAACATTTGAATTTGGTGCATATAAAAAGGAGAACGTCTTTCTTTGCTTAGATTTGTGTTTGAACAAATGGTAGGTGATTATGCTCTCACCTTGTGAAAACTCGATGATCAGAAAACTAGACCCATTTTATCTATTGTACACCCTTACAATTTGGTATATCAGAGTATCCTCTCCCCTCATGCTTTTGGGTGATCTTGGGTGTAAAAGAAACGGTTACCAACTCTAGAAATGAGCCTACCTTAAGGGAAAAAGTACTCACCTTAAGGGATGACTCGACCGGTAATAGGCTAAAGCTAAGCCACTTCTAGCGGGGATATAAAATGTGTGCTTGAGGAAAGTTCAAGTGCCGAGTTTGGATGTGTCACACGAGCGAATTAGTACTACCATAAACCCCTGTGAGTGCTGGCATAGCTTCAAGTGGAGTGCCACCACCTGAGGTGAGTGATTAATCCTCTCACCCCATATGTGGCCTTGAGCGAGATGCCCTAACTAAGAAGCACCTATTATTTTAGAAATAGCCAACCATTTTTCCCTGGTATTTGGATTTACTTGGTATAGTGCGAGGGTATAGTATCATGCCCAAAGAGACTACTCACCCCTCTTGCGACTCCTCAGGTAGAGATGAGTTCTTAAGAGTGATGACCCAAGAATCGAAGTTGGTGTCTCCAAGAAATAGCATTAATGAGTACATGGAGGAGCCAATGCATGAAACTTCTAAGCTATCCACATCTCGAAGAGAAAGGTGTTTATGTCCCAGGGTATAATGGGTGGGCTATATCCAAGTATATAGTATACAGCCTATTGGAAGTTGTGCTTGCTTGTCTCATGTGCATTTTCATACACCAAAACATCGTTCTTGTCAAGTATTTTCTATATTTTCAAACAGTATTCACCACATTCATAAATCTGAACACAAACAATCGACCTCAAACAAACATCGCACCTAGTAACTTGCAACACCTCAAAACATTTCCAAAACCATCAACCAAATATTTCTAACCGCTATCCTCCATATTCATCCTCGACCTATGAATGAAACCAAAGGATTCAATATCTTGACCATCGTTTGAAAGAGCTTGAAAAACAACTTGAATCCCAACATTTGATTGAGGTGATGCAATCATCTCATAAGCCTTTATCCTTACCCAAAACTACATCATCCAAGTTCAATATCCATGATTTTCTGCAAAGGCTAAATGAGAAACCCAAATCTAAATCCTCAAACACAAATGATGTTGTGCAATCCTACCATGTCATGCATCTATCTTCATCTCCCATAATTCAAAATAAACCTCATGAGTCTTCCACCCAAGTTAACGATTTCATCCAACCATCCCCTCTCATCATACCATCTCCATCCAATGAGTCATATCAATCTATTAGTCCAAAGCATGCTAGCATAAACTCCCTTGCCCATCAAGATCAAAGCATTCTTTCCACTCCATCCAATGATACTAAAATTTCACAACCCCTTCCAATCTTTGACCAAGATCCCATCTCTCAAGAACCTCATGATGATCCCCTTATCTCTTTTTGTTTCATTCAAGATGATTCCCTTCCATCTCAAGAGAAAATTATCCTTCAAAGTCCTCCTTCCACCTCATCTAATGAATCCATACCATCTCATGATTCCATCATATCCAATGATCAAGATATGCTTTCCACAAAACATCAGGATTCCCTTCCTCATCAAGATCAAGATCAACCTCCATTCAAGGATACCCTTTCATTCCATGATGATGTCCATCCTTCTCATGATCAAGATATGCCTTTGATACCACTTCATGATGATTCCCTACCTAATAAAGAGCAAGCTACTCCATATCCTACACCTCTTGATCCTTTTCCAAGTCAAGATCAAAGTACCCCCTTATCCCCATGTCAAGATCCTATCACACAGCCTAAATCCCCTCATGACCACAATCCTCTACAAGAGTCTATCACCCCTACTCAAACTATCCATGAACCTCTTACCTATCAAATGGGTTCTCTCACTTTTATCCAAGGTGGTTTACTCGAAGATCTTGTTATTCCTTCCATATCACAACCACCTCACAATGGACTTGCATCTTGTTTCATAAACAATATATATCCCATTGGAAAACGAATGTGTCAAAATATGAACTACAAAGGCAAAGGATTAGGCCTTCATGAACAAGGTATCCTAGAACCCCTTTATATCCAAGAAAATCCATATTATCATGGCCTTGGTTATACACCTCACACTCAAGACATTGGTATCCATCGTAAGTCCAGATTCCATCTAAATAAACCTAAGTATCCTAGTCCATCAAAACCCATCTATCCTTGGGTCCTTATCCTAGTCCCATCAAACTAGCCTTCCATCTATCCTTGGTCCTTATCATCCAAACCCTAGTTCATCCAAGCCCTTCCATCCCATGTTAGATTCCTACATCCTCCATCTCCTATTCATCAAGAACAACAAAGGCACACATCCTTGATGCCCTCTCAGAATTCTACCTACATTAATACATCCATAAGACCTCCATATCATTCATCTCCATCCACCCATCCCATTGCTCTTGGAAGCAATTTTGGTGCCAAATGTCAGAAGCTTCCATATCAAAATCCACATGTATCAAAGGATCAACATGTCTCCTTGAAGAGCCATGCAAAAATAAAAGAATATTTGATCCCAAGTCAAAATAATTAAATAATTAAAAGAATTGTCCCTAGGCTTTTAGCTCTTAGATTATTCAGAAGCATTTGCCTTTCATTTCTTAATAATTAAAATGATTTTTAATTATTTTGAGTATTTTCAAAGTCATGTAATGCTTCTATTAATTCAAATGAGTTTAATTATTTTAATTAGTCATTACATATCTTTTATTCTCCCTTGATTAATTAAATAAATTTTATTTATTTAATTACGTCACTAATTAAGTCCCCTTCTTTCTAAAATTAAATAGATTCTAATTTATTTAATTTTTGTCCATTTTCCACTATAATTAAATGATTATTTTTTGGTGTTTATTGTCATTCGATAGCCTCTTTATATCATTAGAGTTAGATAGAGTTTAGTTTGTTTGAGATTTAGTCCACTCTCTTAGTTTTAAGTTAAGTCATTGTTTGAGATTTTCAAAATGATTCCTTTATCACATTACTCTATATTAAAAATAATATCTTTATTATTTAATTATTCATTGTCACCCTAAATTAAAATGGTACTTTTATTGTTTTAATTTCTCCGATAACCTCTTTTTTGTCCGTACTTGATCTTGTCTTCACATCAAGATCTTGTCTTCATCTCGTTTCAGTTTCATCCCTTGGTTGGATTTATCTCATAATTCAATCTCAACCCTTCATTTCTTGTCATTGCCCTAATTTTGACCTAACCCTATTCCATACTACAACATTCAATCTTGACCATTGATTCTAGGGTATTTGTCATCTTCTCATCTTGGCCACACATTCAAAATTGTAGTTTCTATAAAATGGCAATTTTGTTCTTATTTCATATCTCATGCTCATTCTGTCAACTTAGGCTATTATTATTGTCATTTTAGTCTATTGTGAAGTCATTTCTTTTATACAAATCCTTCAACATTTGCATAGGGCTTTGGCATTAGTCTAGGTGCTCATTTGAAATCTGAGGGCCTCATTCATTTTGGTGCAAACTAGAAGGTGTAACAAAGGTTAAGCATGGAAGATGAATATTTATGGTAACATTGTTCCTTTTATTTTCATGTTTATTTCCTTTGTGCTTTGTTACTTCAATGGATTTTTTTTGGTGTTTATTGTTTAATAAGCTAACCAATCTAAATTTTCCATAGATACAATCAGATTTGTCATGAAAAATACCAACATCTTCTCTACCATAATAACTTTTCTTGATCATCTTTCCTTTATTCTCCTTACTTTTATTGTTCACAGCTATGTTTGGACATCTTGAAGATAGTGACCTATATTCCCACAACTTGAAAACACTTGAAAGGTAGTTTACCTTTGTACTTATCAGAGTCCTTTTTCATCCTTCATATAAAGTTAGCTTCCTAATTATCAAGATCATCATCATTTGAATCTTCAACCTTTTCAGATTTCTAACCTTGAAAGAAATCTCCAATTTTGCTCCATTTTTCAAACCAAATTTTCCCATTTCAAATGAGGATAGTGTGCCATACAACTGATCTCTAGTGTAAGTATTAAAATTAGCAACTTCTTCAATCGAAGAAAATTTTTCACTATAAGAATCGGGAAGGCTTCAAAGTATTTTCTTTACCACTTTATGTTCTTTGACTTGTGTGCTAAGACCTCTCATTACACTTATCAGTTCATCAACCCTCTACCTATAAATTAGAATTATTTCCTCTACATACATTCAGAATGTCTCAAATTGTGCCTTCAGATTCTACAATTTAGCTTGTTTAACCTTATCATCTCCTTCATAAATTCTCTCTAATTTGTCCCAAACTTCTATATTAGTCTTTGGATCTATAACTTTCACTAATTCAAAATTTAAAAGACTATTGAAAAGAATAAACCTTACTTTACCATTTTTCTCATAGGCCTTGATCTCATCACTTGTGCTCGGACCATTTGGAGGTATGGTGTATGTAGTTTTTATTACCTTTTAAACATAAAATTCAAGGTACACCAGATAACCTTCCATCTTTTCCTTCCAAAATGCATAGTCTATGCCATCAAACTTAGGTCTCTCTATCTTGTTCACCATCCTAGATCTACCTCAAGTGGTTAAGCTTTTCTCCAAGGAACCTTACTCTAATAACAATTATTGAATGAACAAGAAAATTGAGAGGTGGGGTGAATCATTTGTATCAAATTAAAACATCAAAAACCTCAACATTTATTAGATCCACAAGAATTAATTGAATCTGTACTCTATTATTGTGATTAACCATGAAATGTAGATAATAGAAATTAGAACAACAAGACCATACAAAAGAGAACATAAAATTTATATGGAAAACTCAATGAGGGAAAAACCACAATGAGGATTAGCTCACAATATAAGTAATTACAAAATTGGTATAAGGGCTCACTACCATAATAGGACACATTGTCTGATAAGGCTCATAGCTAGAGCACACTACTAGAATTTGAAAAAGAAGATAGAAGATAAATGCTACACAAAGAACACTATCTCAATGCAACAAGGAATCCACCTCAATTACTACAACACTTTCATAGCCATGTTTGAAACATTGTAGACACCTTCAACTCACTTCCTTCAGAAGTCCAACACTTTGAAGTTCGCACTGCTTTACTCAGATTCACACCATATTCACCCTTACATCTCTCACACATCTATCTCAAGATATTCCAACAAAACCACTCTTATTTATATCATCATCAACCTTTAAAGCCTTCTCCAATTTTGACAAAACATCCATTACATTTACAATTTCAAATTAGGACAAAACCCAAACATTCCTGCGGTGGATAGGAATTAAGGCAACCCACATAAATCCATAGTCAAGATGCAAATTTTTCCTAACACATCTCACCCCACTTCCACAAAATTTTAAGTTGCTTTGCATGTAGTGTAAACACTAGGTTGACCATTACTTTTGCAAAACAACATAAAACTATTAAGTACATGCTTCCCACCTAATCAAGATGACATGTGGACCACACAAATATCTTTTATATGATCTGGAAAAATCCATGAACCACCTGAGATCTGAAAAATATTTTTTCCAAACTTGCATCATAAAAATACTTCAAGCCAGAACATTGAGTTAACCTTATACAAACACTAACACATGAAACACACACTGTACTACACCAAATCATGAGCAATATTGATTTTTTATTTAGATAAATTAAACATAAGAAACTTCCTAAATGTGCACAACCTGAAACCAAATTGCAGAGAAATATGGAGCAAATAAATTTCTACCAAACCATAGTAAACAATGCTGAAAGCCTAGTTCACACATTAGTAAACATATCTTACTCTACACAAAGATCTAGAAGCCTAAACTCTGGATAAAGCAACTACTAACAACCTTGAACAACGTATCAGATCCTCATAGGAATATAATCAACACAAAAGAAATTTGAAGCACATTCCAGAGCACGTACTGAACATTTGCACAACACTGTTCTCTCTATTTATCAAATTTTCAAACACCAGACACACCATCTCAACACATTACATCATTTTAACACATCTCTAAACACTAAAACATAAATATATCTCCATGTACTCATAAAAATTCCTCAATATCACAACTATACATTCACAGATTGCAACAAACTGTTTCCCTCTTTTTCACAATTTTCTCAATATCCTTGACATCCTCATCATGCAAAAACCTTCCTCAACACATAGTTGACATCAATGACAACAACAACTTGTTCAAATCAATAAAAAAACCTTCATACTCACCTTCATCCAATGAATATTATCCTTTATTTGTGCCCCTTAGGTTGTATTATTATTAGTAACTTGAACTTCTACTAATGAATCTTGGAAACATGCAATTATTTAGTAGGAGATTAGAAAATTACTCCCAAATCAATGATGGTATGGCTGAGAACTAAGGTGGTAGCCTCATATGATTAATGATTGAATAAGGTTATATGAAGAACATATAGCTACAAAAATTTAATAATCTACTTGGTGAAATCATTCCACATTTAATCTTGGTAATCTCATGGGGAGTGCATGGCTCAAGATTCCAATTGTGTTGAATGCGGGGTATAGTAGAGTTATGACTCAACAAAGATATGTTTAGGTAAAATTGTATTCTAACTACCTTAGGAATTATAAGTTTGCACTCAATAGAAAAATAGATTAGAAAATAGTAAAAAATGGACACGTAACAAGGGTTCAAAAAATTATTTGAAGTATCTATCAAGTAAAAATATAGATTATATTCATATAATACCCTATCACAATGCTTGAGAATTATCATAGTACTAGAGTGAATTTTTTCCACATATTCCATGAATAATCAAAATAATGTTTCCCAAAATTTAGATTAAAGACACAATCTATTGAATTGCATGTAATACCAATCTTCTTTTCACCAATAATAAAACTTATGGGAAATTTTCCACATTTATTTGAAGCTATCTAAAGCATATTATAATATCCACACATGATCCAAGAGTATATATGAGGAGAATCCACAATCTATCATGAAAGATGAGATCTTTTAGTGGCATCAATATAAACATAAATATTAACCCAAATAAGTGGTTATTAAAATTAAATATCACCCACTAATCACGTAGTGGGGTCACATCAATGATCCATGGTGTGGTGCTACCACCTTGGAGAGATGATGGTGGTAAATTATCCATTGCCTACCTCATGACCACTTTGTGGAAAGTGATTTTTTGGAGAAATGACATGAAAATTAGTAGAAAGTAAAAAAATTATGTGTTATGATGCAAGAGCATCCCAAGCGAATAGGAAATCCTCATCACCCAAAAATATTTTCAGTTGGTTACTTCAGTTTTGGTTTGGTTTGGCTCTTTTTTGGCCTCTCTCAACATAGTCATCAACCAATATGGAAAGGGTCAACCTTTGTCAGCAATGGTGATAATTGATTTTTATCTTGGGTCAAAAGGTGACTTATCACATTCCCGCAGTAGGTTGTGTCAGCAGTTGTGATTATGCGAGGACACCACTACCCTGCACTAGTTGGAATGGATGGTTGTGGTAGCATGGGAAACCACTACCATGTGACGGGCTTTGTCAAAAGTTGTGGTAGTACAAGGTTACCACTGTGTCCTGACAGTCTATGTCTCTGGTTGTGATGGTGTGGGGATACTGCTAACCTGTGATCAAGATTTGAATCATCCACGATATTATGGTTAGTGTTTGGCATGGAAGTTAAAGGCAATCACTACCCTACAACCATTACTAGGAGTTGTGGTGGGCCTGTAGTATGATATGTTAGTCGTAGATCTTCTCCAAGATGAAGGGGAAAGAACTCAAATGAGATAATAGAATTCCAACAGTCATATAAGTTTTGATTTGGTAGAGAGAATGGGGGGAAGAGAGGGGGAATAAGGACAGATGGGGGAGATCTAAGAATGAGCCGAGAACTCAAGGGAATAGATAGAGGGAGAGCTTGGTGGAAAAATAATGGTGAATTAGAAAAGAATGCATAGGAATTGGATTTCCTATGTAAAAGTGGGAGTATATTGTGTGTATGTTGAGAGAGGCCATGGAAGGCCAACTGTTTGTAATTTGTAATTGAGTCAATAAAAATCAAGTTTATTGGAAATCAATGTTTTATTATTGAGGTAGATTTTTACCTATGAATTTGTTTTCTATTTTGAGTTAGTGGGTAGAGGGGAGTACCCTCTTGCATCAATTGGTATTAGAGCAGGTCATCTTAAGTGTGGAGAGTATCCACTAGGACCGTGGGTGTAGATTTTGTGAAGAGTGAAGAATCCTTGAGAGGCCATTGGTTCCATGGGAATCATGTTGACTGTCCTCCTACAGATATGAGGTTGGATATAAGGTGTGCAAATCTCTTCCACTTAGAGGAAGTGAGTAGAAGAGATCATGAGGGCACATCTTCTAGAATCCTATTGGGTAGAGGATAGAGGTATGATTTTGTTGCAGGGGGAACCTATAAAGGTAGTGAGTGTTGATTCTAATTTGCTAGTGGTTGTAGATATAGAGTGTGTCATACTTTTTTTGCAAAATATCTTGGAGATATGAAGAGATTTTGTGGATGAAGAAGGAATATTTGAAGCCATTGGAAGTGAAACAAGAACCTATCCAAAGGAGTGATGTGTTTCAAACTATATGCAAGTCTGGTGGAAAATGTTGTAAAGTAATGATGGAAAATTATAAGAGAGATAATTTGGTTACATTGGAAGTGGTTGAGAAATTGAAATTGAAGAAAATGAGGCACACAAAGCCATACTATGTCTCTTGGTTGCAAGAAGGTCATCGAATTTAGGTAAGTGAAAAAAACATTGTTAGTTTTCATATTGGCAGATATGAGGATGAAATTATGTGTGATATAGTACCCATGGATGTTTTTCATGTTTTTTGGGACAACCTTGGCTTTGGGATAGGGAGGTTGTACATAATAGCATCATAAACACTTATAGAATAGTAAAGGATGGGAAGAAATATATGTTGAATCCATTAAAGGATAAACCAAAGGAAGTAGTTAAGGAAATTGCATTAGTATACTCTAATGAGTGTATGAAAGAAGAAAGCAACATCAAAGTTTTATTAGGTGAGAAAGAAGTGGCTAAGAATCCTTTAAAGGATGCATAAAAGAAGGAAATGGTTGTATCAAGTATGTAGAATGAGGGAAAAGAAGAGGAGCTCCTTTTGCAAAAGGATCAAGAGGAAAGAGAAGAGATTGCAATTGAGGTTTCAAAGGTTGAAGAGGATTTTTTTGTTGAATATGGTGTGATAGAGGATGAGTGGAAGGAAAAGCTTGCAACTACCGAGAATGAAGATACGGTTGAGATTGTAGATGTTGCAGTAGATGATGAAATTGCAATAGTGGGAGAAGAGGTAAGAGAAAATCTTGGGGAGGTATGTGAAGAAAGAATGAAGGTACAAGAAAATGAAGATGTTATTACAACAATAGAGCATCTAGTTGCAACTAGTGGAGATGAGAAGATGCACATTGTAGAAAAAGATGAGGAAAAACAAGTTGCAGTTATGAACTAAGATAAGGTAAATTTGTTTATTGATAATATTTATTTTTAGATAAGATGGTAGAAGAAGAGATGGTTAGGAAGAATAATCATTTAGAGAAAATGGAGAATGTTGTAAATGCAGATTGGTGTATGTCACTCAACTCCACCATTGTGATCCTATGCTCACAATCTTTCTACCTGGTGTGTCTAATGCAAGAGCATCTTGGGCTAACAAGAAATCATCATCACCCAAAAATATTTTAAGTTGGTTGCTTCAGTTTTGGTTTTATTTGGCTTTATTTTTGGCCTCTCTCAACATAGACATCAATTAGAATGGAAAGGATCAACCTTCGTTAGTAATGGTGATAATTTATTTTCATCCTAAGTCAAAAGGTGACTTACCACATCACTACGGTAGGTTGTGTCAGTAGTTACGGTTATGCAGGGGCACTACTACCTCATTCTAGTAAGAATGGATGGCTATGGTAGCATGAAAAACTACTACCTTGTGATGGGCTTTGTCAATAGTTGTGGTAGCAAGGGGTTACTACTACCCCATGATAGGCTATGTCTTTGGTTGTAGTAGTCTAGGGATACCACTACCCCATGATCAAGATCTGAATGGTCTATGATATTATAGTTAGTGTTTGGCATGTTAGTTAAAGGAAACCACTACCCTACGGCCATTACCAAGAGTTGTGGAGGGACTATGGTATGATTTGTTAGTCATAGATCTTCTCCAGGATCAAGGGGTGAGAATTCAAATGGAATAATGGAATTCCAATAGTAGTATAAGTTTGGATTTGGTAGACAGGATAGGGGGGAAGAGAGGGGGAAGAAGGACGAATGAGAATTATTTGAGAACGAGATGAGAGCTCAAGGGAACAAAGAGAGGGAGAGCTCGATGGAACAACAATGGTGAATTAGCAGGGACCATGTAGGAATTGGAGTGCTTGTGTAAAAGTGGGAGTAGATTGTGTGTATGTTGAGAGAGGCCATGGAAGGCCAGCTGTTTGTAATTTGTAATTGAGTAAATAAAAGTCAAGTTTATTTGCAATCAATTTTTTATTGTTGAGGTAGAGTTTTTCCTATGAATTTGTTTTTTTTTTTAGTTAGTGGGCAGAGGGGAGTACCCTCTTGCATCATGTTAAATCCCTTAAAGAAAAAACATCAAGGTTAAGAAACTATTCTGAAACATATTACATGATTTATTTCATTTTGAAAGACCAATTAAACCTTGAAAATTAAATGAAATAAAATTCATGGATGAAGAGAATCAAGTGGCATATCATTTCTATCAAGCCTATAAATATCTCCATGTATATTCTTCAAGAAATCCCCCTCCATGAGAGGACTATGTTGATCAAACCATGGTAACTTAACTATAATAGTTAGATTATTCTATAGTAGAAAATCTTCATCAGTCTCACAAATTGGACTATGCAAGCAATAAGAGAATGTAGGATAATGTGCAAAAGTAGTCATATAGGAAGTGAGAATACTAGTAGGGAGTGAATTTCTATTAAAACAAGCCTCATTTACCATCTACTATGATTCCTCTATTGGTCATGAAACAATAACCTTTTTCACCTTATTAAGCTTTAGAACTTGAGACTAAAAGACCAACTCATAAATTTTAACCCCAACAACCAACTATTAAGGAGCAACACCTTTACATCTAAGATTATGAGACTTCTTTCTTTTATTTACTATGTTCCAACCATGTTGAATAAATATTCCCTTTTAGATTCTTGGGTTGAGATTTGGGGCATTAAATAACCAAAGGATAGTCTTAGATTTTATTGTACAAGGATTGACACCACTTACATATATTTGATAAATTAAGATACATGACACTTTGGGTGATTATTTAGTCATAGGTCTATATTTATTTATATAGATTATTTGAATCCTTTATATAACATGAACATAATATAGATCGTTTTATAAGGATGAGTAGATGAATTTTATTTTGTTCAACATAAATAAAATTACCTAAGAAATTCAACCCAAATAGGGACTCAAATATAATATTCCTCAATATGAAAAATGTATCAATTCCAAGGGAAAAAATAACAAATATATTTGAATGCATTAGGGATCATGGTAAAGATGGATTTAGCAAACTTCACTTCAATGGAAAAAAATAAGAAAGAACTCTTTGTGGTTTTAGATTACCTCCAAATAGATCCCATGAGAGACCTAAGTGGAGTTGACCCAACTCCTTAGAATATATTTAGATTTAATTATAATGAAAAATACACAAAATAATTATAATCCTCATGCTATTTACTTGTAGTATTAAATCATGAATAGGAAAGAGAACATCAAGATGATGAGACTTACCTTGTGAATGAATTTCAATATGAGATTGTGAGGGAATTTCAGTGCCCTCTTTACTTGGAACTCTCGTGGTTGTCTTCTCATCCTCTTGTAACACATGGTTTTCCTCTTCCTCATTTTCCTTATCCATGCAAACTCTTCTCTCCTCCACCCCATTTTCTCAAAGTTTTTTGTATGGTGTTCATGATAAATTTCTATAATCATGGGGTGCTAAAATGGTACCCTAATCACTCAGTCCCTTGCAAAGAAATATCCTCCATAGTCTTCTACTATTTTTTTTTTTTCTTTACCCTTCATCATTGGATCAACCAGTGCAGATATATGGCCTCTTTCTTTTCTATTCTCTAGGGCTTCAACATTATCCTTGGTCCCCCTTAATGAATTTAACACCACCTTGAAATTATCCACAATGCCTCATATTAAAACTTATATTTATATCCTTCATGGTAGCATCTTGGTTAATGTTGCACACACTTGGGTTTTCATCACAACCCAGTCATTATTTTTGGAAGAAACACACACTCAATCCAAATCAATATAAGAGTTATAACCCAATCCAATAAAAAACCAATGACAACCATGTGGTACCCTATGATAAGTTTCTAGTAAGACCCTACTTGCAATTCTCAAGACCCATGTGTAGCTATGTGTAAGCCAAATGGATTCCTCTTTCCTATGGCCACCCTATAGTAATTAATAGCTTAAACCCTACTAACTATAACCCACTAACAACAAATATATCCAATATTCTTATTAAAAACTAACACATAGCACTCAAAACACATGAATTGGAACACTATTTTAACAACAAATAAAATTAAACCATTTTTTTACAAAATGATATATTATATTCCTAATTTACAAGTAAGTACTTGTTCTTACCCTAATCACTCTCAAACAAAATCAACTCCTTGGAGAGGATCTCATCTCAACCATTCTCTTTCTCTATCCACCCACTTTAGCTTGTTTCTCATATGTACATTCTACATAACTTGTTACTCACATAATTTTCTTCTTTCTTATCTCTCCAAGATGACCAACCTAATCTCATATAGCTCATCCCTTCTCTAGCCCACTCATGGCCTCTCCTTTTTGGAACTTATGCTTAGTTCCTTATGGTATTCTCTCTTCACCATTCTATTACTATGTTTCATTATATTCTACACACCATGGACCACACTTTCTCTTCACTCCTAAATCCTCAATATGTTTCCCATAGCTCTTACATGTTCCTTTAGTATTATAATTTCTCCTCAATCTCTCTATGAGTAATTATTCTCTCTTCTATCACTTTCTTTAAGATCACAGGTATTATAATTTCCATACACTGACCCTTCTCTTTCTTCTCAAATATATCAACTCTCTTTCTATCAACCAAATATTCTCCTCTTTCTACACTCTCATTATCCATACTTATTGTTTCCCTCTCAATTTATATATCCTAAAATCTTGCACACACATTCCCTCATTCTCAAACCTTCTTCCCTCTATATTAGTGTCTTTATTCTTGGATTCACCAAATATATAAGCATCTAAAATCATATACCAATCACCCCTTTTTTGATGATAAAATACTCTACCATTAATTATATATGCGCACAAATCACCCCTTGTAAATTATATGGACAATCTCCCATCTGACTAATCCTTTATTTATATTAATAGGGTATAAAATATCTCCCAATGAATACTTTTTTCTCATTCAAAAATTGCACACCATCATCTCCATGATTATTGCATACATTATGTGGGATCATAGTCATCATTATCTACCTTTCAATGTAGTCATTAATATCAATACTCTAACATTGAATATCTTATAATTTTCATTAACAACATATTCTATCACTATATATTGACATATCATCATTATTAATAATCTACTTTGCTATCAAAACCTACTCTTGAACACATCCTTTATTTGTATCACCCATACTCCCAATGACTTCCTCTATAATATTAAATAAATTTGATTTCTACCCAACTAGTTCATATATCCATTTGATCACCTTAAAAATGGTTATCATATCATCCCTTCAACCTCCTTTCTACTAATTTTCTTACTTTTGACACCACTTACACAATTACAACCCTTATATTTACTCTCCATCTTTCTAAAGCCTATTGAGATACTTATTATCTCTTATATGCATTTTTATCACATATAGAAAAATATATTCCCTCTACTCAAGCATCCATACAACCATTGAAACCTTCTTAATTAGTACCACATTAACCCTATCACCACCTTTTATTTTCATGGCCTCTCATTTAGCCACCACTCTAATTCACTATAAACCACCATGCACACCATTAGCATGGTACCAAACTTCATCATAAATATTGAAACTGCTAAAATTTGAAAGGAAAGATAAGTGTAGAAATGCTTCCATAAATGCAAACAAATCAATAAAGGGCTGAAAAAACTTTGTTTCAAATATTTATCAAATTACAGTTTGTTAAGAATTCACATGCATTAAGATTAATTTTTAAATTTTAAGCATCAAACACATTACACAATATTTAATGTGGGAATATCGTTTTTGGAAAAATCTCACACACCAAAGTGTAGATCAATTGTATTAATGTATTTAGGAAATTACATACAATATGAAAAGTTTATGCTCTTGTAGGTGTAGTTTCACAACGTTACAATTCTAGAGTGATTCCAGCAGCATAATGGTATCTCATATTTTACAATAGTCTCTCATATAAATGGTCCTAAGTCATTAATTTTTTTATACATCTCCAATATGGGTGACTAAGTTTGTCATATGGAACTTCCACAGTCTCTACATGCATGCAAACTATAATGTAGAACAAGCATTGGTCTCAACTATCAATAAAAGCATCCTATCAATCATATATTAACATGCACGAACGTGCAACCAATATGCAATCACATGCAACCACATGCAAGGTAAATAATCACCATAAATCATGTAATAATAAATCTACATGCTCCAGGAGAAAATCAAGTAAAATTCCAATTTAGAACTCAAACAAGACTCCTTGTCACTCTAAGTGACAACTTAGTATTCATAAAGAACCTTTCCCTTTTGAGCCTTATTCAACAAGACAAGTTGATGCCACATGGTATCATGGTGCAATTTCTTGAGGTTTTTCACAATATTATTTTCTCAAAGTTCCCTTGTTATGGCAAGTGTCACCCTTCCTTACTCTTTGTGCTCATACAATGGAATATGCTAACAAGCGAGTCCCAACCCTCACCACACACTAACACTTGGCATCCAAGCACTCCTCCTAGGGATTTTAAAAATTTATTTGCCCATACTGAGTGGCCAAGTGACAAGTGGCATTATACCATGACACAGGTTGACCAATCAACATACCCCTACAAAATAGGAAACTTCCAAGTGGGTATCCCTTCCTAAATAATAAGAGATGCTTGATTTTTTATTTCTTGACACATAAATTAATCTATAGAATGAGAACTCCTAAAAAATAGGAAAGAAGGTTCAGACACTTCTTCCCAACATTCTCCCACTTGTCGAAGACCTTCAAGAGTCATTGTAACACTACAACATTGCTCAAGCAAGAAGGTGCATAAAATCAACACACCATCTAAAATTCTTTGTGCTCACTCACTTCATCAGTGCATCTCAAACATTCACCAAAGTTTCCACCTTTTCCAAGTTAAAATATCCATCTTCCACCATATCACGAACAAAATGAAGCTACACATTAATGTGCTTTTTCTAGCATGGAAAGTATGATTTTTTACTAAACATATAACACTATGGCTATCGCAATAGATAGTAATCTGTCATAAATCAAGAAAATTATCCAAACACAGTATCTTAATCCAAATGTATTCTTTACAAGCATGATTAGTTCACATATACTCTACTTATTAGTAGAAAATTTGATCATAGCTTGCCACTTACTCATCCAGCTAATAGCACCACTAAACACAATGAAAACATATCCACTAGTGGATATTTTGGTGTCAATGCCACTCATCCTATCAGAATCCACACATCCACTAATGTTCATTTTATGTTTAGTTACAGTAGGATAACCATGAAAACACAAGGCATACTAAAAATTACCTTACATGTATCTAAACACTCTCTTAACTACATTCTAGTGCACCTATCCCACTACTTGGGAAATGTGTGGCATAATGCAAACCATAGGATACATTAAGATACCAAAAAAACTCACATAAGGAACTCTAGTCATGTCCTCCATCTTGGTAGGAGATTTTGGATAATCCTCCATAGAAAGCTTCATCCCTACATAATTGGAACAACTATATGTTTGCAAGTAGTCATGTTGAATCTCTCCAACACAAAGTTCACATACTTGCATTGACTTATCCAAAGCTTTTTGTTAGCTCTATCTCTTATGATCTCAATCCACATAAAATACCTCACTACACCTAGATATTTCCTCTCAAACTATGCTAACAACTATGAATTCAAATCTAAAATCATTCTTTTCTATTCCCAATAAAAAGCATATCATCCACATACAAGACAATACTGAAAATGTGACCATTATCAATCTTGTAGTACACACAGTGGTCAGATTTGGATCTCTAAAATCCCAAAGACAACACATAGGTGTCAAAATTTTGGTACCACATTGTAGGAGGCTAATTTAAACCATACAAATATTTTTTGAACTTACATAGAAAATTCTCTTTCCCTTTCACAAAGAAATGCTCTATTCTTCACATATAAATATCCTCCTCCAAATCACCATGAAGGAAAAAAAAAATCACGTCCAAGTCATAAGCTCATGCAAGTGATAACAAGAGTCAAATGGATGTCCTCTTAGCAAGAGGAGAGCAAATCTCCCCATAAACTATTCCCCTCATTGGGAATATCCCTTCATGACTAACCATTCTTTATGCTTCTCAACACTACCATTAGGACCGATTTTCTTCTTGAACACCCAATTGCATCCAACATGCTTACAACCTTCAGGAAAAGGTACTAGATCCCATGTAGCATTATTTTTCAGTGCTACCATCTCTTCACCATGACTTCCATCCAGGAATATGCATCATGCATACCTATAGCCTCTCTAACTATCCTAGGCTCATCAATGTTATCAATAAAATAAAATATGCAGCTAGAGTCTAACATAGAATAACCAAATATATCTTGTTACAACCTTTCTCATGTAGATCTCATCAATAGATGAGGTTGAGTATCTAGCTTTTTCTTAGAGCTAGTAGAGCTAATAGAGATCTCATCATCATGAGGTCAACTAGGAGTGCTTAGTTCATCCTTTTTAGGAGTGGATGGAATTTCAACTACCTCCTTTTACTCTTCCTTATTTGGCTACAGTTCTACTGTGGAAGGTTTTAGCTCACAAAATATAACTTGTATTGTAGAGCATCTTCTCTACAACTAGATCCCAAATATTATATCCTTTCACACTAACACCATAGCTGATGAAGATACACTTCACCACCTTGTTCTCCAACTTGATATTTTCACATCAGACACATGTGTGTCTTCCTCACAACCAAAGACTTTGAGATGTATCATTGAGGGATTCTTTCCAAACCATGCCTCAATAGGAATCTTCTTGACAAGAGCCAAAGTAGGAGACTTGTTAATCAAATAACATGTAGTAGCTACAACTTTGGCCTAGAAATTTTGTTCAAGGACAACACCACTCAACATACTCCTAGCCCTCTCCATCAAAATTCTATTCATTCTCTTTGTAACTCCATTTTTCTACAAAGTGTATAATTTTTTTTTGTGTCTCTAGATCCCATGCTCCTTACAAAACCAATTAAGTTCTATAGAAAAAACCTCACCACCATTATACATCCTCAAGCATTTGAATTTTCTACCAATCTAGTTTTCAACCAAGGATTTAAACTCCTTAAACCAACTAGAAACTTTAGATTTACTTCTAAGGAAATAAATAAATTTCCTTCTAGAGTATTCATCTATGAATTAAAAAAATTATACAGATCTATTTAACGAAGGAATATTAACTCGGCCAAACACACCATAATGCACATAATTGAATACCCTAGAAGATTTATGAGAACTAGAATAAAAAGAAACATGATGTTATTTTCCATATATAATGTTTGCAAATATATTACTCGATATTACAATCATGAAGGCCTTCAAAAAGGCTCTTATTTTTTTTTTAGGGCTCTAAGACTCTTCTCACCAATATGGAAAATCCTTTTGTGCTACACCATTTCTTTCTCAACAAGAAGTTTCATTTTCAAAGCACTAGCACCCTTAGGTACCCATAAAGCATGACCATCAAATGTATACACCAATGTATTGATTTGATGGTGAGGATGAAGAATCTAAATCCTTTTTCTTTTAATTCACAAAAGCACCATGTCAATCCGAGAACCCTTAATAAGCACCATAGCACTTTTGGTCATCTTGTATTTTCTACTCAAGAAAGCAACATGCACTCTCACATCACTTAGCTTACTCACTAAGAGTAGATTTCATGCCAAACTAGGGATATGTAGAACACCATCAATCCCTCTCAATATATCATCAAGGAATCTAATCTTGACTCTTCCATGACCAACAATCTTCAGGTGAGATTCATCACCCAAATACACCTTCCCACCATCATACTCTTCATTCTTTGAGAAACAACCTCTGTGAGAGGTCATATGGAAAGAAGCAATAAATCAATCAACTAGAAATTTTCCAATGATGCATGTGTTGTCAAGTATGTAAAAAAGCATCTACATCATCCTAAGAGGATTTATTAGATTCAAAATCAATGGACTTGTTTTTATTTTTCTTCACCTCTTTATAATCTTTCCAAAAATATCTAGATTTACCGTAGTCTAGCATTTTTCCTTGGATTTTTTGCTAGGAGACTTTGAACTCCTTAGAGATTGGACTTAGACTTCTTTTCCTTTTTCTTTTTTTCTCCTTTGATCTACCATGAACCGATAGGACCCCCTTAGCCATTTCGGAAGACTTCATCCTCATTTCCTTAGATAGCAATAAAGCAACCACATCTTCCATCTTGAAGGTGGTGGTTGTGCTTCCAATAGCCACAACCAAGTGGTCCCATGAGTTAGGAAAAGAAAAAAGTAATGATATGCAGTGGTCCTCATCAACAATCTTCACATCAATAGAACCTAGTTGAGCCACTAGCATGTTGAATTCATTCAATTGATCAACAATTAAACCTCCTCTCTCCATCCTCAAGGAATACATCTTCCTTAAGAAAATTTTATTCACCAAGGATTTCTCTTGATAAATGTCACCATGCTTCTTCCAAATACTATTGCAACCTTCCTCTTATGGACATTCAAGAGCACAAAATCAACCTGTAGGCATTTAAATTTAATCTCTCCCACATGATAAGATTTACTCCCTTTTTGTCTATCATATTAAATATTAATTTATTAAATTAATATTGGACCTTTTGTCTTATATCTGTAAAGTATTTAATTTAATAATTAAATGCTTTATCTTTCACCTTCTTCCTCTCTAAATTAAATAAATACACCAATTTATTTAATTTAGTCATTTTTTTAACCCTTTTGATTTAAAATCAATTTAAAATTCTTCTTGTCACATCCTCCATGATCTTGCTCTAATCTGAATTAATTTAATTAATTCATAATTATGATGTGCATCATCTTAATCAAAGATTAATGTCACATCCTCCTACATTTGCCACTTGCCTCTAATCTTCCATTAATTATTCTAATCCAATATTTGCAAAACCTTAACCAAGGTCATTAGCCATATTTAGCACCACCTTTTTAGTCAACCTTTGCATTTACCTCTTTTTAGCATTGACCCTCTTTCCCATGTGAATTTTTAATTCACATTTATTTATCCTAGATTCTATGGCTTCTAAAACCTTGGACTTGTCACATCATCCACATGTGACCAAGTCCCACCTTTTTGGAGCTCACCTTTTATCCTTTAGACTCTTCTAAGAATGTGAATTTTTAATTCACATTTTATATTTTCAACTACCTCTCCTTTTCCCATGGAGATTTTTGAGAATTCCAAAATTCCTCAAATGTCCTTCTCTCTCTTGAGACCAGGAATCCTTTTTAGTATTCTCCTCCCCAGGGTGCTTGGAGGTGCTTGTCCTTCCTCCACCTCATGTACCTTTGGCCACCTCACTTACACCTCATCTCCCCTTAACCACTTCACCATCCACATGTCAAGATGTGAGGGCTTGTGAGTTCTCAACTCACCATAGCCCTTCATCTTGACCTTGTTGGATGAATCTTGACTATTGAATTCTCTAGAGAATTCAAATTCTTCTATAAATACCCCCTCCTCAAGGGCATTTTCAACACTTTTTGATTTGAGCAATCTTATGCTGCCAATTTGCATTCTCAAGCACTTGTTATTATTTAGCCATCCACTTTGATCATCTTGCACATTCAATCTTGCATCTAGCTACATCAAAAGCCATCCAAGGAGCATAAAAAATCCATCAAAATCAAGGGCCAACCAAGGAGTCTTCAACAACAAGGAAGGTATAACTGATTTACGTTTGTATTTCATCTCTTTTCCTTGTTTTATCACTCTTTAGACTAATCATTGAAGTGTTCTTAGTATTTTTCCACTTGCATTTTTAGTTATTTTGCACATTAGAGTAGGATAAAATTCCAAGGTACACATTTCTGGCGCACCCAGTGGGACCCACAAATGGGTTCTTACATTTAACCTTCATTTGTGATAAGTATTTTGCAGAAAAAGGTCGCAGAAGGGCAGAAACGCCCCTGTTTTTGCTGCAGAAAGGTAGAAGGGCCCCTATTGTTGTTGCAGAAGGGCAAAAATGCCCCTGTTTTTGCTACAGAAAGGTGAAAGCACCCCTGTTGTTGCTACAGAAGGGTGGAAACGCCCCTATTTTTGCTGCAGAAAGGTGGAAGCGCCCTCTTGTCTTCTGCAGAAAGGCGGTCATGCCCTATATCTGAAAAGTTGATTTTGGCTAATAGTTTGCTATAGTTAGGCATATATTTCATTTTGCTTAAAAGATCTTTTCTAACACTTTCCTGCAGTAGGGCATACAACATTCTATTTTTCAAAATCTGATAAAGTTTCCTGCAGAGGGGTGGATACGCCCTTTTATTTTTGAAAGGCTCTTTTCCTCTAACATTTTGCTACAGAAGGGCAAAAACGCCCTTGTTTTTGCTGCAAAAAGGTGGAAGTGCCCTTGTTTTTGCTGTGGAAGGGCGGAAACGCCCCTGTTTTTACTATAGAAAGGTGGAAGTGCCCCTATTTTTGCTCTAGAAGGGTGGAAATGCCCCTGTTTTTGCTATAGAAAGGTGGAAGCGCCCTTGTTTTACCACAGAAAGGAAGCTACACCCGAAAACAACTAACACTTGCTTGCAGGGTCATCTATTTGATCAATTTTTTTAAAAAAAATATTATCCTTGTTGTTTGAACATAGTCTTATTAGGGGGAAGTAACCTTTATTGCTTGCTGTGCTTGTCTATTATTGTGTCACCCAAGGGGGCATTAATTTGTTTTCACTTTCCTCTTGCACTTCATGTGAGCCTGGGGAGTAGTTGGAAATGGTTAGTGTCTTCTTTCTAGTGGGACCTGCTTGGGGATTTCATCACCCCAAGGGACGATTCAAACCACGCGTACCGGCGGGGTATATAAAGGGGGGAGAATGAAAGTTGTACCCCAATCTAGTCACATCATAATTGGCGGAGTGTCGAAGCTAGGGTGATACCTAGATAGACGTGAAGAGTTGGTATGAGCCTTTTAGTATCTCACTGGGGTTCCCGACTCACGCTTGTGACGGGTTGGTGTTCATGGTTGTGCCTCATGTACCGAGAGTATATCAAGCACTCCCTAGAAGCCTTGTGCATCCTAGATTAAGACCTTTCTTGGCCATACCCTTAACATTAATCATAGGATTGTGCTTGCTTGAAGTGTTCTCTTATGAAAAACCCATGAAATCTTTGATACTTTGGCCTTGTTTTATCATTTTTGAGTCCTTGCCATAACCATTGCCATCAAAACCAAGCTTTGTCTTACTACAAAAGGGTGGAAGCGCCCCTGTTTTGCTGCAGAAGGGCGGAAGCGCCCCTGTTTTTGCTGCAGAAAGGTGGAAGCGCCCTATTTTTTCTATAGAAGGGCGAAAACGTCCCTATTTTTGTTGTAGAAAGGCGGAAGCACCCCTATTTTTGCTGCAGAAGGGTGGAAACGCCCCTGTTTTTGCTGCAAAAAGGCAGAAGCACCCTTGTTTTACTGCAAAGGGATGGATTTTCCCTCCTAAACACCTGAAATCACCCCATTTAGATCTGTTTAGCCTTTAAACCATCATTTAATCATTCCCAACCATTATCTCATCATCCTAAGCCTCTGTTTCGTCACTCTAAGCCTCCCAAAACCTCCATTTGATCAGTTTAAACCTTCATCTTATCATTCCAAATCTTTGTTTAACCATTCTAAATCCCCACTCATCCTCCACAATCATCTTCAATCCACCCATTCATTCTAATTTCCTCATATTCCATTCAAAATTCCATACCATCACCTAGTGAACATCATATTTTTTACCATTTACATCACCAAACACCACTCATAACCGAACCGCCTTAAACTTGTATTACAAAGTGGTTACCCAAATTGACCATAACACTTGAATTTGATTATTAGTCTTTAACTTCAACCCCAATCAATTCACTTCCATCTTGAGGTGAATTTGGTGTCGTAAGTTATCATCCTCAGCCCAATCAATCCATTCTTATCTTAAGGTGGATTCGGTGCTGTAATCATCCTCTTAATCAATCAAAGCTCTAGGTCACTAAGGGTAACTTCCTTTGATCAAACTTAAGGTCTCTCTCACATCTTTCATCATCCAATCATACCCATCCAATAATCCAAATCTATCAAAACCAATCATTCGATCAAATTATCCAATCAATCAAATCACATCCATTCAACCACTTCTATCCTATTGATCTTAATAATCCAATCCAATCTAATCAAAATCCAATCTTTCCAAATCCAAATCCGATCCCATCAAAATCTGATCCAATCTAATATATCCAAACAAAATCTGATCAAAATCCAAATCCTATCAAAATCACATCTCATCCAACTACAATAAAGTCATTCGTTGAAAACATCTCTATAATCCACCCATAGCACATTTGCATGCCCGTTCGAACTAGGTCACAAGTTAAGAGACAAATGGAACAACAACAAGGTCAAAATTCCCAAGCAAACATGTCTCAAGACCTTAATAACAATACAAATCCCACCAATGGTGCAAATATTGCTCAAGATCCTAAGAACATCCCATAGGATCCTCATAATGGTACTTCATCACACTCCAACATCGAAAATCAAAACAACTCACCACACGGTGAAGAGAGTATGGCTAATCAACCTGAACTCACACTTGAGGAACATTTTAGTAATCCTACCAATGTGCAAATGACTGACCGTCTGCTTGAAAAACATGGGGGAGAAATCTTGGCCCACCTAATTGAGAAGGGTGTCAAACCCCCCTTGAGTGTTGATTTGTCCAAATATAGGGGTGCCCCATTGAACGTACTCCAAGGCTCACAAAATGCACCAGAAGGTTCATACTTCCCCAATGTTCCTCCAGTTGAGGGTTGGCATCAACCTGAATTTGGCAATGTCATTCTCTATCAGGTTAACTATCCCCCACATGCTTCGACCTCAGTTATGGGAGGTCCTCAATTGCCTGATCCCAATAGTCCTTTTGCCTTTGGTATGCCACAAAATGTTCCACAACCTCCGCCATTAACATTAACAACACCCCCTCCTTCGAATCAACCTATAGTCAACATTGGGGGCACCTCCTTTACCACATCACTTCCACCTCCTGGGACCACAAATCTACCATCTCAACAGCTTCACCAATCCAACATTCTGCCTCAATTACCTCCACAAGGCACACCCTTGCTGAGTGTTTCGGGTGGTACCCAACAACCCCCTTTACAAAACACTTCTATGCTACCTCAACCATCTCATCAGCAACAACCTATACATAATACTTTGGCCTCTTCACAACATCCACCCTACCAACCACAAGGCAATCCATCTTGACCTATTGCTCAGACCATATCCCCCTTTCTCACATCCATTTTGCGTCTGCAGGCTCAACCACAACACAATATCCCATCTCGGCCCATACAACATTTGACGCCACAACAACAACCTCCCCAACACTACTACTATCACAATCAGCAGCAATTTCACCAACAACTGCTTTATGTGACCTCCCAACAATCACAACAATACCTTCAACATCAACGAACCAATACGCAACACCTCATCCAAGCTCCTCAACAACCTACCCCACACTTTTATCAAACAAATCCATACTATACCCCACAACAACAACCCCTGTATCAACAAAATCCCCCATCTTACTAGCAAGCCATATCATGATCCAACCATCCAAATCTATATTTCAACAATCCGACTCTTTCTCAGCAGGATCCTTTATCATCCTATCATCAATATCCCCCCAACCTGCCACCAGCCAACTTAGATCTGTTGGAAATCAAAGCCGCTCTGAAAGACCTTCAAGCCGAGGCTACCAAACAATCATTCAAATTTGAAGACATATGCCCATATCCATTCAATCCCTCCATCTTGTTAATCCTATTTCCTAAACATTTTGAGATACCAAAGTTTGACAAATACAAAGGAAACAAAGACCCTAAGGCTCACTTGCAGGAGTTTTATTCCTAGTGTCAAGAAGTTATGTACAATGACAACTATCTCTTGCGACTGTTCCCATGAAGCCTGGCAAGCCATGCCCTAGATTGGTTCATGACTCTCGAAAAAGGGTCCATAAAAACTTTTGCAGGCCTATCAGAAAAATTTGTATCCTACTTCTCTTTCAATTTGGAGAAGGATACGAACAACTTAGATCTCCTCAAAGAGAAACAATGTGAGGGGGAAACCTTTACTAGCTACCTACAATGGTGGCGTGCATTAGCAAGCCGAATGAAGACCCCTTTGAAAGAAAAAGACATGGTCACTCTTTTCATGGAAAACTCTCATCCTGACATGGCTCATAATTTTAGATTACATTGTGTCACCACTTTCACGGAGATAGTGGAAAAGGGACCCATCCTTGAATGTGCCCTTATCGCCAAAGGACACATCAAAATACATAGTTAGGATAAAGAGAGGTCATTTGGCGATAAACCATGATTCTGGAACAAGAACAAGAATGCAGTGAATGATGGCATGACAGACACTAAACACGTCCAAGTGGCTAATACATCCTAAAAACAACCGTCTGTACCCAACACCATATCTGTACCACAGGGGGCACCTCGTCCTCCTCAATAGTCAAACCAGAACAATCAGGGGAACACCAAACATCAATATGCTCAATTAGGAGAGCCTCTGAGTGTTGTTTTTAATAAGTTGCTACAAATCAATTACCCCATCACGTACCCTGTCACCAAGCCATTTGATGAGTCCAAACCCAAGCCCACATGGTTTAAGGAAAATGAGTATTGTGAGTTCCATAAAATCAAGGGACACTCTTTGAATAAGTGTCAGGGTCTAAAAAACTATGTCCAAGATCTCATTGATCAAGGTGATATCAAGGTTGACCCTAGTCAAGCCTCATCGTCCAATGCTCAATTATAGATATATCAAAACACCTTTCTGAATTATAATCAAGGCCCAAGCACATCTAACAATAATCCCCAAGGAAACAACACAAATAATGTGAACTACAAGAATGTATCCTTCAATTATGAGGGTGTTATTCATTACATTGAGCAGGTGGAACCCCGTGTATCCATGATACATGTTAAAGCCAAAAACCCTCAATGTCCTGTTACTACACGACGAGCCCACATCACTGTCCCTATAGCCTCTGCACCCGCCCAATCAACTCCTATAAGCTCTCAGTACAACATCCTTGATCACTTAAGAAAGACCCCAACTCATATATCCATTTTGGATTTGCTTAAGTCTTCCCCGATACATCAAGAAATCCTCAATAGAACCCTGCAAGAAACCCATGTGCCAAATGACGTCTACCCCATGCAATTCCAAGCTTTGGTGGGACATTTGGCTTTATCTCATCAACTGCACTTCAGCCACAATGATATGCGAAACATCGATGTCAATCATAATCGCCCCTTACATATCGAAGTTGTGGTTGCTTGCCATAAAATAAAAAGAGTCTTGGTAGATAATGGCTCTGCCCTCAATTTTTGTACTTTGAAATTCATAAAACAGGTGGGGTATACACAAGTGGACTTAACTAACCAGATCATCACAATCAAAGCCTATGATAATGCAAAAAGAAATTCAGAGGAATTATCAGTCTTCCTATCCAAGTGGGACCTATGCTTCAATATACTACCTATCATGTCCTTGATCTGGACTTACCATATAATCTCCTCCTTGGCTGCCTATGGCTCCATGCTATGCAAGCCGTCGCCTCCACGTACCATCAGTGCCTAAAATTCCCCATCAACAGACAAGAAGTCACCATCTATGCTGACCCCTAACCATTTGAATATTGTCGCGCTTTAGAAGTGTCATTTCCCCATTTACATTATTGTCTCGGGGTTGAAATGGGGGCATCCCACTCATCATCCGCTAATCCACCCTCCACCACGATGACCACTCCATCCTCCACCACTGATCCTACAGTCACCAAAGTCTAGATCATTGACAAAGGGTGTGGTGAATATGAAATGCATACGGCTCTCAATGTGCAACCATGCCACTGTCACCACACGAGTATGGTAAACCTTCGCATGCTACACAAAAAGAAGACAAGACTATCACCTTCAGTGGTAAAGACATCCCTACCACCACTTTCAGATCCCCAAGTGTCAAGATAGATGCACCAAAAGAGGACATAAGCCAATGGGTCTATCGAGAAGAACCCCAGCCAGGCCCTCCTCTAAAGGAATATTTTTAGGAAGCATATCCGTGGTCAGCTAAGTTTGTAGAAAAATATAACTACCAAGGCAGGGGCCTAGGTAGAGAAGTACAAGGGCGGTTGCAACCTATTGATACACAAAAGCTACCAAAAAACATAGGCATTGGCTATGACAAGAAACAGAAAAGCCCTGCAACATCATCTAATACTTCGAATAGTATCACCGTGGACAATGGCTCATTGGAAGACATACCCGAGGAGGAATCCATCATACATGCATACGATGACGTCAATCACACCAACTTACCATCCATGTTCGAATGCCTATCTGTCTGCACCATTAGCCTATCCCTTTGTCACCCTGAGCTATTTTAATTGGGACCTACGTAATACCACACCTGTCAATATGTCTGTGGATACATATGTCAACCTTATGGGATTAGGGAAGGATGAACACTCTAGTCGCAAAAATAAGAATAAGAAAAGTAAAAAATGGTCATCTAGTGAAAACCTCCCTGAGGCACTTCCTGACCTTGAAAAAGTAAAAATAAAGGATGCAACCAATGGCAAAAAACCTCAAAGAGGTGCCAGAAGATGGAGATGTTCATCTTCCCCTTGTAAGGACTTAGTTATCCACCCGATCATCCATTCTAATTGAAGAGACTCAAGAAGTTAATCTAGGTACTGCTGAAAATCCTAAAATCACCTGTGGCTAAGTCACTCTTAGAACAAGAGTATCCCGTCATCATGTAGCTACTCCGAGAGGGAATCATCAACTTTGCTTGGTCATATTTAGACATGCCAGGTTTAGACCCTGCCTTAGTGGTTCACCATATAGATGTTCACCCAGATGCCAAGCCTATCAAACAAAAGCTTTGTAAAATGCATCCGCAGGTCGCATTATTAGTCAAAAAAGAATTGGAAAAGTTACTAGAGGCAGGTTTTATTAGACCAATTGACTACTCTAAGTGGATCTCCAATATGGTATGAGTTGCCAAACCAAATGGAGACATTCAAATCTGCATAGACTTCAGGGATCTTAACAAGGCTTGACCAAAAGATGACTTTCCTCTACATAACATTGACATGTTGGTCGACCTCATAGAAGGACACAAGATGCTCTCCCTTATGGATGGCTTCTCTGGTTATAATCAGATTCGAATCGCACCTGAAGACCAACATAAGACCACCTTCACAACACCTTGGGGTACTTTCTATTACAATGTTATGCCCTTTGGTCTCAAGAATGCAGGGGAAACATATCAGAGGGCTATGACAGTCATCTTCCATGACCTCATCCATATTATCATGGAGGATTATGTTGATTACTTGCTAGGAAAATCAAAAACATGAGCAGAACATCCTACTATCCTGAAGCAGATCTTTGAATGGTTAGAACGTTACAAGTTGCAGCTAAATCCAAAAAAGTGCATCTTTAGGGTTACATCAGAAAAATTGTTGGATCTTATAGTCTCCCGAAGGGGTATTGAAGTTGATCCCGCCAAGGTAAAGGCTATTCTGGACATGCCACCTCCACGCAATCTAAAGCAGTTAAGAAGCCTCTAGGGGAAGATGCAGTCCATCCGTCGGTTCATAGCCCAACTAGTAGATAAATGCCAGCCATTCACTAATCTTTTGAAGAAAGACTCCACCTTCTGATGGACCCAGTAGTGTTAGATGGGTTTCGACAAAATTAAGGAATATTTAGCTCATCCACCAATCTTGATGTAGCCTATTCCAAGAAAACCCCTCCTGCTTTACATCTCTGCTACTTCAGTCACACTAGGGGCATTGTTGGCTCAACATGATGAGTCGTTCAAAGAGAGGGCAATCTACTACATCAGTCGAACATTGGTTGGTTATGAGTTAAATTACTCCCCCATGGAAAAAGCTTTCCTTGCACTAGTCTTCAGCACACAGAAACTCTGTCATTACATGCTCAGCCATCTAGTCAAATTAATCGCTAAAATTGATCCCCTGAAGTATTTGTTATCTAGAACCACTTTGACTGATCGCATGGCCAAATGGGTCATGATCCTAAGTGAATTTGACATAGAGTATGGAGAGAGAAAAGCCATAAAAGGACAAGTCATAGCTAATCAATTGGCTGAGGCACCATTAGTAGATGCCTACCCACTAGACACTGAATTCTCAGATGAAGGAATCTACACAGTCACAGAAGCACCAACTCGAATGCTATATTTTGATGGATCATACACTCATAATGGATCTAGGGTAGGAATTTTATTAGTTACCCCTCAAGGTGACTACATCCCAAAATCATTCAAGATAACATTCCCATGTACCAACAATATGGAAGAGTATGAAGCTCTCCTCACCAGCCTCAGAATTGCGAAGTAGTGGCACATAACTCATTTGAAAGTCTTTGTGATTCTTTTCTAGTCATCGGACAAGTTAATGATGAATTCCTCATGAAAGATGATAAACTATTACCCTATAAGTGTATGGTGGATGATTTCAAGAAATATTTCACTTTCATATAGTTTGACCATATCCCTTGGGTACAAAATAAAGTGGCAGACACAATGGCCACTATTGGTTCCCTGATTGATATGCCTAAAGACCGAACAAAATGTGAGTTTCTTGTTGAGCAGCTCTTAATCCCTGCATATGATGTTCCTGAGAATGATATGGTGTGCAATATTGTAGGTCCCACCTCCCCTTGGTATCAAGACATATACACTTATCTCCGTGATAATATCATACCCCCAGAACTTACACGCAACCAACAAAAATCCTTTATACATTGCTCTTCCTGATACATCATTGTTGGTGATATGCTTTATCATCGCGGGTATGATGGAATCCTCCTTAGATGTCTGGATGAGACTGAGGCCTGTGCAACACTAACAAAAGTACATGGTGGTATTTGTGGAGCTCACTCAAATGGTATGGCTCTGGCCAAAAGGATCTTACGAGCTGGATATTATTGGCCTACATTGGAACATGATGCTTGCGAATTTGTGAAGAAGTGTCTTCCATGCTAGCAACATGTAGATTTGATTCACACCGCAGCACAAGATCTCCAGCCCCTCCTAGCACCGTGGCCCTTTTCTCAATGGGGTTTTGACTTGATTGGCAAGATTTACTGACCATCATCTGACAGCCATACATTGATAATTACCACCACTGAATACTTCACTAAGTGGGTGGAAGCAATGCCACTCTCACAAATCACCGGTGTCCAAATCTCAAAATTTATCCTTTATTATATTCTTTGCAGATATGGTATCCCATCTGCCATCCTCTCTAATAATGGAAAACCCTTCAAAAACCAAGCCATGAAACACCTCTGTGAAACCTTCCATATCCAGCATCATTGGTCAATGCCTTATTACCCTCAGGGAAATGGTAAGGTAGAAGCAACCAACAAGACCCTTATCCGCATCCTCAAGAAGGTTGTCAATAACATTGGAAGAGATTGGCACCTCCATATTCATCATGCCCTCTGGGCATACCGCACATCCATCCACACCCCGACAGGCACCACCCCCTATTCTTTAGTATATGGTGCTAAAGTCGTCTTACCAATTGAAGTTGAGCTCCCATCACTGAGGATTTCTCTGAAGAATCTTATCAACGAAGAAGATGCTCGTGTTGCATGACTTGCACAGCTAGAATTACTAGACAAACGAAGAATAAAAGCCTATGATCACCTGTAAGCATACCAAAATCACATCAAACATAATTATAATAAAAAGGACCGTCCTAGACAATTCCAGGTTGGCGAGCTTGTTCTCAAAGAAAACCAACGCACTCAACCAGACCGTGATAAAAAGGGAAAATTTGAGGCCAACTGGTTAGGGCCTTATATCATAGCTGCCAAATATGGATCTGGGGCCTACAAATTGACTACTCTTGAAGGGGATCCCCTTGAAAAACCTATCAATATCATCCATCTAAAGAAGTTCTATGCCTAAGTCTGCTTGGTAACCCCACCTAAATCAGAAAATCAAAAAAATAAAAAAAAGTAGTAAAAAATCCAAACAATAGTAAAGAGAAATAAATCTATCCTATGGTGAAAACTACCTCTTGGTGGCACCTTGGATAAGTATGGATGGTGAAAACCTGGTAACAGGCATCATCCGTAGAGGGCTTAATCATTATCTACCTGACATCCTAGTTATTTTATGCTTTCATCCGCACTATCATCCTCACCCATCTCAGCCTAGGCCGCTTGGTATTTATTGATTGAGCATTGGATGACCCATCTTGCCTATCCCTCATCCTAAGCATTTTAATATCCCACTTTGAGCTTATGTCATTCATTCCCTTTGTCGGTCGGTCCGTGTCATCATATAGGATCTTCCATCATGTCGGTCTCCATATAGATCTCATCCTTTTGCATCACTTTCATCCTCTGTTGAACTACGTTGCCCCTGTGCTGTCATGTAGGCAAGGCTAATCATTTGATCTACCCCCGGGGAATTTGGATCAACTAGTTTTGATCCTCCATCGCTTGGCCTTCACCAGTCCTCTTTCTGCTTTATCCATGGTCTTTTCATCGAACTATGTTGCCCCTGCACTTTCACGTAGGCAAGGTTGGTCATTTGATCCTCCCTCGAGGCATTGTCTGTCGTGTTTTGTGTCCATCATCAGGTCAACATTGTCTTCTTTTTTCTTTCTCCATGGTATTTTTCCATGAACTACGAGGGCTCTGCACTTTCACGTAGGCAAGGCTAATCTCTAATCGGCCCCTGAGCCCCTAGGTCTTTAGGTTATGTCTTGTCTTCCTTGTGTCGTGTCATCAAGCTATGCCCTTATCTAGCTGGTTCTTAACAAACAAGATCCACTTGTATCAACAAGTCCAATCAGTTTTGAATATCCTACATCATATCGATCTTTTCGCTTAGTATTCATCATAGGTCTCAATAGGATACATCCTTCCTAACAGACCCCATCAATCCCATCTATCCCCTTGATCCTATGGCAAAGGACATTTGAAATTGATTGCGATCTTTTGATGCTTTTGGCTTTTGTTTATCATTTGAGCTCCCTATCATCACTTGTCAAGGCTGCCATAATCCATCATATTATGGCATGTTTTGATTGGTCCACATAGGGGCATATCTTGATCTTTTGTTTGATTGTGTCTTCTTGGTTGTCCCACATAGTACCCACCAAGATCCCCAAGGTCTTGTGTTATGTTGGGGCATCCTTTTGTGCTTGTGGTTATCTCAATACTTGGCCTGACCAAAGTCTTTCTTTGTGACTTTGGGGTGTTGGGATAGCCTTCTTGTCTGTTGTGTTTGTTTCATGCATTAGACACTAATACGCCTAGGTTCCACATACCCTAGCACTAAGTATCTTATGCTATAGCAAAAATCAGTGCTCCGAAGATGGCAAATCGTACCAGGATTGCATTTCATAATCATGACCATTGCATTACATTCATCCTATGATTTTGGTTGTGCAAATATTTCTCCTCCATCCCCTATTCTTCTCGGGATACTAAAAGGTTTTGACAGGTGCACACTCACACCATGTCTACATCTATCTTCCATTATCACCTACGACCCTATGGATACTCATCATGAAATAATTACATTTTAGATCCATACATTTGCACACTATCTTTGGTTCATCCATAATATTGCCACCTACAATGTCAAGTGTTAGGTCCACCATCAATACCGTCATAATACATCCATTACATCCTGCATATTAGTCACACATGCACATAACCATCATAAGCATATAAAACATAAGCATTTGTCGCGTCATCATAAGCATATCCACATCTATCTCAAACATATGCATCATACAATGTAGGCATTTGTCATCCATAAAAAAACAAAAATCCCCATCCATTACATCTTGCATATTAGTCTCACATGCACATAACCATCATAAGCATATAAAACATAAAAATTTATCACTTCATCATAAGCATATCCACATCTATCCCAAACATATGCATCATACAACATAGGCATTCATCATCCATGAAAACAAAAATCACCATACATTACATCCTGCATCACTCACATTAGTTAGCATGCATAAATCTCCTCAAAAAACCATCACACATAAAAATATATATATAAAAACATCCATACATATAACATCCACTACCATCAAAAGACCATCCACATATGCATCAACACAATCATCTATAGATCTCAAATCCATCACACACATAAAACATTAGGTCAATAAGAGCTATCATATATATAAATATACCACAAGTCCATAGTACATCTCATAGTCAAGACTAACATATAATAATGTTGTCGATGTCATCACAATCTATGACCATCGTATACAAAAATCATCCAATCAAAATGCCAGTACAAGGTCCTACAAATATCCACTGCACCTCTACAATATCCATCTACCCTACACTTGTCAAAAACATGGTATCCTGTCATCTACCAAATGAACTCCCCACATCTGATCTCTATGGAGAATCAGGTACTGCTCCCCTACCTAGTGAAACCCCTGGTGAATCACTGTAACCTCGGGTCTGTGTCCCCAATGACTGGGATGGCACTGGCCTCTGAGGTGTCTGTCGGGTGTAATGGAATGTCCACTGTGCCAGATCAGGAACCACATGATAATATGCAGCCATCCAAAATCCTGCCTCTCTCATGTTCTCTCTTGCTTCGCAACTTGGACCTGAGCAGAATTCTGCTCCTGACGATACCTATCTCGGTCCCTACTATTGACTCTTCTCTCTTGCTCCCATGCC